>FR990020.1:8851700-10051909 GCA_905404135.1 Hesperia comma
TGCAGGTATCTGTAGTGTATGGATATAAACCAGTTACTTGTCTCGAGCGCATACGTCACACTGTGCGGGTCACACCGAGCTCAGTTGTTATCCGACCGTCGACGGAGTAAGACGTGGTGGTGGTGCGTAAGTGAGCCAAGTGTCCTTAGATAACGGGTATACTACATTGGCGACGAGGATAAACTATATCTAAATAATAATTAAGGTAAGCAAATGAAAATTCTGTTATTACAAAAAAAAAAAAAAGAAGGACAAGGTAACACTTGGTAATAGTTCAAAATTGACAAATCATAATAAAATAGACAGTGGATAACGTTGACAGCTAAACATACAATGTATTATTTACTAATTTAATAGCTTAAAGCCTTTAAAAAACGAGATGATAGCCTTTTGTATTACATTTTGTACAAATGTGTTATTCTGTTACGTCACGTTGCTTTTGGGGTAAAATAAAAGAAAAAATTGTTATTATTTCTTGCTGTTACATTGCCTGAGTGGTAAAACGGAATAATGCTGTTCGACAGCTGATGTTGACAATAAATTTAAGTCCATTATCTCTTTTTAATAGAAGATACTGTGTTGCATTTAATACGCTTTTATTACATGATAAGTTGTATGTTACGTTATTACACTGTGTTACCTATGTCATTCTTTAGTAATACATAAAATGACTGGTTAATAAAAGGCGGAAAATGTGTAGATAAAGTCTTAAAAAGAAACGATTAACTGTTAGTCGTAGTCCAAACAGGACACCAAAACCGTTGAAACCGACAAGGGCTCCGTGACAATGACTTATTAAAGTTTAAGAAACACACTCAATTCGACGATCCCTATGGCTTACTAAGTACCATGAGGGACTGCCGTTCGCAGGGAGCTGGGTTCGATTCCCAGCGAGGTGAGTGATGACTTTAAATTTCTGTTCCCGGTTTGCTTGTGTGGTTATTCTTGTCTTTTGACACAGGAATCCCTAAGCTGCTATTTAGAGTTAAATAATTATGTTATTTGACATTGTTATAAGCATGACACTTGGGCAGAGTCGCCGATCATTTGATCACGTCGTTTACTGATGGTTATAAATAGTTAATTTTTATTTTAATACACCGACCATTAAGTTCACAGAGCTACCGTTCATTGAACATTAAATTAACAGGTGTTAGCGATGGTGAATGGACTGTATTCTGTACTCACCTGAGCCAGCGCTGGTTGTATCGCCGTATCCCGTGGTGTTTTCCTTTAGAAGCTTCAGGCGAGTGGAGATCCTTAGGTGCGATTCCCCGAATTCTTCGTGGTTGGTGCGGACACTGGATATTAGTTTGCACGGGACTGGGCGCTTTAGACCGTTTAGACTAGCGTTATTTTGGATATTTGTCGCGGAGTCGTTGCGCACTCGATGTCTGAAATTTCTCGACAACGTTTGCCGCGTTTGTTGGCGAACAGCGCCCTCTCTGGGCAGCCAGAGCAAGAAAACAGTCCAACTTGGTAGATAATTAATATAGATTAAATAAAGATTCTTCATGGATGGTGCATTCTGAATATGATTAAGAATAGTACGGAACAACAGGATTATCGACATGATCACTGGTCATTAAATTGACATGGCCACTAACCATCGGTCAGTGAATTGACATTGTTACAGATAATGGGCATTGGTCATTTAACTGGTACTGCCAGTGGTCATTAAATTTATATGGACATCAGTCATTAAATTGACACGGACATCAGTCATTAACTTGACATGGACATCAGTCATTAAATTGACATGGTCGTTAAATCGACATGGTCATTAAATTAACATGGTCATCAAATCGACATGGTCGTTAAATCGACATGGTCATTAAATTGACATGGTCATTAAATTGACATGGTCGTTAAATCGACATGGTCATTAAATTGACATGGTCATTAAATTGACATGGTCGTTAAATCGACGTGGTCATTAAATTGACAGGGTCATTAAATTGACATGGTCAATAAATTGACATGGTCGTTAAATCGACATGGTCATTAAATTGACATGGTCATTAAATTGACAGGTTCGTTAAATCGACATGGTCATTAAATTGACCATTAAATTGACACAGTCATTGGTCATTGGATTGAAACATGCATCACAATGGAAAAGGACCTCAAGGCTTGTTATTAAATTGATGCGAACAAAAATGTTTACTCCAGAGACTAGATACCATCATATATGGCGCAACTCGCCCTGGAGAAATTCGATTGTGCAGGGGAACCTACATTGGTTGGCATGATAGATAGGTGGGAGCGTTGGAAGCCGCACTGTAATGCACAGTGGTAGAATTTCATCTTAAAAAATCACCAAAGGGTAAAATTTGCCAGGGGCATAGAAAATAAGTCACGAACTTATAAACCAAATGGCATAAACGAGTCAGGGACTCACAATTTGGTGAATATTATGCTATCAGCAAAGCTTAACTAACAACATTAAGATTGAACTCTAACGACCCGGTTAGAGACTACTGTTAAAATGTACGTAAAAAAAACTGTAAATTATATCATACAATTATAACAAGTGTAGCGGCGCGATACCTACAGAAATATGAGCGCGCGCCGTACATATGCTGACCACGCAACCACAAGCAACGAGTGCAGTAAAACAATAGACTACGTCATACGCGTCATACTGAACTGGCCAATCAGATGATGTATCCTCAACCGCGATATCGAAGATTCAAGATATTCTAACTATAGATACAAATGGTCCGAAGGTAACATCGGACCGCGGTGCCCAGGCAGTGACATCGCCTGGCGGGAGATCTCCCCTTTTCCGCCACAATTGGTGACACCGACGTGATTTGATTCAGCAACCACGTGATTTGACCGACGTGATTTGTCGACGTGATTTATCGACGCGATTTGATCGACGCAACGTGATCGACCCGGCGGACGTGATCAACCCGACCTGGTCGAGTTCAGTCTTCACCATTGGTGATCTTCTTGAAGTATCTGAAGTCCTTCAGCAAGTATAAGGAGTCATGCAGTTCCAGCCAGCAGCAACGAGCATAATGACCAGGTTCCACGAGCAGCCTCCGAATGAGCGCCTTGGTTCCTCCATCCGGCTCAAGTTCAGCGATCCGCAGCACGCAGCAGAGGTTTGACGGTTTCCCTCCCGTGGCAGCGCACGCATTGCATAGTTCCGGCACACATGGCCGATCCACACAAGTATTGTGGTACCAGCAAATACATATATATACAATAGCCAGCCACATATATGTACATATATACCCCTGTACTGTTACGAATGAGGCGTTATGTTGAATACTTACCTTAATATTATATACCAGAACCCGTATTTAAACTTGAGTTCAAAAGCGGAAATACCGGATTCAGATTTCAGATTTAGGGTTTTGCTTAAAGTATATTAATAACTTAATTACTTCCGTTAAGAGTTAACATCGAATAGCCTTTAAACGGAAAGATTCGTTATCATAATATGACTGAATTCAGTTACTTATTATTTGTTGTTAAAGTAGTTGACTTACTGTGATGATAAACACACAGTAAAGTATAATATTTAACTCAGTTTTATTTCGTCCCTTGTGGAAATATGACCTTTTGTTGTGTCTTTTAATTAGTGATCAATGACGAAAGATAACAATTAAGATATCGGAAGTGTTGTAATATTTGTTAATTAATTTGCTGAAAGAAGAAGATGATTTGTGATGCCTCAATGGGACTATAAATTAAAGTAATAAGTTGGATATTGTTTCCTAACTTTTCCTATTAACAAGTTCAGCACACTTCGATTGCCTTTAATTTACCTAGTGAAAGCATTAAGTTTTGAAGTTATCTCACAAATGGCGATGCAGTGTGGGTGTATACCCGTGGTCCCGTTGGTTTGTCCCGTTAACGGGACCACGGGTAATTTTAATTCCCCGTAGTCCCATTGCACTAGGGGTTACACTTTTATCGACTTTTTCAACTTCTGATATCGATATAATGTTTGAACCTCCTGTGCATCGAGTTCTGTTCTGTTCTGTTAAGGTGCGAAGATGCACAGGTCATTCCTATGGCGTTCGGGAACAAACGCAGCACACGCAGGTTACACGGGTTTTGTCTAGAACCATCGACGGCTGCGTGCTTGCACTCGCGCGCTCCATGGAGTGCATTCGTGCGACATTGGATAAAAAAGTTTTGACAAACCGTTCCGTATATCGTTCCCGCACCTCCGCCTGGGGTTACTGCCGCGGATCCGACGCAACATAACAGAGTACATAGCCCTTAAATGAATACTACAGAAAAGTGTTCAGTGCTGTTATCGGAAAACAGCTATGGCATTGGAATTGACACTGCATGAGATGGTGATGAGAGCTTGAGATGAGAGATGTTACGTGGTATTTCTGAGGGAAGTTTGAGAAAAGCAAACTTACTTTGAAAGGAGCTAAGTTAGTGTTGAGTTAATTACCAGATAACTTATTTTCAGTACAAGATATTTTGTTTTGAGCAACTTTAAATTAAAAGCTGTGTTTGTCGTTTTATAATTAGGGATATTAAGAAAAAAAAGCTTAATCAACTTTATTTAAAAGGCCAATTTGAGTTTCCAAAAACACTTTTATCATTGGTAATGAGCTCTCTGTTAAAAAACATCCAGTCCCAAACGGTACTACTAGTACTCACTAGACAGACTAAGGAAATGCCAGCAGGTCACGCATCGGTCAGTATCTATGTAGATGAAGTTACTGACGATGTCCAAATTTAAGTTGTGGTAGAATCTCGAATAAGGGGACTCTAGGGGCCATGGTAAATTCTGACATCACAGCTGATCGAGTCGTCCAGTTTTACGACGAGGACGTATTGCGTTAAAAAGTTAAATTTAAAGTAATCTGAAAAGCTAATTATTCAAATTAAATTTGTGATCTCGTTAGAAACTGATAGCTTTTGCTGAATAAAAGAAAATTGGAACTTTGTTGTAACTTAACTAAAAGGTAGCACGAGAACGTGTGAGTTACATTAAAATAAGACTTAATTTAAACTGAATTGAACTCTAAATAAACTGCGAATCCGAAACAAATACCTAAATGACAACACTGAGTGAATTGTTAGCATCGCTTGATTGTGCCTCAGAGAGAGAGAGAGGAGGACAGGACGGAGATCGTCAGTTCTGTTGAGTTAACAAAAACAAATGGAGAGGAGAGAAGGGAACAATTTAATTACATAGAATGATTAGATGGATAATTAAATATAGGATATATGAACAAAATATTATATAAAATATGCATATGTAAATTATGTAAAATATGCATATGTATATAAAATATGCATATGAAAATGCGTGTTCAATATAACAACACCTTCAGGATGCTGTTGGGGCTGCCGTGGCGCTGTAGCGCCTCTAAGATGTTTGCAGACGCACGAACCGACGGGTTCCATGCAATAATGCGTAAAAAAGCAGCATCACTACTACAGCGATTACGTCACAGCAGCAACGGCATCCTGATGATGATCGCTGCCAGGCTGGACGATCCCATCCAAAAGCATTGGATGGAGTTAGTCCTAGGCCTCATAAAATAAGTAAAATTTAGTTTGTTCCTATTATGTCATTGTTATGCTAACCCTACTAACATAGTATTAGGCACCATTGTTACTAACACACTACTAACAATATATGGATCTCGACGTCCGAAATAAAGACTTATTATTAAATTAAAATAAATATTTAATAATAATCAATATCACATATCATTTACATAGCCAATGAGTTGATAGAAACACGTTACATGATTAAATAGTAGGTACATATTCAGAAACAAATCAAATTAAAACAAGGAAGGGATGTAGTGTATGGATATAAACCAGTTACTTGTCTCGAGCGCATACGTCACACTGTGCGGGTCACACCGAGCTCAGTTGTTATCCGACCGTCGACGGAGTAAGACGTGGTGGTGGTGCGTAAGTGAGCCAAGTGTCCTTAGATAACGGGTATACTACAGTATCCATAGGCGACGATGACCACTTACCATCAGGTGGCTCGTCCGCTTTTTCGTCAGCCCTTCAGGCTATAAAAAAAAAGTAAACAGTTATAATTTCTGTAAATACCGTTACATCTGTTAATTAAACACAACCAAATGAACAATGTAACTTCCCACCTAACCACTCAAGCAACAAATAATAACCGGATGGACAAATTAATCAACACATATGATTAATGATATTGCCTAATCGTCTTTCTATGTTTATTTTATCAAAAACAATTGGAAATAAACCGTTTTTCCGGCGGGGACCGACGTCGCGCGTCGGCCGGAAGCGCCGCCATGTTGATTAATGAATGCGCTTCATCGACTTGAAAATGAACCCTATTACTTAACGAACTTATCGCTCGTGAAAAGAAAACTCTCTAATTGCCGACTCTTGGCCCGCCAGAACATTTACTGCCTTATTAATTACCCGCATTTTAAGACAAATTAAAAAGCAAATTTATTCAGCGGAGAGCTAATTTCGATTTTCAAATTTTATTTCTGTAGTTCCTTTTTATTGTGCAATATACCTCGGCGTTGTTGATAAAAGTGTAATTATATTGTGACTTATGGTGTAAATGACTTTTAAATACAGACATATATAATAAGTACTAGCTATTTGTGTCGAAACTAAACACCTTCTTGTCACGGTTCGCTGGTTGTACCACCCAGTTTAGTCCCGATACTCTAGGTGGCTCAAGCTTGGCTGGTAAGCTATCACGCTCTTGCTTTAGTCCGTCCCCAAAAGACTTCTGGTATTCAGGGGGGAGGGAGGAGGTTCAAGAGCCAGTATTGTTTTTCGATTCTCTTCTTTAAGTTTTTGTAACTTACAAGACAGTCCCTCACTATTATAGGCCAGAAATCGTTACTTTTCATTATTTTAAGTAGATCAACACTTCAACTTGGAAAGCAACCATCATCCTATTTACCTAAATTTTTTAACAATCCAAAGTACGAGTTGATAGTTACTATCAAGTATTTCCTATACAGTGTACAAACCGTATTAGGTAACTAAAACCTCTTAAACGAAACTGGTACTCTCAGAATGAATTAGCAATTAACCGTAAGATGACTTGAATTGTATGTAGGTACTCCATTCAATACACTCCAATTGCATTGAAAGACTCATATACAATATTAATTAAGTACCTACTGACGTCAACTTGGTACTTGGTACGTCGGTCATTAAACATCAATTGTCTTAATATTGTTTCGTAAGATGAATGTTTTAAGTTTAAGCAATCATACAACAGCATTAAATTGAAATGTCTTGTACTGATTGAGCAACTTCATTGTGAATCATTTGTTTGATGTTTGTTCTGACAAAACACTGACTAATATTATTCCAGCTAACAGTTATGATAAATAATGCTTACTGTTGACAAATCGGAAAACTTTTTATTCTTTGTTATTGCAGACATTTCCCTGACCTTGGCAACTTTCGTATTTCTTTTTCCATAAAGGTATGGTTTTAACTTTTAAAAGTTACTTAAGGGGAAAACGTTATGTAGGTATTCGTAATAGTATTTCGTCCAATTTAGTAAATGGCGTTCTTATCATCATATCCATGCTGTTACACAAATTGTTTTGTGTCAATGTTTCGTGTTGTTTTACAAACATCGGCTGCAGTTACTAATAACCTGCTGCTTCCCGGAAATACTGCGGGTCTGTAAAAACAAGTTGGTCAAAACAGTTTATTTTTCGGCCTCGGCCGAGCGAGTGGAGGGCGGGCGGCGAGCCGTTGGCTTCTTACCAAAACGTATCAAAGCTAGATTTATGTGCAGCGGCGACGAAGGCGCGATGCTATCAGCGAACTATGCTCTCGCTGTATTGTTGTTCCGTGGGAATTGGATTTAGAACCTGCTCGCCTGTCAATACACAACAGTTACATTGTTATGCGATTTTAAGTGTCATGTACATTTGATTTAATATGCACAGTAAGTAAGTTGTTGATATTCAGCTTAGTTACGAATGAAGTTTACTATATCTGATTCTAACATCTAGCTCATCGTATCTTCATAATACTTAGTATTGCTTAGTCAGTAGCTGAGCTAAAATATGACAAATGAGGCGGATCCCAAAGAAAAATTATATTCAAAATACATATAGATACAATCACAAAACCAATTTAAACTGCCAAACTGTTAACTTATGCCATTGCATCATATTATTACTGAATAAATTTTCTTGAACATAAATAAAATTGAACGGCCCACTCTCGCAGTGAATACGCCGAACTGTATTAACCCATAAATTGTCCGAAAGAACGTCTTCACGCGTCTATGATCGAGAAAATAAATGGATGCACAATTTTTCGTATTTCTCTCGAGCGTTAAAATATGCGTTTATCATTTAGGGATGTTTACAAAGAACCTCGCGGGACTAAATTGAAACGACTGGAGCGATGCCAGCGAAAAGGTCATACGCAGTGTACTTATTAGATCCGAGTTCCTTCCTATATCGGCTTATTTTTTCAAGTAAGTAAGTACATAATGAAAAGAAAATTTCACGCAATTTCAATGCAGAATTTTATTATCGTTGCCTAACCTTTTGTGCAAAGCTGAACGTATTTATTAGAAAATTTGCCTGAGAACAAAACGTGTCTCTAAAGACGTTTGCTTTCTATTTATATTCTAAGTACTGCCGAACGACCGACAAAACGAACAAAGCGCTTTTCAGCCGAAGTTGTGGATATGATCGCTCTGTACACACAGTTATCTATGCGTAGTGAGCACTCGCTGTCTCGTTTATCACTTCCGTTAGATTGGTATGATCGTTGTGGGGACCGAAATACAAAACACATGATTCGCGAAAGTACACGGCTCCCTATTGTCGACAGAATGTGCCCGGCGACGAACCGAAAATAACCTGCGAGTGCGCCTCGCAATACTAAGGGCGAGTTCTCATACACGCTCACAATTCGCGACTCTTTCTGAAGAAAGAGGAATATTTTGGGCGTTTTGATTGTTTAGTGGAATGTACCCTTTCGATTGTTATCAAGTAAACTTTTTTTTTTAACTACTTTCCTCATTCAAAATTAAATTTCAGTTGAGGTAGTTAGTGTACCTATTAAATAAATTATTTATTATTATACGTTCATCCTATCCTACCAATATTTTAAATGCGAAAGTTTGTAAGGTTTTGAGTGCGTGTATGGGTTTGTTACTCTTTCACGCAAAAACTACTAAACGGATTTTCATGAAACTTTGCAGTAATATATATATCTTAGACATCGGAATAACATAATTTGTAAAAATTTCTAGAGATTTTTGAAGGGACTAGTTCCCCGAAGCGAAGCGAGGGCTGGTTTACCAGTATTAATGTCTATATTAGGTATACGTTCAAAGTACCTAACTGTAATGTAATATTCTCAAATCCAGCAATGTCAAGTGAACCTAAAATTGTCACAACATAAAAATAACATCCAGTTTACAACAGAACAAAAAGAGCGGGCGTGAATTAAAAATTGATATTGCTAAAAGCAAGCCGAATAACGGGGCGGCAATTATTTCCAATTTTTTGTGCAATTCATACCTGCCGGCTTGTGTTTATGGCAACGCTTAGTTGAGTGGAATGATTGTGTAAAACCGTTGGACGGGATCCAACGGGTGTGCGGTAGAAACAAACGGCACAAATAAAGTCAAATAAGTGAGCCCACCAGGCTTCCGATACAGCGCCGGGTATCAAATTATTTAATTGAGTCATGTAATTGAACAAGGCTCTCTGTTATTGCAAGCTGGGAATGAGATTTCCGCTACACGATCTATATTTATACACTAGTCGGTGTAACGGTCATGGTTAGGGTTGCCAACCGTAATTTCAGCAAAATATTGAACCATGTCATTGTGCTTAATTAGTAAACATGGTAATTAGGTAAAATGTTCGGCGGCTTGAAAAATTCCAAAACTGGGTTTGCCACTAACCTCTCCACCAATCCGCACTGGAGCATCGTGGTGAAGTGCGTACTCCACCACGCTCCACCTAGAGTTTCTAAGTCTCTTCAATAATAAGGAGGGGCCCGTGCTCAGTAGCAGGCCATTAATGGGTTGTAGCCTAGCCATGGTACTGCTGACATAAATACGCAAAAGTTGATAATTAATATCTTAGCTAATTATGTATGTAGATGATAGATTTTTTCAACGCAAAATTTTTTTCCAACTCTAAATGGATATTTCTCTTTAAGACAAGAAATAACAAATATATCAAAAACAAACAACCATTTTGTAATATCAGTATAGTTTATCCTGAAAAACACTGCATGCAGCATGCCCAGTACCTATTCATGCTCCTCAACCTAACCGTGGTTAGCCAAAGAAACGTTAGTGAATTATACTCCTAAGATAAAAGACCAGATACCTATATCTGACATTTCGTGACAAAATGATATAAGACTGCGAGCCAAGTCTTGTTCGTAGCAAGCTTGGTCCTAGCCTAGCCAAGCAGTTGATTGCAGTCACAGAGGAATTTGAATGCAATGTTTTCGTATGTAGTGCTTGATTTAAATTATTTTTATAGTCTTGACGACGTCGCAGGTACCCGGTTGGTGTTTGTTCGGCGATAGTGATAGCGACCACGAACTGGCTAATACATAAATTATGGTTAATACTACCTAATATTATATCTAGATGTTTCAAAAGACACGCATTACTGCTTCAGGTGAAATACGTTCTTGTAGCGATATCAAGTAAAAATAGAAATAATTAGACAGCAATAAGATTTATTATGTACTTATGTAAAGTTCAATGACTTTCCTATATTAACTCGCAAACAAAGTAGAAATATAGGTATTTATGGCTCGAAAACACATTGTTTCCGCCCACAACGCCACTAGAACCGCATTTATAAGTCCGTATTATACGAGTTTAGCACGAGCCGGTAGGCCTACGAGTAACTAACCAAATCAGAAGTTCACACTTAAAGCTGAGGCTACATTACATCATATGGCATCCCCACAATTTATGCTGTTTGAGTATATTAAAAAAAAACATAACTGTTTCGACCTAGAGGTTTTTTATGTGGCTACACTATTTTTTAAATTTATGTTTTAAAATAGAAATTTTTAAAACATAAATTTAAACAGTAAGTATCCACAGTATTTGCCATGAACGATTATTATTTACATTTTATTTTGTTTTGTCATAACAATAACATTAGAACGCATTGTTAATAAATCGATATCTATATCTACATACATATAATAAAATTGTAACCGATCTCTGTTTACGCACGCTAATCTCAGAAACGGCTGAACGGATTTTTATGGGACTTTCACTAGGAGATAGAGGATGTTTTGAAGCAAGATATAGGCTATTTTTTTATCCCGGAGTTTCCGGGCGATCGGGATTCACGCGGGAAAAACTTCGTTCGTGCTCGGCACGACGACGCACGGCACGAAGTCTCAGGCAACAGCTAGTAATAAAATAAATATGGTACACTTGCATGATTAGATACATGCATGACGAATCCAATTGTCCTTACATATTTGCATGTGCTTTATTATGGCTGTAGTAAATAAAGTGAACAACTTTATTACTAAATAAATAAAGTGAATAGGCACTACAATAAATTAATGTTGTTTCGCTATATCGTGTGTACCAGTCGCATCATTACCGCTGTCTAATGTAGCCTCTACCTTACATTTAGTTGAGTGAAACAAAAACGTACTTGATTTGAGCGTGTAGCTCAAAATACACCCGCTATTTTGTACCGAAGTTATCGTGCATAATATTCAGCAATTAGGCAAAGCTCCCCAAACAATTATTGAAAACGGTTTCCGACGTGTTACGACGTGAGTTTCACCACACATTTCAAGATAATTACGCCGTGTCGGAGAGGTATCTCCGCAGAGGCACAAAGTCAACATTTAGACGAATCAAACCTAAACTAAAGGGAAATTTACATTCACTAGATTTACTGTAGAGTCGGTGTCGGAAATACAGTGATAAATGAAATCCAGTTAAATCAATGTCTATAAAAATCTTATAAAACAATTGTTCTAACTAGGTAGGTACATTATATGTACGTAGTTTAAAATATGTACATGTATTATTTGCTATGAATTTTACTTAATCACTATCCACTTTTTACTTCTCACTTTTTATATCTCGTTTTATGCCACTTCTACAAACCTTTACACACTCATACCCCCTACGAGAATTCATCATCTCGCGGGTGCTGGGGGCCTAGGGTTTAGGATGTGGCATAATACTAAAAGTCTTAAAGTCTGTTTTACACTGGAAATGTGAAAAACTTAATTTGAAAGATTAATAAAAACATAAGTAAAAAGATATTTCAATGCGTACGTACTGTTTTCTTTCCTTTCATTCTGTAAAAATATTAAAAAGTTTCAATCATATTTTATGAGGTAGATAAAATTAAGGGCCACAGTAAGTCCAATATAAAGTAAAGAGACGTAGTCTTACAATAGCGTCGCAGAGCGTATTAAACGGGCCTTCGCGGAATCGCAAGCGCTCGCGTCGTATGAAACGAACTGACAGAAACCGCCTACACGGCTTGATTGACGCGGCTTCACCTGAGATAAGCTTCTCAGTACAACGTACTATGTAATTCAACTACTTCTATATTGAATATGTATCTTGATGTCACTTTGATGCTTTGAAATTGGCTGTGTAGTCAGCGCGATACCGCGCAACCTAAAAGGTTTTTTTCTATCTTTCATTTTAGCTTGGCTTAGCTAGTGGCATGAAAATAAAAAAAGATTGACTAAGATACCTACTTTAGTTTTTTTCATCCCTGAAGCAATCATAACAGATTTTTTATTGCATCATGCGTTACATAAGGCGTTACAAGTATAAAATATTAGAGCAGCATTTAGGTACCCTGAAAGGGCGTTGCTATGATGCTATGTCAGGATTAAGCAAAAATATTGAAATTAAATTAAACGTCTACATATCTAATAAATAAAGTGTTGATATCTTACAATTTCTGGACTAAATCAAAGTCTCGCACTTGTAGGCGCAATGCACAATGAAGGCATTGTAGCTAACCATAACTATTGACTTAATGTTCATTAATATCTAAATAATCTACTTAAATATATCTCGGAACTTTAACTGAGACGTATACTTAACCAAAGGCTTAGCGTCAGTAAATTAACATTGAGATGAGTAGTAGTCGTGTCGTGTGGGGATCCAATGGAGCGTGTTAAGCGGCCCTTATTGAACGCGGGCGTCGCGGGTAACGCCGGGATTGTGTAAATCGAACTGACAGACAACCGCCTCGGCTTGACTGACGCGCCTCCACCCGAGATAAATCACTCCACGTATCTCCCAACGATGTAATTTACGTGTTTGAACTTGCTCACTCCGAATCCCACGGCTCGAATTTAGTGAGCGCTTGAATAAGCTACTCAGACAGTCAATTATCTGGCGTTTCTTTCGATTTATAACCAGTTATCCGCTCACATTTTGACCGGAGACGTTACTTACTACCAGGCCGCCATAAAAAAGGGATACTTTTTGTAGATACGGAGAATGAAGGAACTTTCATGGCAATTAAACACTGACAGTCGACAGTGTTGTCCTATGAATATTATCTGTGACCGGGCTATCGCCCGATAAGAATACACATGACATTTAATTCACGTAGCACCGGATGGGTTAGGTCTCTCTTTGTTATCTGATAACCTGATTCCACTGAAGCCGAGCAAAATAAATGATAGCAGAACGCATTGCACACAGAATAATTTATAACTTCATTAAAAGTTTATAATCTAGAACAGCTTGCTAACATTATATTTTTAGTTGGAGTTCGTTTTCAACAGTTCGTTATAAATATGTCGCAAAGTTCAGTTTCTTTTGCAAGTCTTCGAGTTTTGTACCGTAAGCATAAGCCAGAACTTATCCACATTGTGCTTTGTTATACAGCTATAGGAAATAAGCAATAAACATACTTACAGAAAGAGCTTGTAAACACTACTTAATATGCCTTTTTTATTTCCGGTAACATTAAGCTTTATCTATGAGTACTCTTTGTTGTTCGACAGTTACAAAATAGCAATATTTAATAAATCATAATTGAAAACAATCGGCGGCCTTATTGCTAAGCAGCAATTTCTACAAAAATAAATAGGGGAAACTTGGATTATGATAGGGTGTACGAATGTTAACTATGTATTAACTTGTGCAAATTTAACTATAGGTACATTTTTAGTAATCATTCTTTAAAAGTGATCATATAACGTTAATATTTAATCTAATTCCTGAACAGCTTTATGGAAAGAAAAATATTTAGGTACAGAACTAGAGAACCGCCCGCGCTTCGCTTCGGGACCCGTAGGTAACAGCCGCGTAGGTCTCGCTCCCGTAGGAATTTAGGCTAAAAAGTAGCCTACTACTCGCTCTCTTCACTCCACCCTGTCTGAGGTGTGTGGAGCCCTCGGGACAGTTAGTTCCCCTTTGAGGGTGTCTCTCGCGGCTCGTTAAAACGGGCCGGTCCTTGGGTTGGGCCCTAAGGCCCTTGATTGTCCATCTGTGGTTAACCAATAGGTCAAGTCCGGTGAGTGGTGGCCTTTTTACAGGCCACAGAGTCTTAAACGGGATGGGGTTCATCTTCGCGCCGCCCAGGCGATCGAGGCCCTACCGGGTGAATCCCGCTGGTGGGAAGCCCAGCAGGAGCCGATCAGCGCCAGGCGACGACTTATGAAGCCCCAGTATCAGTCAGTGCTAGCCCCGTCCCGCGCAACCAGCAAGTCGCGCGGGAAGGCCCAGCGGTCCGGTGGACGGGTGTGGAGCGGCACCAGGTCCTGCAGATGCGGGAACCGCGACGCGTCGACACGCCCGAACATGTTGCGTGCCAATCTCTCGATGAAGTCGTCCAGGCTCTCGACTCGAAGGTCCCTCTGGATGACGGCGTTCCTGACGTACCTCGGCGCACCAGTCAGCCGGCGGAGCGCAATCGCCTGAACCGCGCGCATCCTCTTGCGCTGCGGTTCGCTGGCGAGCGCGTACCACGCCGGTGCCGCGTACGTGAGGCGGGATCTGATGTAGGTCTTGTAGACCCCGAGCTTCAGTCCGAGAGGGAGGCTCGAGGAGAGCACTGGTTTCTGCCATCGCGCTTCTGGAATTCGCGACGGCTTTCGTAACCTGTGGCTTCATCGAAAGTCTTCCGTCGATTTTGCCCCCAGGTATTTGGCCTGTGGGGCCCATTGGATATCTTGTCCGTGAAGCTCCAGAATAGGGTCCCGCCTGTTGAGGTATCCTCCTATGTTCACGGCCTGCGTCTTCCCGACATTCACCGACAGTCTCCACGCGGCGAGCCATTCGGGGAGGGCATCAAGCGCACGCTGCATCTTGACGATGGCGTGGGTTCTATTCAGCGACGTGGTGATGTACGCCACGTCATCGGCATACAGGGCAAGCGACGCCCCCCTGCCGCCGGGATGTTGTCGGTGTATCAGGCGTAGCAGACCGGGGACAGGGAACTCCCTTGCGGGACGCCGGCTGCGATCGGACGCTCGGTGGATTCGGCGTCTTCAACCACTACTCTGAAGCTTCTATTTTCGAGGAAACTGGAGATCACCTTAACGGCACTCCGGGGCGCCGACGACTGCGAGATCTTGTAGAGAAAGCCGTCGTGCCAAACACGGTTGAACGCCTTTTCCATGTCGAGGAATACTGCACACACGCGTTCTCTCTTATTCAGAGCCGCGGTAACGGTGTGCAACACCCTCGACAGTGTAGCCGTGCTGTTCAGCGGCATCAAAAAGTAGCCTTCCACTTCTGTTGGCAGCTAGGCTATTCCACCCCGGATGCTTGCAGTTCCAGTCGCCCGCGCCCACCACCGGTGTCGGCGAGTCCAGCAACTTGCGGACATCAGTCAACAGGATAGTGCCAGCGGGCGGGCGGTACACTGAATACAGCCGGAGCGGAGAGTTCTCGAGGCAGAGCTAAAGTAGCCTATTACATTTGCTTGACTTAAGTAAATTACATGTAGTATTTGATAGCGTAATTCAGAACTTGCAAATGAATTTTATTAACGCCATCTATTAACAACTCCGAAAATTAATATCTAGCAACTAACAAAACATCGATCTTCCCATGGGAATGGGATGTTTTTCCGCGGTAAAAAGTAGCCTACGTCACTCTCCACCCTCCTAACTATCCCCACACACATAAACCTTACCATATAATAGCTTTGTTGCGACGTGAAAGCGTCACAAACAAACAAACAAACAAACAAACAAACACACTTTCACATTTATAATATTAGTAAGGATGTAGGTACATTAAATCTGAGAAGCAATTAATAATAATGATAATTATATTACTTTGATTAAGCTATTGTCATTAATATATTATTGCATGACTCATCAAAACGACAATAAAAGTGTTATCAGTATTTGAATATTTAATCTGAACAATGACTTTCTAAATGGTTTGTATTATTGTTCGTGTACATCATATCAATAGACGCCTAACGGTATAGATGACTGAATAGGAGGTTGCAGTAAATAGGCTGCTATTAGAAAATGATAACATGGTCGTTCCACTTGGCTTCTTAAAGCTGTCAGTTAGTTGCAGATTTCCAGCACAAAGATAGAGAATTTTCTTTATAAACAAGGTATTGAAATTCAACACAATTGTCTACTTTGTACCTATATCCTTTGCATGTTTTTGCGAACTATGTAAATTAATTCACTCGCATCGAGATTATAGGTATTAAGGACTGCACGTAGATATGTAGGTAACATAGGTACAAATGAAACATCAAAAATATCTTCTACCGGCGAAAAACGATGATTTAAACTTGAATCGCTTGCTCGTCAGACTACTGTTTTACTAAATAGATAAATGAACTGAACAGCGTAAATATCACTTTCTTCAGTAAATACATATAATAAAGTAAGCGCACATTACATCAACTCTTGGCCGTCTCGACTTGGATTCAACTCGTAGGAAAACATTGAAATAGAAGCTTTGTTTCGTGTTCGTGTCACTACACGCGTTTAAAATTCAACCGTAATGAACACGATATAAAAGTCATATTGCAATGTTTCTTTATTATTTGAATGCGTGTCGAGTCTGATTTGAGTTGGTATCGCGCAAACTTATTCTATCCTTTTATCATTGCATACACATTTCATTACAAGAGTACTAACCATTATTCAAGTTAATTCAAAACTACTCGTCAGATGTCGCTTAAATTTATATGGGACCATACCAAGAGTACCAACTGTCAAGAAAATAAAGAATCATCAAAATCGGTTTACCCAACACGAAGTTATGGGGTCACAAACTTACCAACAAATATAAAAAAAAATAAAAAAAAGATCGGTGAACTATTTTTTTTAACTTTTCTATTTGTGCATTTTGAAATACCTACAGTCCAACAATTTTTATGAAAATTCATTCATAGTCCCTGGATTCCGAGGTTTTGCCATTTTTATGTCTAACGGCACTCCACTATTAACTGATTTAGAATTGAAAAATAGAAACAGTTTTTAGCTTGGATTAATTACATTTTCATGCCCGTAAATGTCTATTTCTATGGGACGTACAAGTCATTATGTAAGTTCTATTAAAGGTTGTTTTGACTGGTGTTGTATAGTTATTGAATTTTGTGTTCCAGTTACACTAAACTTCTTAGAGCCAAACATCACAAAAAGTCCTCAAGTCTAGCAATACCTACATCTGTAAACAAATTAGTACGGGACTCTTTCTAACAATTACTAACTTGACTATAACTAACAACAAGTAACAAGACAAACTCACTAACAGTCTATGCCCCGTTGTTCATACCTGCTAACGAACTAACCAACTTTCTATCACCGTTTGCTGGCTAGATTAACCATCTTACTCAAACTCTAATCGTTTATTTCATGTAGGTATTTACAAATACTCTTATGAACGTCATTTTTTATTGTACCGCCATTTTGCAAAGGTGCCTTAGATTCCTTTACAATGGAGGAGAAAAAAAGACGAAAAAAAATCTCCTCGGCTCTATGAAATGGAGTGAAAATAAAATATACCTGAACACACTTTAAATTGTAATGCCTGTTCAAAAGCTGGGTACTAAACATAGGTATTCTGAAACTAAACCTGTGCCGCCCCGTAAATTTATTAAAGAGCTAAAACAAATTTTATTTTAAGATTATGTATTTAACCGAGAAAGTAAGCAACAGTTTAATTTACGAGCAAGTTAATTTAATTATATCCTACGGGCATAACAGTTTATAACTTCTTTAATTTTTGAACATCTAGAACTAGATGTTTAACTTAGTATCGTAGTCATAACTATTACAGCTTCGGGCAATATTTCATAATTATTAAAACGATAAAATCCATCGATTTTTTACACAGTGGTCATTAACGGAACCATACATGTTTTAACGTCTGCTCAGTGGTCGTAGCTTATAGTTCGATTACGAGTAGCATGTTTATGGCTTAATTTAGCGGAGCCGCTCGCGTCGAGGCAATTACCTGCGCGAGAGCCGATCCGGTTCACAGTGATCCTTGGTGCGACCAAACAATGCCTCCGAGAATAAAGGACGAGTCCTGGCCAAACGAGTTTTAATATAAGTTATTTTTTTTAATTTTATGAAGTAATAAATAATAAATGTGTTTTAATTCTCTGTCATTAAGGCTGAAACTTTACGATTCTCCAAGATAATATGTACGTCCACCCGCTGCTAGCGCCTAGCCTGGCGTGCGCTCTGAGTTGAAACTTTACACTGCTTAAAAAAAATACAATGAATTGAGAACCTTTTCCTTTTTTGAAGTCGGTTTAACTACAACAATAATAACTTTCCACTAATGTACAGATAGAGGGGAACTAGAAGATATAGAGATAATTAGGAAACGAATATGTGCCATTATTGTTGATGACAAATCTAGTTTGCTCTTAATATTGAATAAAATAGTTATAATGAATACTAAATCTTAATAAAATCCAACTGCCCTACAGAATTTATCATGTAACACATCGCGAAAAGCTATCTTTTCCTACATTCATCATCCAATTCATAGATCAATATACATACCTAATGTAGAGCCATTGGCTTACGCTTACGTAAATTTTAATAAAGTGATATTTCAAGATAATAATAAAAATATCCTATACAGTAAATAAGTATGGGGACATTAGTGATCATCTGCGTCGGCCCCCCGGCCGACCAACTGGAACCGATCGTGCATTCAGATATTTTTTGCTCCTTCTGACTTCTCACAAGCTAAATTCTTAACGAATCCTTGTTATAGCGAACTCGCAAAGATAAACCGCCGACGGTCTGTTGTGTTTGAATAACATTACAGCATCGGCAGAGCCGCAATCTACTGAAAGTATAAAGTTATGTATTCAGGTAACTACATAATAAACTAATATACTTTGCAGGGCGTTCAATCAAGAAATATTAGAATTATTACACATAACATCAAGAAACAAATGGCCACGTTACGTCTAGTGATACTGAATTTGACTGAAGAACTAGGTAGTTTAGAATCATTCATTCATTAAGTTAGTCTAGACAAATTACTACTGAAATATTCTCTGTACAATATAAAATAGACAAACATTTTTCATAACATTCATGATATGAAAAATCACGAATTATATTCCTTTAAGAAACAGTCGAGGAGCAAAAAATATTTGTATTAGTGAATCATTTGATATCGGAATAGGGGCCTATTCCGATCTAATACCAAAAAACTAATACCATTTGGTATTAGTTTATTATCCCAGTGAATTTTTATTCCGAACGAATACCATTCAAAAGAAGTACCTAATCTATTCCGAACGAATACCAAAACATAACTTTTAGTACAGTCACAGAAAACGTTTCTTTTGCTATTTCATAAGTTATTATAATGATCGTAATTCAATCCTAAATTTTATACAAACATTTTCTTATGAAAGTGATAGTAGGTATCTACATTTTAGTCAATCTTTAAAAATAACACAGCACTGAATTAAAACTAACAATAAACAGACGCGTTCTATCTCGATTTTACTAGGATCAATCAAGTGTAAAGAAATTGAGTAAAGAAGTAGGAATGTCGGATCTAGTGGCATTCAATTTCCTGATTGTACATATGATATAAATCAATAGAATACACAAATATTTAAAAAAATTACGTTTTTAAAGTGTCTTAGTTTTTAGACTTTTTTTATGGTAAAAAATTAAATAAAAATTAAAAAAAAACCCCGACACAAACATTTAAAAAGTAAAAAATAATATCTCTAAAAATAATACGTCGCGTTGGGGGACCGCGCCTAACTGCTCATCTACGATTTTTTTCATAAGTAGGTATCACATGCCTACCTACTACCTACTTAGTCCTTTACCCAAGACTTATCATTTAAGTATCAATATTTTTTTGTGTTAAAGTTAGAAGTAAATGGAGCGGTCCCCCAACGCGACTTATTATTTTTAGATATATTATGTTTTAATCTTAAATGTTTGTGTCGGGGTTTTTTTTAATTTTTAATTTAATTTTTATTTTATACTTTTAGACACACAAACACACACACACACACACAGACACGTTAAACTTATAACATCCCTCTTTTTGCGTCGGGGGTTAAATATTGGCAAACAAGCTGATGGTCAATGACTTGGGAAGTGGTCATCACCACTTCATCTCGACTTTACCGTCATCGGCACTGTCTAACTATACTATACCATTATTGGTTAACTATACTATAATAGTAGATACTTATTAATTGACCCTCGTTACTGTTGAAAGACATTTAAACATTTCACGGCTGAATTTTATAAGGAGGGTGGTACCTACTTGTTGATAGGGAGGGTGGAAAAACAAAAGCAAAAATATTAAAACAAGCCAGGGCAACACAACGTCGGGACTAAGCTCGGTTGTACTGTACAGAAAAAGATATGATTAGAATAGAATAGAATTTCTTTATTTTCACTGAATAAGGTTTTACAAGGTGTTTAAATATAAATTACCTCTTATTGTACCTAAAAGGCATGCAAATTTGGTCACAGTTATTAATACCTAACTAATATTATAAAGGTTATTTTACAAAATTGACACCATTACCTTATAGTTACCACTTAATAGAATGCAAATTTCATACGCTAATATCTACAATTATATAATTCAATTTAAATAAATAAACATTTAATAGATCCATTTTTTAATTTAGGTATATCAATTTAAATTATTAGTATTTTCTATGTCAAATTTTCTTAAATCTAAATAGTCCGTAACAGAGTAAAAGCATTTAGTTATGAGCCATTGAGTCAATTTAGTTTTAAGTGCATTATATGTCAATTTTTTTGCCGAATCGGGTAATTGATTGTAAATTTTTGTAGCCATGTAGTACGCATTTTTTGACAGCAATGCAATGCGCAATGGGGAACTAGCTAGTACATTATTTGGGTGGGGGACTAACTATACATATAACCAAAAGGTTACCAACTTTGTATTCATTTAAACTTGTGATCATATAGTTGGCTGTATATCAAACTTAAAAATATATGTCCTATATAAAATAAGCGGATACTCGGTCATTGACTGACTGGCTATTTATCAAACTTTAAATGGGTATATTATATTCTATATTAAAATTAAACGAATACTCGGTCATCGACTGACTAATTACGAACTCTTGAAAACTAGGTAGGTACTTATGAAATGAAATTTGGTAAGGAACTTGTTTATGAGGATTAGACTTTGGCTAAGAACGGATATGTGACGTTCTATTCCAGTGTGGGTTATATAGGGGTTGAAAATTTGTTTCAAATTCCGCAAATTTTTAAGCAGGCTCTATGAAATGAAATTTGGTATGAAAATCGGGATTTGGGATTATGGTTAGAAATAATTACCTACCGTTTTTAGAATTTCATCTCTAAGTGAAATCTAAGTATCACATGCCTACCTACTTAGTTCTTTACCCAAGACTTATCATTTATCAATATTTTTTTCTGTTAAAGTTAGAAGTAAATGGAGCGGTCCCCCAACGCGACGTGTTATTTTTAGAGATATTATTTTTTACTTTTTAAATGTTTGTGTCGCGGGTTTTTTTAATTTTTAATTTAATTTTTATTTTATACTTTTTATAGGTAAGAATATTCTCGATTAGGTCATAAATATTCTCATACTGTGCCCTTTCATTTGAGACCCCACACGAGTATATTTGCATACATTCCGCTATTCTTCCCCGCTTTTACCCCCCACAACTTTTAAACGGCTCAACCGATTTTCATCAAACATATTTTAAAACATGCGCTCGTAAGTTCCCTTTAATACAAAAAAACTAAATTGAAATCACTTCAGTCTTTCGGGAGCTATGATGCCACAAAGAGACAGAGTGAAAATTCTTCCCCCCTTTCAACCCCAACAACTTTTGAACCGTTCAACCGATTTTCATCAAACATATCTAAAAACACGCGCCCGTAAAAAAAAACTAAATTGAAATCGCTTCATCCGTTCGGGAGCTACGATGCCACAGACAGACAGACACACCGACACACACACACACACACACACACACACACAGACACGTTAAACTTATAACACCCCTCTTTTTGCGTCGGGGGTTAATAAAATAGTGAAGCGCAGCATTTCTAAACCTGTAGGACGTAGGTAACATACAAAACATTAATTAACAACTTTGTTCCACATCACCCTATTTTGTTTCACGTCCAATTTCGTTACAGATCGCTCAGTGAACATCGCTCATAACACGTTGAGTTTCCCAATGATTAGTGCGCATTACTCACAGTATCTGAGCAGAGACAAGTCCGAGATCAAAACGATATCGTTGGTCGGCGTCACGGGCCGTTGATCACTGCACAAAATTCATTTAGGTTTAAGACGGGTAAAGCGAACGAACACGTTTATACTCGTATTGGGAATTTGTAGCATTTGATGCGACGACTTGTATTCACAGGCATGAGCCTTGTGACAGCCTTGGGACAACCGAATTCTATTACTTCTATCTGGGATTGTTGCTTTGTAATTGAAAAGATTTATACGAAACTGTTTTACACGAAACCAAACGTTTTAGTGCTGTTCAAGGAAAATTAGGTTACAAGTTTTTGGTTCACGTTTAGAAATGAGCTTCTAATTTACCTACTGACGGCAAAAAAGACTACTTCAAACTATGTGAAGACGTCTCAAGTCTCAAGTTTCTAGATATTTAATATAAATTTTCCTGCAAATACTCAGGGCTATTTATATGCTTATTATGTAGTTTAAAAAATACAAGGAAATTTATTTTGAAGTTGAAGAGGAGGAAGGTCAGATGACGATGTTGCTGTACAAGATAATAACTTCAGAATCAATGAGATGAATTTTATGTTATTTCGCGTAACTATAGTAGTTTAGGATTACTATAAATACTATATTGTCAAACAAATGTAAGGTTCTGCATTGACCTTGTTCACTGTAAGATATTAGTAATAAGGTAAAATCACCTATGACCGCGGTACGTAAAATTGGCACCTAAGACCGATGTATGACATATTTTCGCGTATAAATTCACTAATAATAACTTTAGCGGAATAATATTTCTGTCAAGTTATGCCCTACACTGTTTCAAATATGTAGAACCAACGGGCGTTACAGGCGTAAGCCAGAGCGAATTAATTAAAATAAATCGATTTGTGCGACGACTTATTTTAATTAATTCAAAATATTATGCAAACACATATTAATATTAAGAAATAAAATCCGTGGTGACAGGTGCCTTCAATTAACGTGAGCTCCCACTACCGAGGTATACCTCGGTAGTACATAATTATGGGATGTTGAGATCTTGTGCTTATTATATAGAATTGAGTGTAATATGAGTGACTTTTTAACTGTTATTTAATCGTTGTTTCCTATGGAATTCAAACCGCTATGCCGCGGTATGTAAAATCCAATTGAAACCACGTTATTTTTATAAAAATTCTAGCACGGAAATCTTGGTTTTGTACTGAGCGTCAAAAATTTCCTAAAATATACGCTTCAATAACTTCAGAATATTGTAACAATTTCACATGTCTCGAGATACAAAGTGTTATTTTTATGATGATCGAAATCTCCTTTATGGGACACACACCAAAAAAGTCGAAATATATTTATAACGAAATATAGTTTTTGTAAATCGGAATTACGATTCAAAAAATAAAACACGCAAGCTACTACCGCGCTATAATTCGGTAGGAGAACATACTACCGAGTGTTTGTGATAAACACTATAATAGTTGTTATAATCTGTCACATTTTTTGTAGTTCTTTTTGTAAACTTCTTCTTCACTAAATCTCCGTTCCGACCGCACGGCTATTTTATTTCAGCGCATAATTATAGGAATTTTTTTCAGTGTTAAGTATTCAAAAGTATTCAAAAATCTAATTAAAATATAAAACCTTTTAATGCGTGAGAATGCCTATTCTCTATAATATTATGAGTTACGTACGTAAAATTCTACAAAACGGAAACCTTATTAATATTGAACACTTATTAATACTTGCCATGTCTGTCTGTCTGTCTATCTGTTTGTCTGTTAGTCACAGGATCTATGTATGTCTTGAACAGAAATAGGGCAACACCTTAAAGTTTTTCAGAATACCTACGTGACATTTAAAAGATTAAAATAATAAAACGTAAACAAGTTAGGTCCCAAAGGGTGTTTCCATGCAAGTAACCTTAAAAAGAGGGTTGTTTATTTCATGAACAGTATATGTAGCAAATATTTTTATAAATTAGGTACATATTTCTAACTAGTGTAATCGCCCTCGGGAACGTTTTTAAAATAACAATAATATTTTTTTTAACATCGATACTTTGTACGCAGTACAGACCCATCTTTAAACCAGCTTTTTCTATACTCAGTAATAGGTGCCATTTGCAGCGGTCATAGGTTTCGACCCTCGGTAGCCCCTACTACGTAGCCTTCCTGATTTAAAAAATCAAAAACACATAGAACTGTTTAACATTAATAAAAATAAAAGCAAGAAAACTATACTCATAATTCATATGTAGCGGAAAAAAAACATGGACTATTGAGGATCATTGTGATTTCAGGATATTTAACAATAATGCCAAATCCGTCGAGTTTACCGCGGTCATAGGTGCTCTTATCTTACTTGGTCCAATTAGTAATTATTTATATTAGTAACCATGGCCACTATGCCAGTTACAAGAGTAAGTATAAAGTGACTTACTACGACGCAAAGGTACCGTCTGGGTGGTAGAGAACGCGTCCCTGAAAAGGCCTAGACGCCATAACCTCGTCGGTATTTAGATTTAGCAGCAGGGTATGCCACGAGCTAGGGAGTTTGGCTGAAACCCCAACAAAAATGAAGTCCCTTACATACTTTATTGTTTTAATACCTTTATTATGAACATAAAAGTTTATAATATCAAAAATTTATATCGCGGCAACAAGTGGGTAAACCAGTTTATGCAATGTTTCATTTCGACATAACAAAGAGAAAAGGAACGAGTAATTATAAAGTAATTAGGATTTTAGCCCTAATAAATAAATAAACGCCTTTACTCTCTTAACCCCGCATTAGCACTCCCTGGGTCACACCAGTCGCGCGGGTGACATGGACAGCATAAAAAATAAGACATCGCAGACGACCATGACACAGAGAAAAGATATTTGTCTGTCACATAAATGTTTCCCACGGCTCGGAATTGAATCTGGAACCCTCGATTCGTAGACAGGGTCACTACAAACTAATAAGAAGGCCAATATCTCACAATTGGTATGTTATAATTTTTTTCAAAGTTCTGTAATTCGATGCAGTTTTACATTCCTACGCGTATAAAAAGTAAAATAAAATGCATATTGTACATATAAATCTCTAGTTTCTACACAATAACTAAATCCATGAGCGAATGATCATGAAGAAATAGGACTTGAAAAGGAGTTGAGCGCAATTTAAGAACAATGGGTTGGAAATTGCTTTTCTGTGGATAATTATGTGGAACGGGAAACCGTAACGTAGCCGTTCCTTCGGTTGACTCGGACCGTTCCCTCCGTGCTCGGAGACCGACTGAACTTTCTCCAATTTAGAGTAAACTACTGACCGACGTTGCCTGGCAACAGTAATTGTAATTTCACAGTTTTCGCATGCACGCTCTAGGTCTAACACTCTTTGAACTATCTTCTCAACTGTTATTTTGTTATTGTCGTTTATTGTAATAATGATTAACTTAGAAATTGCTTGTACAAACTTATAATGCAATTCAAGTTATTTTTATCGTACCTAGGTATTTTGGCAATACACTTTGAAGAGGTAATTAATTTTTTGCGCTACCACTACCACTATTAAAATATTCTTACAGTCGTCGGCATAATGGTTACCATGCGAAATTGCATGAAAGGACTGGGTTCGAGGCGGTTTCTTCAATTATAACTTCAAATTCTTATGTTGGTATGGTGTGTGTTGTTTTTGTGTGTATTCCATGGCGACACAGGAAATTGAGGGAATCCTGGAGTGAGGTTATGCGTGTATGGGATTTATTCTTATTTTAAGGAACTTGTATATTAAGCACACAACACATTATATCCAGTGGGTATGTAAGTTGTTAGTACCTAACTTTGTTTGATAAACAACCGTGTCTACGTTTGATTCTCGCCTGGAGCAGACGTTTCAGTGAGAGTTGAATGATACCGTTCGGGTTTCTGAAGATAGTGATGTTTTTATTTTTTAAGATGATCCCGTAACCTAGTTGGTAATGGCTCTGCTTGTATAGCAAGTGGTACTGGATTCAATACCCAGCCGTGTCTGATAGGTAATATATACCTAAATAATACAGGTTTGATTTTAAAATTTTAATCGTGCAAATCTAAATCGTGTACAAATATTATTGTGATACGGATACTTACGATACCTACGTATTTTTACGCTGATATTTCGACTCAGTTGCAAGGATCGTAGTCAAGGCTGAATTAAGGAGTCAGACAACTAAGGATTCGTGCAATTGGATCGTAATATCGGCATATACAATTTATATCATGCTTGTAAATGTCCGTTCTCGGGTCGTAGATGTTAGTGATGTCTTATTTCTTTCTTGCCATGTCGCCCGAGATCCGCGACACAAGAATCCTAGGGCGCTGGTATGAGTATGTAAGCGTTTATTTATGACCACGCGGAATGCAATACTGATGTGGGTTAAGAGTTCTTATGAACGCTTAATTAATTATACAATTAAAACCCCATCAGCAAAACCACACATAGAAATAGCGAACAATTAAATTTAATTGGTCTGAAATTAAAATTTTATTACTTATACGACATGCCTACTAACTTATCATCCAATTAAAGGATAACATCTTACGAGTCCGCACGTCCCGAGCTTTACTTAAACTATTTTTTTAATAAGTTAAACATGACGAATAAAGTATCCTCTTTATATGAAGCCAATAATAAATATCTAGTATAATGGTTAAGACATTTGCTCGCAATCTTGAAAGCTACGGCCTCCACGCTACGGAGACGCGGACGGACTTTCTCATATGTTATAAGGCCGCCGCATTAAAAGACAATTAGTTGTAAGATGTGGGCGCGGAATATTAATGACTCTATACTTACATATTTAACGAACACTATTAATTTTCTCTACCGTGATATATTACCAACAGAAGACAGCTGGAACTACATACATTTAATTTTAACTTGATAAAGTCGTTGTGGATTTGTTTTAAAAATTGCAAAACTTTTTATAAAATTAATGGTTTTTAGTTAATAATCGACATTTGAACAAATAGGCTAAGTGGCATTGAAATATGTTATCAATCAAGAAAGAAGACGAAATAAGTAATAATCGGTCATAGCTCGGCAATAGTTATAACTGGGAATGTTCCATGTAATATATTCCCAGTGACAAGTAAAACATCACTAACAACCACGATCCAAGTTTTATTAAATATAGGTATGATAAAAATCTTATCCAGGTTTGGAATCCAACCTTTCTACTTCGCAGGAAATGCTACTTAGGTACCTACTTATTACCCTCCCACTAGTAAAATAAATATATTATGTTATTATGGAACTGATTAAAATTTGAAAAGAAAAAATTTAAGTCGATTGCTCTCGTTATTAAAAATTATAAAATGTAAGCATACTTAAACCCCTGTATAAAAATTATTTATTCGTATGCGTTTATACTCATAAAAGTCAAAGTATAAACGAATGCCTATTCAAAAGTCCGTAGGATATTAGTGGCTAGCTGTAAGCCTCTGCGGTCAATGAGTCAATGAATCTGCGCGAGGCTGCGAGTGGCTTTCACTTAATAAAATACGAGTATGTACTGACTAGCATGAATGGGTTTTATAGTTTGAATAAGATCTTTTTATTGGCACTTCGCTTGTATGTTCATTTATTCTGTGCAGTACTTCAATAGAGACATTTCCGACGCGTGCCCGTAAATTAACTTTACAACCCACTGTAATTCGACCTCACTGCAGGAAACATTATTCTTAAGTTTACAAATAGTATCCGCGTAGCGTTTGGACTCGGGAGCTGGGAACTGCACTACAATAAATAGGTACTCTATCAGCATTTTCTTAAGTGCAGTGGGTGGGACATCACTGACCATGACCATGTAATAAAGAAAATGTCATGACATGAAAAATTAACATACTCTGTATTATATTCATAATACCCCATTTAACACTAATTGACTAAAACTAACGGTGCCTGTGAGCTGTGAGGGAGAGTACTTAATTATACTATTGTCTCTTTAATACAGGCCACATGGTGTATAATAATACATAATGTGAGTAAATAAACGTTAAGACTAGCCGGCCAAAGAAAAATATATTCCTTGTATACCTGAGTGAGAAATAATATATTTTATTTCATAATACTATCCCGACAAGAAGGGCCCGAAATTAATGGCCACATTGTACTCGTATACGGCAACAAAGGTACGAGGGAAAGTCGTGTTGATTCGTGATGTTCGCAGTTTTCAGGAACACGTTCGTTTGTTGTAGCACGCGGGCGGCGGTCCACAGGATGTAATCGTATTCGTGAGGGACTGCCATCGTAAATCTGCCTACACCGGAATGGGTTACACAGCATTGGCTCCATAAATTGTCTATCCATAGTTTACGATGCACTCACAATGGAAACCGGTGGAACCGGTGTTCATATAGGTACTTAGATTGGATTCTTACTTCACTCTTTTTTGGAGGCGACCTTAGATGGATCTTAGTTCTTAAGGGTAGAAACGCATCGGTGACCGTAGTAGAATAGGATAGGAGTCTTACTATCAATAATACTATAACTACTACTAGCTACTTGACTTTTTATTTTTATAACAACTAACAGGACTAACTGTTATCACTAACAGTTTTTGCCCCAGTCCTCAATTCTCATACTTACTAAGAAACTTACTAATATTTTAACACCATCTGCTAATGGGACTAATCATCTTTGTTCCGATTTAGGTAAATTTTGTTTTCATGGGCGGAATGGTGCTGCATGCTCGGTTAGTACCTTATTTCCATAAATAAGTAAGGTTCGTTCTTTGAAAAACGAAACCCTTTCGGGATCAGCCCGTCTGTCTGTCTATTAGTCTGTCAGAGCCACTGTAGAATTATAGGGCTGCTCTCACGGACGCTTAACGTGAATAAGCAAATTCCGAACTATATTTAATTTTACGACCAGGTATTTTTTAACAACTTTCATAAAACAGAAATAACTATCTATATTCACTCAAGTTAACTCCTGAATTGACAAAATTTAATCAATTTAATTTGAGGAATCTGGCTTTCGTAACATACAAAAGTAGTTAACAGAGCAGCAGTAAAATAAATTTTAATGACCTCTGTAGAGGACGGCGAGGGATCAGAGGGATAATAGGAAAACAAGCCAGATAAAAATAATAGGAATTTAGTCTATTCGTTTCGGTTTTACAATGACAATGTATTTTTACAAAAGTGACAGAATTTAAACTTATAAAAATAGAAATACATATAAAATCAAAGGAGGTTGGTTTGTCACAACCTCAATTTTTAGTGTATCGTGTTTTTTGACATAAAGTTCATGCCTATTCATGTAAAACAGTCCCTTACACACTATAAAGAGTTTCGACTGTGTCGACTAAGTCCTTTTGCTAATTAAAACGACGAGTTCATTTTACGGCAATATCCGTCCCGTGGGGGTCTCATTACTGATACAATTATGCCGTTTACACTACGTACTGTCGTACTAGGGACGTACTACATCCCAATTTGTCGTAATAGCATTTGCGACCAATCAATATGATTTAACTACGAGTTTCAGTACACATTCAAGGGTGTCATGTCAAGGCTTACGAAATAATTCATGTAGGTATGTTCGGCTTGTCTTTGTTTTTGTATTCGAAATAACCAATAACCATAACCAAGCTGTGATCGCAATCCACGCAACGGGTTGAAATATATGTATTTGGTGAAGCGTAAAGTAAAAACATTTTATTCAAAATGTGATAATGTCAGAATCCAAAAAACATTACCTAGTTCAGTGGGTAAATACAATCTAAGATCCAGGGAATTCTATTAAAATAAAAAATTGCGAATTGTAAAAGTAAACGTCGGTGCGGATAAGTAAATGGCAAAAGTAAGATCTTTCGTGAATGTTAAACAGGTTGAAAGCTATTTCCACGGGACTAAATCAATCAAAGCGGCTGCCCCTCGAGCCTTATTGAAATGCAAGGGATCCATTTATTACTCCGCATTCAATTTTACTAAGAAAAATGTTCTATTTACGAAACAAATTCAATTTATAATTATTGGAGATAATACATCAATTTACTTTATGTTGTAGTGTGACTTATGCATAAATTATTTGAGATTTTAATTTAAAACATTCATGTATCACGAAAATTGCATGTAGCATTGCAAGGCTGTAACAGGTGAAGGTTTTGATTAATATGGCAATGGTAATTTCCATATTCCCCTTTAAGTCCCTTACAGATTTCATCCAATGTAACTATACCGCTTAATTTTAGGAGCAAATACGTCGTTGCAGCGTTATTGAGGTCGTTGTAAATACGTGTGAGTACGTAGGTTATACAAGCACACGAGTTTCGTGGGAAGTTATTCCTGCCACGTCATTTTGCTATTTGCAACACTCCGAGTGATCTCACGCTGCAGCAGTCACAAGACGCTTTTAAGATATAAACGTCATTTACAATTAAACTTTATGGTGTTATTTCAGGGTTTAAATTCATTTTCTTGATGATATGACACTTCTAGTTAACTGATAAATTGTCACAGTAAATTTATGACTTCATAAGGGATTGATTTGATGATGATGTGTGTAAGAATTTGCAGATCGCAGCTGTTTATAAGCATTCGTAAACTACCCAAAGCTATTGAATGGGACATCATTTCAGATACTTTAAATTCAAACATAACCGTAAGATTTTATGGTTACGGTCGGAAAGAATATTTAAAGGTATAAATTATGTAACTTTATATTGTACTAGGTACATACTCGTATAAGAATTGGTTTATACATATTTTAGGTCTTCTTTTGTATCTTTTTTATTAACCCCCGACGCAAAAAGAGGGGTGTTATAAGTTTGACGTGACTGTGTGTGTGACTGTGTGTGTGTGTGTGTGTCTGTCTGTCAGTCTGTCCGTGGCATCGTAGCTCCCGAACGAATGAAGCGATTTCAATTTAGTTTTTTTTGTATTAAAGGGAACTTCCGTGCGCATGTTTTAAAATATGTTTCATGAAAATCGGTTGAGCCGTTTAAAAGTTGTGGGGGGTGGAAGCGAGGAAGAATAGCCGTATGTATGCAAATATACTCGTGTGGGGTCTCAAATGAAAGCGCACAGTAAGATAATATTTATGACTTAATCGAGAATGTTCTTACATATAAAAAGTATAAAATAAAAAATTATATTAAAAATTAAAAAAAAACCCGACACAAACATTTAAAAAGAAAAAATAATACGTCGCGTTGGGGGACCGCTCCAAACCTAACAATTTAATCACAAATAGTAACTAACCTAACCTTACTAAGCAAGATAGAAAAAAATCGTAGACAATGAATAGTTAGGAGCGGTCCCCCAACGCGACGTATTATTTTTAGAGACATTATTTTTTACTTTTTAAATGTTTATGTCGGGGCTTTTTTAAATTTTTGGTTTAATTTTTTTAAATTATGCCGTTCTGTGATTGGGCCATCCAGTTCTATTTTAGTGTATTAACGTACCTATATGTATAGGTAGTAAGTACAAACACATAATTTTATTACACTTACTCATAACTTATAAATCAATTACAAACATGACCGATAGAAAAAGAGTGAAGAGTGATCGTAGCGAGTTAATCGAATGCACGGAATCATTCACCAACCGTCTCTGACTTATGAAGATTTATTATTATTTTGCAGTATCCGAATAAGGGCTTTTGTGCATCTTAATTACGGTAGCTGACGATAGGGGTGGATTCCATTTACCAGAGCGTGGAACCGCTAGCACCTCAAAGTTTCGTCAGAGGTAAACGAGAGATATCTCCCATACCTTCACATACAAATTTGGACCACAAGGAACAAGCGTTGTGGTCGTGAAATGGAAGCGATGCGGTGCAGCGTAGCTAAACCTTGTACTTAAATAAACTGCCTCGCATTCATTAGAGTTTGGAGAATAGAACGCAGGCGGTGTAAATAATAGTTCTCCGCTCACGAGTGTATGCACTATGCACCGAAATATATTTAACATTTGCTTTCAGGATTTGCTGTGATACGAAGCTTGTTGTTTATTTATTTGGGAGATTAAACATGCAGTTTGCGCGAATACTAAGAGTAGAACAGCCTCGGCGGCTTTTACTTTAACTTCGCTAAACGGTCAGTTTCTGAAAGCCTTCTAAACTCCGACTGCATTTTGCGCTTCGAATTTTGTATGTTGAATAATATTCGTTCTGTACTTACTTAAACGAACGCATCCGCGCCATAGGAATTAGGTATGGAACTGTTATGTTTGTTATTCATTATTGGTAACCTTTAATACTCTAGGATAGTTACGAATTAAGAATTAAAATGATACATTAAATAACATTTTAAATGATAAAGTTCAACCCTCCATTCCCGAGTGAAATGTATAGCTGTGGGACGTCAAATGGCAGTGACAATATATCAGGTTTCAATGAATAATTGATCGCTCCTATTTCGCTCGGACGCACGATTCTGTTAATGCATCACAAGATTATATCGCAGTGTTTATTTTTTGTAAATAAATCACATTTCCATATTTAAAATCTCCTAATGAATTCACCACACATTTTTATTTATTTATTAGCCAAAATTTTAAAACTTATGTTCAAATAAATTCTTTCTCCCTTGGAATGGAAGAAGAATAGATGTTGGTTTCGTCCCTTGGATGACAGGTAAGGTGGAGAATAACTATTTTTAGGCATTGAGCATTGCATAAATTGATAATAAGTTAAAAGCGTTAAAAAAGCGCTTAAATAGAAAGTTTATCTTTGCACCCATTTGCGAAAAAATATAACTCTTTCGCTACAATTTTTAGAGCAATTTCTTGGCCTTGTAAGGGAAAATACTATAAATGTACGTACCTTCCTTCATTTCTTTTCAACGCTGAATGCTCGCGCTTCCAAAGTCATGTTTTACTTCGATGTTATCTTACACAAGTTTCACGACGCAAGTGATAATACGCACATCGTTTGAGAAATAGTTGAATACAGGATTATAGCTAGTTACCCTTGCGTGCGTTGGTTCTTTTTTGTTTTTTATCATAGAGAAATTTTAAAGCCCGTTTATGGTATTGTCGTTTTTAACTATCCTTTTTGATTATAAATTATATTTAGTTCTTTAATTGTTGATAGAATAGCCGGTAAGTAATATTTTGACAACTAATTTCAACGTATTCAAATTGCAAGTTAGTAGCGTTACCTACAACGCCGTTTACCTACAAGCAAAAAATAAATAAAAAGGGGTGTTCCCCTTTTTACCACCACTGGCTTCCCACCCACAGTTGGACAGTTTTGTATTTTCAAAAGTACACGTAATATTTTGTCAGATGTGTAATTTTCATGCAAATGTTAGAATGCATGCATGTATGTATATATGTATGTATGTTAATTTTAAGATTCCTGTCCAAATATGGTTTAGAACGCGAGTTTTCACTTTGCGAACCGAAGAAAAGTGAGGGCGGGTTGACTAGTTTATATTAAAACAACCAATTCAAATACCTTACTATTATAGAACATAGTAAACAAACAGGCGCTTAACCTATGACTGAAATCACATAATTCGATACATTTTTTTCTGCAGATTGCTTTAAATGCTTCAGAACAGATGTATAAACCTATAATTAATACTTTGCACTTATGATTATCATCGAAAATCGAAACTCATAATTGTCTCACTGCTCACCCAACTGTGGAATGGCCGACTTCACATAGTTCTCAGAACATTATGGAGAACTTTCAACAATGCAGGCTATGTGTGACATTAGAAGTGTGGTGTTGCGTCTTAAATTCATTAAAATGTTTAACCTAATAATCCTTAAAATCATTGGTAGGTATGTACATAATAACAATAAATCGCAAATCCTTCGTAAGCGCAAAACTCCAATATTATATTGGATATATTGGATATTTTTTAGTTGCTATCGATATTATGAGGAACAAGGTTTTTACGGACGAAAATTTTTAAAAAGTCTATCAAGAACGTGGGGATCTAAGGGATCAATCTCATGTATAAGAGATATCGAAATGCCGCTATAGCACAAAACATTCTAGGCCGTAAGTCTTAGTTATAAAATATTATACGTATTTGATATTTTTCTGAACGAAACTCGGTCAATGATAGTTAACTCTGCCATTATTCCACGTTTAATTTCCGTTCAAAGTGACTTAGGTTTCCACTCCGCTGAAGAAATATTTGAGGATTACAATCAAAGCTATTGAATCATCGTGGAGAACGGTGGCAAAGCCCGATCTGGGTAAATACATTAGCGCCATAGCTGTAAGAGCCTGAACAACGTGGACAGTTCCATTGTAAAGGCATTATCACCGCTTGTCGAATTCCTATTAACATTTACTCGTGAATTTTATTAGTAAATCGGTAATATCTAATTAAAATTCTTCAGAACCATTTTTTGAAAGACACAATAACACAAGTGGGTAATTTAATAGTAGAAGGGCAAATTTGTTTTTGGTAGTTTGATGACAATTAGGTAGTGAGTGACAAATTAGTTATGATTAATTTAGGATTAAGTGATTTGAAAGAAAATCATCTCAAACATGTTATAATTAACATCTTAGTTATGTACCTACGTTCATGTTTGGTTGAACAGAAAAATAATTATTCCTAGAAAGTTTTTATTGGTGGATATTTTGCACCATTTAACTTTTATTCAATTAACAATAACAATATTATATTGAACGTATAATTTCTCAATACCGAAACAATTGTTGAATGTGGAATAGTAAAAAGAACGGAGTGAGTAAGAGAGTAATCGGTCCAATTTGAGGAAGATATTACGCCGATAGGATGATCCCGGCCGCGGCAGTGTCCGTCGTTTCTTTTCCGCTTTCATTAACGACACGCTACTTGTTTTATTCTTGTTTAGGTTGCAAATTCTCTCACAGGTCTTTGTCTCATTTAGCATTTATTTACGGCGTATTCAATTTAAATATCTCCCCTTTCCCGTTTTATCACCGAAGGAATTGCTCGACTTGCTTCACTCTGTTTTATTTTTTATCAGTCTTGCTCTTATTTCTATGGTTTCGTTTAAATACGAGTAAAACATTTTAACGACGTCCAGCTTCTAGACGAAGAGTGTCACTGCGTTCCTTTAATTTTTAATTGAACCGAAAAACTACAAAATGTTGGCCTTCATAAGCTCTTCATTCCTACGCCAGCCACAAGTGAAAGACAGAGCAATTCCAGTGATATCTTTAACGCGAATTTTATTCATGTAGTTTAATTTGACTATAATGAAAATTCAACGTTTATACATGTTAGTTATATTAATGTTAGATTCTAAAGTAGGGTAATTAAAAGTTAAAACTTCTATTAGGGTAGAGCACGGCGCGTTGTGCGGCGGAATGTGAACTGTGCCAAGTGTCGGATTTCGAACGTGTCTTGCGTCCACAACGATCTTCTTATGTTTCTAGATCTGCAACATGTAGATTCCCGAGTTTTTCGCCCAGTACTTTTCTGACATATACACATGTTTTATTTACAAACATGCTGTTTTACTTTCGATTACCTACAATAGTTTGCAGTGAGTATGTTTCTCCGACTTTCTTATAGTCGCAAATAATGATATTTTGTTAATTATTTGAAAATATTTGAAAATTAAACAAAGTCTAAAAATTCTAAAACGAAAAATCTTGTTAATACTCAACACGAGCTTCGACCTATCGTTAGGACAATAATTACCCCAACGCTATACATTTGTTCGAATTCGAACCATTTCATGACAAATTATTAACCTTGTTAGGACGTATTTAACTCAGGGAAGGATTGGTTCTGGCTATATTTTATTATCTACTAATTGTAAATAAGTTCTTCAATTTCAATACTAATAGTGTAACGAATCGATGGCTAGTCGTGGCCATCATCATTTCTTTGGTGAAGAATTAAAAGGCTCTTGTAAATTTTGTGTGGCGATGGAGCTGTGGCGAGCGCTAGTATTGAACTGTCATTTTTCGTGCATGATGAATACGATTCTAATACTTACAATTTCAAATATGTAGTATTTTCTTCTAAATTCCATAGGTTCAATACGAGGCACATTCAAGGCGAGTTCCCACAGACACAAACACGGGCGAAACAACTTTAATTTGAAAAATACATAGTAATATAAAATAACGGTTAATAAAAATATACAAATATCAAAAAATTGTCCTTCATAAATCAATTGTCACAATTGTCGTTTACAAAATCTTATTGTTGCATTCATTATTGTAACTCAAAAACTTTATATAGCATTGCAACAGGTGTGGGACTTGTTCGACAGGAAGCCAAGCTGACAGATGTAATTTTCATAAGAAACCGAAATGATTTTAAAAAGTAAAACAAACTTCCGGGGGCCAAGGATTACTAAAACCTGATTAACATCCGTTCGAAATTTAATTTGAGGTAAGAAACAATATAATCGGTGTGAGAGTTTAACAGCTGTGATTAAAATGAGACACTTATAGTTAAACAAAGTTGATAAGTTCAAGAGTTTCATGTGTAATCCAGGCAAATTAACGCATTTTATTTGAAGTAACGCCCTATCTTTAGGCGTTGGCGTTGGGCAGATGCCTTAAGCCTTTCATGCCTGTTTCATGCACGTGACATCCATTGTAACAAACTTTATAATATCGTTTAGTACTACACACGAGGGCTGTCGGATTCATTACTTTCCTAACTTTTGTATTAAAGCGCCGTGTTTTAGAAAATGTTTTGTAACGTAAACCCTTTGTTATATAAGCTGAAATTTAACTGTCATGAATGCCATTTCGAATTCAGGTTTCTCTGATTAAATGTGAAACGTCCTAATTTTAATTGCTAGTTAAGATCTTACAGATGAGTTCTTTATGTAATATGATTAAGCCCCTATAGTAATAAAATTATGCTAACAACAACATAATAAATACAATGGAATAGAATAAATAGTAGGTTGGTATCTACTAATATTTTTCTTTAACACTATTCTAAATGTATCAATATGTAGTTATTGGTCTTGTAGACAACGTTCTGTATTTAATATAGTTACAGTTTAACTACACTTTTACCAGTCGTAGGTAACAAACGGTAACAACTCGATAACAAACCATCAAAACAAATATGTAGAGTTTAAAAGTACCTTAAATAAATTAAAATATTATTAAATATTAAATAGAATTAAAGATATATAATAGAAGGTTAAATAAGTTTAAAAGTAATATAATTTATGTTGCAGAGATATGATAAAAACAGAGATTTGGTCAATACCCTAAGCAATTTGATCAAGTCACGGAGAATGTTAAAATAACAACATAAAATCTAATGAAATGCCAGAAAAATCGATAGCGCCGAATAAAATGGTTTCGATGCTTATATATTATGATGCACTGTTATAGATGTCGACGGAACTACGCTTTGCAGGGTTCCTTTTTTCTCGTAAATAAAATTACAGCAAACCCTTTTTTTATTTCAGGAAACACATTGAGGTTACGCATACCGTCCGCTCTGGAGGGAACGAACGATTATGTGGGAGTCTCACTGCCGTAAGAACGGCGGTGACCTACCCACTAAAACCTAAAGGTGCCGACGCTGCTGCATAGTGCCGGGACTGTGTACTACTCTCGCTCCATGGTCCCGGTGCGACGGCCGCTGCCGTGGCGGCGGCCTTAGCACGGGGCGCTCAATAAATTGAGCGTTCCGCCACCTCCGTGATTTTTTAACGAGGTTGTCTTCTTTTTCAATTTTTTAACGAAGTTTTCTTCCTCAAGGCGTAACCGCCTCCACCTCGGAGACATAAAGCCCCCATGATCCATCCACATTGCCCTTTGCACGTGGAAGATCATGCCGCCTACTGGCAGCTGGGCCGTTGCCGACCCCCCCGCCCACCCCTACATGAGCGCAGGCCCAAACTGGACCCCCACTCCCCCATTTGGGAGTCTCTTGGCCTCACTGTACACTAGCTTGTGGCACGGCTACTGAGCCCTGGCATCACGACAAGGTGGACTCCTCCGGCGCGGGCAAACCCAAACCTAACCCATCTGTCCTCCATTTAAATTGCAAGATCGTTTTTAATGGTTTTTTATTATTTCTGTAGACTAGTTCAGGTATTTTAGTATTCAAATCACTAGGTTTGTTTAGGGAAAAGATGAAGTTATGTTGTTATTTTAATATCGTCCGTGACTTCACAAAATTGTTTAGGGAATTGACCAAATCTCTGTTTTTATCAAATCCCTGCGACATGAAACAACTTATTCATTATACTTATTTAATTTTTGTGTATTTATAAAAATAAAGTATTTATCAAAGTTATAAAATGAAGTTACAACAATAGATATTTATAAATAGGTGTATCAATTTAATTTATGCGGGAACGAAGTAATTGAACGGCAAGAAGGAACGATCGCCCCTCATGTGGGTAACGTTGAATAGCTTTTAAAAAAGGAACAGTCATTCATATAATAGTTTGTTATGCATCCACCTACCATCAGTTCGGCGAATTATACCAATTGTCTCCCCTGTAATTTATTTACAATTTACTTTGGTAATTTGGTCCATAATACTGCTATAATAATGCCATAGCTAATCCATTATACCTAATTAGCCTATCAAAATCTTTTTGACTATGATGAATACCTACAAAGACAATGGTTAACATGATATGTTACTCTGTAGGTTAAAATATGTATTATACTCGAGGATCTATTAAATACCTATTTATCAATATCACAAACGCATTGGTGGAATACCTCAGCCAACTTCCAACAAAATAAATATATTTTGCTGATTCGACGCAAATTTGCAAGTCTGCCAAGAATATTCGTAGCAAATCGTTTTCCTATAATTGGAGTACATGTGAATTTTGTATTCAGTAGCGCATCCACCGCGGATGGAATTTCGCCATTTCGCGTGAACCCTGTCTTCCATCATGCGTGCTTATTGAAGTAATTTGTGTTACCCCATGTACCACAGACATACATGTCTTATTCATGCCTATTACATTCAGTCGTACTGTTTCGTCGTATATATTTTATGTTATGCGTTCATACGGTTAAGTTAAAAATTTACTGGTCGCAAACGATCATGCAGTACCTCCCTTCAACTGTCGCACGTGAAAATTGTGACCGACGCAGAATAACATTCAGGTGGCTCCTTTTACTTCTCTGATTTAACGTCCACCCTTCAGGCTATAAAAAATAAGGACTAGGATGGTCGGTCTAGTTAGATAGTCTTAAAACATTAGTTATTAAATTACGTAAGTTGGTAGGAATAGTCCAGTTAGTAGATGGCTATAGCCCATTAATGGCTAACTACTGAGTACGGGTCTCTTCTTATTATTGAGGAGGCATTTAGCATACTCCACCACGTTGCTCCAGTGCGGATTGATGGACGGGATAGTGGAAGTATCGATAACAACCGGGACCGACGGCTTTACGTGCCCTCTGAAGCACAGAAGTGCTCGAGAAATTTTGCCACTACATTTATAGACTATAGTGAATTTTAAAAAGTGTAACCAGGTATACATCCACATCGTGGCAGCACAGATGTACCTAAATTGATATTGTTGAAAAAATGCTGATGAAACTTTATTTTCGGACCTAAACCAATAAATTGAAATATACTATACCTGTACGTAAATATTAGGAAACTTAAAACCATTACCGGCGGAATATTTAAACCCAAAATAGATCCCTTAACGATTATTTTATAATTTTTGCCCGTGTCCCTGTTATTCCGGCTAATCTCAGAAACGCTTATGTGGTTTAGATGCGGATTTACACTGATGTATTGTAGTAGCTAAGCTTAGGGTAAAATTTAGTGTATGTTTTACCTTAATCGTTTCACAAATAAAATAAAAAATGAAAAAATATATAAAAAATTTAGTGTAAACATTTTTGACTAGGTACGAAGAGAGGGTAGGTACGTCTTAATGAGGGTCGCCGTTTTTGTGCTCACCAGTTGGCGTCACCTACGAGTGAGGTCCTGCTGTTAAAGCCCGCCCATACATAAACAGTGACAAGTGACATTCAGACAAGTGAGAAATGACAGTGCTACAAACTTATCTGACCCGGTGGCCAAAATTGGAACTAATGCAAATGTTAAACTGTTGTCAAACAAAGACAAAGACAGTAGCGCCCTTCTTACCGGGTCAGATAAGTTTGTAGCACTGACAGCCAGACCTCACTCTACACTAGCGCCTCTAGCGGCGAATTCACACACTTTTACCCTCATTGAACTAACGTCTCACTTGCAAGGGAAAAGCGAGTGGTCATCATAATATTTCTGTATATATTTTAAGTTTACGTAAGTGGACCGCTTTAGGAAGATCGGTATTCACCCTACCAATAAAGACATTGACGTCCCCGGTGGTTAAAATCCTGACAGGAGTAGGCATTTATGTCATGATAATGTTTTTGTCCTTCGTTTGAGTGTGGGTTATCTTATTTATTATGCGTCCATGCAACACATACCTACAAATACAAATAATATTCCACTCATTGTTTTGATAGAAGAATAACCACGTATTTTTAAATAGAAGAGTCTAGTCTAGAAGTCGTATCGATAAGTTTTTAGGTAGGTATAGTAAGTGAACGAAAAACATTGTTTTTCAAAATAGGAATATTATTATTATTGATAGATTCCATTTTAAAACTGACTTTGATTTTAACCCAACCGGGTTTTTACCATCGATCACACCTGTTTAGGACCACGCTCGTTCAGTGTCCCCTAAATTGCACCGCTATGACCGGTTCTGAGCCTTTTGAATCCAGTGGACAGTGGCTGCTCTCCAGGCTATTAGCCCACCTTGTTGGGATACTTACCAATTTATCCCGCTTACTAAATTATAATTTGGAATGAACAATTAAAGTAGGTAGGTATGTCGCAAATCAGAATACGAGCTTCGGTATCCCCTGCCTGTCGTAAAAGGCGACTAAAAGGGGGCTTTCGGGGTTGTGGGCGGCCAGAGTGGGAGCTCGAACCGTCCATCAGCAACCCCGGGAAGGACGATGATATGTGTGGCCGCATACCGTTGTAAGGCGCAAGCGATGGGGCCTTTAGTCCCTCGCGGGAAGAGCCCGAAAACAAGGGCGCCGCGCTTGGAGGACTCCGGTTGTGTTCCTTTCGGAGATCCCGGAGTTCTCCACATGCGCTGTGGAAGGCCACCGGGGGGGTTTTAGTGGGTAAAAATCCCACATTACTCTGTATCGCTCCCACGGCACCGGGTACCTTTTGAAGGTTTCCCCCTCGTCAACAAAAAAAAAAGGTATGTCGCAAATAACGAGCTTACGTTTGTGGCCGAGACTGCATCGTCGTAAGTTTAGAACATACATTTTCAGCGAGAGTTTAATTAACTTGAGTGTTTGTTGCAATGTGTTGTTTCTTTTCAGTTACAAGCCATGTAACTAAAGTTACGAGTAGACTACTACAACTTGTTATACGGCAAGTTGCTGCGCTTTACCCATGTCAAAATGTATGCATTTGCACACGTCACATTGATGATCGTCGTTTTAGTAGGGTCTACACAACAAACAGTACTCATATTATTACCTATAAGTCGATTAGGTATTTCATACTATTTTTCTCTCGTAAATAGCTAGATAGAAATAAGCAAGCGAACCATCCGACAGTTAGTGGCTACATCAGATAGAAGTGGGAAAAAGTTACTATAGGTAATAATGTTTTCTCACTCCCAAAGGTTAACTGGTAGAGAATGCTTTTAGCATTAAGTTCGCCTTTTTGTAACCTGTACTTTTGTAAGGTGCAATAAAAGTTTAAATAAATAAATAAATAAAATAATAAACTAAAAAAAATACCGTCATGTACGTAACTTTAGATATGCGGACATTGCATCAACTCATCCCTGATTCTACTCTAGTTAAACTGACAGGAAAGGTTTGTAATATGAGCCTTATTTTGTGTCCTTTACAATTGATTTTTCGGTCGCGTCGAAGTTGACCGTAGGGATAAGAAAATTCAGCCGTAACAAAAAAGATAGTTTCAATGTTTTCCTATTAGTTGAATTGGAGTCGTGTCGGAGTTGAATTGTGTAAGGTAGAAACAGAGTGGTCCAAGTGACATTTTTGAAAAAAACCCGATTTTGGCAAAAACATGTCCAAAATTCTATATTCTTTTATTCCACTTTGATTAAATTGTCATTCAGAAACATTGTCTAGGAAAAAACGCAACCTCTCACTTTGGACTTAATGGAATTTGGAAAATCTTAGTGTGCCAGACTGGTCCAAGTGACAAATCTGTACTTGGATGATTATGGTTCTAATTTTGTGAAAAGACTATTTGATCAAAGTGCAATGTAAGGGCGCATTCAAGTAGAAAGCTGGTTACCGACGCTAATCTGCCAGCGCTGGTCCGTCGAGATAACCTCTACATAAAGTTTTTGAGTTACTCTTAATAATGTGTATTTAATTTATGATCGTTACCTCATAACTTGTCACTAGATGCTTCGATTTTGATATTTCCTTTTTTTATTCGAAAGCTAGTACCTACTTGACGTGTGGTCATATATAATTTTCAGCGACATCTGACGAGTAGTTTTTGAGTTATCTATACTTCTCGATTTTGAAGTCGGTTATTTTTTGTAAAAAGTTATTGTATTATTTGAAAGCTGGTACTTGTCGGTGGTCCCGTATAAATTTGAATAGCAACTGACGATTGGTTTTTGAATTATCCTTAATGTGTATTTATGTTTGTTATCTCATAACTTTCTACTGGGTATTCCAATTTTGACGATTCTTTTTTTACTTGAAAGCTAAGTGTATGTACACATACACACTACACTAATACACATTATTAAGAGTAAGTCAAAAACTACTGGTCTGATGCCGCTCAAATTCATATGAGACTACAATGATACTTGCATTGAACCACTTGCACTGTACCAGCTTTCAAATAAAAAGAGAATCATAAAAATCTAAACACAGTAAAAAGTTATCAGGAAAAAAACATAAGTACACAATACAAAACATCCTTACACATTATTCAAGTTAATTCGAAACTACTCGTCAGATGTCGCTCAAATTTATATGGGACCATACCACAAGCACCATCTTTCAAGGATATAAAGAATCATCAAAATCGGTTTACCCAACACGAAGTTATGGGGTCACAAACTTACCAACAAAGATAAAAAAAAATAAAAAAAGGATCGGTGAATAAGTTTTTTTTTAACTTTTCTATATGTTTGTAGTATGTTTGTGCTTGCTGATCTCAGAAACGGCTGAACGGTTCGTTATGGAATTTTCACTAGATTCTTTTTTGTTCGAAGGTAAAGTAAAAGTTGTGCTTGTCATAATTATGGTACCTTGTACATTGGAGCGACATCTGGCCGGTGGTTTTTGAGTTATCTTGACTTTGAAGTCGGTTATTTTTTTTGTAAAAAGTCAGTTCTGAATCATATTAATATACTAGCTGTGTCGCTGTGCCCGAGGTTTCGCCCGCGTGAAACTCAATATGTCACAAAATTCCGGGATAAAGAGTAGCCTCCATGTTGCTCCACAACCTCCTCCATCTCCCAGTGAAAGTCCGCAACTTCATTCGATAACAGTATTTTTTCCCGCATGAATCCCGATGTGGCGGGTATTCCGAATAAAGAGTAGCCTACTTATGTGTTGCTCCAGAACCTTCTCTATTCTCCAACGAAAGTCCCATAAAAATCTGAAACCGCGACTTCGTTTGAGAATAATAGTTTTTCCTGCGGGAATCCCGAATTCCGGGATAAAGAGTAGCTAATATGATTCTCCACAACCTCATCTATCTCCAAGTGAAAGTTCCATAAAAATCTGTTCAGCCGTTTCTGAGATTAGCGTGCACAAACATAAGTAGATTACGGACTTAAAGATAAATTTGTTAGTTTTTAATCTTTGTTTGTGCCAGAGTGGTCCATGTGCAAGAATTTTTAAATTTTTTAAATTTTTGTTTGTGCCAGAGTGGTCCGTGTGCATTTTTTTGTGAAAAACCATCAATTTGTTATACTAAATACAAATGATTGTGATTAAACATATCTTATTACTTTAATCTAACTTGTTAGCTGTAATTTCAATAAAGAATTACAAGTTAAAAGTTATTAGTTTCGCTACAATAAGTACAAACGCGTTTCCCTCGTTTTCTCGAAAAGTTAAAATTGTCACTTGGACCACTCTGGTTCTACCTTACCTAATTAAGGTAATATCACTGTTCAGACCTTGTTTGTAGACCTTTAGTCCTAGTTACGTGAGAAATTATTTGATGTTTTTAATGCCAATCGTGTATGCAATGTAATTAGATAAATAATCATACTGTTAACTATATAAATATTAAATAGTAATCTTCTGGAATATTAATACCATTACCATTCTCCAGTCCATTCTCCAGTCGCAGGTCTGCTGGAAGAAATTTCTTAAGAAATAAGCAGTACCTTTGTACATTATGTCCAACCGTTTTAGATGTCTGTAAACTGTTTTTCTTGTGTGTACATAAATAAATAAATAAATAAATAAATAAATAAATGCCTTATAAAAATTATGATGCTGTTTCTAAATATGGGACATTATATAAATTTTCTGATGCAAACCGAATGTGAATAATTTAGAATAAAAACTGAACTATTTGTTATTTTAACTGGCACGAACAAATTTTTGACCATAATTTGTATAATTATTTTTCATGTGCGGGACAAAATAATACCTATGTTCTATATCTGTATCAGCCCGAAAACGAAAACTATGTTCATATTTAATATGATCCGCAATGTAGTATACCTTCAGGATTAGCTCCATATTTACCGTTTCTTGAGTCTCATTAATTATGTACGTACCTACTGACATAGGAAGATGATTTTTTGGGAAAAATAAAAACGGGTGACATAAAATTTAATACTTTGAAGGTTACATTTTAGTGACAAGCAGACAACTAATGATCCATCTCCGAATATATTTGAACAATACAGTTCAGCAACAACTTGAGATCTACAAAGTTGAAAGTTTTATTTATATTTTCGTCGATATGTTAGGTCTACTAATACCTAAACTTGGTCAGCGTGCTTGACTACGGTTTTAACACATCGTCATTGTAATTCATGACTGTTCCACTGCTGGGGACGGATCTCCTCTTACGAAGTGAGGGTATCCCGATTTGATAGTCCAATATTCAAACACATCAGGAGTCGAATAATCATCGTTGTGTGATAATTCCCTTATTATTTATTTAAAACTCAGATGAAGCTATTAATAGAAAGCTTAGAAAAGTGCATCTCTAGCAAGTATGACAGGAAGCTCATTTCACGGGAGTCGCACTCACATTAACCACTGTCCGAAATTTTCTCGCCGGCTGCTCCACCTGGTGTGGGGAATAAACAACCTTTATTACAAGAAGTCAGGGTATAATATACTTTGTTTATTTAATGTGCGGCTTGATAGCGTTCCACTAGAGATTGCTTTTGTTGCCATATTGTGGGTTAAAACAATGAATGTGTTATAGCGGTAGTCTCTTATAAATTTTAGGAGTTTACGCGAAAAGTACTGCACGTATGTTTGTTCGGAAGTATCAGGTTAATAGTAGACAAAATTGGCTGGCAATCGTGTAAGCGCGTTGGCAAGTCAGTAGGGCAGAGGTCGACAGGACAAATACCGAAACTGCCGACACCTCGGTGATGCAGGTCCACTTTGCGCTTACTGACCTACATCCGCTTTGGCACCGCTTACAATCGCCGCTTCAACTTAATTGTCCCGACACTTGGAGCTCTCCTAACGACTGTGCTGCAATCGGCCGATTTAAGGGGGAGTCTGCACTGTGACAGCGACCGCTTTCAAGAGCCTTTTGGGCAGATATCCACTCCGAATAGTCAATCCGTACCGCAAGAAAATAATCATATTCCAAAAGCGAATTATTCAGCGTTTGTTACCGAAATGCTCTTCACGAAAAATGTTGAAAAAATAAAAATACGACACATTGTCTGGGTGCCGTGTTACGGACATATAGTATAATGAAAGAGGGGGATTACAATTTGCCATTGTGACGGCGTCGTCCAATTACATTAATCTGGCGTACTCGTGCCGTGGTGGCGCCCCAAGCAACTTGATTAAAAATTCTATTAGTTGAAAGGCTCAGACATCTTCTTAATAGATAAAGTGCACGCCGCCGAGTTCATGATTATGAGACATACGAGCTTACGACTATATGACAACTAAACACAAACGCTATATCGTTATTAGCAAGTCATTAATATACATCATTATGGTCCGTATATGTTCACTGAGAACACTGCGTCAGAGCTAAGTGAGGGTAATTGATTCTGTTTACATTTACTTATTGCAAAGTGCTTGTATCTCACAGGATATTCAAGAGTAATTTTATATTGGATATTATGGTATCTGTATTACGTAACTCTATTTTTCTTAAATATTTATTAAAAATGTACACATTAGTGGGATTTGTTGCCTCAACTGATAAAATTAGATTTGGACTACTCATCTACTTTTAAATGCATTATTCAGTTGAGAGGGTTAAATTAAAAATTTTGACATTATCAGCATAAAAAAGAACTGAGTAAATACTCTTTAAAAAGCAGATAAAGATTTCCCTGAAACCAAAACGAACATAGATAACAACGATAAATTCGCTTGCACACATTCAATAGGGTTTGGAATAACATTTGAAATAGAATAAAAAGGAGAGATGTTAAAAAGACGCACAAACACTGTGGTTACAATAAATCAGCGCGGGAGCTAAAGTGGTAAAAAGAAAGAAGCGAATTCAGCAAAGTGGCTCTATTGCATCGAATCTATGTACCAAATAATGTTGTTCTAAATTGAATTTTTTTAAATCATCATCGCAATTCAAAACTGTTCCACGGAGTCTCCTCTCACCATGTGAAGGGTACAGGCCGTAGTCCACTACGCTGGCCAAGTGTGGATTGGCGAACCAATCATTTTTGGAATAGTAGGGGGATAATATGGGGTAGTTGACATTGACAGTGAACAATAAAACTGTATTGAGTTTCACATGAAGTACCTACAACTACATTAAGAAGATAAGTCAATGTATGTACCTATAAGTACCTATGTAATTATGTATAAAAAAAATTTCTACCTGTACCTAAATTTGCTGTTCAGTGTTGTTCTAGTATCTCGTGGAAAACAACAAATAGCTTTAGGTTTAGATGTAGTAGTTCAGTCAAACTCGAAAAACGATAACAAATAATCTGATAAAGTTGATTATATTGACAAACGAACGCTCATTTCAGTTGATTGTTCTTAAAGTATTACCGTCTCCCATGGACCAACACCAAATCACTGGTTTTATTATTTGACTGTTATTTTTGTTTCTGTCATAAATAAGGAATATTGCTTTTTCAATAAAAAAACGATATTTGGTTCAGGCCTGATTAAAAGGAGTAGGTAGCAATTATTTTGGGTGCTAAGGTAAGGTAGCGAATTGACATTCATGACAGTGAATTTCACTGGATAATCACCTTAACCTTAATAACCTTAAATTATCATATTAGGTAGATATATTATATTGGTTCCAACAATGGCAACGTGCCAGTGTTGAAATATTTCAGTTATGATATTTACTCCTCTTTTAATTAAGACACATTAGATATTAATGAAACATGTGTGTCGTTTTTTTTTGTCTGAAAATAAAAATATATCGTGTTTATTTTCGACAACCGACTTAGATATTTTGTAAGCCGTCCTCGATTTGCTTTGGGAAACATAATCCATAATGTATTTGATTCATAAATATGCTTAATCATCAGCAAATAACACTAGCAATAAGCACTAGTGTTTCTATTCATTCTAAGTACGAGTATCTAGGTATTAAAAAAATATGTTGAAGTTCTTTATTATAACCTTTGACTTTTACGTTTAATTTTTCAGTTTGTATTATGTACTTAGTAAATATTTTTATTACCAACTGGTTTTTCTAATATTAAGCACGAGAAAAATATTCATTCATTGAAATAGCATTAACAACATTCACGTTTAATAATATCAGAACATTCTGTTCTGGTAGTAAATTTAGTATCTATTTCGTGTAGATGAATATGATTCTTCATCATTCAATCAAAACGTTCAGTGGCTTGTGGTATGCCAATAATGAGTTGAAGTCATGATGATATGCTTGGAGTCCAGTCGTAACCTGGCTTGTAGAGCGAGGGATTCGTAGTTCGAATCCCGTGTGAAGCTAGAGACAAATCGACTATTATACCGTAAACCTTCGTACGGTTTAATAAATAAACGAGGGTTCATTAAGTTTATTTTTAGGGGAAAAATAATAGGATATATTTTATTTTGAAGCACAATGTTTTCGTTTCGTTGCTTCCTGCCACTGAAATGTAAAAAGAGGAGCATTTTCGCGTAGTAACTCTTGCGGGATACAGAGGTGGTGGTCGGACAGATTTACGCGATCACGCTATCTTCGCTGCCGCATGCTCAAAGAAATTTAAAAAAGCTAGTAATACTTGCAATATTTAAGGCATGAAGCTACATTTTTCCATTAACTTAGCTGTTCAGATTTTAATTTGTGTTACAAGTTCTACTTCCGGCACCCCGATATAACCCAACATTAATTATTAATTACAATAATTATATAGTTGTGTGTATAATAACTCTGTGTATAATAATTTATTCCTACGATTTATTAATAAATTCATTTATTGTTTGAGATTATATAAGTGCTATTGACTTCCGATTTAGTTGAAAAGTGGGGTTGAGAGTAGGATATAAATATGGCGAACTAAGGTAGTGCAGGTCATTATTTTTGTAACAGTTGTAAGGCGAAGTTCTGCCCGAATGTATACTTGTAAAATTAATTGGTAATTAAATATAAAGTGTAGAGAATAATGTGTATGCGTTGTAATAAACAATGTGTAAAGATGCTGCTGAAGTTTATTTTTGGGAAATAACCTATCGATAGGGAAGTTCATCGTCCTTGCTGCAGCCAGTGTGATAGCCATCATCACACTTCAGAAGTGGGGATATTTTCCTTTACAGCCCATATTATCTTGGTCAAAGGAACGGAGATTTTTTTTTGACACGCCATCCATGTCTACCAAAGTAATCGCTGGCATGCGGCGGGGACTTCTTGTGATCCAAGGAACAAAGAAACGAACAGGTACGTCATATTCATTTTGTCTTAATCAAAGGAAGTGGTGTATTTCTTAGAAGGTTATAAAACCTTATGACAGTTCTTAAATATTGAATGTTTTGGTTAGTGGTTGCTGACCCGTTTCAGATTATTATTTCACAAAACTTTAAGATAAAATTACCTAACGATAGGTATATCTACACGACAACACAAAGCACTTGTACGTATTCACATGGAAAATAATAGTAATAATAATAATTGTCTTGTTGCTATCTAAAGTGAAATAACAACAACAAAATCCTCTTTATTATACGCCAAAACATATTACATGATCACAATATTATCACACAGAGATTAGTACAACAGGCGGCCTTATCACTAAATAGCGATCTCTTCTAGACAACCTATTAAGCTAAATACATAAATAACTTTGGAAACAGGGTAGGGTGTACAATTGAGCTATAGAAATTTATTTGTTTGTCAGCATTAGAACAGAATAGTATTTTCAAAAAAGTAAATACAAAAAGGAAATAAATAACAAAATAACAAGACTGTGTGGTTAGAATAAAAACAATCGATCTAAATAACATCAAGCCGTTATCTTGCATAATAAATAAATCTGTGTGACTACTATATAAGAAAAGTGACTACATGGCAGATCTGTGTGACCACTATGAAAATTCTGTGCGTCTACTTGGCAGATTTTTACGGCTACTATAAAAATACTGTGTGTTTACATGGTGAATCTGTGTGGCTAGTATGAAAATGCTGTAGAACTGCATGGAGATCTATGTGGCTACTAAAGAAATGCTGTGTGTCCCCATAGTTAGGTTGTAGGACTATTGGCAGATCTGTGTGACTTCTATGAGAATTCTGTGCGTCTACTTGGCAGATTTGTATGGCTACTATGAAAATACTGTGTGCTTACATAGTGGATCTGTGTGGCTACTATGAAAATGCTGTAGAACTGCACGATAGATCAATGAGGTTACTAAAGAAATGCTGTGTGTCCCCACAATCAGGTTGTAAGGCTATTATAAAAGTAGTATAACCTTTATCATATAAAAAAAAAGCTTTAAGTTTTAACTAATCTCCGGGATTAGTGTTTCAAGTATTGAATTGACTATTCACTTTATTGAAGAAGACTAAGTTTTTAAGCATTGCTCTACGACAAACAAAATATTACGGATAAATGGTTACAAACGTAAACAACAACTTTCTCGAAGCAAAGCAAGGACAGAATCTAGTAGTAGGAAAGCAATTTTTTGGTTTATCTCCTTATCATCTTCCCAAAGGTACTCTGAAAGAAATCGCAATTTTGCTGTAGCCTTTTGTGCAAAAGTTATATAAATTGCAATATTTTTATTCCGGTTTGTTGTCATGGTGTGCAATAAATTATAATAAATAAATAGATAAAAATAAAATGCGAAACAGATTAACCTACAGAGGATTAAAAGAAACAAGCGCTCAATAATAAGTTGCAATAAGTTTTTATTGTACAAGCGATAATGTTATTTTTTTGTTTAATAATTTTGCGAATTAACTAGACTTCTTTCAACATACATTCTGATAGTTCTAATGACAACATACCTACATAATATACTTTTGACATAATCATGATCTGGTAGCACGCTCAGGATTCACCGCAGCCAAAAAAATCCTCATTACCGACTTGCTTTACAATAACATATATACGCTGAGTATTGTACTTAAGTTATTTTGGTCAATATAATCGCTGTTGTGTAGTGATATGTTAACATATCTATGTATTATATGTATGTATGTAAATATGTATCTTATATTTGGTATCTATTGACGAAAGCTATGGCTAATTGGCTCTTTCTCATGAAAGAGGGAATTTGACAAAATAGTCATATTATTTATTGATACATGGGTCATGAATATTAAATGAGTAATTCAAGTCAAATAATGCTATGTGTGCCGAAATAAATACACGGTATATTTCATGGTCTTGATTACAGTTACCATATTTATTGAAGGAAATTTTGGGTTCAAACCACTTATGCTCTTGGTTTATTAATTTATTTATGTATCGTTATTCACAATTATATTCAAACTCGATCAACCTAATACATAGACTCGTTTGTGATATACCTACTTACATTACAATTTTCAATTAATTGGTTTATTACTTACAACGCATGTTTTAAGTATTTAAATATTCAACACAATTATTGTCATCACGAATTATCTCTTAAATTATGCCAATTGATAATTTTATCAAGTAAATACCTTAATTAATTTCGTCATAATCATTTTATAATAATGATTTACTAATAATATTATTTTTACTGTGTTTATTAAGAAATTTATATGAAATACACTTAACGCATTAGGACGTAGCACCTGTACCTAATGTTAGTGATAATATTTTGGAATAAATAAATAAAAAGTAATAAGTAATTAGGTATATACGCAATTGAAGGTGTTACTTTGTGTTAATGCTGTAAATAATATTTCAATAAAATAATTGTTTATTTATGTTCCTATATTAATTCAAACGTTATATTTAGGTACAACACAATGAAACAAAAATTTAAAACAAACAAGATTTATTTATATGTAGTTAGGTAATAACCTCGCTGATATAACATACATAATAACTTTAGCTTTATTTTCCATAGACATTAAGTATTGGCTTATTTATTCCACTTATATCACCTCGTTATATTATTCATTTGTTAAGGTTCTTCAACAATACATTATTAGAATTTAATTTATAGGAGATTAAAACTCACTGATTAGGCATATTAGTGCATCTTACCTACAGCAGTACACATCACTCATTAGTCATAAATAAAATGATTACATGGAATATTATATAGAATAAATAGATGCTACTATTTATTAAAAAATTGAAAATCTTAATTTACCTACAATAGAATATAATAAGTACTTTACGATCTCATGTAAGTACACCAATACAATCATTTCGATTACATACAATTGCATTAAAACATGAAAGATTAATTTATCATAAGAGGAAAAAAAAACTAACCCTAATTATATATTTATATATTTTATTTGATAAGGTCTTTATTACGCCTTGTTATTAACTCCATATATTAAACTCCACCGATATAATCATAAATAATATATTTCCATAAATAACCATTAAACTCCATATATGTATTTGCCGTAGGATTATATATGTAAATATCTTTCACCAATCATAACATGCACCAACCACACGTTCACATTTATTACACACACGTTCATATGTACTATTATTACTAGTTCACATAATTATATATTACAGCCATCATATATAACATCATGGATAAATATTTTTTTGGAAATAGTTAAAAATATATTTGTTTGCGTTTTCCCGTTTGACGTCCTAGCATTTATGAGAAAACGGAGTCGGTTCGCATAAGAATTTGAATTTGCTTCTAAATGGTCGCTCCTAGTTTTTAACGTTCGTCTTATTGTACATACCTAGTTACTCGATTCACAAAATTAAAACATTACATACTTCTGACATGTCTTCCTCAACAAAATACGAACAAAATACTTACGAATGTATATTATAAAGGCTTGAGTGGAAATGAGTTTTGGGAAAAACAGGATACAGTATAATTGAATTAAAAAGCTGTGTGAAATACATTCAAAGCTGTGTGAATGGAATTTAAAGCTGTGTGAATGAAATTAAAAGCTGTGTGAATTAAACTCAAAGCTGTGTGAATTAAACTCAAAGCTGTGTGAATTAAACTCAAAGCTGTGTGAATTAAACTCAAAGCTGTGTGAATTAAACTCAAAGCTGTGTGAATTAAACTCAAAGCTGTGTGAATCAAACTTAAAGCTGTGTGAAATAAAATCAAATTTGTGTAAGTTACATTAATAGCAATGGGATAAAATAAATAAATACAGTTTGACTTTCTATCCTGTACGTACTTAATAAAACTTTAACTGATCGGTTTCTGTACATGGCAACAAATTTAAAAATAATAATATGTGTGTGTCTTTATTTATTTACCATTTTGTCTATTTGCCTGTAGGTTTGTGCACACTAATCCTCTAGAATTGCTTATCCGATTTGAATGCACTTTTCAGATTTCTATTTTGATGGGCTTCACTTAACATTAGACTGTAAAAAAATCAAGTTCTGTGTTGGAAGAAAAATATAAACAGTAAATAAAAATTGTTAAACAGAAAAAAAATGCGATTGAGGAGAATACAAACGTTACCAAAGAAAAATAAATATTATTTTATTTAACTTTTATTGACAAAAAAAAGCCCGATTATTATTTATTACTTAGTACAAATGGCGAACTTCTACGTGACAAGATTGTCATTCAATCTCCATTAAATTTGCAGTAATTACAAGAACCAGTTACTCGTTTGGTGTTTCAATTTCAGATGCTGCCGTAGACCAGTGACAAATCGGGACGCGAGCAGACTAGCAATGATGACCTAATGATGACCGCCGTGAGACACGACAGTTGCAGGATGGCCGAGTGTTACAAGTTCTACTTCCGGCACCCCGATATAACCCAACATTAATTATTAATTACAATAATTATATAGTTGTGTGTATAATAACTCTGTGTATAATAATTTATTCCTACGATTTATTAATAAATTCATTTATTGTTTGAGATTATATAAGTGCTATTGACTTCCGATTTAGTTGAAAAGTGGGGTTGAGAGTAGGATATAAATATGGCGAACTAAGGTAGTGCAGGTCATTATTTTTGTAACAGTTGTAAGGCGAAGTTCTGCCCGAATGTATACTTGTAAAATTAATTGGTAATTAAATATAAAGTGTAGAGAATAATGTGTATGCGTTGTAATAAACAATGTGTAAAGATGCTGCTGAAGTTTATTTTTGGGAAATAACCTATCGATAGGGAAGTTCATCGTCCTTGCTGCAGCCAGTGTGATAGCCATCATCACATTTGCTTAAATGCTAGTACTCGACCCAGTTTGTATTTAAGCTCGAATGTTTTGAAACTACGTATTCAAAATATAAATATTTTGTAGGTATCCCAAGCCTGTTAAACATCGTTTTCCTGTAAATATTTTTCATTCAGCATTGAAATACCGGGTATTTTATAAAGAAGGTGACAATTTTCTTCGATTCCATATTTTTGTTAGCTGACATAAAATTACTTTTATAAGAACAAGACTTGTATCTGTCAATCCTGAGTCCAAACAGTTTAAAGTTTGATCACGTAGAACTAATGTAAGGACATTTCCCATCATGTGGCTACACGTTGACCCAAAAAAAATACCTAGTTTTTAATGATTATTTTTTTAATCTTTGCAAAATGTCGTAAAATAAAACGAAGTAGTATGATATCGCTGTGACGTAAAAATGTAGCAAATGCGTTCACCGCTGTATACACGATAAGTATGTAGGTCTGTACCTACCGAGAGCACTGCATTACCTTCAGCAGATATTGCTCGTTATACATGTATAGCGTAACAAGCTATTAGAACCACGTGAAACTGTGCTTTCCTGAATGAATTTTCTATTAAAACATTTTTTGAAATACCTTCTATGTCGCTTTTAACTGAAAATATGAAATTTTTGACTAATAAAACTTACGGAAACTGTTCGCTTTAGGTTATCTAGGTACCTACCTATAAGGAGAATAATAATAATAATTAGTAGGTACTTATTCTGACAGTTTATGAAGTAGGTACTTAAGGATATCTAGTTATTTTAGACTTCTTTCGAAGTAAATATAGTTAAACAAAAATGTCTAATTGAACTAGTTTTTGCCCGCGGATCAGCCCGCGTGAAAGATAGGCAAAAAAATATCATTATTATGACCACTGGAAATTATTACCAGGAATAAAGTATCCTGTATCTCCGTCCACGTTAATGGAGTAGATACCCACTACCTATTTGCTAAATTTTATCACAATCTCATAAGAATATTTGTGATAAGAATCTCTCTCTCTCTTTATCACAATCTCATAAGAATAGTTTTATAATCCCTTCCACTCCTCTTTTCACGCGTCAAGGGATGATTTCCGGCATAAAATATATCCAATGTCCTTTCCCGATTTTCAATCTATCTTCATTCAAAATTTCCTCTAAATTGATTAAGTGAATTAATCGTGAAAAGCAAACAGACTTGTCTGTCACACACTAACACTGACAGACAGACAAGAGTTACTTTCGCAATTTTTATATTATACTATGGATATATCTAGTGCTGTTTGATAGAGAAAAAGAAAATCGAACGTACTATTTTATCATTGGACGTGCCGAAGAAATAACAATAAAACAGTTTTAAAATTGGCAAGTATCGCCATTCCGGCTCATGCCACGTTCGGAGGCAAACAGTCAGCTTTGGCCATTTACTTGTTGCGGTATTTACCGGTATACCGGCGATGGCGATGCTATCTGCATAATGCGGTTAAATTGGTAGGTAACGTCCGTGATACTTTACCTCAGTAAAATGTGGAATTAACTTTTAACAGCGGTTGAAGTGCGGCCTGATTGGTTTAATTAATTAACTAAGTACTTAATGCTACGTAATACAATTATAATGGAAAGGTTTTTTAGATTACGGTTTGTTATTAAAATGATATGGGATAGCTTTTTTCTTCATTTTATACAGACTTAGATACAAAATTCTTATTAAAACGGAATATTATTACTATTTATGATCCTAAGAATAATAGTTTTCCAAAAATATATTTTTGATAAGTGTCCCTCGATTCGGTATCTATGTAAGTAAGTACCTATTTACTTAGCGAACCAAGACAATTTTGGAGTACAAAGCGAAGAAAACGAATCCGAACGTAAGCCGATCCGGTTTAAGTTACTCTGATTTAATTACGGCTCCGATTACACTGGTAGCACTCTGCTACTGGTAATAGTCAGTGTATGTGCATTGGCACATTCCAACATCCGCTTTAAAGTGTAGTCAACGCTCTGGTTTGAGTGTATAGTATATACTAGCGTATAATATAGCGTATAGTATGTATATACTAGCGTATAATGATAAATATTTTATTTCATCATCGGCTTCATCACACATTATAACAGCCACAATGATCGGCTTATGTCCTCTTACAATGGACCCTAAATCTATCTATCTATCTATCTATCAGCCTATCGAAGTCCACTGCTGGACATAGGCCTCCCCTAATTGGCGCCACTCCGACCGGTCCTGAACCCTCTGAATCCAACGGTTTCCCGCTGTCTTCTTCAGGTCATCAGTCCACCTTGTCGGGGGGCGTCCTATGCTCCTATTACCAAGACGTGGTCGCCATTCGAGGACCTTTCTGCACCATCGGCCATCCGTCCATCGAACGATGTGGCCTGCCCATTGCCACTTCAGCCGGCTAACTCTTAGAGCTATGTCGGTAACCTTCGTTCGACTACGAATTTCATCGTTGCGAATCCTATCTCGTAGCGAAATACCTAACATAGCCCTCTCCATAGCGCGCTGTGTGACTTTGAGCTTTTTAATGAGGCCAACTGTAAAAGACCACGTCTTAGATCCGTACACTGGCAACACACATTGCTCGAACACTTTCGACTTCAGGCACTGAGGAAGATTGGATGACATGATATACCGGAGTTTCTCGAACGCCGCCCAACCGAGTTGGATTCTTCGAGTGACCTCTTTCTCGAAGTTGGACTTACCCATCTGGATCATTTGTCCCAGGTAAATGTACTCGTCGACAACTTCGAGAGCAGCGCCATCCACAACAACTGGTACGGGTGTGACATGGACATTCGACATGATTTTTGTCTTGTCCATGTTCATCTTAAGACCCACCCGTTGTGAGGCGCTGTTCAGGTCCCCTAGCATGGTACTGAGGTCCTCCAGCGTTTCCGTCAAGATGACTATATCGTCGGCAAATCGAAGGTGTGTGAGGTGTTCGCCATTGATGTTAATGCCGAGCCCTTTCCACTCCATTAGCTTGAACACATCTTCCAATGCAGCAGTGAACAGTTTCGGGGAGATAACGTCCCCTTGCCTGACACCCCGCTGCAATTGGATTGGGTTCGTGCTTCTGTCGTGTAATCGGACTGACATGGTGGCCGATTTGTATAAACACTTCAACACCTCGATGTACCGATAGTCGATCTGGCACCGCTGAAGAGACTCCAGCACCGCCCAGGTCTCGACAGAATCAAAGGCTTTCTCATAGTCCACATACGCAACACATAATGTTACGTAAATAATGTTACGTAAATTGCAGAAGACACCAAATATAGGTACATTTTTAAAGAATGTCACAAAGAAACCTCATTACATAATATTTATTTAAACCCTTAATTGACTTCAAACAGACTTCTTGATTATTTTAAAGGATCGTTAATACAGTTGGTTTTGAAAGTAATTTTTCCACTTCCACAAGTCCTTCATGTGCATCTTAAATCAAAGCTACATGATATTAATTTGTTTCTACAAGGGAAAATATCGTAAAGAAACCTACCTACCTGAAGTATCTATTCTATAATATTTTATATTTTTAGATCTTAGATCTTTGTGTAGGTACTAAATAGTACCAATTTTCCAAAAGATTTGTGCAGATCATACATGAATAACTTTTATTATATAACAGTTCTACAGGTATCGATATTTTATTGTTAAAGCGCTACATGTGGTGAGAAATAGACTACCTACCCTACGGGCCACGTTTACTTTCAATTAGACGGGAACATTTATTAGGGCATATTAAAACGTAATACTTATGACTCTTGTTGAATTTGAGCCTTAGTGAGCTTCGGCAGTTAGGTACTTGTTGCGGTATTTACCGAGCCATGGTATTTGCATAATGCGGTCGTGGGTGTAGAGCCGACGATACTACAGGTCGTTTCTCTGAATTTACGTTTTGGCGGCGTTCATAATGTTCACTTTACCGCAAAACAATTCACTAGAAAATGCGTTATTTACACCACTGACCAAATTTTAAGTTACTAGGTTGGTAAGTATAAAGTACTCGTTGAATTTCAGGTTTTACTCGGTTTTTCTTACTGGTCAGTTTAATAAAACAAAACTATTGAAAATCTCTACTGCACATAATACCTACCTAGTATAAATTCGAAATAATCTCCTAAAAGAAGTTGTTGTTTTGACGCTCTTTATGTGTTTTGTGATGAGCGGAACTGTCGTTTCCTTCTTGAGTGGCCTCGCATCGCTTATTCCCAAAAATGGTTTCACTTACCTACCGAAATCGAGCAGCTACGATAAGCAGCGCCCTTTTGTTTTTCAGATATTTATTTTTTAAAATGTTTGCTTCGCCGTAGGGCTGCCCTTCGACGACACGCTACGGCTGCCCTACGATGGTTACGACGGCGACGCTAAATTCATACAAATCTAAAATTTTGCTTGTTTAATTTATTCACCTATTCGTTCGTAACGCATAGAGAATTCTATCGGGCAACCCAGAAATATATCTCATAGAAGTAGAAAATGTACAACTCAATCAGAGGAACACAACACAATCAGACAAAAAATCGATATAATTTATTTTTATTCGAAAACAAATTAAATTTATTCACTTAATTAAATATTACTAGCCATCAAAGCTGTGATATTCAACTGTTTACCAAAGAAAATGAAGCTCAATGTTCGGTATCGCGCACGGTTCGTTAGATATTTAAACAATGACTTCATTAGTGCTTAATCGTGGTATTTAACTGCCATTCTGACGCGCTGCACTGACTGATGCGATGAGTTAATGACCCAAAAAAGCTTATTCAAACACGCGGAAAACAACACAAAATAAATAATGAAACAAAAATTTGGTGTAAGTTGTTCGGTAATGAATGAAATAATTACGCCAGCTATTTTGACGGAAGTGTAATTCAATTAGCTTTATACCTACCATCCGGATTGCTTAAATAATTTAATAACGCTACAAGCTCATAGCCTACACTAGGATTCCCGGTCTTGTGGGTGCTATTAACAACATAAGACAAGGACACAACACACACACCCAGACTTAGACCAGAAAAGACTCATCATTCAAATCTCCGCCTCGTTGGAAAACAAACCCAGCACCCTTTGAACGGTGATCGGGATCGCACGGGTATACACATTAATTCTAACCACGTAGTTGTAGCACGAAACTTACTTATGGTAAGATTATATACGTGCCCTAGTCAAACCACTGTTATATTTCGTGAGATCCTTTAATTGACTTTAATTGCAATTGAAAAGAAGTACGATCGAATACGATCCTCTCTATGCAAGTAGTCTATCTGTTACCGTTAATTTGCGTAAATCAGATAGAGTGCAGATTAACGAGGTATTCCGCAGATTATCTGGCTGAGTCAGTTAAAGTGGAAAAAAATAATTGAGTTCCTACATTAACTAGTTAATCTGCAGACTTCCTAGTAAATCTGCAGTCTAACGACCATGCATACGGTAAATTCTATAAAATAGGTTCTTGTTTGAATAAAAAAACTTAATAATAGGTGTGTAGGTGGAATTAGCCTACCCCTACTCCACGTAGTCTTGAATGACTTACCCCTAGAGCGCCGGAGACGTCACGGTTCGAAGTTATGCCCTATTTTCCGCGGTTTTAAGATTCGGCCAAACGTTCATGACCAAATCGTGAAACGTAGACGATTTTACGATCTGGCCAAACTGAGTTGACCATTTCATGAAATGCGACCGTTTCATCATATGTGGTCGATCATTTCATGATGTGAGCAAATCTACGATGTGGCCACGACATCAACACAAATTGGTACTCAGGTAGCCAGTCTTCCGCAATTTAACGATGTACCATCCGTTACTGTGCAGACTAACTGGGTAAAGTGCAAATAAGACCTTTTTTAATTCAAATTTTACACTTAAACGAATGGTGTCAGTGAATCTGCAGATTACCTAGTTAATGTGCACATTAACTTATTATGCATTTTAACGGTAACCTATCCATTAATTAACATTTTCAAAAACTGAGACAAAAAATTCTAAAATCGAAATAATAAATGAACTGTTCACGTATGCTACAATTCTACGAGCAAATGTGATTAAAATTCACTACTCGTAGCTAGTAAACGTACCTCCTATACAGTACCTAGGTACATGCGTTGTCAATATGGCATGGTTGATAATGTTAATTATGATGAATGGGACAATACTGGGCTAGGTAATAAATTATTATACATATAATATAACGATAGTATTATTAGGACGGATTATGCTCCAAACCATAATAGAATTTTAATTGAACTTTATTTAATCACACATGTATTTTAACAAAACTTCACACAAGCTGCTTGGCTGCTTTCAGTGCAGATAACATTTTGACATTTGAGCCAATTTCTATTACTGTAACGGTTCAGCTTCGCATTAGGAAGTGCATTCCTATTGAATTTCTTTTGATGCCTGAAGATAAAAGTAACGTTTGCTTCTAAATCAATATGCTCTATTTAAATGTTTATGGAACATAGTTAAAAGTAAGGCAATCTGTTTCAAATTGTACATACCTAATTTAGAATTACGTGATGAAAGGAATTTGAAATTGACGGTAACTAATTCGTAAAGATGTTATTTTGACGAAACAAAAAAAAGTGAAGAAAGCTTGCGCAATTCCGCTAGCATTAGAAAATCTTGTTTATAGATTACTCCGATGATGGACACTTTAGGCACCAGTTTTTATGGAATTAAGGCATCAAAAAAGCATGCAGCACCACTCTTTCGCTTCCGGAACATGACAACTCAGAAAGTCAGAACAAGACTCAATTTAGGGACTAGGATGATAACCTATTTCAGCTAGCAGATGATGATAGAATTATATTATTTAATTACTTATTACTTATAATTATTATCATTATCATTTGCACCATCATTATCATCATATCATCAAACAAGTCTTCCAACTAGTAGATACCTATTTGTCAGAGAGATAGACTGAATCATTTTTTTTCAGTTCTAACATTAAAATTGACCAAACTATGTAGTGGCAAAGTTCTCACATAATCAGCAAAAAAAAAAAAAATAAAAGAAAATAAAAAAAGCTACAACCCACTAATGGCCCACTACTGAGCACGGGTCTCTCCTCATTACTGTGGAGGCCTAGAGCATACTCCACCACGCTGCTCCAATGCGGGTTGGTGGAGTAAAAAAAAATACCTTCGTTTAATATTTAGACTTTACTTCAATGTATCATAAAATCGTATATATACGAGTACATCATAAAAACGGATCTCATACTTTACATCGGTACTAAGAGTATAAGGCCTATTTTTACGGTGTGGAGCCGGTCCTAAATTTTCGATTTCACTTCGATAAATCTGTACGTATTATGGAAAAATGGAAATACCCTACGTAGCCATAAATTCTTTTCCATTAGACATTTCAACTGCTCGTGTATAGTAAAATTTATCATTTTTATAATTCTTAGAGTTTTCGTATCAACACAATTCAAGAATCAGTTTATTTAAAAATAAGGAAGTTTTTAAAGATTGGTCGTTTCTTCGACCTAATGTCAATTTTATAAAGAATACAGTGCAGATAGTAACTTAAATAATAAAAAATTGGTTGCCTGTAAAGTCGGTATACGGGCGAAAGTTTTACGTGACAACGACTTTGAGTGGTAAAATAATTTTAATGTGAATATTCATTCGTATAGTAGGAAGAAGGATGAAATAATAGTAACAATTTAAAACATTTTATTTATACAAAGAATTATATTTAAAACATTGTAACACCATCCGCCATCTAGCGCTGCTAACCGTTAGACCATTAACCATTAGTCACAACTAAGTGAGGTAACAAACGAGATTACTCTACTTCTCCAGAGATGGCGCTGTACCATTTTCTGAAACACGCCAACGTGTGTACGCCGTAGCTACCATAAGTAATGTTACGGAAGGGACGCGTGCCTTTCACTTTTTATGTCTGTCTCTCTCGCTCTTAGGCGGGCTAACCATGCCCGAGTGGAAGGGACGCGTGCCTCTCACTCGCTCTCATTGTAAGCGCATAACGTGAGCGGAGCTACTAACGCAGTTTCTTGAAGTGCCACCCGGCAAACCAATTTATAAGACGTTATCACGTCAAAACATAATAAAAGGATGGGTAGCCAACAATCTATATTGTTACCATTTTAAAAGATTGTTAGAGAAACACGAGACCCAACTCTTGATAGCACCCTCTGCTAACTGGATAAGTCTAATTTCATATCGGTTACGAAGGTCATGGACGGCAGAAGAAAGGTGGTGTTTCGTGGTCGTTTCCGATCGTATTCATACAAAAAATCGAGCAAAAAAAACGTTGTCAGTACGACTTACTACTATTCATTATTCATAGATTGTTATATTATAAACTTTTTCTTTTGTTTCAGATCACATAAGAGAATTTTCTTGTGGAAATCTCTTTTACCGAACACTTTACTTAAACGAAGAGCGCAATACACTTTACGTTGGGGCTATGTAAGTACTTAATTAATTTCTACTAAGACGTTTACTTAGTTGCTTGTTTTACTGAGGATATATTAATTAATACTATGTAGTTAGAACGGTTTAGATAATATTTATTGTTTGTAGGTTATTAAATTTCTATAACTAACTTCTTTACCAATTATTTCTTCATGTTACGTAATTAAGCCATAAAATAGAGGTGCAGTATTTTCTATAAAGTATATAATTAATTAAATGATTATATTCCTATGACTATGACTAAACTAATTCACAGTTTTAGATTGAAAGGAGTTGAGAACATAGCCATATATTCTGCAAAAATGTCCCATTGCGATTTGAAAGATTCCACTTACTTCGGTGCAATTAACTCGCGACTGTTTTCCTCATTGTAAAATACGTGATATAAAAATGATTCGTAAGGTACGAATAATAATAATAATGTATCGAATTTCAAATATTAAGTGTATGTGGGCTTCAACTCAACCCAAGTACAAAATATACTAACTTATAAATTGTTTCCTTATATTTTTGTGGTCATAAGATTAAAAAGGCTAAATACTTTAAGACCTTTAGATTTTACATAAATGCATGTCAACCAGTCCATCGTAAATAATTCTTTTTTAATTTTCAATTTTTACCCGCAACATTGTGATGGTTATTGGTAGCTGTGGTTTTATCGTGTCAGAAATCAAAAAACAGCGTCGAATGCGGCCGATCGAAATGACATGTAATTAGTGCCTGAACATGTTATTACCCCCGGACTGTTTGTTAGAACTAGTGACTGCAACGTAATGATTTGCCCGATGGAAATTGAACCTCCACATGTAAGCCAATTATGTACAATTTCTGTCAACTTTTGTTTGTAGTGATCCGTATTTACGTAGGGCTTGTTTCACTTGGAACGGAATTGAATATTGTTACGCGTTTGCGTATGTATGTAGTTCCAACATGGGCTAACTTCTTTTACTGTGTTTTAACCGACTTTAAATTAATTAAGAGGAATTAGACTGCATTTTTTGCGCGTTACCTTATAACTTTATACTACGGGAATCGATACATATATCTACTTCTTTTTTATTCTTAAGCTGATGTTTGTCGTCTGATCCCATACAAAGAGCGACATCTGATGGGTAGTTTATGACTTATCCCTCCTTATTGACAAATCTTATGAATCTGACTTCAAGTCCTATTTTTTTTTATAAAAAGTTAGTTATATTACAAAACAACCATTGTAGAAATAATGACACATACCTATGTAGCTTGACTCTACCACTGGTAAGCGAAACGCTGGGTAGATGCGCACTTGATCATACAAAGTCGCCGTCCGTCGACTGATTTAAGTTTATAGATAGGACTGATAGTAGTGAGTAATTGACCGTATATTTTTGATATGGAGAAATCTACCGAATTTAATTCACAAAAAAATAATTACAGGCAAAAAGTAGGCACCTATGTTAAATCAACTTAAAAAATAGAACGAAAACGCCAATTACCTACCTATAATATTGTTTCATTAATTATTTTATTTTAAGGTTAGTAGCAAATAATAGCCTAGCATAGGTCTCATCTAAACGTTTTTACCGAAGAACATAAAGTTACGAGTAGGTAGGTATGTGCTGGTTTCATGACGATACCAGGTGGGAGGTGTAAACAAACAATAAGGTGTATCAATCACTACTGTCTACTATACTACACTATGTTCTAATACCTATATTTATCGTCTGTTATGTGATCTTATATTAGGACTTTATTTTATTTTTGGATTTTTTTAATGTTTGTCTGTTTATCTGTTTAAACGGCTTATTTATAAATATGTCATATTCTCTTTCAGGGATCGAATATTCAAACTGAACATGACTGATATAAGTCAATCACATTGTGAGGTGAGCGCTTTTACTAAAATTCCACCAAATGCACTTAGAGTCACTTTAAAAGAGGTAAAAAATATTTTTAGCGGAGGTGAGTTTTAAATGCGCCTTTTTACCGAGCACAAGTACGATTTATAATGCATCTTACCCTCACGTGAGGGCTTGTTCCCACTTTAAAGTTACTATTATCATTTTAAAAACAGTTCTTAAAATTTTCAACAGCTTTTGGAAGTGTAAATCAAGCATTGATGAAATGAGTCCGTACTAGATATTAGTGCAAATTAATTTAAAGTTAAATTATTACCTTAGATGAAAAAAAAGTCGATTTATGACCTATATTAACTTAAAGTTATGATTTGCATACGAAATAAGGCAATGTCCCCAAAAAATAAACATTTTATAAGACCATCTATCTTAAAATGAATAGATCAATATTAATAAGTAAAATAACACCGTGTTTCTTCATTGCTTTAAGACGTTGTTTTTGGTTTTAGAGGGATGCATTGCTTCTAGAAGCAAGTGACGTGGCGAGATGCGTGAGTAAGGGGAAATCAGAGCCATTCGAGTGTAGGAACCACATTCGGGTGCTGCAGCCGCTGGGCGACGGCGACCGGCTGTATGTGTGCGGAACTAACGCGCATAACCCGAAGGACTGGGTTATTTATGTAAGTGTTAGACATAGATAGGTACTAACTTGACCTCAACCCAATAACTCCATTTATAAACTCTATAACCCCGAGTCTTGTCTCATTGAGGTACAAAAACATCTGTTCTGTTCCGTTTTGTCTAATTAAGTACAGTTGTTAATTTTTTTATAATCTAACGGGCGATAAGTCAGGACTGGCGCCTAAGGGCCTACGCAGAGAGACGGCATGGCAAGGAATTTTGACGTCAGTCAGCGCACACTTGCCGCTTAGATTCCGTGGCATTCCAGCTCCTTGCCACGGCATGCCACGGCACGACAAAGCACGCCTCACCCCGCGGTATATCACAACGAGCGCGGGCGTCCTTGGCATGCCATTGCCTTCCGTAGTATGCCCGGCATCCAGCCGCGGAAGTCCACGGCTTGTCTTTCAATGGCGTGCAGTGAAATCCCTTTCGATGCAACGACATCATTTTGCAGCGTAGCAATTTGTGTTTTATTTCTTTATCAATACGTCAGAATGCCCATTACCAAATATTTAAATCCCTTGCCATACCGTCCCGGTCTGCGTAGGCCCTAATGGTAAGTAGTCATCGTCATCTATAGACACAAGCAATGCCCCATACAACACATATGGATAATGCCACGCCGGTCTTAGAGTAGAACCCTTATATCACCTTTTTTGGAAAACCCCATGTCCCTACACTAGTGCTCCAGACATACCTACCTCAGAAGGTAGTTCATACCACAATTTGTATAAACTTGCCACAGAATAAGTATTGTATCATAGAATTTCTGCACTGGTCCAATAATAATTGATGTTAATAAAACTTTAATCTACTATGGCTAGTGGTGTTAAGATAAAAAGGTGTAGGTACTTAATCCGGGACATACTATATTTTATTGAACCTGTTGTGTTTTATATTGAGTTGTACTGGAAAAATAAGGGACAAGTCAGTAGCGTTTTATGTTACATATTGAGAAGCACTGGAGAAATTAGAGACGAGCAACAAGCATTTTATTTTACAAAAGCGGGATTTAAGAATAATCTTAACGAGGCCACTATCAAATCGTCCGCTCTGTTTTCTACGAGGCTAAAGCCTTACCGTACCTTTTACGTAAACTTTCATGCGATATGACTTTCTGACAACTGGAATAGAGATTTCTTGGAAACTACCTACATGCAAAATGCGGACACCGAACGTACCTAATTTAAGGCAAAACAATATACCTACTCAGAAGTAAAATTTACAACATACCTGCATATTAGTCAAAGTAGGTAGTTCTGCATCCGAATTGGTAGTAAGTAGGTAGAGCGGACATTTTCTTGTCATCATAATTATTTTTATGGTTTTAGGGACATAAAATATTACCTAATAAAATGTTTGCCTGTTCATGATAAATCAACCTAAGCTATCATGTGTATAATTATAAGAAATGTCCTGTCTCCGTCAAATAAATCATGGTAATTATTCCTCGGTATGGTCACCTGCCTGTAATGATAAAACCGTAGTTTATTCCATGGCTTTTAATGTTGTAGTATGGCTGTATACCTACTACGTATAAAGACAATTTATATTTGTATTGCTATGGTATACCAAGTGGCATAAGGTAATTTGTAACATATACCCCTGTTACCGTTATATGTCCTTTGTTCACTTGACACCATCCTATATACCGTACATGAGCCGTATGAACTCGTATCAAGTGAAGCGAGGACAAAGCCAATTCGAGTTCAGGAATCACATTCGAGTGCTACTGCAGCTAGCCGAGCTATGAATCTTGACCTATTAAAGAGATATACGAACTCCGGTGTCTTTTAAAGAACTGAATATAGGTACTTAGAGATCTTATTTTATAGTCGGCACACACAGTCGGCACAATCATAAGATTCCGATATGAAGGCTGTCATCACAGTGACAATAGTGAAGTACAACAAAAATCGATGCATTAAATAAACCGATTTATAAATTTAACCGATTATAAGTAATAAGACTTTCTAATCGTTTCGTTAATTAAGTTCGGAACGATAATTTATAAACCGACCTCTGATTGTTTTCTTAAAATCAGGTAAAAACAGATGTAGCGTTGAGATTAACACCGAAAGGGATAATAAGACAATTTGACTAGTAAGTTAAGGTGAGGAAATTATATTAGTTATTAAAATGGAAATTTCATTAATCTAGTGAAAACGAAGAAACTATTAAACGGTTAATAATTATCCGATTTGAGTGGAAAAGGCTTAAAAACGTATGTATCGGGAATTTATAATAGCTACGATAAATCGCAATGCTTTAGACATATTAAGGAATCTATAACTATTTGTATTTTGAGTGTGACATGGTAGCACCTAAGGGTAGCACATACAATTTCGATTATAGTAATGTATCGAATATGGTCGATTCATAAATTGTTTCAAGAGGTCACATAACTATAAATCCAGCCTCCTGATAAAACATTGTGGTGACGTCTTAAATATTTGTTCAATTTTACACAATTTATGAAGTAAACTGATTAAAATAAAATAAAATTATTTAAACAATTTATAAATAACACAAATAAAAAACAAGCAGGGATGGTTTACATATTTCGCCAGAATTTCTAGTATTTACCTATGTAAGTACGTATAAGTAAGTAAGTACCTATCTAAATACTCGTACTAAGTAAACAATATTACTCCAATTCGTTTAACCCGCTAGTTACTTGCGTTTAATATTACGGACTAATGCCTAATTAAAATATTTAACAAACTGTGGGCAATTTTATAACATCATGCTACGAGCAATAGAAGCGATGTACCAATAAAATATGTTGCAAAAATGGGAAGAAGTGTTTATTATCTGTAAACATAAAAACAATTTTCCAAAGCGAAGAGGAGGTGGATTCACAAGTACATTATGTACCTACTTATAAAGCTGCATTGATAATAAATATAAACTGTGTACTTTATATGCACAGTAAATAGTGCATTGCATAATTTAACCAAAGTGACCTATCATTCACTACGAAATATCTTCACTTCATAGTATCATTACCAGCGGTTCAAATTAAAAAAAAATATTTCCGTAATAAGTAAATTGAAGACGTCCATACAAGGTTAGTTTGTGTTCATACATGACAGACGTCATATCGGAATCTTATGATTGTGCCGACGAATACACTTTATTCTAGTTATAAAATAAGGTACCCTAGCTGAGGACCGTTTAGTAATTGGCGACTTGAAATTTCAAAGCTTTATTATGAGATTCATTTTTCATATCATAAAGAATTGAAATTTCAAGTCGCCAATTACTTAACGGTGGCTAATAACACCTTAGTTTTCCCTGAGTATCTAAATAGTTGACCACATTATGATCCATATCAGACACATTTTAGTAGTTGTAAGTAAAACCTGAACGAAATTCCGAAATTATTACTTTAAAATAAAGTAATTTATTACGTAGGTATGTAGGTATCTAGTAGGTATAGTCAAGAATCTAATTAGTAGGTATATTTAATAAATAAATATACGAAAAAATAATTGCTTCTCTTAACCGAAAGCTGCATTTTTCTACAACATTAGGCTCTTGTAGTCAGTCCCCTTACAAATATATGTCGACTAAGTATGTACCAATAAGGTTTACCACATACTCGTAAACGACTCCAATTTATTATCTTAAGAGTTATTTAACGGAGGAATTCTTTACCTGGCTGAGTTATAACAACGCTTTGCTGTTTAACTTTGGCGCACGTTCCTTTACAAAGAAACAAGCATTCGACCAAAACTATTGTTACCGAGTTACATAGGTAGGAGTTTGCCTAAATATTTATAAGCATTTAGGTGTCCAAACACGTAAATTATAGACTGTAGCACAAAAGACTGCATTCGGTTCTATTTCGCACTAAATTCGAGCATTGCCCTAATGGAAAACGTGCATAGCTAATGGCTTTTAGTCGGAGCGTTTAACTAAAACGAATGTTCGTTCCGCCCAGTTGAACCTGACCCATCTACCGAGGCACGAGTACGTGCCAGGCGTGGGCCTGGGGGTGGCCAAGTGTCCGTATGACCCCGCGGACAACAGCACTGCAGTCTGGGTGACAAAGGGTAACCCCGGCGGCCTGCCAGCTCTGTACGCGGGCACCAATGCAGAGTTCACGAAAGCAGACCCCGTCATATTCAGAAACGACCTCATCGACTTCCGAACGGGTCAGAAGAGGTTCAATTTTAAACGGACGCTGAAATACGACTCGAAATGGTTAGACAGTACGTAATTTTTACTTTTATTTATTAGTTGTTAGCGTTTTGGCATACTAAGAGTGTTGTGCTATCATTATAATATATGTTTACCTGCTGTGTTTCATGAATAAGTATAATAGTAATACATAAATACTTAAAATCAGCAACGGTTGAATATAGTGATTTAAACTTTTGTAGGTTTTAAATGTTTTAATCATGAGGTAATGCAACGCACAAAGTAATCAACGAAGGAATTAGTAGGTACCTAATTTTCCGTTTAAATTCAATGATTCTGAAAACATGACTGCCAAATTACTTGATCCTTTGACAGAAGAAAAGGATTCGTTAAATTTTAATCACGTACCATTCATTACGCATTTCACTCGCAGTAATATCCTGCTGCTGAAGTTTAGATCCATGATTTGATCGTCACTTTACGTCCCAGCAGGATTCATTATCCCTACCTAGCTTTTTAAAGTAGATGCCATGGCACTTTGTTCCAGAAACCAATTTCGTGGGATCGTTCGACGTAGGAGAATATGTCCTGTTCTTTTTTCGGGAAACCGCCGTCGAGTTTATGAACTGTGGCAAGGCGGTATATTCCCGAGTGGCCAGGGTATGCAAACAAGATACCGGGGGCAAGCACATTCTGAGCCAAAATTGGGCCACTTATTTGAAGGCACGACTTAACTGCAGCATACCTGGAGAATTTCCGTTTTATTTCGACGAAATACGTAAGTTTAACCCACTTAAGTTTTTTTTAATTTTGTTTTTAAAGTTTCATGTTTGATTACGGAATGAAACTGAAATGAATTTTAACTCCGTATCATGTACCTACCTACGCTTAGGTAATATATAACTAAAGAAGATTGTAGAAACTAGTAACTACATTTAGAAGCTATTAAAATACTAGGAGAATTACGTTTAGTCGGTCCTAATAACCTTCTCTAAGGCTAATAGCATCTAATAATTTATATCACAATTTGATAACGTTATTTAATTAGAGTACATCCAAAATAAAAATGTAAGTTCCTTAAAAAAAATCACGTAATCGAGAGAAAGGAGTGTTAAAATATCCATTTTTATTCAGAGAGTGTGTACCAAATGCCGGAAGACCCAAGTCGGTTCTACGCGGCATTCACAACAGGAGCCAGCGACGGACTGGTTGGTTCTGCGATCTGCACATACACCATGGACGACATACAGGAGGCCTTTGCGGGAAGATTTAAAGAGCAAGTTTGTATTGTTTTGCTTCTTTACTTGAGTTTGAATTTGGAACAAAAGAAACCGGAACTTCCTACAGTTTTAATTTATTTACTCGTATGTAACTCCGCTCCGAACCTTCGTAATTAAAAGTTGATGTAATTTACTTTTCAACACACTTGCTCGTAAAGTTGCTATTTTTTCTTTAGTCTTACGCCCGGAATGCGGTTTATTACACACTAGTGCGTTTTACTTTTCATTACCGCACTAGTGTTTTTCTTATTCCACTTTTTTTTAATATCCGTAAAGAGGTTGTTACCAAAAGATTTGTTATTTTGTAAATAAATAAACTTGTTGTACTTAGTCAAAATCTGATAAGATAAGATTATACTTCATCTAATTATCTATTAAAGCATTTAAAAAATACAATATTTTAAATCATTAATTACCGTAAATTCTTATTAGAAATACCATAGAAATACATAATTATTTAGTTTAATATATTGTGGCTGAATGTTCGGTGTCTCTGGACTTAACCTGCGCGCGCATAGTTATTCAACCAAAGATACGGCGCGCGAAAAAATAAACCGCGCCATTTTGTGTTTTGTGCAAACATTTGTTCGTTTATACTTAATTTGCTGATTTGTGACTGAAAAATGTCGATACCTAATTGTTTTTTTCCTCGCAAGTGTGTTGAAAAACGTCGTATGATACGCGTGTGCTTTGTTCATTACAGTCTTGGCTCTATTACAGCCCTCGCTTTGCGGCTCGGGCTCAATTCCGCCTCGACTGTAATGACCAACTTCGCACACTTGTATCATAATGTACTATTGTACGCATGCTTAAAGATCTTAATGCTTTTGTATTTGAATGAACTTTTGTAATGTATTGTGTAGATTATTTTACAACTCAATAAAATACTTATTCTACAACGTCTTAAACTGGTCGTTTCAAGTTTAATTGAAGTTTATTTGAGATAAGCTTTTCATGTTTAATACATGAATATTATTAACATTCCAACTTTCAATATGACTGAGCTAAATCAGTGAGTAAGCATTTACTTTGCAAAAAGTTTTTATTCGTACGCGCTATAACTTGACTTTAGTGTTCACTTACTTTAAAACTCCACATTGAGTTTGCATAAACTCCGTCTAAAATGATCTTAAATTGCTTTGTAGCACAGCACAGCGTAGATCGAGAAGGCTAATGTGTTTAGGGCTTATTTAAAAGCCTACTCACGTATTGTTATAGCCCTGATAAATAAAATACAATTGTATTACACTTTAAGCGAGCGTTTTGTTGCTAAACAGTCGAACAGTTTAACAAAATGTTGTAAAGGAAAAAAATGATCAATACTATTTTGGAATTGCATTGCAATTATTAAGAATTTCAATGTACTTACATGCGCACTTCAATTTTTTCGCAGTTATGCGTAATATACATTTAAATGTCACTCGCTATAACGGTGAAGGAAAAAATCTTCAGGATACCTGCATACCGGAAAGATCGCAAAACTCAAAGATGTGTGAAGTTTGCCAATCCGTACTTGGCTAGCGTGAGGAGCTACGTCCTAAATCTTCTTATTATGAGAAGTGACTCGTGCTTAACGGTTTGCCAAAATGGGTTGAGATGATACATCCACCACAGACAGACAATACAGCCTATTTTTTTTTAATAATAATTTCCATTTGTGTGTATAGGCTACGTCAAGTTCAGCATGGCTGCCCGTTCTTCGCGCGCGGGTACCGGAGCCCCGGCCTGGTACTTGCGTTAACAGCACCGAGGCTCTTCCAGACAACGTCCTTAATTTCATCAGGTAAGTTTGTAGCGCAAAAACAGCGCAAAAACAAAACACGCAAAAACGACTCGGCGTTTTGCTGTTCTATACATAACCTGCATAAGAAACGAAATAATCGTTATGTAATCTTGTGTATTTCACGAACGTACGTACACATGTAAATAGGTACATAATTTATGTTACATTACGTGCCAATTTATTTGTACTAAAAGTTCACGAGAACCGTAACCTTGCAACTTTAGTAATCGGATTCATGTTAGTGTCTGGGCATAATATATGCCTATTAGATATTAACGAACGCTTCCACCTGTTCCAGCAATCTACGACCTACGACCTCCTTCAGCTGGTCTAATTGCAAACTACTGAAATAACTAGTAGGTACTAATTTCTGGTAAACAGATTTACCTAAGTGTTTAAATCGCGTACACCGTCAATCAACCGTACAATCGTGTATAACCGTAGTGACAGTAATGCGGGTGATTAAATGAAATTTGCTACTCCTTTACCCAGTCTCCCCTATAACACAAGTGTTTTATAATAAGCTCGTGGAGAATAATAGTTAACTGTGAAATATTTGCTGTTATTTTGTCGCATTGTACTCAAACAATTACATTGTTAATTGCAGTCTTATATTATAAGTAATTAAGCACATGAGCGTGTGCCGAAATCCCTTAAGAAAATGAGGTTACTGGATTTCGTTGATAACGTGAACATTTTACCCGACTCCCCCAAGACAGTCGTACGTTACATTATTTCGTGACGTGTTCAGTTAATTGGGTCGCACACGTATCAACGTTAATTGACGAAACAGTTCAAAATTGAAACTAATTTACTACTAATTCAGACACCGCGTCACAGCAAATCTGACTTGATTATGCTAGTTCCGTTATTGCATTACGTGTGTCGGTTGCGTTTATTAACGTTAAATATAGTTTAGCATAATATTAAATTGCCGAATCTAAATTATTATTATTGTGTTGTAGATATTAGTGATATATTCAGTTTCCGGTTCACAATATCAAAACTATTTAATGGCGAGTAATTTGAAGTCAAAATTTAATGTTTAAGCACAATAAATGTTGCTTGTTTAACAGTTTCATCAAGATATAATGAGGTAACATTAAATTATTACATAGTTCAGGTAGATGATAAGTATCAAAATCATTACATCTCGTTAGAGATCATAGAGATTAATTAAGTCCCAGCAACATTCAAGTTTCTAAAATAGATTGTATCTTTTTTATATTAAATACTAGAAGGAAAATTAACTTCCGCGTCGATTCACTCATAGCCCCTAGGATTCTCTGTGTCGTGGGTGCCATGGACAACAGACAAGACAAGGACCCAAACCGAGTAATTTTAACTCATTAGGTATTCCCGTTTTCTGGGAATCGAACCCTCGGAATAGCGATCCGACGTGTTAACCATCCGCCATTCAGGTCGCCATTCGAATTGTCATTGTAGTTTTTATCTAAAGCAGGTGTTACTAAGCGTGCGTGACACTTACGTTGTTTTCCCAGGTCTCACCCACTGATGGACCAAGCCGTGCGTCACGAAGGTGATGCTCCTGCGTTCTACAAGCGGGATCTGGTCCTAACCACGCTGGTCGTTGATCGACAATATGTTGATATGCTGGCTGACGAGATCACCTACACTGTGTTTTATGCTGGCACGAGTAAGTTTGGATGTATTACAGTTTGTTGTACATACCCAGAATAAAAGAAAAATCGTTCAGTGTGGAATGAGCTTCCTTCTGAGGTATTCCTGGAGCGGTTGACGTGGGGTTCTTCAAGAAAGGTCTAAAAAGAGGTCTCCTTCAGGGCCGGCGTTGCACTGGTGACTCCTTTGGTGTTGCTGGTATCCATAGGCGACGAGGACCACTTCCCATAAAAAAAAGTAAAGTCCGAGAGATGAGAGACCCTTGTCCTTGCTGATATGAGAGCACCATGTAGAGTCGAGCCTGTCCCGTGATATTTCGCCGAGTGTACAGCCTACACAGGTGACATAATCCAGATAAAATCCTAAATATTTTCTGCAGGTACAGGAGAAGTGTACAAGATAGTGCAGTGGGCCGGCGGTGGCTCGCGCGTGGCGGACGTGTGGCACGCGGCGGGGTCGGAGCCGGTGCGCGCGATGGCCGTGTCGCGCCACTCACACGCGCTCTACCTCGCCACAGATCACAGGATACGACAGCTGCCCATTCGCGCTTGCAGTCACAGGTCATTTGCACTATAATCTACATTTCATGCTGCTTATGACCATGCCCTTCTTATTCTTATAGTGCTGGAGAGGCTAGTGAAGGTTGGCTATCAGCTTCTTGTTGGTTTTAGCTCTTTGTTTTTAGCTCTGCGGAAACTAACTTAGCGGCACTGGCTATTCCAGTCCACTCTCGGATGTTCCGTTACCCCGACTTGTATATCCTACCCACCTTCCTTCCTTCATAACCTTGATGACGTAGTGTAATCTCAACAGGTGCACAAAATAATGCTACAATCTCTCGTTCATCATTCGCACGGGCACATTTTTCACACTAATGTTTAAGCTGACTGGGCATCGAGTTGGAGAATAGACGAGGCACGTTCCATAGTGTCACTAGGTACTAGGTAGGTAGGTAGGAGTTATAGAGTTGAATTGATATGTAACGTTCAAATTGTTGTTTTTTCAGTTGTTACTCGTAAATTCAAATCTTATTTTTATGTCGTAACAAATTATATGGTTGAATCCAATTGCTAATTGGTTTATACACATATTCCTAAAGGACTTAACTTACGCTTCAACAATTTGGCGGAAGATACCACACAATAGCTATGTACGCTTAGGCCTTGGATTTGATACCTTATTTAGCTAGGCCTATTTTTCTGTTTGTTATCAAGTCAGAAGGGTTGTGTTTATACGAGCGTAATAATTGCTAATTTAAATATTCTCAATAGGTACGACAGCTGCGTCCGTTGCGTATTAGACCCGTACTGCGGGTGGGACAAAGAAGTGGGTGGCTGCCGACCGTACACTCCCGGTTTGCTACACGACGCTACCAACTCCACGCCGACCATTTGCGAGGCGAGCGCGCCATTGCGGACCGTACGGGCCGGGTACGGTCAGAGCGTACATCTTGCCGCTTTCGCGAAGACCCCCGAAGCGCTGAAAGATCAAATCGTTTCGTGGTACCACCATTCAAGAGAGAAGGGACGATATAAAATTAATTATAAGTAAGTTTCATAATTTTTTATATCTGTATAAATATATAAAAAGGAAAGGTCATTAAGTCATTACGAAATGTTGAAAACCTCTTGACATTTACATATGTTTTTCAAGGAAGTATTTTTGTTAGTAGATGTTTTTTAAGAACAGATTTTGTCATATTCCGTCCTTGAGAGGATAAACTTGGGGATACCTTGTTTGAAGATGAGTTAAATTAGGTACCTACCAACGTACTTACTTAAGGCACAGCTAGTATTAAATAAAATTACTGCACATTTCCCATATCTATATACGAAATAAACCTTTAAGGATAGATGTTCACGATATGAAATTACATTGTGCGTGATTAATAAAGGGCATTGAGATACTATGTACTAAAGTACATAAAGGGCCTCTTATTAATTCGCGTTATCACTACGTATCTAACGGTATATTGTTACATAAAATTATACTAAAGGATTAACACTTTTTAACAAAAACTGTCAAAATAATAAAAATGGGAACACATGCTGCCAACCGTACATGTGAGAATCCCTCCGGGGCAATAAAAGAACAAATTGTATCGTTAATTACTATCACAGAGACGGGGCGACGGAAATTAATTTAAGTTTATTTAAAATGACTTATTTTTTATTCACAACACTGTTATCGGATATATGTGAATATTAATTATGAATACAATGGCCGACTTTTATATTTTACGTTTTATTTTATTAAAGATCTGAAGAACAATTATTTACTTATTCACCCACTTATAAGTCTCCCTACTCTACAAAGTGAATTATTGTTGAGAGGAATTTATTCAGCAGCTCAGTAACTAAGATGGAATACTTTATGTTTACATAAGTGCTTTACATCTTTGATGCCTGAAAAAGATTATAATTATTAGATTACATTGTTTTATCAAGTAACTATTAGAGAAATTGTAAGAAACCTGCATCATTACTAATGGTCCATAGAAACTCCGACCGAAATATAGAAATTTCGGTGAAATAATTTCACGGTCGATTTTAGAAGAAGGGTGCTAGCATGCGAAGCGTGTCGCTACCATATGTATTGTCGGGGTTAAATAGGATGGTTCAGAGGCCAGCGACATCCAATAGAGGAGACTTCAACCTTGTCCATTGCTCAGCAGGTACGCGGACACATCTCTACATTAATTTGACTCGAATAATACTTATAACAGTGTTAATTTACAAACAATAACTTGGTTAGGTATAATGTGGCGTAGTTGATGTGCTAGTAAGCACAAACTACAATCTAATAATGATTCAATTTGTAGAACTAAAGCGATGGGTGGTATGCCGTACCTAACCTACCTACGTTGGTTCTGAGCAACCAATAATCCTCTTTGTACGCGTTTCCAATGAATCCAAGACAAGAAGATTACATTTGGCTGCACCTGCCCTAATACGGTAAAGCAAGAGTAGGCTCGTTGTAAAGTACTGCCGCAACTTTGCAAGGACCCGAAGTTTTCTTGTTTGAATTCAATGAATGGCCCAAAGTTCAGATTCGAGGAGACATCAACTCTAAACAACTTAAGTTATTATTAATATTAAATATTTTTCGCCCTAAACTTGTAACATTTACGTAGAGAAATAAGTGACTTTTACATAGTTCTATAATAACCAAATTGTTATCAGTATAAGTAAGAATACTACAATCAGATTTAATGGTTCTATTACTTTCTTCTTTGCAATCTTCAGCTCCAAATCCAATCACCAGATTCTGCCCATATAGGTATTACATAGAATTTGATTTACTGAAAATTTTTTATTGTGTCCGTAATATTTTAGGTACTCCTTCCATTTATCCTGGTATCAAAAAATAGGACTAAACAGGACTTACCTATATGCCCGCAACCAAAAAAGATTTTTACAAATCGGTTAATAAGGGTCGATTCAGACATATCAGTGAAGTCTCAGTTCCGACACAGTTCCGACAAATCTTTCATACATTCTCGGCATTGTCAGTGCAGTGTCAGTGCTGACAATGCCGAGAATGTATGAAAGATTTGCCGGAACTGTGACGGAACGGTGACTTCACTGATATGTCTGAATCGACCCTAAACGTGAAAGGTAACATACATGAAGGATCACGATGAAATGAGAGCCCACTCCTATTTTTGAAGTCGTTTAAAAATGGTTAGCGTTAGTACAAGCGTCGTGTCCGAGAGTGTGAGCAACAAAGGCTGAGTAGCTTGCATTGGTGATTGTTGCAGCTGGGAGCGGGTGCTTCAGACGTCGGAGCGTGGCTTAGTGCTGCTATCGGTGACGGAGGCCGATCGCGGACGGTACGAGTGCTACTTCGGCCCCACGCTAATTGCCTCTTATAACCTAGATATAGATATGCACAGGTAAATTATCATAGTTTTACATTTTTTCATGACAGAATCTGTTTTTTTTAGTTTATTTAAAATATTTTTGTTAAGGATTATTTTGGTTGAAAATTTGCCCATGGAGGATTAAATTTAAAGGAAACTTTAAGGAGATAAAAAATGGAGCATAATTTTTAAAAGTTAATGAAAAAATAAGATTTAGGTATCATTCTAAAGTTTAAAACTCTAAAATTTTGTGTTGTTTATGTTAACATTTTTCATTCGGTTTAGATAATGTGTAGCCAAAAACTCCTTAAATATTTTAAATAGTATCAAGTCTTAGTATTAAGAGGGCATGGCATTACGTTTGTTTTCCAAAATAATATCTAAAATTGTTACAGATGTACGCAGCCGAACAAATCTCAAGAGTACAAACAAGTGTATTCAGACTGGTGTCATGAGTTTGAGAAGTACAAGAGCGCTATGAAAGCGTGGGAGTCGCGGCAAATGGTGAGAAAATATATTTAAATAAAATAGGGTTATGTTCAGGCTACCCTTAAAGGACCGATGGCAGGTCGGGATGAAAGGAAAACGAATCGCCAAAAGGAGGCATTTTATCTTCTCTTCCTCTGAAGTTGTTACTAGTTGAAATTACTCACCTGTATTAAAATTTCTCAATTCGTTTAGTTTCATATTTTGAGGAAAGAGGAATTACGTTTAAACGATTTCATTTGATAATAACTGCCAGAATTCCAATTCTAATAAAATATAAGTCATAATTTTGGAAAATTTTCATGTTGAATAATAATAATAATATAACATGGTTAAGTATATTCCTGATCTAAACGAGATACCTGTCGAACCATGTTCGTCAACATATTGAGTTGGTCTGTGTTTACTAGCAGTACGAGTAGGTACAGACCTTAGTAGCAGCAGTATAATATTCGATTCTCGTATTATCAGATTTATGTTTGATGATGTCTATTTAGGCACTAAGGCTACGCCTAAATACATATATTGGACCATAATGTGCCACCATACATACATTATCATGTTTGTATTGTATTGTTTAGTTGAACGTGTTCTCAGAAGATATACAGTGAATAGGGCGCATTGTTTGATAACGTCTTATACGTAACGTGGTCTTTGTAAATACCTACTACATTATTCCACTTCATGTCATTTTAGAATAAAATAGATATAAACCTTGCTCGTTCTTGTGAGTAAGGTTTGACACACAATTTTTAGGCATGGAAAGAGGTATTGAAATAGTGCAAAAAGCATGATTTATGTAGATTCTAGCTGTAACTTGTGAAATTTCACGCTTATAGAATCAGAGGATTCTAACTGATTCTTGTCTATTAGTCAATCGGTAGCGTGGTATTAAGCAGAGCATAAACACGCAGGTCTGACTGTAATATGAAAGGGCATAATTATTTCCTTTAAGTATCTATCAATCATTAATTATGTTATATATTTAAACTTTGAAACAAACCAATTAAAATAATAACCTATCAACTCTAACTAACAATTAGAAAGATCCTTGAAACGGTTTATTCCGGAAATCCCCACCGACAAGTCCCCACCAGTGGGGATTGTTATTTTTTTTTCCGAAAATCCCCACCAATAAAACTAACTCAGCTTAGTGGGGATTTCTGGAAAAATTACTAACAATCCCCACCAGATTTTATAGTTTCAAAATTCATAGAAAATCGTTAATTATTTAATTAGATCGTTAAGTAATCATGTCAATATTATAAAACAGTTTTATTATAAATTGTTTATATTGAAACGATAATCAGAAATATTTTTAACCGACTTCAAAAAAGAAGGAGGTTCTCAATTCAACCGTATATATGCTTTTTATGTGTGTTCGGGGATAACTCGAGCGTTTATGAACCGATTTTGATAATTCTTTTTTTGTTGTAAAGTAGATACTCCGACGCTGGTACCATGATCAGGATACCAGGATCTGATGATGGCATCTTGGAGAAATCGAGAAATAATTGTAGGGGCGGCTAGAGCGTTTGTTATCTTATTCAAAAGCTAATGCTTGTTGTCTAGCCCCATATAAATTTGAGCGACATCCGACGAGTAGTTTTTGAGTTATCCGTAAGAATACCTATTTATGGTCTTTACCTCATAACTTTTGACTAGGTGTAACGATTCTTATGATTCTTTTTTTAAGTTATGGGGTAACAAACATACCAAGAAAGATAGAAAAAAATGTATAGATATTTTTGACATTTGTGGCTTGGTTGAATGTCACTTCCGGATTCAATTTTCGATTATTTTATTATTCCAATTGCAAGCAGTCATCAACAGACATTTTTTCTTGCTGAAGAGCCTCGAGACTTCGCAGGTTATTTTCGTAAGGAAAGCTGGCCCGCCGCGCCGTATTGCGCGACGCACAAAAGGACAAATGGTATATGTCCGTTTGTACTTTGTCGAATTTTAAATAAGTAGTGCAGATGTCTTTTTGTACGTTGAAAAATTGGTGTAAAAACAACATTTTTCGAGAAAAAAATATCACCAGATAAAACAAAGAATTGTGTTGAATTATGCAAAAAAAACGATTTTGGCAAAATTGCAGATGTCTTTATGTTCTTTGCTGCCGTCGAAATAAAGTTGATTATAATATTGACATGATTACTTAACGATGTCGAAATAAAGTTGATTATAATATTGACATGATTACTTAACGATCTAATTAAATAATTAACGATTTTTTATGAATTTTGAAACTATAAAATCTGGTGGGGATTGTTAGTAATTTTTCCAGAAATCCCCACTAAGCTGAGTTAGTTTTATTAGTGGGGATTTTCGGAAAAAAAAATAACAATCCCCACTGGTGGGGACTTGTCGGTGGGGATTTCCGGAATAAACCCTTGAAACTTGTATCTATATAAGTAATCAATTTGCTTTACTTTTTATTACTTTAATTACTGTGTAATTTAACCAGGTCGCGCTATTTAGGCCAATGAAATAAAATAAAATTTATGGTTGCCTCCTATTACCAAGATCGTTACTAATTCCCGGTTTGGATAATTGAAATGTACCTATGTATTTAAAAATATTGAATATTGCATTGCTTCTATCAGAGAATTAAATTAATTTATTCAAAGAGTTACGTTCAGTTACCTAGTTGTGTAACTAGATAATAACCGTTTCATTTTCACACTGAGAGAATAAACAAAACCTTTAAGGGAAAGGCACATTATACAAAGATATCAAAATCAATAAAAATCAAAATTATTTGTTAGGTCAAACCACATTCATTCGCATCAGATTGAGTTAGAGAAAAGGCATGAATAATGCGGCAATAAATCATAATTTTACTAGTCATGTTATTTATTAAGACGTTCCGTTTCAGCAATGCTCGAAAAACATGAACGCATCGAGCCAACAGAACAGTATGGGGAATGAGATCGTGGCCTCGCTCCGGTGATAGAGCATAGAACAGAGCTATGATTAATGAATTATACAACCTCCGCCTAGCATGAACTATCGGACCCCTCCGTCGTACTTGATATCAGCGTTTACATGGAAACTCGTGATTTACTACCCTTATTTATCTTTATTCATTAACGCATTGCAATTTAATAGCCTTACATTAATACATATAAAAACAAAATGAACAAAAAATGGGTTTTACAAATTTTTCAGACGAAATAATTAATCAGTGTAATAAATCTCATAATAGGGGTGATTGAAGGGCTTTCAAATATGTAGGTACATGTGAATTCGAATAACTGGCGGGTTGAGAAAGTTACGATAAAAGATCAATCGGCTAACAGATTCACTACTTCAGAGTCTATCGTTTGTGATTGATAGATGACTTGGCAATCGAACTACGACATCAACCCCAATAGTTCATGTTATGCGTATAAAATATAAGTTGACGTTGAATAGTATCTACTATTGTTGATGAAAGCGACTGAAAGTTAATGTTACTTAAGTTAACTAAGATATTTCTTTGTATTCAGTTATAATTGCTTATGGAAGCGATGATAAATTATAAAAGTACGCCTCTGATTAGAGAATGTAATGTAAATATTTCAAGGGACGAAGATGGTTATAATACACAAAATACAAAATGCTGTGATATCAGTTTGCGCTCTTCATAAATAACTTAATTAGGTAGGTACATAAAATATATAAATCAAACTTTGTCATAATCGATTTAACAAAAGTAAGGTGAAGGAATCAATTAATGTTGAACCAGTTTGAACTAGTTTCGATGGAATCTGGAGTATCACCTATAATAGCTTTATATTATATTTAAATTTAAATGGAAACATTTATAGAATTAATTCGCGTCCATTCAGAGTTTTGAGATTTAAAAGAGCAATAATAGCGCCAATTTAGACTTACGAATGATTAATTATATTATGTATACCATACGTATTATATTTATCATGAATTGTAAGTTACAAAGAGTAAGAGCATTTATATAGAATAGTTTTATCCAATTCCAATACCTTTCGAACAACTCGCCTATTTACTTTAACACTTTTAAGTTACATTTATTTTGTCGAGATATTAATTATTATTATTTTGCCATAAAATATGATTTTAGGCCCATTTCGGAAAGTTAAACCGAATTTAGTAGAAACTGTTTAAATTGTTTTCAATTAAGTTACTTAATAGGAAATCTCGCTAGAATAGTGCCTTGTGACGCATGCTTAAAATATTATGAACCTTAACATATAGACTAATATTTTTATGTATTATGTACCTATAGATAGGTAACGGAATTAAGTAGACTTAAAATAATTCTTATAAGGTTATCTAGTTGTTCGAAAATGAAGCAATAATCTTCCACTGAAGTAAAAGTTGCCAGTATTATTGTAATTGTTTGCTATGAATAAAGCTTTGTACGTAAGGAATTGTTAAAATTGTATGATTGGGAGTGGTTTTCGAATATGATTTTTTATAAAAAATGTTTTGTAGTATTATTCGACTCAATGTAATGCCTGGTATTTATTTTGATGTTGTATAATATACTTTTGTATTCGACATTAATCGTACCTAAATAGGCTGTGTAATAACTGGCACACAGTACTTACTACCTGTGTAACTAATTGTAGCTTTAAGGCGCTACAACCGAAATATGGTAGTTTTAGATCTAAAATTATTTTTAAAGCTTACTGTCTATGTCTCCGATATTTAGATATATGTATCTTCACTATATAATAAAGAATCTCATAAGAGCAAAAACAGTAAAATGTGAAGTTTTCTCGATAGAAAAAAATCGTAAAGTTAGGTCCAACTAGTTTTGGTTTTCAAGTTTACTACGAAAGTTTTAACAATTACTTGATGATAATATTTTTAAAACATAGTAAACAATGAAAGCTAAGTTTTCATAAGAATGGAAATCTCAAAAACCGAAACAGTTTTGAAAGAAAAAAATAATATGCAATTGGCACTTGTCAATGACATTTAGCGCGCTTAGAACGCTCCCCTCACTCCTCTGGGTAGACTCAACGTGAACGCACGCTCGTTTTGTTAAAATATTGTGGTAAATTTTCGTAATCGAATTGTTTCTCTCGTATGTATAAAAATTATATTATGGGGTCTAATGTTACTGTTTTACTACTGTATTCAATTAAATATATTTAAATAACATCAATATTGTAAATACGACCATTTAAAACAGTTAATTCGTAAATTTTGTGCCACTATTGAATCAAGTTTGAATTTCGCGGCCAACGTAACATAGAAAGACTCGGCAAAACATGGAATGCTCACCTGGTCTATAAATACCTAAAAGCCTGTCTGCGTAAAACTAACTCATTAAATTATAATATTAATAATATAAAATAAATATTATAATAAACTCGTAAATAATAAACATTTATATTTATATTATATATCTACTTATATTTACTTATAATACTAATATTATAAAAATAATACAATACATTTTATGAAGATCCGAATAGTGCAATTTTTAACACGCTGGATCGCCGTTCTAAGGGTCCTGGGTTGGATTCCCAGCGAAGCAGCACATAAAATGATGATTTTAGATTTCTGTTCTCAGTCTGGGTGTTTGTATTCTTGTCTAGTGATCTAGTGTGTTGTTCATAGCAGCCAGGCACACAAGCAACCATATGTGTGTAGTTATTATATCATTTATTAATATACATATATCTAATTATTAAAGTATAATATAATCTAATGCATAATTATTCATCTAATAAAAATGTAGGTATAAATAAACATATTTTGTATTTATAGTCCTTTTGCGAAGAATACGGAATTCGTTTAAATGGCAACCCACACAAATGCAAGCTTTTTGCCCCTGTGATTATGGTTAATTGTAGATTGACGATGACACTTTAAAATGCCCTCAGTTCAGTGCGAGACTGCGAGCTATAGGTACCTACTCCTATCGCGTTCGATCTGAAATTCGTTATAATTGCATGACACACGAATGTCAGCCTTCCACCCATGCGATTAAGATACATTTAAGATTGACGGCGGAATCGAAAAATGCGCTTAGTATATTTTGCTCACAAGCTAAATTAAACTCTAAACACAGGTAATAAATGTGGTTTTAGCGGGGAGTGGCAATTCCATATGCTCGGCGACTCGAATATAAACTGTAAGCACACGTAATAAGTTCGTAATAATTCGTAATAAAAGGTTCTATTTGCTTTTTTATTGACTTCTGGTAGGTAGCTAACGAGCAGGCTAGCCAATTTCCGCTGCCGCCCATGACAACTGTGACTTTATCTATACCTATTATCTACACTACTAGTTTGTAATTACCGAAAAAAAAATCCACTATAATTTTATTATCTACTGGTGACACTCAACAAGTCTACGTGAAAAAAATTAAAACGAAAGACGTAAAATTATCCCCCAAAAACAGCAAATTTGATCAAAGATAAACACCAATTCGTTTCATTCATAACTATAAAATTCTCGTAAACAAAATACGATAACGATTTCATTCATACAACTACCTCAAGGTCTACACAGTCTTGGTCCTTGATTTAAAATCGAATTCTGCGATGGTAACGTACCTACCTAATTTATCTTCGTACGTAATGTTTACAAAAGTAAAATCGATGTAAAACCTATGACCTAAAACTACTAGACGGGAGTTCTGATAGAATTTGCTAATGGTAATTTTATTATTTGCCACAATATGTAACATACTGGGACCACAGAAGACATAAAATGAAACGCTGCTCAACTCTTAGTCAGCTGACAGCAAATGTATACATAAGTTTTGTACAGACAAACAAGATCGACAAATGTATTAAAAAGAATATCCCTACCAATATTTAATTATCATACCTACGCCAACGTCACATAAAGTAAATATTGAATTAAGGATTTGTCCATAATAATCTTGAGTATTATTATGACTGCACTCCTAAAAAAATAATATTGAAATAGGTAATTTTACATTGTCTACAATAGTATCAAAATTGTTTGGTCGCGTTTAAGCTGCACTGCTCTAGCCGCCATCTTAGACGCCATATTCGCCCGGCCCATAAGGCTGCGTTTATTGGTTCCCGTGCATTTGTTGTGATTGAAAAATAGATATTTATTTTTTTATAATGTGATCGATAAATCGATAATTTAATAAATATGCTTAGCAATAGTAATACAAACATAAACCCATATTTACGATAAGGTTGCGTGCGATGAATGGGATGAAGCAATGATGTATAAATATCTAGATGGATAATCGAATCTGCGAAAACGTGTCAAAAAAGCGAAGCCAACTGTTGGCCGCGACTTTTATATCATTACGCACAGATTACGCACACATAGACAATAAATGAACGCGAAAAACATCGCCTGCACGCACACATGCTTGATATTGTTGCCTTGTTTTTTTTGTTTTCATTGTAGTAGGCTAGTAGGGCGACGCTCAATCTACCTATTTATAACATCATTGGGATGAAGGTACGAACAATGTAACTATGACATAAAATACTCGTAACAAAGTATCAAATTCAGTAGGTAGTGGTTGCTTAATAGGTATTTATTATTCGACACAGATTAATAGTCACTTAGAATTGAATCGATTTGGCCTATTTATGTACGTTAGCCGCCGTAAATTTGCAGTAGGTAAGTAGGTACTTCATACTACGATGTATTGGACATCAATAAACTATTACCTTCAAATACTTTGGAACTGCAACCGTTAATTAATTAAAATTGATTAAACCTTATTTCCTATCTAAATTGCTTAATTGTTGACATAAGAAATCGATAATCTAATTCGATGTATTAGTTATTTGCGATTCTCGTTAACGTAAATAAGATCACATACTTATTTATTGAGATATTTTAAATCGAACCAAAGTAACAGACAGGTACAGATTTGAAAAAAATAATTGATTCTTCGACAAAATTAAAAAGCTGTAGAATTGTGGGTCTAAGATTATGGAGCTTAGACTAGCCGAGCCCTTAGCTGTCGGCGGCGTCCTTTGATGTCGCACGCGCTAGGCGAAATTCAAAAAATTATAACATAGTTGCATTGCATTGCAACTTAGAGCCGAGTTGAATTTTTTTTTTCGATACAATACATTGACGATAATATCTATTCATCGACCTACTGATTATAAGTGTTAATAAGTATTATAATTAGTGTTCATGTAAACCTAATAAATATGTACTAAATAAATGCTTATTATATTATGCTTTGACGACCCTGTAGCCTAGTTGGTAGCGACCCTGTCTGCGACGCGAGGGGTCCCGGGTTTGATTCCCGGCCGGGGCAGATATTTATGTGGCAGGTAAATATTTGTACTCGGGTCATGGGTGTAATTGTAATGTGTTATATTATGTGTAGTCCATGCCACCCGCGACACAGGTACCTAGTAACCTACTGCGGGGGTATGAGTGTGTTAGCGTTTATTTATTTATTATTATTTATATCGATACTCATCGAAGTTAAAACCTGTGTTAAAACGATGTATCTCTAACATTATGTATGTAACAGTTAATCCATTAATTCACATCAAATAAATCGAATTATCTTACATTATCTACTCCAAGGACCTATCCGTTCCACGCGCAATCGGCGCAATGAACTTTTAGTTCATATAGTATTTTGTGCCACCGCGATTTTATTTTGGTGGCGCGCACAAAAGAAAACGCCGATTTCGGTTTTACATATTACGGTTGTAGCGCCTTAAGTTATATGCGCGTACGTGACCATTATATTTCTATCCTACAATTTTTTTTTGACAGATAAGAATTGTTCTATAATATTTCTCCTACATTCGTGAATGTGTATAAAATTCAAAGTCAGGATTGATTTTGCAAATAGGTACATATTTCTTGTAACTCTACATATAATTAAATTATATTAAACAGATGTTGTAAATAAATTATAACTTTTGGTAGAAAGATTACTATTCAATAGGTGCAATTGTAAAAATGTATGAGTAAGTTAATATTAAGCGATTGTTTTATAACACAACAAATAAATTATTTTAGGTCTATTTCTGCTGGTGTCATTTCTTAATTCCCTTCGTGAGTACGCAATAAAATTGTCGTAACTGTTAAACTCGCTGCCATTTCGTTATTAATTTTTCCACACTTGACGAAAATTAAATTTTCATTAAATGGCGGGGTCGTCGGAGCTTTTCTAGTATATCTTTTTAGGAGCAATGAAACCGTAATTCGAGTATCGTAAACGGCGTCTGTCTTAGATTGGCGAACATCATAGGATTTAATTACCGAGGGAGAGAGGAATAATTGGCGAGTCGCCTGTAATGGTCGAGCTTTACGGCCAAATTAATAGATTCTCACTGCAGGCACTGCTCAACCGCAACCCAAATCATTCTGATTTTAATTAGTTGCCCAATATTCTGCTACTTAGTTCCTTAATGTTAATTTATAGTAGCGAATTTTGAAATGGTAAGTAAGGTCCTTGCCACCCATTGACAAAAACAGTATCAAACATAAAAAAGAGAAAGAACGCTGGTACTCCATGGCATTTCTTTCACACATTTTCTGATCTACGTCTCAATTTCTTACTTTCCCTCCATATAAATTTACTCGAACTCCGCAAGCATGTTAGCTGAGCTGTCAGGATCGTGACGGCCGAAATTATGAAGATAATTTGACGTGGCACATGAGTACTATTGAGTTACCATAAATGTTACACCCGAACATGATAATATTAATGTCAGAGTTGGTAGGTTTTACTGCAGCAAATATAATTTGTTAGGTTAAATCTACTGCCTGTTTTAAACTGCTCCAGTAATTGAGACCAAGTGGAGTGTAGTAAGTCAGTAAGTATTATGTATCACATTGATTTAGTTGGTGTAGGGATAAAGAGGCTTCACGCTTCATACCAAACAGAGTTTCAGAAGTTCTTTTTTCACTCTTATCGCAATGAGGGTAAAAGCGTGTGAATTCGCCGCTAGAGGCGCTAGTGGAGAGTGAGGTCTGTCTGTCAGTGCCACAAACTTATCTGACCAGGTAAGAGGGGCGCTACTGTCTTTGTCTTTGTCTGACAATAGTTTAATATTTGCATTAGTTCCAATTTTGGCCACCAGGTCAGTTAAGTTTGTGACACCGTCACTTCTCAATTGTCTGAATGTCACTTGTCACTGTTTATGTATGGGCGGGCTTTGACAGCTAGAACTCACTCGACGCGCCAACTGGTGAGCACAAAAACGGCGATCCTCATTGCTTTTAAAATGGTATCGAAAATAGAATCTTTTAATTGAAATATGAAAAAAATTCACCGAAGCAATATTTTTCATGCCAGTGTTTAAAAGAAAAATAACTCATAACAATAAAAATAACCTCATTTTCCAGTAATTTTCAGAACACCAGGTAGAAACGACCTACATCGTCGTAAATCATTATATAGTTTTTTTATTAGCAAGGGCAAGACCAAGGTACAAGGGCACGATGACTAATATAAAATCAATAGGGTCAGAGTTCGATAAACTTAAATTTGACTACATCAATCGTTTGGAAATAAATGTTATTTGCTTACAATGAAATTGGCAGGCTCAAAGATTGAAAAAAATGGAACGTATTACCAGTATCGGATTGAAAATATTATCCATATTTTATTTCATAAAAGTTTATTTGCATAATGATATTCACATAACTTGACACGATTATCGAAACATATGTAGGCATCCTTTGATTCCGACGTCGTCGTTCAAATGCTCAGAAACGACTTCAATGCTCATCGTTTTATTGGCTGCAATCAAATCAAGGAATAGAACTGTAAAGTGCCTTCGAGTCATGGCCAATGAAGCGAATGATGGGCCGTTAAACCGACGCAAAACACGAGCCCTGCGATCAATCACATATATGCTCTAACGCATGTTACCTTCGCCGGTGAAACAATCTTCAAAGAACCGTGATAGTCGCCCGGCAAACTAAATAAAAAACAAGGAAAACGCTCTCGCACACATGATAATATTCTTCCGTTTTTACATACACCCCAGTCAAAACGTGAACATATAAATTTCATTTTCTTATTTCGTTCACTGCGAAAATTACCATTGTGTAAATTGTTCATTGCACTTTCTATTTTTTCTTAGCTCAGGTCAGGTTCAATTTGCAGCACTGAAACATGAAACGAAACGGGGTTCGTTTTGGATTATTTCAACACAAAATGCGAAGTGATTGTTCTCGTAACGAGTCCAAACTAAGCTCTCACAAAGCCGTATTAGTAGTTAAGGCTGAGGGTCGTGTCATCATAATAAAATGCAAATTGACACAGATTTAATCCGATCTGATCCCAATAACTGTTAATAATCCCGGCGGTAAATGCGCCCGCCCCGTAGCTTTGTCGCACGCTAAATGTCTCGAGTATACATAATTATATTAGTCTATGGCTTAGTAATAGTTAGTTCATTCGATAATTTCTGCTTTATCGTTTTGTGCGTGCGTCTGCTATAAATACTTTTTAGAATAAAAATTGTGGTTATATTATCTATTTCACAACTTTGTTCTTAATATGTATATCTAATTATCAACATCGCATACCATACCTGCTGAGTACGGGTTACCCTACACACTGCAAGGGTTAGGTTACATACCATACTGACCGAGTGGGGATTAATAGACTATGTAGGTACTTACTGTCTTTTTACATACATGTTAAACAAAATGTTAAGCAAATGCAACGCACTTTAGGCATTAAGAACCCTAAGAAAAGATAATATACCTACTTATTATTACTATTAGGTATGGCAAGATAATTATTTACTACAATACAGAGAGCTAAGTAAGTATACCTACTTTATTTTTTTATTTTTATTTATTTATTTGCCAAAATACACAATATAATTATTACAGGTGGAGGTCTAAATTAAATACAATGTCTAGTGTATTTTACCATTTCTGGCATGCAAATTTTACAATATTTAAAATAATCAAATTAATATTATTACTAGTTGTAGTTACAATAAAACATTAAAAAATAACAACATCAGTAGAAACTTCATTAATTCTAGGATGCCAGATTGTTCCAGTTGACCTTACATTACCTACATGTAGTGAGGACAGGTATATCTACTAGTTCTAATTAGTTTATTTTCTATATCGAAGTCAAAATGTTGAATATTTAGGTACATAGTGAATCAGTGAAGCATTTAAACAGAAGGACATGGATTCAGTTATTGATTGGCGTTAAATAGTTAACAAAAGTTAGTTACAAGGAAAAATTCTGCCTACGTACTGTAATATGGTGTATATTGCAATAATAGTAGTTACTTATGTATTTAAAGTTACTATTTTTTTTATGTAATAGACCAATGCAAAAATGGTCTAAATAATCTTTATTTATAATTATTGTGGTACAAAATGACACGATTGATCACGCCTCAAATTGCATGAGCTTTGGTCAACATACATAGTAGGTACAGAAAAGTCTGTAAGACCAGCTATTTATAGATCAGACAAACTTATGTACTTACCTATGTTTAGTAATATTAGTGAATTATTGTCAAGCTACCTTATACGAAAAACGAATTAGACAAATAATAAGTGTAAACCATCTACTTACCGAGAGCTCGTACGAGTGATAGAGACTTGTCTATAGATAATTCCCGTGAGAATCATCACTACATAATATAAAACAAAGTCGCTTTCTCTGTCCCTATGTCCCTTTGTGTCCTCAAATCTTTAAAACTACGCAACGGATTTTGATGCGTTTTTTTTAATAGATAGAGTGATTCAAGAGGAAGGTTTATATATTATGTATAATAACATCCATTAAATAGTGGAGAAATACTGTTATTTTTGAGGTTTCTAATGTGATGTCGTTAATTATCAATTTTTTTCCGCTTACATTGCAAATGCAGGCTGAACCCTACAAGATTTATCAAAATAATGTACCTACTAATTATTTGTACACATTGAAAAGGTCTACCGAAAACTCCGCGATGGTATATATTATGTCTATCTCTTATGGATATCCCACAATAACATTTTTTGTCATTTACTTTTTACGACAAATAATGGCTAATTTTCGAAGCGATTTTAACCAATACAACATTAATCCTTATCCAATTAAATAGCTTAAATACATTGTTGATTTAATATAGATCTATATGGTACTTTACAGCACAAGATTTAAATGAATAGTTTCGAAGATATTACAGATTTAAAATTGGGGGACGTAGCGAAGTAAATAAGTTATGTAGGTATGAATTTAGATATTCCAAAGATAGCAGGAAATCTTCATGATATAGGGAAAGGGGAATTATTTTACTCCAAATTTAACGCGTGCGGGCCACGGGCAATAATGAATGGGCGTTTTTCCATTTAGCCGGCCCGGCACCGGCCCGGCACCGGCACGGCACGGCGCCGGGTCTTCGTTTTTCCATTGTGCCGGTGTCAATGCCGGTTTATGCCCGGTAAGTGGTACAGTACTGACATGGTCTTCAGCACGTTGACACGTATAGTACATTACAACGCGTAGATATAACAATGGTAACTTCAAGCCGTCGACTATATTATTTGTTTCTTTTATATCTACGACGCCAATACCAACGCAGAGACGTCGAATTATGGATTAATTCAATACTTAAAGTCAGATACCTAGAATGAACATAATATAGCCTTTTGAAAAGTTGAAAATGGGTCCCAGAAAATTCTTAAAATCCATACTTCCATACTAATAATATTATAAATGTGAAAGTGTGTTTGTTTGTTTGTGCCTCTTTCACGTCGCAACATGGCTATTATATGGTATGATTTATGTGTGTGGGGATAGTTAGGAGGGTGGAGAGTGACGTAGGCTACTTTTTTCCGCGGGAAAACATCTCATTCCTATGGGAAGATCAATGTTTTGTTAGTTGCTAGATATTTAGTTCCAGATGTTGTTAATAGATGGCGTTAGTAAAATTCATTTGCAAGTTCTGAATTACCCTATCAAATACTACATGTAATTTACTTATGTCATAGGCAAATGTTATATCTGATGTTCCGGTATATCATAATTATACCTAATAGGCTACTGTTTAGCCGAGATTCCTACGGGAGCGGGACCTAAGTGGCTGTTACCTACGGGTCCCGAAGCGAAGCGCGGGTGGTTCTCTAGTGTTTTATATAGGTATCCATACTATAACCGAGGACACATTTAACTATTTGTTGGATATAAATTATCCATCTGAAAATTCTCTTTATCTCCCTCCTAATCGCCCCGCGCACTAACACACGCACACGGCTACAATTCATATAGGTACAATACACATGCATTTTTGCCAGGCCGGCACCGGCGCCGGCGGGACTCAATGCCGGGCCGGCGCCGGCGCCGGTAAGTGGAAAAGCGAGCCATACATTTTCCTACATTTTTGCTTCACCGGCACGCCGGTGCCGGTGCCGGGCCGGCTAATGGAAAAACGCCCAATAAATCAAAACTACTGGATCGATTTTAATCATTTTTTCAGTGAGTGACATAGGCTATACTATATGTTATACCCGTGCGAAGCCAGAGCGGGCCGCTATGTTTTTATATACAACGTTCTCAGTTTTTCTGTGGTGTATTTAGTATCAGCATTGCACCCGTGCGAAGCCGTGGCGGGTCGCTAGTATAATATATTTGAAAGATATTCTAAAATGTTACTTTTGGTTTTAGGGAAGCCATAGTTAAATAAACATTGAATAATCAAATATTACAGGAGCTTTTTAACTTTCCAATCATCCAAATGGATCGAGATCAGCTAACTTGCAGCTTTCATTTCTTTCCGAAATATGTTCGATACGTGAGGCGTTTCGCGAAGTAATTAGGTCACAGCAAATTAATTGGTACATTATTTTTATTTTTTTCCCCAGATTTTCGTCTACAAAAATACGGAATAATGTAGAAGAGAGTTACCTACACCGAAAATGTAGGTTTGGTTTTATATTGTAGATACAAAATGATAAAATTTAGAAATGTTGGTTCAAAAAGGATTGATTTATGTCAATTAACAAATCTTTTTACGTTTTGCTGTAACAATTTTTTTTTACGAAGTTCCTTATTGCACGGTACGGATGGGAGCTAATCGAGAAAATGTGTAAAACATCATCATAAGAACGACACATTTTTTACTTTATGGTTTTAACCGCGTGATACAGAATTATAGATTTCGTACACGTAATAAAATATTGTTCAACAATCGTCGGGAAAACTACAATCATTCTCACATTTTCCTTTAAATTGTAATTTTATGCAAAAAGCAGACAAATAAGCAAAGGGGGCACCTGATGGGGAAGTGATCACCGCAGTTGATGGATATTAATATCTAGTTATCTACCATTAAAAATATCAACCTCTGCCAACGTCGTCAGTCCTTTGTCAACGAACCTCTTGGTTGCCAAAGCATTTCATTTCTTAATAAAAGTGAATAAAGATATTGCGATTCGAAGCACTTTGAATACCGGGGACATTGTTATTACCACCAGATGATGCTATGTGTTGCTGTAAGCAAAACAAATCAGAAAGTAAATATTAGCACCTTTTCATCTGTTTTAGCCCAAACACCAGGCAATTTGTGTCGCGTATTTTGTTGTATTCAAAATGTTCTGTAATGACAGAGCCAGAGCGTAATCTCTTAAACAGGATTATTAATTTCAGCGATCAATCGCATTAAAGCGACAGCTAATTAAATGATAACATTAACTCATAATTACTTACTGAGCTAAGGCTAATGAATAACTTAATCAAAGATATATTTGCGTTATTGGCATCTAATTATATTTTTTATGTCATTTCCAAGTAATTTAAATTTGTGATATCTTTATGGTTTGGGAAACTCGAAATTTTTAGATAGTACCTCTTTTCTTTTGACCTTTGTCGTAGCTTTGTCGTTACTAAGAATGGTGGGTAATAAAAATAGTTCTTTCCAACTGAACCAACTTCTGCATGGTAAAGTGGTGACTAATACGGAGGGGGTAAAATCAACTTAATCAACCGTGAAATAGGTTCACGTCGTTCATTTGTTAGATGAAAATAAAAAGGCTATTTAATCAATTCCTTATAAGTTATCTCGGCATAGATATAATTTGTTTTCTCGAGGCAATCGTTAATCTACAGGTAGAAAGGCGGTACCTAGGTATTAGGAGGAACTGTAATCCTAATATATATAAAACGCAAAGGTGACTGACTCACTGACCGACTGATCTAATCGACGCACAGCCCAAACTACTGGACCGATCGGGCTGTTTGGCATGCCGAAAGCCACTATGATGTAGGTAACCGCTAAGAAAGGATTTTACAAAATTCAACTCCTAAAGGGGTGAAATACGGGGGTGAAGTTTAAACAAATTCCATAAGGGCGAAGAAGCCGCGGGCGACTACTAGTTTTGCAGAAAACTGCTACAGTCCAATTTGTTTCATCGATTACGGACAGAACACACCTCTCAAAAGAAAACCTAATAGATAAGTCAGGCAGTACGTACTAATAAAATTAAACTTTTTTAATCTGAGCAGTCGGAGCAAGGTGTCGACGGCTCGAGGCCACTCGGTCTCATCGAGATAGCTCTTTCTCAATTTAAGGATCTCGGCCAAACCCTCTGATAGGTAAGCCAGATTTAGCGCTGAGCGAATTTGTTCGGGTAATTTACTTTCAGAGTTGTGAAGACAATAAAACTTGGCGAAGGTTTTACTTTTGAGTAGCTTTATTTTGTTTTGTGTAATGAAGACTTATTTTACAAGTCAAATGTTCGGTAGCGAGCGAACTTTCCAGTTGGACAAGAATAATGTCAGCGAGGTCCGGAGCTTCGCTACCTGGTTCAAATTATGCATCGAGATTGCTGTCGACAACATTTCTGGATCCTTCTTTTTCTTGTATTTCTTGATTATACAGTAAAATTTTGTTTACGTGGTGGTAATTATTATTATAATTAGGTATATTTATTAAGAATCATTTGTTATTGATAAAGTATAATAGTTACCTACATATATTAGATTTTTTTTTAGTTTTGGATTTTGTCCATGCATTTACCGCGATTTATTTATTACTAGCTGTGCCCGCAGCATCGCTCGCGTGGAATTCCCGTGTGTCATACAGTTTTTCCTACGTGAATCCCGACTCTGCTTATTTCGTGGCAAAGTCTCAGGGAAGTGTGTGCGTTTAAATTGAAAGGGGAAATTGTTAGTGATGAGTGGTAAGGTATATAACTGTGGAAAGAACTTCATCCCTCGTTATTCCTACAGTACCATGACATGAGGTTGTTCAAGAAGCGGGTCCATCGCGTACTTCGTGGCCAGAAACGCGTTGGTGATGCCCCTAGTGTTGCCAATGTCCATGGGAGACGGTGATCACTTACCATCAGGTGATCCGTCGGTTCGTTTGCCTGCTTAGGTTATAAAAAAAACTCAGCAAACCAATCCCAATCAGCAGCAAACCAGTACCAATCCCAGTGAGGATTACAGATACAATAACTATGAGACGGATTCCGTTACAGTTTTGGCGGAGTTAAATTTCGCATCACTATTATGATAGCACAGCAAAAGAATTATCGGAACACCAACTTTAAGCCTTATTTTATAAGCTGCTCAACTGGGTAATTGGTGGCGTTGTTCTGATCAACTATGTACATTATCAAAATAAGTAGTATAGACGATTTCATAAACCCGCGAACTCGTTCCCAAATAGGAGTTTTTAACGCGTGAATCCTGATGTCGCGGGAATTCCGGGATAAAAAGTAGACTGTATGTTGCTCCACAACTTCAATTATCTCCTAATGAAAGTCCCCTAAAAATCTAAGCCCGCGACTTTGCGTATAGGAGTTTATTCCGCGTAAAACCTGACCTCACGGGAATTCCGGGATAAAAAGCAATCTATATGTGCTAGAAAACTTACTCTATCTCCCAGTGAAAGTTCCATAAAAATCTGAGCTCGCGACTTGGCGCGTAGGAGTTTTCCCACGTGAATTCTGATCCCGCGGGAATTCCGGGATAAAAGTAGCCTCTATGTTGCTTCAGAACCTCCTCTATCTCCCAGTGAAAGTCCCATAAAAATCTGAGCCCGCGACTTGGCCTATAGGAGTTTTTCCAGGGTGAATCATGACCCCGCGGGAAGTCCGGAACAAAAAGAATCTCGGGATAAAAAGTAGCCTACATGTTATACTAGAATATAAGCTACTACGCTCAATCAACATCGCGACGCGATGCGGCGAAGCGCTTAGTTATTTTTAAGCAAATTTACCCAAATTTTTAAACTCGCTATATCTTTTGAATGGAGTGTCCGATTAAAATAATTTAAACAGCAATGTAAAGGTATTGAACTACTGATAGTTAGAGAAGTTATTTAGATAAGTATAAATACCATGGTATGAATATCGACATCTTATTTTCGTTGCCGATTTAAATAGTTTGTTAAACTATAAAAGTCTTTATATTGGCGCAACTATAATACTTAGATATAGGTACCCTACCGCGGACTTTTCTGTAGATAATAATGTAGTCTACAAAATCGTAGTACATTATTTTGCTCCATCATCAATAGTCATTGCAGCGCACGCGATTTAAGGTATTTCAATAGTGATTTTTATCGACGGTGGTTTATGTTATTGAAGTTTTCGCAAGGATCCCTAATTTTTTTCAAAATAAAATATAGCCTATGTTACTTCGGAAAGATGTACATTCATAATGGTGAAAGAATTTTTGAAATCGGTCCAGTAGTTATTGAGCCTATTCAATACATACAAACAAACAAACAAACAAAAAAATATTACCTCTTTATAATATTAGTTTAGATATAGATTTTCTATTTAGATAAAAGCCAAATGGGCTTAAATTGTAACCATTTTTGTTTACATTTTCTTCTCTAGGTATTTGTAAATCTAGTTAAAGATCTTAAAATATTATTGTACGAAGTCTCCGTTTGCTCTTAATGTGTTAGCCGAAGTTAAAGAAAAATGTTACAGTTAGGTTTTAGATAAAAGGCAGTCGACTTAAATCGTTAACGATTTCGTGTACTTTCCTCGTCATTTGCCAACCTCGTAAAAGATTTACAAATATTATTAAATCGTTAAGAAGGGTAATACTAATAGCAAGCTAAAATTTTTTAAAACCTCAACAACTGTTTAATTGTTTAACTGTAAAATTGTTTAACTTAGATAAATAGTTATTGTTACTAATATAATAAAAGCAGTACCTTTGTACAAAATTTAACTATTCTCGTCTCTTGTAACATGCTTGTGTACATAAACTATTAAATAAAATAAATAAATAAATAATATTAACCTGGTTTAAAAGTTAGCTACGAACGATGACAAAGGGAAGCGCAAAGGAGCTTCTAATAGAGATCTCCAGTAAAAGAGACCGCGTCAAAAATCAGACCAAAAATTGCAAGGGAAACCAGTTGCCAACTGGATTATTGAATGCGAGCCATAAAAATAGTGCGCCCGAATTCGGTGACGCGGAACAGCGGAATCGTTTCATCAGCTTTACATTTCAGTATCAATAGAGAAACATTTCCAACGTTTGACCGGGAGAACTCTTCTTAAATTGAGTCTATTTGTTTTGTTTCCAAACTGTTGGAAAGCACTGAAGTTTTTAATGAAGTTTTGTATACCTAGTACATGTAAATAAGATGCAGTCTCAGTTTGTTTATAAATCATACTAATAGGTATTTATTTAAAAACTTTTGTTTTGCGGGGTTCTCACACGAGTTTACAATCAAGCATAAACATTTATAATACAAATAAATTTGTTTTAACATTATCAACAAAAATAATTTTTCGACAGTGTGAACTTACAGAATTTAACCCAATTTGAAAGTACGATAACTTACTAGGTACCTACTCATTAAAACTTTATTATATTCAAATGTCTATTTTGTCTAGTTATTATGTTCAGCTCTAGGCCTCCTCAGTAATGAGGAGAGACCCGTGCTCAGTAGTGGGCCATTAGTGGGTTGTAGCTTAGCTTAGCTTATATTCAAATGTACATTCAGCCAAGCAAAGCTTGTAATCCAAATACTGATATTCCCTACGTGATATTCTAAGTCTTAATAGAAATGTGTTCCCTCTTGCTAATTTACTATGCATATTAGAACCGTATATTCCCTGCGGTTCAGTTTCATCAATATAATAAAACACGTCTGTAACATTCAGTTCTTTTAAGGCGGTCAAGGAAAAACTTGTTCACAGAAACCTACTAATCGCTGTGTGGGCAGGACAAGTTAAGGGAGTTAAAAAAATGTCCAAGTGACGTATGAGATTGTCAGCATCGTCGACCCCCAATCTATATGTTTGCGTCAGCGTTACGCGTGTCGTGGCTAGTTCAACAGCTGTCACATCCGCACTCATCCATCAACCCCTTCCAATGTACCACAAAGATTCCAGCCCAAATCTATCGCTATATCCGAAAAGATTTTTGTCACTATTCAGTATTAAGTGAATATACCTTTAATTTCATAAGATTAAAATCATTAAACATTAATTGTGTGTTATTGGTTACCATAAAGTACACCGAATATTTAAGCGTTTGTTGTGGTCAAATTAACCACGATCCCTACAATTATGTTGTCATTGCGGAATCAGTGATTGTGATTTGTAATTTTTAAAATCGCATTTCGATGTTTTATTCTCACTCATTATCCAGATTTATACTCAATCGCAAACGCCTGATTTTTTTTAGAACAGGGTTCTAACTCCATTTATCAGATAGGTACTTAATCTTAGTAATAACCAGTCCTTGTTACACGGAACAAATTGCAGTTGGAGTTTACTAGCTGAAATATAGTATTATCCGGCCAAAAAATGTGTTATTAGATGATTGCCGTGGGTTCCCTGGCTGCCACGTAGGGTGGAGTCACGTGATATTTCGTGCAGTCGCTCATGGATAACTGCCAATAATACTTTATTTGCCGCCGTTGGTTTAACATACCTAGCCTCCGTTTGCTGACTGCGTTCATTGCTAGACTTTGCATTTATTTAAATAACCCCATTTACAACAATTATGCCATTAATAGTCAACTAGTGAACTCTGAAACACGACATTTCTATGAATTCCGATTGGCAACGTAGACAACGCAGTTCAGAAAAGTAAAAAGAAAATGAAATTCAAATGTAAAATGTTTCACAATTTTTTTCTTAAATACAGCTGAGTAGTAGAGTAAGAATCGATACTGCTTTGCGCCATAAATCAGACTCGCAAATGTGAGAAAGAGATGTGGTCTGTAAATCGCATCAGCACTATGTTTTGGCCAAACCGGCCGCCCTCTTTCCTTGGAAAATAAAGTTTTATGCAAGTCACCTCAATTTTTATTATCGGAAGCACAATGTACATGTTGAAAAAGATCGCTGCTGATCTTTTATACTTTTACTTTACTTACTTTGTAGCTACTTTTCTTAGCTGAATACGCAGCAAATTTTTTATGGAGTTGCCTTCTACTTAAGTTTTAATATGCACTATCCATACCTACCTAATGTAAGTTAAGTAAATCTATAATAACAATACATTTTAGTAGTCAAATAGCTAACAATAACCCTCATAACTACATATCATTAAAAACCATAAAGTAGGCTCACGCTTATCTTGGCATTTGATTTTATAGAACCGGTCGATCATCAATCGATCAGAGCTGAGTTGTAGTCTTGAAGTGACCACTTAACACCAGGTAATTGTTTACTCGTTTGTAAATTACAAACTAATAAAATGCAAACATGCGCGAAGGTTGGTACGAATATCTCGGAGACTACGAGACTTGTGCTTTTTGTGCGACTAAAAACTGTCACAGCTTTGACAGAATGGAAAGCCACGATTGTGTCGAAAACATCACATAATAATCATTTGCGAATTTGCGGTTCGCGTATTTGCGCGAATGTGAATGATCGGCCTTACAACAAGTAGCTAAATATAGGTAGTGTTAAAGTAAGTAGGTACCTAAGTATCTACTCGTAATTGGTTGCTGGTATGTAGATATATGTAGTGAGGCAAAACCACTTTATTAGTAAGCATTTTTGTTCCTTAAAGTAATTTCTGCCGCGGCTAGTCGGTGTCATTTGCCAGCCACCACAATGTTATACAAGGTTTAATATTATGCAATTTCACAGAACGTTGCCCGCTCGCTAATTATTTTGTCCTCTATATTTATTAGTTGTAATTAGTCTCCTATGCGGCAGTTGTTCTACATTAATATTTAAGTACACGTCTCAGAAACGTGTGTTACCTCAATTTATTTATTATTAATTTCTCGTTCAACTTAATATAGTTAAAATATTCAACGCACCAGGTGCAAGAAAGTATTCACATTCTGTTCAAAACAATTTTTATGAGCTATCATCTACGTAACGAACTTGTAAAACAAAATAAATCTTGTAGGGAGCGGTGACGAGACCAACCTGAGCCACAGGTATTCAAAATAAAAATTCCAGACCCTCCGTTCTCTTCGCGGGAAACTTTTCAAGAGCTCCGCTTCAGCAGGGGTACGAAAATGAATAATTATTCTGTCTCATGAAAAAAATCACTTCGCCAAGTAATGAAATCTCAAGCTGATGTACTCAAGAGGTGAAGTTCCGGTCCGGCGGATATTACGGCAATATATTTCAATTACACGTAAGAAAAAGAACAAGTCGTTTGAAGTAGCTGAAAGGCCAGATTACAGTCGTGGAGGAAATAATAACGAAGACCCCGCTAACGAGCGAGACGATAACTTTTAGAAAAGAATAGGTACGTGTGCGGGGAATGGCTGCTACTCCATAGTGATTAAAGAAAGTGAATTGGCACATAGGTACCTACCGCCAAACAAAACCATTTAGTGTATTATAAGTATTGGGAATCTAGGAATAGTGGAAAATAAGAGAGGACTTGAGAGGAAAGGTAAATTATGATTTCGTGTATAACTTATTCTAACTCTTGGTTTTGTTTCTCTATCCGCCTGTCTTGTATGAAATTAGTTGATAAAAATAATTTCCTAGAAAAATAGGTCTACATACGAGTATAAGTCACAGAACCGTCTGCCACTAGATCGACTCAACCTTAGCTAATTTCATTTTATACTTAGTAAGGATGATTCGTACTAAATACACAGCCAAACGGGCACACGGCGTAGATTTGTGCGATTCAATGGAATTTAATTACAGGGAGAACGGCAACCGTAACGACGCAAAAATATTTATGCTTATTGTCGAGCAAATGCTCTGTGAGGTCGCACTTGCGTAGTCTGGTGTTTCGTTTAATAAGCAAAAAGTTTTAGCCCTTATCAGTGGCTTTGACAGGTTACGGAGTAAATTAAATTAAAGCAACATTATATTTTCTTTTGGTTTTGTTTATTTTGATATATTTGTTAACAAGTTGGTCAGAATACTAATACAATCATAATTGAAGTAAGCTAGTAGAATAAATATTTAATTTGTACGATTTCTCTTCATATCCGTATACCTCATCTCTACTTCTTTTGCGCGTTTTATTGGATTTTTTGTATTTACTCCAATGGATTTTTTGACACTGGGCGACTACATCATCCCGTTTAGGAAAAACAATACACAAATAACATAACATCATACACAAACAAAACATAATAGGAGAAACATAACTAATACATCATACAATTTTCTACAATTTCGCAAGGCCCAAAACAGCCAACCTGCATGGGATTTTGGCCTCCTTGGACATAAGAAAAACCAGAATACTGTTAACTAGGCCGACATGCTTTGTCCTTAAAAAATGTGTGATTAAAGTTTTTATTCACACATACATCATACATCTCCACATTTTCATTAAATTGCTCAGTCCACAAATGAATGGATAAAAATTATGATGGCATAGCATGTTTTTTTTTATGGAATTAAGGTAGCAAACGAGCATGCAGCACCACTCTTCCGCTGCCGCCCATGGCAATTGTGACCGACATAGAACAAGACCCAATTTAGGGACTAAGGTCCAGTTAGTAGATGATGTTAGAATGTTAGTTGGTTAGTTTGTTAATAAGTGTGAGGACAGAGACTGTTAGTGATAGTTAGTCCTGTTAGTTAATATTAGTATTGTCCAGTTAGTAATGATTAGTGTGAGTCTTGTTCCAATTCGGTCACAGATGCGTTGCTACCCCTGAAGACTGAGATGGTCGCCTCTAAAAAAGTGAACCGGCTCCACACCTTCCTATCCGGAACACAATTGCTCTTAAAAACAATTATTATGACGGTAGAAATGGATCTGAGTACCTTGGCGGGCGGTGGTACTACCCCGGGCGAACTCTAGGCTCTACCACCTATATTTTTCAATGATTATTCTAAATAAACCACGGACACTTCCAAAATTACAATCGCTATGTTTAGATTAATAAATTTTGGAACATACAAGTAAAATAAATTCAATTAGTTGTAACGAGTGAGTTTCAAGGTTTCCCTTTGGACACATCAAACAACATTGGTATGACCATATCATTATATTTGTTTTCAGCGTCGACAATAATAATTATGGTCATTCGAAGTCGAGCGTGATGTTTCCAGTCCATTTCTCGTAATAGCGTTGCTTTTATAACCGAAGCGTAATGAAACTCGTTTAAATATCACAAAAGTGGTTGGATTACGGCAGCCAAGCACTTTATACTGCTTAATTACTGCCCTCGACAAAAATAATTGGGAACTTGGGGGATTACCGACGGTCTTTACTGGCGATTTGAAGATATACTTTAAAATTGTGCTTTTAGTGTTCTCGCTTTTAAAACTTGCAGTATACTGAATCTCTAGCGCAATGATGACTCGTCATAATATATTTGAGTGTTTGAATTTTTAAGTGTAACTTAAACTTTTAAACTTAGGTATATAAAATCTTGCAACGAGGATCAAAAATTTGAATATGATAGAAAATCTGACATCAACATTAATTGCATGCCATAAAATTAAGCAGCTATTTGTATTCCAATATTAAAATTATTGAACCACCATAATTAAATGGCAATCTAATATTTGGCTTCAGGGCATTTCTTTCGTATAGTTCAAGTCTGGATCTCCGACTATGAATAATGACTGCCATCGAATAACAAATTGGAGAGAAGATTTTACCTGCACATATTTTGGATTTTGTATCTTATCAAATATACAAAATAATGACCTCACTAAAGTTGCTCAAACAACCGATTTTTAAAATTAACACGAGCCGTAGTAGAGTGTTACGTTGAATCTGCTATCTTTATGGTACCTAAGTGAAATATCTCTCTCGGTGTGCATTATTTTTTTTACAATTTCCTTCCCTCCTTACAATTAACTTATTCATTTTCTCTTGTATACCTACTTAATAAGAGAACGTAAATCATGATGACATTTGCACTACTTATCTAAACCGAGGGTTAAATTAGTCAAGTGCAGATACGCTAATACGCCACATTGTTGTGGTGTGATGTAATATTTCGCACCTCCGCAGGTACGAAAATTCGACGTTTTTTAAATGAAAATTATGAGAATTTACACAATTCTCAATTAAAGCATCCAATTGGTTAACATTAATCTAGTTAACTAAATTACCTTCAAATCAATTAAATTGATTGATTTACTATGTGTCGATTAGCAGTTAGCAAAAATAGATAACCAAAATGTAAATGCAGTAAGCTGCTTAAATCCATCGGGCAACTGGCGCGGCACATCACTGAACATTGTTCGTTAACTGAATGGGAACAAATGAGTTCATGATTTAGTATCCGATGTGTATGGTATCCGAATATCAGATCACGTCGTGCCTCGTTTACGTCATGATCAATAACTTTGTTTACGCGTGGGATTAAGCTTCATTATCATAATTGTTAAAAACGCCTCTGAACTCAATAATATGGGAGCAAATATATTCACAGTGATTTATCGAAAAACTACTGCATGGAAATTCTTCGCAGTTGGATACTTAGCAAGTTTTGTAATTACGGAATGTTTAACATGGATAAAGTTTTTTTTATGGATTTAATATTATGTATGATAGTAAACAAGGTTGCAGCACCACCTCTTTTTTTTATTGAATTAAGGTAGCAAACGAGCATGCAGCACCACCCTTCCGCTGCCGCCCATGACAATTGTGACCGACTTAGAACAAGACCCAATTTAGGGACTAGGGTGGTTAGTCCAATTAGTAGATGGTGTTAGAATATTAGTTGGTCACCCGCGACAACTAACCAAACCAGAACAAGACTCATGTTAATAGGACTATAATAGTATGGTTAGAACAGTTAGCACAAGTTGTCGTGGTTATTGAGAATATTAGTAACAATGTTCGTTAGTAGGGTAGGAACTGTTAATGAGCTCATTATTTTGCATATTGCTACTTATTATCACGTAACTTCTATTAGAATCCAGTAGGTAATATCTTCCATTGACAAATAGGAAATAATTGGTTTCATTGTATTTGATTCTTAATTAAATTTCTTATTAGTAGGTACACCTATTTTAATAGCCTCTTAGCTGCTTCCTTTTAATAAAAGGCTTTTATTAAGCTCACCAACATAACAAAGATAACATTAAATAATAATAATAATAAATTTTTTATTTCAGACCACGAGTCCATAATTTATGTTAGTAATACATAAATTCTTACACCTATGTTAGTAAACAACAAAACACAAGAGACAGAACCAAACATAGACAAAAGACAAGTACATTTAATGAGTTAGTATCCAAAAACTTAACCTATGTTAGTATACATTTTTTGTAAAACAGGAAACACATACACACAATACATTTATGTACACACGCGCCGGTTCGGAAGCGTGTGTGCACCATTCCAGGCGTACCACAGAGGACTGTCTAGTTTAAACGCCAATGTGCTAAGGATGGTGTTGGTACTCCTCACCAGCCGGCTCATCATCGATCCCACACGCTTGCGGATGATCGCGTAAAAGTCATCCACACTCGCCTCCGCAAACATGGTGGATGCACTGCAATATCGGGGTTTCCTCAACACCGCCCTCAGCACATTATTGTATTGGACACGAAGGGCTCTGAGAGTCCGCGTAAACGTAAATTATTAACTTTTAAGAAAAATGGAAAACCTGTAGTTTCATAATATAGAGTCACAAATTTAACCTTTTGATAGGTAAACAGTCAGTTGTGATAAAGTAAATAAGTAGGTAGTGATTTAGCTACAAAGTCAAACCGAATAATAAATTTTAAATTCCTTATGAACAAACATTTGGTAGTCAGAAAAGCAATGCCGAATGTACATACATACCTATAAGTTCATTTGGCGGGCAGCCGGCTATGCAAACTGATTAATTTTCGCGGCAAACGGACACCAGAAATATTAGCTGAGCGGATGTGAGATTGCTAATCCCGCTAATGCACCGACAAATATCACTACTGGCAGCTCCCTCGGCAAACTTGCACTCACATCATTTTGTTAAAACTATTTTATACGGCATTTGATTTGTAAAGTAAGTTCTTACCATCCAAACTCAGACACGGTTACTTTATAGAAATATAGGTATAACACGCATAAAATAAAAGTCATAGATTTTCATTTAATTTTATTATTTTTGTGTCCATGTATGAATGTAATGGAATCTTCTATTACAATTAAAACCACGTCCATGCCTCCCCGGAAGTAATTTAAACTTTGCAAAATAAATGTACACCTACCTATTACGAAAAGATATTAGTAAAACATTTGCGTCGTTTATAAAAATATTTTTCTCTTCAGAGTCTTCATTCATGAGCCACGGATAAATTATATTTTGCATTCATAGGTAGGCATCGCGAGGGTACTTTTATGAATATTTTGTTATTTCTTAACAGCTCACAAACGATTGAATTAACCTCATGATGTTAAGGGGTCACCATTGTCCTTATTTATTTGCAATAATAGGTGTAACACAGAAGAAACGGATATCAAGAAGAAGAGAAGAGCCTTTTGGTTAATATTTCTACAAGGGTGTGTCTTTTTTAATTTTGTAAAAACAATAATTAGGTATGTTTTAGATGAAGAGTTTTGTCGTCTCAATGTATAAGCTGAAACTTGATATTTCATTTCTACCGGTGCTTAGCCCTAAAACTTGGAAGAAAATTTACAGTGAACCATATTTTACAGCAAATGAATATTAAATAATATTAATAATATACACAAGGTTAAATGACTAAGTTATTTAACTTACTTTGGTACATAAGTAATATTTTCATTACAGACTCAGAAAATAAAGCAGTTAGTGAAAGTGTAATATTATAACCATTTATTTAAGGTATTGGATTAAGGAAAGATCATGGGTGTACAAATTCATATTTTTAATATTTTATAGGTATATAAAATTTGCGAGATTGAATAAAATTTGATGTAAACTGTCTTGTTAAAAACCTCGTAGATCATTAATTTTAAGGAAAAGAAGGCATGCCAAAACATAAACTTTACGAGAAGAATACATGGATATTTTAAATAATCGTCGACTATGAAATATATGATTTGGTATATTTTATTGTTTTACTTTCTTATCAGCAAACGGCGAATTACAAAAAAAGCAACGCAGCATGAAAGGTCATGCTGGAACCCCAAAAAAATTAGCTGTGCGCTGTGCGCTTTTGAGATGACTAATTATGCTAATGCAATGACGAACTTGCTTTTTGACTAGATTGATTCTTCCTTCCATATGGTTTATGAGTATATATCTACCTACTTATAAATCGGTAAAATAATAAATTATGTAGAGCGAGAGAGAGGGTCGATTCAGACATATCAGTGAAGTCTCAGTTCCAACACAGTACCGGACAGTGTGACGGAACGGTGACTTCACTGATATGTGTGAATCGAGCATTAATGTCTCTAACTACGATGTCAAAAATATAATTAAGTATTTTAATTATTATTAATTTCCTTTATAAATAATTCCATAATTAATGTTAACAGATTTTAAAATTGTCTTACCAATTTATTCTGGTTTAGTTCAGGTCATTTTAATTTATTTATTTTAATCCTGCAATGCTCAAGATAAGCTGAATATTTTGTTGCGCTTCGAATTTGGAACAGTTAAATACTAATACAATACATAGGAAAGGAGTACGGCGTACCCGACAAGCTTAGTAAAAAGTAATGAGGTAACCAGGCCATAAACTAAATACATAATATTATAAAGGGTAACTCAAAAATTCACAGATGTCTCTAAAATATGGGACCAGACGACAAGCACTACCTTTTGAATAAAATAAGAGTTTTCAAAATCAGTTCACACAGTAAAAAGTTATAAGATAATACGTTGACATAAAAATACAGTGGAATTGATAACCTCCTCAGTTTTTGATGTCAGTTAAAATATGCATTGATTTTTTTTGTATTTACCATTTGTAAAACACAAACTCAACAACAAGTATCAATCATCAATTCCCATAAGTTACACTATTCGTTTCCAAATGAAACGAAAATTGAATTTAAAAAACAACAAATAAAATCAATCACAATATTTATAAAGTTTAAAAAATGAACTGTCATACAGTGACAGCGTCACGCACAAGTGCAGTCCATTCATTGACCGGATGGATTAATTTCCGCCGTGAGATCGCTCCAAAGGGAAATGCGATTGGAGCAAAGTGTGCGCGACAGTACCGGGAGGGTCCGACTGATATTTCATTTTGCGCTCATTTATCTTTAACGGCCGCTTTCTATATCCAATCTCAATCCTTATTTCGCTACTAGAGTTACATTTTTTAATCCAATTCTTACTATTATGCTTTCATTATGCGATCGAAGGATCGTTATACCGATCTTTTTTTCCAAGCTATCTGTGGGAGGACGGATAGATAATTTAGATTGAAATTTGTATGACAGTGACAGGTTTGAGCTTTCTAAAAGCGAACCGTGATTTCATGGACGTATAAAGAGAAGGACGTAGTGTCATTATGACAAAACTGTGACCCCGTAATGGCGGCGGTTAGATATGAGTGAGTGAATCATGGGGTTGTCAGGTTAGCCAAATATTTTACCAATAAAACGCAGTTAAAAAGAAGAAAATATTTTAATTGTTAAAAATTTGTTTTTACAAAAAAAGGAACCGACAGAGACCAGCAGAGATAACCCAAAAACTAAAAAAGGTGTAAAGTTCTCGTCACTACAAATTAAAATTAAACATAACTCAACTGCTGTAAATCAGTGAACAATTCCCTCGACTGTCTTTCGGCTCATCAGATCGACTCCAGACCGTCATTAAATTGTTGAGCTTTAATAAACCTAATGAAAACATTAACAAATACATACACTGGTCGCCCCTACAATTTTCGAAAGTTCCTCTCGATTTCTCTAGGATGCCATCATCAGATCCTGGTGGCCTCAGGCGTGACAACAGTACCAAATAAAATCAAAGAAATTAGAAATATTTTCAATAAATTAAAACATCAAAATACTGCAATCGGCCATTGTGTCTGAAACACGAAAGACAGCCATAACTTGACGATGACGTCAGTCTTCAGTGAGCGATCAAACTTCACTATATTTAGTTGTTGTTACCGTATTACAGCATACTCATCTGGAATGATTGTAATAGTTTATTATGTATGTTAAATCAATTCTACTCGATTTAATAATAATGAAAATAGGCTTTGATAAGATATATGTATAGCTCAAATTTGCCCAGGATTGATATATTGGTTTTGAGTAATTTCCCCGCAAAAAAATACAGAATTTAGCTCGTCTTGTAAGTAGGTACATTATTGTATAAAAAAATGTTTATATCACTAGATACAACCACCTTAGTTAAAAAAACTTGTTTTGAACTCAAATGACAAATGATATTTTATTTTACTTTTATAGGGTATTGTACAATAACTTTCATTGTTTATTTTTGAGTCAAGCTCCCCAACATCATCTGAGTTTTTAGTTTAGGTTAAGAACCTGATACCTACAATTAGAGTAGCGAATGGGTATAGCTAGAAAGCACCTAATATTGTATTACTTCTAAGTAGACACGTAACAGGTATCTGTTAATAATCATATACCTATTATATTTATTTTAAATATTATTTTCTTGTTTGGAACATGTAAAAACACTTTGTTGGGGTTTGTTATCGATGTATTTTTACACAGAGGTACTGTAGGTATACTACTAAATCTTTTTGGAATTAATTTTAATTACAAATTTTGTTAAGTTCCTTCACCATGCCTATACATATTATGACATATTCTTGACTGAGTAATGACGTCAGAGCTGACGCCATGACACCTGCAAGCGTTTTTCGCGGTCTCTGAAAAAGTATTAGAAAAATAGCTGTAAACTTAGTTAAACTATAGTTTATTACGGAAATAAAGGTTTTTTAGTCAATAGTGAACGTCTACCCCGTTTATAGAAGAAGATTTCAAAATCTTTCGTCATGCCTATTATCAAAATCGGCTCATAAACGACGAAAAAATTGCTTAACAAACATAAGAAGAATCATAATATACATATATATGGTCGAATTGAGAATTTCCATATTTTTTGAATTCGGTAAAAAAATTAACAAAATCAAAATCAAATTTTAAATTATTACACTAGGCAACAAAAAATCTTTTTTTTTCTCAGAGATCTGATTAGGTGATTCGGAATCACCATGCTAGAGAGAACTATGGAAGTAAATAGAAAATCACATACACGTAAGCATAGTTTTTATGAGACAATTTCTCATTTAAATTTTTTAAAGATTTCAAGTGTATTTAAAATCAGTCCGGAGTCCTCCTTTAGTCGTGTATAAATCTTTAGCTTTAAAATGGAGACTGCAAGTAACACTATATTTGTTTGGAACCCAATTATTTTCGCCGTTACAATTTCGAATTATTAAAGTCGTTTCTCCATATTAAATTTGCCTTAGAAAATCTGGTAAAAAATAAATAACTTATAAAAGAATTTATAAAATAAATAACTCAAAGTGACCAAATTTCCCACAATCTCGGTAATATGCTTACGTGAATACTGACAACACTGAACTTTAGTTGTCTTTATGATCGTCGAAAATGAAATTTTATTTCGATATTTTTTAAATAGATAAAGAGAATAAATTAATAAATTACCTATAAAACGTGATTCCAGGATTTTTTTCCCTTTGGTCACTTTGGTTTTTGCAGAATTTCACCACGCAAGACATCTTTTTTGACCTACTATTTTCTCCACGTTACGTATCGGCCGCGTTGACGTTCAAACTCGTAATGGCCGACTGGTGTGTCACACATTGACATGCTGGCTTGTACGGATAGCGACCTGGCCGACCTGACCGACACAGCTTGTTGTTTAGCGAGGCTCCGTCCTTCTCTTTATACGTCCATGCGTGATTTAGACAGATCCATTTTTGGAAGTTATCTATCGTTATTTGCGATCCCCCAATTTCGGGCGATTGTAGCTCATCCTGTGGATTGCAGTGTGTTTTTTGTTTGGATTTGAGTTGAGTTCTTATTATTTATTATGTTTCTCTCCTCAATCAAGGAGAGCAGTCCTTTTGTTTCCTCTTTGTTGAGGGCTGCATTCTAAAAACATAAAACATTAACTTACAGTTTCTGGCTCCATTATTTAATATTAGCTACTTTATTAACCTACTAATAAATCCGCCCTCGCTTCGCTTCGGGGAACCAGTCCCTTCAAAAATCTCTACAAATTTTAACAAATTATGTTATTCCGATGTCTAAGCTAGGTATATTACTGCAAAATTTCATGAAATCAGTAGTTTTTGCGTGAAAGAGTAACAAACCCACACACACACACACTCACTCACTCACTCACATACATTCTTACAAACTTTCGCATTTATAATATTAGTAGGATAATTATTCAAACTTAACAAACTGTTGGAAGATCGAACGTAAACAGTCACAATCACAACACAAACGAAGAACGCAGACCGCAGACGACAATGACATCTGGATGACACGTGCGAGCGTCAAGCGTGATGCGACCCAGTGACGTTCCGTTTCGTTCGTCTCCAACATAACAATAATGCGCATTTTTGTTGTTTATTATTTGAAAAAGCTTATTTTACTCTTTTTACTTATATTTTCTTACATTTTTACAAGTAATAAATAGTTTTTAGTATATTAATCACAATTTTAATCATCAGTACCACTAATATACTGTTAGTGATGTTTCGTGTAACGGATCGTTCAGAGAGGGCGTAAATTTATGGCCTATCCCTTTTTTTCAACGGATTCCGAAGTGAAGATCGCATAAAGAAAGCCAGCTCGAGATTCAATCGACGGTACAAATAAAATCTGGATTCAAAATAACTTAAGATTCACGATCGAATATTGAAAGCGGCCGTTAAGGGGTTAACATTTAGGCAGGGACATGCCCACATAACGACATCGAGACTATACGTGTTGTTGTTATAATTACAAGTGATAGTAAAGACAGGTATTAAAAAAATGTGTGCGTGTACTAGTGTACACACGTATGAAGTGAAACTTCTTAAATATTTTACCAAAAAGACTAGTTGTTGCATACCGTATAACGAAACATTAATCTTTAGCTAGTCTGTGCATATTATGTCATGTCAATTAGAGGTGCGCGACTGCGAATGATCTCACTATTCGAATAATCTACAACTACTAATGTGCGCATTCGAATTGAATATTAGTAATATACTAATGTTCATATTCGAATGACAACTACTAATTAGTAATTACTAATCTAACAGCGTTTCGACTTGCGACGCGAGTCGCGCGTTCGAGTTCATTTCATTCGACGCTCACTCAGTCGGTTCTGTTGTCAGGTTCGAATGAATAATACGAATGACGACTACTAAATTAGTAACTAATCTCAGCGTTTCGCTTTCGACTCGCAACGAGAGTCGCGCATTTGACTTCATTTCATTCGACGCTCACTCAGTTTGGAATGAATAATAATTATGTAGCCATGGATCGTTCACTGCTTATCCTTATTGGGATACTAGCGTTTGCCCGCGTGGAATTTGTATTCGTACAGTTTATTTACGTTAAATACTGAAAGCGACAAATGAATCAATTTTGATAAGAATGTGATAAATTTTGTAAAATGTGCATCGTAAAAAGCACCCAATTTAAATAAACAAAATTGGAGGGTCTGTTTGTAATATTAAAATAACCGCTTTTCGCGAGTCGAATGAAATACAACTACACGATTAGTACTCTGTGTCGACTCAAGTCAAATTAGTTATTGACCTAAAGGTTGTAAATACCAGGTCATAAAATCCCAAAAAAAAAAACAAATTAGTTACTAATTTGTATAGATCATTCGACTGATTCGAATGATTTACTAAATCGAATAATTCGAATGGAATCATTCAAAGTCGCGCACCGCTAATGTCAATGTCAAGCGAATATTTTGTTTTGATTGTATTCTAATAATATTGTAAACTTACAAATAGATAAAAATCACAATCTTATTAGAATCGTAAAAAGAAAATGTAGGTTTTTTCTAATAAGATTGTGAATAGATAGAGGTCTGTGGTTGTCTTGGTTTTGTTATTTTAAACACAATTGTATGGTGTTTGTTTTGTTCGTGTTTATTTCAATGAAACTACCACTTTAGTAATTTTGCTCCGAAATACTTTTTCTAAATAAAAAAAGTACTACTTCGTCTGAACCAACCGTAAGAGGGGCAAAATAAATAATATAATAACAATAAAAATAAAAATACACTTAAAAACTAAATACAAACATTACGCCGTTTATTGTCCAATAGTCGCCGTCTTGAGTCCAATAATAAGATCCCAAAATTAGGTACCGTTATAGTCTGTGGTGCCACAAACAAGTCAAAACATACCTGGCTGGTTATAAATAATTTGGATAAAAAACAAACTAAAGAGACGTCAGAGTAACATTGACAAATAATGTCATCAAAGTAAACAATCAAAAGAAATCGTATTTAAAGTTACAGAAATGTATCAATAAAAATAAAGAAGGAATACAGGAAACATTAAAAAAGGTAACATTTAAAATTTATAAATAGTCCCAGAAGTCAATAACAAAGTAATACATAATTGGATACATTACCAAAATATCTACCTCCAAAGTAATCAACATAATCTTAACATGGCGCGTAACAGAAAAATGTGATACGTCAAAGCGTAACGCGTCAAAGCCATGTCAAAGCGTAACCGAAAAATGTGACGAAAATTATTTTCCAACGCCGATAAAGAAGTTTCACTTCAATAAAATAATTATTAACTTTTGAAGTAATTTTAACCCATCCAATTTTTACATAAACAACTTTTTCTTAGACAGCCAGTATCAAATAGTTACTATGTCTGTGGTATCAAAGGCATCTTTGAAAGGTGTGCAAATCGGTACATACGCACTCGGTCACATTGTGAAAGGAGCTCCGTGACTACCAATGTAAGAGTTAAAACTTCCAAGGTAGAGTCTATTACGGCAAATACGTTTAATGTATTCTGATATGAATAATAAATAGGTAGTATAATATACGTGGATGAGACGTGGACGATGATGTGGAAACTCCCAATATATTCTTTGATTATATTAAGTTAGATGTAATATTCTATTTTCGACAGAATATTATACTTATTTTAACCGTTGAGATAAAACAATATTAAATTTTTTTATTGGACGTTGTCTTTTATATAATCCCAAAAATTGGATCCTCTGAATAATATCACATAACACGTTCTCTAAATAGTCAATTAATATATTTTCCTAAAAAGAATATGTATTTGTGTGCTGAGTCACCAGTACAATTTTAGATGTAAAAGGTGTAATAACGAGTGAAATTGTTCTCGCACAGCCTCCGCCCAGCGCACACAACTTCAGCGTCTTATTTCCCGACCGTTCCTATTGCCCGCTGAGATTTGACTTATTACATCGCCGGCACATTGCCAGAACATTGCTACATGATTATTACCAACAAAAGTTAGCTCATTCTTTTACCAGATATATTCCAAGATTGAACAGACTAAACACCCCCTAGGAACCGTGTAGACGTTTATCAAACGAAGAGAAATTCAATGAAATTTCCAGTTATTTCGATTTTCGAATTCATAGCCCATGGGCGCAAGTTTATGATGCATTTTACGATGCCCTCGGTCAAACACACGACTCCAACGTTTATAACCCTCACGCAGCGTTTATAACGCAAACTCAAGAAGGGTTATTGCGCGCAAGTAAACTTTCCCGGGACTACAAATTTTGTGAAACAATTTTTAACAAAAATATCTTTTTCAGTCCTTATATCACAGAAGATCATTAAAATTTATCAAAACGAGCATTACACAAACCACTCTAATTATGATAATTACTTTTGAAGTTTCTTTAATGGATCAAGTTTCAAGAGTATATTATGTACGAGACCATTTCTATTTAAATGGAGTAAATATAATTTATTTTGAAGACGAAGTTTATTAGAGTAGGTAATAATGTTTTGCAAGATGTCACCATCAGGACAAATATTTATGTAGATTTAATTAAATACGCACGCAGTACCTAATTTATGTTTCTGGGAATCAAAATAAATAGGTAAGTAGGTATACCTAGGTACTAAATTTGAGATGATAGAAAGTTGTTACAAATGAAGTCGGTTTAAAATAGTTTAGTGTTGAGCTTTTAATTTTCGTGTTATGTTACAAATATAAATATCTAAAAAGTAAGAAATTTACAGAAAAAATATATCTTTTCATACAACAAAAACTTCGTTATGAACAAAATAGAAGGTGTGGTGTTTTTTACCAAGGAACGGAAAAGTATTGTAAAGAAAGCCAAAGTTTTAAGATAGGTGTAACAAGGAATTCAATTTATTTAGGTACATTGAAAGAACTTCGTATCCAGCTAGATATCACTTCTTTTTTTGGTATCTTATAATTTTAGTAATTTAATACTATTAAAGGCTTTTAATTTCTACTTAGATCAAATCGTATAAAAAGTGGCCTCATGCCAAGTGGCATACAATGTTATAGGTAGGCGCAAAGCGCGAAGAGAGCTAAATTAGGGATCTACAGGAATGCAATCCCGACTCGAGATCGTAAAGTCAAGATCCCACCGGATTAGAAATATTAATCCCGCGGGATCCAAGAATTTTCGGGATCTCGTCTAGTTAAAAAAATCACATTACAGAATACGATGAAAACTGCTTGTTTGTGATAGTGAGGTTAATTAAAGCTAAATAGGTATTATTTGAAAGAAAATAATTGCTTTTTACAAAAAAAAAATCAACATCGACAAACACATTTAACAACCGCATTAATATAATATACTTGACAAGCAGTGTAGCTCCTGGAGATTAAAAAGTAGTTACGGCATATATCCGTTGCAATGTAGCCTGCTGCTGAGAATGCCCTCTCCGACTCATCACTGGTAGGTAACAGAGTGACTAAGCAATTATATAATATGCAAACTGCAAAAATCTCCCCCTTGTTCCTCCACACTCAAATAAATCCATTTATTTTTTATTGCTGACTCTACTTTATCTAAGTTGTGGATCTGGATACCTGTGTAAAAGAACTTTTTTAGACGCTCGCAGAGTTTCTTCTAATCCTTAATTCCTGAAGTGAAGTATTAATTTGTGCAGCAGGATGTGCCCGAGCGGATGCGTGTAGCATCGCTGACTATTGCCGCCCAACCTCGTCAATCTCGAACGGGATCTCGTCATATTATGCTTCGGGATTGATCCCGAAAAATTAGACGGGATCTCGCGAGATCAGGATCCCGCGAGATCGGGATTGTAATCCCTAGATCTACGTAATATCCTCTTAAAACTATGGTGAATCAAAAAAACTAAATGAGTTTCTGTTGTTATGAAGCAAAAAAAACCATCACTCCAAAATCTAAATATAAAGTGAAGAGGAAAAGATTTTGAACATACCATTCAAGGTTCACTAGGTACTCAATATTAAAATTCTGAGAACGATTAGTCCCACGGGTTTCATTTAAAATAACATTTAGTAAAATCTGGTGCACGGCTGATAGATAGTACTTAGAACAGATGGAGTTGTCCCCGAGAGTGCCTTTTGCTCCACGCCGTTGAACAAGTGCCAATGAGCGCTTATCTTCTAGAAAATTTGTAAAAATAAAATGGAGACATTTATCCGTAACACATTTCTGTAGCTATGGTGGATTCGATTTATTTTGTTTTTATTTGTTGCGACAAAAATGGTAAATGTTTTAGAATTACGACCATTCATCGATATTTTCATTATAGGGAGAATTAACGAAACTAGATGGCACTGTTGAAGTTTCTGCATCATGCTAACAAATTTACACTGGCATGGCGTTTACATAAGTAAAGCGGTACATGTCTGTCTTGTTACAACGCGTCGGCTGTCTGAGAAGGCAGCTGACCACTTACCATCTATTTTTTCACTGCAAAAGGCGTGAAACCCTTTTGCTGATAAAGTACATGTACGTCATTTCATTGTCAAGATTAATGAAAAGGATAAGTATTTTTAATAATCGTCCGAAAAGTCCGATTTATAAATTCCATAAAACTACTAGTATTCAATATTCCCTAACAGTGTTCCGATTAGATGGTTTGTTAACAGTTTTTGCTCCGACACCAAATAAGGTATGGTGGTACTTTTTTTAGAATTATTAATACACACTTACGTACATCAAGATTGAGTTTCTTTAATTATTTTCTACTTTTGAAATGTTATTTCCTGTGTCGACGGTTTTTTAAATTTTTAATTTAATTTTTTATTTTATACTTTTAATAGGTAAGAACAAGTCATAAATATTCTCTTACTGTGCACTTTCATTTGAGACCCCACACGAGTATATTTGCATAAATTGCATATATACGGCTATTCTTCCCCCTTTCACCCCCACAATTTTTAAACGGCTCAACCGATTTTCATCAAACATATTTTAAAACATGCCCGTAAGTTCCCTTTAATAAAAAAAACTAAATTGAAATCGCTTCATCCGTTCGGAAGCTATGATGCCATAGACAGACAGACACACAGACAGACACACAGACACGTCAAACTTATAACACCCCTCTTTATGCGTCGGGGGTTAAAAAAATCGACTTCAGAATCGATAAGTAGCTATAACTCAAATCTTACTCTTTAATATCGCTGAAATTTATTATATGGGACCAGATGACTAGCACTACCTTTCGAATGAAAAATAGACAATAAAATGGGTTTACCAAGTTTAAAGAGATTAGGTAGGTACCTACCACACAAAAAAATAACAGTCGAATTGAGAACTTCCTTATTTTCTGAAAACGAGAATTCGCGCGTTTTTGTAGAACATCTAGATATTTGTTGATTTTATGTAAAATAGGCACTTTATGATGTCGTCAATAACAACACACAAACACAAGCTTTAAAATATTTAATCAGTTATTTATTGACGTAAACATAAAATGTATGGTGATTTAGATACACTAATTCCGATTACCTTAAGATTTTGTTCCATTGGTTCGATATATTAGAACTATACAAGTAGATTCAGAGAGAAATCGGAAGGTTGCGCTTTGATCTTACGCGAGTCGGGGCGAAGTAACATGGCTAGATTTATTAGTTCAATTACCCTGCCTTGCTTCGAGCTGCCGCGCTTACTTGAACGAAGCCAACAAGTCAATTTGATTCAGGTTGTAAGCTCTACAAACTTACCTTCATTTTCGACAATCACTTATTTATATACCTTTAAGACCAATACTTTTTTGATTTTAGATAATACTACATTTGTCACACGTAGTTAAAGTATGAACAATCACATGTTTTCTTTTGCTAAAAACGAACTATTTTGTTTATGTTCTATTGAAAAAATGGGCAGTTTAAAATGAAATAAAAAATATAAACAGATAGGTACCTAGTTAGGTAATTATTTTTTAATATAGAATTCAAATTAATGTTTTTGTGTTCCATCAATTTTGGAAGCAAAATTTCTTATTGGTAGAATTAATGAAGATTGACCACTCGAATTGCTTTTACTCGAATGACCATTTCTGGTTGGACGCGTACAGATCTATGGAAGGAATACCTAACTTGGCTTATTAGATCCTACGTGGATGGCGCACGCAGCTTGATTCATTAGTTTAATTTCGTTATCCTGCCCTGCTAAGAGAGTTTACTTAGGGAACGCCAACAACACAGTTTTGTTTAGGAGACCACTATTTTAGTTCCTGTTTTATTAAAAAAACATTTGCTTAGTTGACTTTGGGTACCTGGTTTCAAGTTTTAATAATAGTAAATTTATCGCAATCTTACAATAATACTATGTGGTTACGGTAAGCAGTACATCCCTACCACTTTTTTTATTAACTAATTAAGTAAGTGATGATTTTGCGAATAGAGAAATATCTTGTCTGTCCCCAAGCCTCGAATAAATTTCCCTACCAAATGATCAGCGGATTAGACGTAAGATGCAATCAGACAGATATTCCAACGGGGTTTTTTTCGCAAAATTTATAAAAAAGTCTCATAAAACTACCTAATAAAAAATGATCGAGGTACGATTCGGTAGAGACATTGTTATGATTACTAGAACAGACGAAAATAACATAAATGTAGGTAGGTAGTTAGTATTGGATAAGTTTAATAATCGTTTAATTTATGAAAAACTAGAATAATTTAAAAATTGTAGCCAAGGCTGACCGCGCCAGTTTGCGGAGCGAGAAGCGGAGCGGGCGGCGGCGACCGCAAACACCCCCTGTCGATACAACTTGGCCAACTTTCAAATTTGTGGGTTGGCACTTTCATCGGCGCCGTTGCCCATTCCCTACTGCTTTGTCCATTCTTTACTATATACGAGTGACTATATTATTAGGGTCAAATTGGCACTATTTATCTCTTTTTTTTAATTTTTTTATATTCAATTAATTGTGATTGTCTAATTGTAGGTTGGTAGCATTGGACTAATTGAGATGATGAAGGCGTTTAATTTATACGTATCTACTTTATTGTTTCTTCGAGCCGGATCACGGGATGTAAAGAAAGAAAGGGTGAAAGAAATACCTGATTCAATTTATTATTGGTACCTATGGGTGTAGGGTTCGCGCGCGCTCTCTGTTCAGTATTCACCATAATGACGATTTTCCTGATGTTCTACTACCAAGGTAATTCGCATTGTATTAAACTCGATATTCACTTGGTTTTGCCGTATTTAAATAGGATTTTTCAAGGATTTTTCCAACAAAATCACAGGGAACATCACTCGACCTGACTTGGCGCAACTGTCTTCTCTTCTTCTATCCCCAGGTATAAGGAATAGTGGACGCAGGACGGCGGATATACATATATCATAGGTAGAGATAAGAAACATTCAATTTCCTATCATTATAATATAGGTGTGAAACCACTATTTCGGGTGTTTTTAATAATTTTAAAAAAATATTTGATTTAACCTTGAAAATAACAAAACGAAAAACATTGATTTGTGTGTACTAATAGAACAAGTCTTTTTGCATTGATATACTTATTATTACTAACTAAAAATGCTGTGACCAAGTGACCAGTCCCAAGAGCACAGTGAGGCGGCCTGTGGAACGGCTCGATTGGCAAAGTGAAGTTACCTACCATTATTGACACCACCACCTGAACCATTGCATTCACTGCTTCGCGGCGAACCACCATTGAGATACTATGTACTAAAGTACCGAACCACCCGAATTTTCTACGACGTTTTCTAGACAACACCCAAAAATGCAATGGTTGTTTCCAAATCACTTCATATGTATGGGTCAGACATTATTGAAGAACCAGGATTTAATCCAACTTTCAAGTTATTTATATGTTTTTGTTTTTTACGCAAAACTCAATAGAAGTAACATACGAGTATATTCAAATTCAAAAATGATTTATTTCAAATAGGCCACAAGATGGCACTTTTGACAGGTCAAAATACATAATATTATTTATACAATTAAATTCGATTATTCTATATTCAACAATAATAATTATACAATTATGAATTACATTATTTAATCTAATTAAAAACTAATTAAATAATATTAAAATAAATCATTTATTATATATTTTATATGCATACATATTATGTCATTGCCAAGCTTTCTTATCGTTTAAGTAGTCACTTATACAATAATAGGATTTTTCAATAAGTTTGCGCTTTATAAGTACTTTAAATTTATTTATGGACATATCCAATATTTTCTCGGGGAGTTTGTTATAAAATTGTACCGAAAGACCAAAAAATGAATTTTTAATTTTACTTAACCTAGATGAGGGTAAAATAAGTTTATTTTTGTGCCTTGTATTTAGGTTGTGGACCTCTGATTTTTTGACAAATTTATTTATATTTTTATGAACATACATCAAATTTTCAAATATGTATTGATTGAAAACAGTCATAATATTAAATTCCTTAAATTTATTTTTTAGAGACTCTCTAGGTCCCATGTCATAGATTGCACGAACAGCTCTTTTTTGAATTATGAAAATAGAATTAATTTCAGAAGCTCTACCCCACAATAGTATACCGTACGACATAATGCTGTGAAAATAACTGAAATATACTAGTCTCGCAGTCTCTATATTCGTTAACTGTCGAATCTTTTTAATGGCGTATGTCGCAGAACTGAGTCTGTTACACAAGTTGTGTATGTGAGGACTCCATTGCAGTTTGGCGTCTAATGTTATTCCTAAAAATACCGTTTTATCCACGAAACTCAAATTCTCATTATTCAATCGAACAGTGCTGTTTATCTGTTTTACATTAGGTAAAGTAAATTTTATACATTTCGTTTTCTTATTATTAAGAAGCAGATTATTAGCTTCGAACCAATTCACTAACTTATCAAGACATTTATCCACTTCATCAAAGCTTGACTGATAACGGTTTACTTTGAAAACAAGTGACGTATCATCTGCACTAGGTAAGGGAGATCATTTATATAAATGAGAAATAGAAAAGGGCCCAGAATGGAACCCTGTGGAACTCCCATTTTTACGATTGAGCCAGGCGAATGCTTTCCATTTATTGCTACCTTTTGAACCCTTCCACTCAAATAGGAACTCATCAGGTCCAGTGCTGCGCCTCTAATACCGTAGTGACGAAGTTTCCTAATAAGTGTGTCATGAACAACACAATCAAAAGCCTTGGACAAGTCGCAGAAGATACCAAGCCCATCATGCGACTCCTCCCAGGCATTGAAGACATTTAGTAAGAATTCTATACCAGCATCGGTTGTTGAGCGACCTTGAGTGAACCGAACTGTTTATTGTGCAATAGATTGCATTTTTGAAAATGTTTAAGTAATTGTAGAAGTATTATCTTTTCAAATATTTTACTAAATGTTGGTAGTACTGATATTGGCCTAAAGTTTGTAGGGTTACTAGCACTGCCCGATTTAAATAACGGAATTATTTTGCTGTGTTTCATTAGGTCAGGAAATTCGCCAAAATCGATACAACTATTAAATATTAATTCTAATTCCGGAGCTACAATATCAATGAGAGACTTGACTACATTGACAGAAATTCCCCATATGTCATTTGTTTTCTTATTATTAATTAATTTAAATGCTTTAATAATATCATGGCAAGAAATATGGTTGAAACTAAAAGTATTAACACATTCTTGTACGCTGATTTCCAAAAGCGATAGAGCAGATTCTGGCGAGGACTTCAAATTCATTGTAGTACTAACCGGAATATCAGTAAAAAAAAATTCAAAAGCAGCTGCAACCTCGTGATCTAAAGTTATTAATTTATTATTTATATTAAGTTCAAATTCATTAATTTTTGGTGTATTCTTTCCTGTCTCTTCATTAATTATCTGCCATGTGGTTTTTATTGTATTAGGACTATTTTTTATTTTCATTTCTATATATTTTGACTTGGCTTTTATGCAATCATTTTTAAATCCTTTCGAGAACAATCGCACATACTGTTTGAATTCGTCACTAGTATTAATTTATAATTAATTAATTAATTAAGTAGAACTCCATATTGGTAGAGAATGGCATCAGGCAAGGTTGCGATAAAGCATAAATACTTAATTAAATAAATAAATTTCCTGAAACTTTGGTTCATAAGTTAATGGAATTAAAATGTTTATCCTTTGTAGTATGTTACTTCAAAAATGTATTTATAAATCTGTAATACTGACTTTGCTTTTTATTCTATAGATACATGGACAGATTCACCATCAAATTGTATCATTGCTACCTCTCAAAGACCTACAGGAACTGCTTCATGAACATCATGCATAGGTTGAGATATTCATGACTGCTTTGGAATGCATGCCAAATGATGGCTGCAAAGTCGTGATCATAGGGAACAAACGACCAGGTGGAACACACAAACGCACATTTAACTCTCCAACAATATGTGGAGTAGCAAGTAATTTTAAAATAAGAGGGTGTGATGTTGTCAATATGTAGGTATATTCATTGAATAATATCGGATCAAAACACCTCAGAAGTGTTTATTTTATTTTGCCTCTTTTATTATTTCATAATGAGTTGAAAATTATCTATTTGTATTAATCTTATTGTGAATGTTTGGCGGAATGAAGTTCGCCGGGACAGCTAGTTTTCAGATAATTTTGAAATAAGCTTTATAACGAACATTAAGAGACTGTTAGATAAAATATTCGTAAGAGAAAATGCCAAAATTATGCTAAGGCAATAATTATATCAGTGTAGGACTGTAGGTACCACGTTGGAGATTGGATCATTTTGGAGATAATTATGTTAATGTTATTTCCCAGTGTCAAAATAAAAAGAAAAAAGAAATTACCTGAAACTAAAACTGGATATAAATTATATTAGGCAATAACGACAAAAAAAGACGTATATTTTAAGGGTAGTACCTAAAATGTCTGTAAGCTCCTGACACACATTCTCATTACTAGCACGAAGCATGCCATTAATGATTAGTTGCTAATTAGCAGCATGTTTGCTTAACCAGTTGCTAGTAATGCTCATGCTTATCTCGAGCATGCACAAAAATCAATACCTTAGTCGTTTGACGTATGCAATTATGCATGTTACCTGAAGCGTGGATGGAATGGAGTGGTTTGCTTGTATCTGCTGCATGTTTAAGCATGCTATAGTCGATTCAATCTAGAGATAGAGATCCGATTTGGCAGATTATTTGCTCAAAACTAGTATGTCTTAACAAAAATATGAACAGTTGCAAAGCAAGCTAGTTGCAAGCGTTCTCACAAGCACGAGTAAAGTATGTCAGGAGCCTTATGAACATGTAGGTACGTGAATTCTGATAAATCTCGTTTCAATTTCAAAGTTAGTTAGTGAAATACCTTTAATCATTTGAATGGGTACAGGATGCGGTCAGAGAGGCTCTGTGCGGGACGGGCGGGAGACAGCGCTAAGTGGTGCGGCGCTGCGATAATACGTCAAACCACGGGCCAGGCGGCTGCGGCGCTGTCCGCCCCAAATTAATAGCATTGTATTACGCATCCTCCGTATTGCCTCTGAAACCTCTCTATCAAAGCTTAGCGCCAACCACCAGAATTTATTTGGATCACTTTAAGAAAATTTATATTCAATGGCCCATAAATATTGGGAACATAAATTACTAGAATATTATATTGAGCCGCTTTTAATATAGAGTGGATGGGTTTAAGAATGGGTATTAAAGAGCGCCGTTTATCTACATAACCTAAATAGTCTTGAGGTTCAGTAAAACTTACGTTCATTATTTATTTCATTATGGGATCTGATCTTATGATTTGGTGTTGTTGGGGCGTGTCAATTTATCCGGACACGGGGTCCGGTGGTCTAAAAGGTGTTAAAGAATGGGAAAAGTGGACTGTATACTGGTTTTTTTTTTATGGAATTAAGGTAGCAAACGAGCATGCAGCACCACCCTTCCGCTGCCGCCCATGGCAATAATTGTGACCGACTTAGAACAAGACCCAATTTAGGGACTAGGGTGGTTAGTCTAGTTAGTAGATGGTGTTAGAATATTAGTTGGTTAGTTTGTTAATAAGTGTGAGGACAGGGACTGTTAGTGATAGTTAGTCCTGTTAGTTATTATTAGTAATTGTCCAGTTAGTAATGATTAGTATGAGTCTTGTTCCAATTCGGTCACAGATGCGTTGCTACCCCTGAGGTCTGAGATGGTCGCCTCTAAAAAAGTGAAACCGGCTCCACACCTTCCTATCCGGAACACAATTGCTCTTAAAAACAATTATTATGACGGTAGAAATGGTACTGAGTACCTTGGCGGGCGGTGGTACTACCCCGGGCGAACTCTAGGCTCTACCACCTGATAAAATTAGGTAAATATTTAGCGTGCCCCTTTCTGACTATACCCCACAAAGACAAATGCACACATCAAAAAGGGAATTAAGTCCCGTTGCGTGGCGTCGATCGGAATGGCGCCGAGATGGTCTTCTTATGTTTTCCGTACACCAGTTAGCAGCTTCCAACACCGTAGTCTCGTAAATAATATAGGTACGAATGCGACGAAATAAGTTTTAGTGGCTGGGTTGACGAATACGAACTTATTACACGAAAATAATGCAGCCACGCCGAAGGGCTCGCACCGACCAGGACGACTCGTGAAACAGCACACACACGACTCACTGCGCGCGCGCCATCGGCGTTGCTCGCGCACGAACCACTGTTGGCACTACCGCATAGACTCACCAAGTCGTCAAAGTTAACCCACGTAATGGGTCCGGCGGTGTACAATAGGCTGCCCAGTAAGATAACTGAGGTGAAAAGCCTAAAGAGCTTCAAATTTAAGCTCAAGCAGTGGCTGGTGGAACAGACGTTCTATAGTGTCGAGGAATTCATGACACTTAAAGAAACTGTAAATTTTTTTTATTAAACCTATTAATGTTTAATTTTGAAAATTTATTTTTGTATTTAATTTTAATTTATTTTGTATTTACGTACAGTATTGATGATTTTTGTTGTTGTAGAATAAATTGTTTCTATAATTTTTATTGTTTCAAATAATCGAATGAATTTAGTGACATTTTAATCAACCAATATAATTTAATGTAATTTAATTATTTATTTGTTTACCTAGTATATTGTGTATACAGGTATAAGTATTTAATTTATGAATTTTTGTATTTTTGACGTGTACTAAAGTATGAATAAATGACTATTGACTATTGACTATTGTTTTGATTCTGGAATTCTTCTTCATCGGTAATTATAGTTTTCCGGTGTACGATAACGTGGATTAATTTTTTATTTCAATAATATCTGCGTGACCGTTCCATTCGCCGTCCCCCATAGGGCGTGCTGTCCGCGTGCGGTGCACGCCTTGCATGACCGGTTGCGGCGGGCCTGCTGTTATTGAAATATACCGATGCTCTCTCAGCGTTCAGCGGTTCAGGTTCAATTGCAGATTTGTACTCTTTTTCATATTCGATGAAAATTTCAAGTTAGAGCATTTTTGGGTCCAACAATTTCATTAACGGCCAAACGATGTCTTGTTTTTTATTTTCCGTTTCTTCCTTTATCCATATCACGTTTACCAATAAATCTTTATGAGCTACATCTATAGCACAATATAAAATGTAAGTGCTCGTTATTAATTGATCACACACCGAGCAAAGCGCGGTCTCACAAACTAGTTTTATTTATAGCAGCACATCGCGGATCAATCGCTTTTCGGTACGTGGAGCATATTCGATGCGCAAACCAATATCTAAAGTGGAAAACTTTACACCTTCACTTACAAAATGACGACATTATAATTTAATGTTCCTAGTTCGAGATGTTTATAATCATACTAACAACTTCGTATAATTTCGCTGCTGGAGTTGAGCTCAAGTTTATTAAGTACATAGGTAGTTGGTTTGGAATATATTTTATCTTCGAATAAATTCTTGAGAGTACTGTTCGTTATAAAATGTTTTTAATAACACTGAAACACTAACACTAACATTTATAAGCTAAGTAATTTATAGCATGAAGTAAGGTGATTAGATCTTTTGGCTTAGTGACTCACCATCTATGGTTGCTATTAGTTGATTGAAGGATAAGAAAAATTGAATAGCAGCTATCTATCTACCATTTTTTTTTTTTACTTCAGGAAATGCAGTTACGCATACCGTCCGCTCCGGAGGAAACGAACGGTGATGTGGGACTCTCACTGCCGTAAGAACGGCGGTGACCTACCCACTAAAACCTGAAGGTGCCGACGCTGCCGCATAGTGCCGGGACTGTGTGCTACTCTCGCTCCACGGTCCCGGCGCGGCGCGGCGGCCGCTGCCTTGGCGGCGGCCTCAGCACGGGGCGCTCAATAAATTGAGCGTTCCGCCCCCTCCGTGATTTTTTAACGAGGTTGTCTTCCTCCTCAATTTTTTAACGAGGTTTTCTTCCTCAAGGCGTAGTCGCCTCCACCGCGGGGGCATAAAGCCCCCATGATCCATCCACAGTACCCTCTGCAATCAGAGGGACACGTGGAGGATCACGCCGCCTGCTGGCAGCTGGGCCGTTGCCGGCCCCCCACCCCTACATGAGCGGAGGCCCAAACTGGCTCTCCGCTCCCCCATTTGGGAGTCTCTTGGCTTCACCAGGCACTGGGCACCGGGCACTGGGCACCGGGCACTGGGCACCGGGCACTGGGCACCGGGCACTGGGCACCGGGCACTGGGCACTGGCTACTAAGCCCCGCCGCGCCACCACGACAAGGTGGACTCCCCCGGCGGGGAGCTATCTATCTACCAGGCGCAACTCTTTTGAAATCCATTGTTACTATATAAATTACTATGTAGTGATTTACTTTGAAATAGTCTGCGCGTGGCGTTACTTTGAAATAATCGTCGCACCTCGCTTTTTCTGTCTTTATAAGAAGTTATAGCTAGCTGTTGCCTGCGACTTGGTTCGTACATAGTTAGGAGTTTTTCCCACGTGAATCCCGATACTACGGGAACTACGGGAAAAAAGCTTGTATTTGTTGCTCCACAGCCTCCTCTATCTCCCAGTGAAAATCCCATAAAAATCCGTTCAGCCCTTTCTGAGATTAGTATGCACAAGCAGCGATCAGTTACAGTTTTATATAATGTTGGGATATAGAAGAAGATAGATAGAAGAAGAAGATTTAACTTTTTTCAACTTAAAATTATAATAATTATAAGGCCGTGCTTCATACCGAAACGAAGTTGAGAGCTGAGATCATCAAGATGAGTTGAAGCTGCAATTTGTGGCCAGAGTAGGTAAGTAGTTTAGTTCTTATATAAAATTAACGTCAAAGATAACAAAATAACTTTCATGTTTTTGATAACAAAGCCTAAGAAGACCTCTTTCGTTTTACTGCGAGTGTCGATTGATTCGTTGTTTAATCGTTTTGTCTAATGAATGCTTAAAGATTTTCGTAGTGTAAAGAACAAATAGTTATAGGGTGGCAGAACGTAGGTTCCTACTACCGTTTCCTAAATACGAAGCTGAAGGAGTCAAATACAGTTAAGCTGATTAACTCAACCTGCACCTTCAGCATAGGATATTAACGAAACACCAATTGCGTTTTGCCATAATACCTTTTCTTCCCGATCGCTTTAATCAGTATTAAGGTAAAGCTTCCCGACTTAGTGTACGCTGTAAATACTCGTAGTAATTTGTCACTAATGAACGTGCGTATCTAGAGACTTGGCCTAGGTAAGGCTTTGGGATAAAAAGATTTCATATGAAAAGTAAAATCATACTCATTCTCAAGAATCTCAAGATAGGTACATTATATTATAATAAACCTGTTTAAGTCCTTATCGAAGCCTGTGTTACATGGGAGATATTATAGAAAAACTGAGATATTTAAGAGAAACCGGGATATGGCATAATTAAAAACCTGTATCTTGCTTAGAACTTCTAAATGTTTCTACTGAAATGTTCATTCATTTAAGTTCAATGAGCTCGTTATTAAATGATATTTAAATTTTAAAATCATTTACTCGAGTGCAGGTTGCATAGTATAGGTATGCTTCCCGAAGGGTATTTGGAGGACTACTTAACTAATTATAAGTCCTAAATAAAATTAAAAAGGGTGAGGTCTACACCCGCCCACGCTATTTTATTCTTTGTTTCAACTTATTAACACAGCTACATAAATAGTGTAAAAATATACCAGCTCACCCACGCGTCGTTGTGGATATTTTTAAAGAAAGCACATTTTCTAGGAATTACTTGAACTTTGAGTACTTACTTTACAATTCGGTTATCTTTCTTCTCATTATCTTTGAGTAGTCCGAAAAACTATGCACGATATATATGTAGACATTTATATATACAATTATACCGACAATAAGCAGGCCGACAGTGACAAGAGTCACAAGGACAATTGTCACACGTAGGGTTGACAGAAGGTCGGGAAATCTGGGACTCCCAAAATGTTGCGTCTTGTCCACGGTGTAGTAAGAAGGCTTTTACTTTACTCATTTCATTGATGACATTATTTATATTAAATATTCTAACATTTTGGTATTTTAAACAACGACAGATAATTAAAATAAAGATGCTGATTTGTTTTGTATCCACAAATAGAGGCAATTAATAAAATTTTAAAACACGAACAAGGATTGATAGGTACCTGTAGGTTAAGGCGACCGAACGTACAGCATTCTGTTTATACGAAAACTAAATTAATAATAGGTATAATAACTACGTTTTGGTAACAAAATTGGAGTATTAGTTCCAAAGTTGTTACCTTTCAATACCTATTTTTACCCCGGATTGCGTGACCTATGTAGTAGAATGATAGAGCTGTTGTACAACATGGAATCTAGAGACAAGGAAAACAGGAGAATTGTTCTAATCGTATTTAGATTTAAACAGTAAATAACAGTTCAAAAACTCCACAAGAGAGGGCAGCGCCGGATTTAGCTTTAGATTTACCTCGGCGGCCGCCATAGGCAGAGCGTGTGGTGGAGGCCCTCAAATAGTTTGTGGTTAACTGTTGAAAGTTTGGGGGGGCGGCAAATTCAGGGCAAATGATATTATCATGAATCTGTATATGAGATTCGTATTCAACCATGGGGTGCAAATCTGGTTCGCACGCGGGCGCCGACACACCTGACAAAAAAATTGAGCAACTGTATAAGTTGGGTCTCTCGCTCTACTGACCCTCTATCGATTTAATTTCATGTTTTTGTGGTGTGGTGGCCCATAGGCAACTGCCTATGTTGCCTATGCTTAAATCCGGCACTGAGAGAGGGTATAGAACTCAGCAGTATGTACCTAGCTATAATTATGAACTCAGCAGTTGTCGACGGGGTGAAGTGTGTCGAGTTAAGGAATAGGTATTTGTGATGAGTGATACTTAGCGAAAATTGTTGATGGAACTCCAGTATTTACCTAAATACCCCAACAACTCACGATGTCTAAAACAATTTAGTAAAAAATATCCTCTTTATACAGTGGCGCTACCCATATTTAACGCTTTTCTACGGACATCTTTAATACACAGAGACTTTTCTCCTCGTTTATAGTCTCTAGTACCTGGCAGCCCTGTCACATGTGATTGTAGATATTGTGCGATATTAGCGTTACAATCAATCACCGCGTGCCAGTGACATGTAGGTAATTACGAGGGAACGTGCCACGGGACGACGACGAATCCGTACTCAGACCTAACTTTAATTCAGAATTATAATTAAATCATGACTTTGTTCTTCATAATAATTGTACATAAACAATACAGTCCATAAGATCTTGAATCTTCTTAATTACCGACAATGTTGAAATTGAGCGTCTAACAACTTTTAATTAACAAGTTTAACGTTGCGCGTTTGAAATGGGTATTATTTTTATTTATGTTATCATTATTCGTTAAATCGGATCTTTAATAATTTAAAATAATTTAGAAATAGATATCAGTCCAGATAATCCAGAAAAATCATCACGAGTAGGCAGTTTTCTTTTGTTAGTTGAGTGTATGTTATAAAGCGAAATAATGTTTCATCAAAAGATTGTGCGTATCCTTAGATGAACTTTTACATGAATTTAGTAGGGTAGGTACAACTTTGGTAGATTTTTGATTCAAGTGTGTTTTCGTGCAGTATTTTTTAAAAGTGTCTTTGTTAGGTATACAAATACTGCGATTAAAAAAAACTGGTTATAACTAGACTAAACGCGTTTCGTTTAGATTTTGTCCGGTTAAAACTGATCATTGTTAATTCAGCCCATTTACACACACACACACACACACGTACACGCTTAGTAGGTGATGGAGTAGAAACATTAAATCTATTAATGTTAAGTATAAAGTTTAAGTAAAAAATTATTAAGCTGTAATACAAATTTTATAATTTGTAATTTCTAGATACGCAATTGTTGCTGACAATTCCTAACAAGAAATTATTTCTTCGGGCGTGAAAAGTTTCGTTCATCTTACTGTTTTAAATGGCTGTTTCAAGAAATCTATAACGTAACAAATAATATCACATAAGCTTTAATTTCTTATTTTCTTTATATACCTAAATTTTTCTGAGATAAATATTCATGGGTAACATATGGACAGATGAATAGACTGACTAAACGTGTAAGAGAGCAATTTAAATTAAGTTACACAACTCTTTGTCATTTGGCTACGGTGCCAAAATACAGATGCACTTAATACGTTACATTTAAGTACGTAATTGCTCTACGTATGATAAACCTGTACATCATTTTCCAAACCAAACTACGGCAAAACCAAAAAGCTGCTTATACCGCGTCACATCCTAGAGCAGGTTGAATATGAACAAATGAGTGGTAATTAGCGCCGGTTAGTATCGGTCGTTTCGGAGCAAATGTGAATATCAAATGAGTATTTAAGCCACCCATTTGGATCACTCACGGCCGATGCCAATCATTTCCAAATGGATGCTTGCGGTCTTCGCTCTACTGCTGTTAATTACCATATCGCTCTGCTGGGAATTTGTGTAGCTCATTTTTGTGTTTATGAATACAATTGAACGCGATACACTTTACCATGATGTATTTAAATTTTTCAATGTGTTTAATGTATTTTTCAACCACATGATTACTTAATCCAATGAGTGCCGATAGAAATGCAGATGGACAGAGAGATGAACTCTATTTGTAATCTAAGTACATTCAGTTTTAAAAACAATATCTGAAATTGCTAGAAAATATAATATTGCCTTGCACTGATTTTTATACATCTTTCAATACCTAATCGACCAAATCAGAACCACGCAATATTAAGGAAAATATATTTTTCTTAGAAACAAGTAGACAATATTGCTAGAACTTTGTTTGACGCAAACATTCATCGATGAATTACGTAGAGACAATGACTGTCGAAATAAAACCGAAGAAAATGTTCATCTTCCATTAGCGAAAAAGGGAAAAGATTTCTATAGCAAAAGTTTGTCGTGGCAAGTTTGTGTAACGTCTTGATCTCGTACGGATTGAATACATTGGAGGCAAACCGGAACTAAGGATCTTATTGTTATTCACCCCTCTGAATGTGACGTCCAACTCACCGACATGCCTAAACAAAGCGGATTGATCACTTTTGCTGGAACAAATGGCCAGATCATAATTTTAAGGGCAATTTACATGAGTTATGGATACTTTACTATCGCTTTATTGTTTATTCTAGAAATACCTACACTATTTACAATCAGACAAATGCAGAGGAATCTTTCGATGAATACTAAAATTGTGAGGTTAGAATACCTATGCGAAATTTTATTTCCTACCTGAAGGGCTGACGAAACATTAGACGGGGCACCTGATGGTAAGTGTTCACCATCGGATTAATAGAATTAAAAAAAAATGTAGTTACTTATCTTATATTAATATAATTTTTTATGACATTTCTACCGTTGTTTGAATAATAATAAAATTGCTTTCTTATTAGTTCTTGCTTGGGACTTTCCGTAACAAGACTTTTATTCGTACCTGTAGGTGCTCCTCATATCAATAAAAATAATTGATGCTTCAAACAGAACAATAATAAAAGACGAAAATATTTTTCTCACGACAAATAATAGCGAGATATCGAAGATGCTACGAAATATATGTCATCTAAGATTTGTAGCCGAGAAATTGTTTCTGTCTTCGGAGTTTCCGCAATACATTTTCGTGGTAATATTAAATTTTACGTATGGCTGATCAGAATCACGCAATACCCTTAAAATGAGAAAGGGGTGGCATGATTCATTACTCATGATCTACCATAATATTTTGCGACCCCACAAAGACAAAATAATTAATTAGAAACGGATTACACTAATAATTAAATTAATAACTATTAATTATCTTTACAATCTAAATGAACATATGTTTTAAAACTTTATTCAGTCAGTAAAAATAAATCAATTTTGATTGTTTATTTGTAGTTCCTAAATTAGAGGTAAGGAGTAGCGAACTGTAAGTATACATTCAATTTAAAGAATCGTGTTCAGTCTTTTGTATCGAATAAACTGAAAAGGCAACCAAAGATATAGACAAGCTGTAAACTTGATTACGGAATTGAAAGAAAGAACAAACAGGGTAAGGAAAATCAAAAGAAGAGATGTTTGCACTCTTATTTATGTACTGGATCTAAGAGAAAACGTTTTCTTAAATATAAGTAGGTTTTATATTTTCGTAAAACACTTTTAGGTACCTATGCAGTCTATTATAGATAATATATATCTATTATAACAGACTAGCGAGTTATTATTGTATTCATTGAAATTGGATGACTTCATTTTCACATAATTTTTATAACATTAGTTTTGATTTGGTATAAAAAATTTAAATATTTTCACGTCATACATAGGTACCTTCCACTATAATGGCATCGTCTCTTTTGCGGTTAGGTTAGATTTCGTTTTTTAGTTTTCTTTTTTTTAATAAATTAAGTAAAATTAATTAAACATTAAAAAAGGATAACTAAAAATAAAATTTTAATTAAATTAATAAATAATTGAGTTTCTCTTGTCAGTAACAGTACTAAAAATTAAATACAAAATGTTGGAGAAATGTAATACTTTTAGAAAAACCTATCGAAGAACTAAGATATTAAATCATTTAATTGAAAAAGAGGTAGCAAATGCGCTCCTCATTGCAGCATGACTTTTTGATAAATAAAGACAAATTGTACACAAGCAGTCGTGAGGAAGACGGCTAATTATGTTATAAATATTTCTTGTATACTCGTACATATTACTCATATACCTACCAACAAATTCGAAAAATTGTTTCTCCACTAAGTTGATCTGTTACAATATTTTTGTATCATGCCAAAAACGTTCGATCACTTTTAGTTAGTACTATTGGGGTCAACCCAAATACAAACACCTTTTCCTTTGTTACTCCTTTTTATTTTCCTTCTCTTAATTCCAATAATCAATTCCTCATCTATTATAATATTTTATGCAACTAATACAGCGTAAATAATACAAATATTGTTTTATGGCATAGTTCAATAGTTCCCTCAAAACCTCAGTACCTCGTCAGTACCCATACTGTCGCTCCTCTTTTCTTTCCCGCCATTATTCACTTGTTTTTTTTTTAATGAAAACACAAGGCAAAGATGGCGCCGGATGCAAGTCATTCCAGGCACTGCATGATATTAAATTACTTGTATCACAATAAATTAATTATTAAAGTTAAACCTAATCATGTATTAAAAAACAAATATTCTTTGATACTATTTTACAATCTTAGATACATATTATTTTTATTCAATCAAACAGGAACAATTCATATAAACATGGCTATAATATTCTTAAAAGAGAATAATCAATTAAATAACGCTAACAGCTCGGCCATCCTGCATATCGCGAGTCCCATCGCGTCAGAATAAAAAAAAAGTGCCAACTTATTTAGATAATAATATTCTCGAACGTGTTTACAAATAATAATCACTTTTATAAAAAAAATAACGTAACTCCTTGAAAGAATGAAAAATACATTAAATATAAAACAATTAATGAACAGCTCGGCCATCCTATATATCGCGAGTCCCATCGCGTTAGAACCAGTCAGCACAGACAATAGGTACGTACCTACTTTAGATAATAATTCTATTACCAGACTCGTCTGTGGCAGTACCTAATGTATATTACTTATTTATCGTCAATATTTACGACTGCAACATCATTTAAGTAGGTAATTCATTTCTTTTTACAATATTAGCAAGTCCACCACATCATTCGTTGCATCAACTGAACTTTTACCAAAATTTCGATCAATGGTCCAGGACTGAATTTTGTCTAAAAGCTGCAATGCCTTCATAATCTACTACAGCCTCTTGAGACAGAGAGTCGGTACCTAATACTACAAATATAATATCATGTTACAGCTTTACTTTTATGTATCATTAATTACGGAACCAAAAAAAAAATGAAGTGACGACGCTATAATTGCAAGGTATGTATGTAGTTAAGAAAAAGTAAGGGTTTCTTACCTTTTTCCACCACGGTTTTACAACTGTTGCGACAAAATATAATCCTTATCGTCTAACCAGATTTGCATCAATACCTCTACTAGCTTGCACAACTCCATAATAATTCCACAATTTTTGTATTACTTACATCGCTTTGTCTCATTAAAGTAACTTGGCTACATAAATCAAATATGGCACTTAAAATGATTTCATTGATTCATATTAAGAAATAAAACATTTTGATAATCTAAAGGAGAACATCAGATTTGGGCCTGGAGCGAACAGCTTGTTCAATACCCTCAAATAATCTTGTACATTTTATATTTAAAAATCATCCATCCATTTCATATTTAAAAATCTAGTTACATCATATCATTATTAAAACATTATAATTTCAAGCCTATACGAGGCACCATCCGATATTTTTGATTAAATATACTTATCGGCGAAGCGTTACGTCTAAATGTCGTACGTTTACATCGAAATAAGATACCGTCGTATCGATAGGTACCTATACTAAAACATCGTTGGCGATACGTATTGGACATCGCTAAGTCGCGACACTATGTGTGTGCGATGCGTAAGACGACTATATTTCATTATTCCCATCATTTTCCGCAAAAACAGAATATGCACAATGTGGTAACAATATCCTCGATCTAAAAAAACGATGTCTCATACCTACATGTTCATATTCCAGGCCCAAGGTCCTTAATAAAGTTGCTGGTCTCCTTTTACACATTACATTAGTTATTCACATTATAAATTAAGAGCCAATACACATGAGCTTCACATAAACTTTAACTTATTCGACCAACCCATCGTACCTATTGCGCAAAAGTTAATAATTACTTTCTCCTTTAAAATAATAAAAAAACATCTATGACGTTAGACCAGGAATGGAAGCTCTCAGTATCATAATTATTTACAAATTAAAACATTACTCAACATCGATAAAGACTAATATTTTAACATGTCAGTACCTACATTCGATGTAATTAAACAGATAAAAAAAATCTAATATAAGTACCAAAAATGTATAGGCTCGTCTTACTAAAACTAACAATTATTAGCTGACATGTGTGTCGGACATGACGTAGTCCTGATGATTCTGATAATCTCTGTGCTTCCTCTGATGTCCACCCATTCTCCTTCTAATTACAGTTGCACGAATGTTTTTATCTAATTCCGTTTCTTCTGTCAATATCGTCCATTGTCTCTCCATCGATATGCCGTCCCTATTCACCATTTCGTTGCCTCAGTGCTTGTTTGTCCTATCTTTAACCCTTAACCTCGGGTAATTTCCTTATAAATCCAGCCCTTGACCTTGGGCATGATCCATATTTAACCCTTAACCTCGGGTATTATCCTTGTGAAGCCCTAAACCTTGGACATGATCCATATTTAACCCTTAACCTCGGGTATTATCCTTGTGAAGCCCTTAACCTTTACCTTAACCGATCTCAACCCTTGTCCTTGGGTTTCCTTACTGCCGCTTGTCTCTGAAACTCAAAACCAATAAGCTTAGAAACAAGTAAGACTAAATTTTATTCGTAATTGTTCATTTGGGTTTCACCAATTTATTATCTATACTAATATTATAAAGCTGAAGAGTTTGTTTGTTTGTTTGTTTGGTTGAACGCGCTAATCTCAGGAACTACTGGTTCGAATTGAAAATTTTTTTTTTGTGTTGAATAGACCTTTTATCGACGAACGCTTTAGGCTATATAACATCACACTGCAACAATTAGGAGCGAAGAAATAATGGAAAATGTGGAAAAAAACGGGGAAAATTATTCATTCTCGAGGGCTTTCGTTGCATGCGTTGCGAAAACGATTCAAGATACCAAAAATATATGTATGAAAGAATTATTCCTCTTGAAATGATCTAAAAAAATGTCCACTTCGTTCGTTTCGTCTATCTTTTAAGATTAACACACTAGAACCGTTTTTATGGTAATCAAATTTGGTCGAACCCACTGCCATACGAAACTTGCCGCGTTTCCAAGTTTAATCTGAATTAATCTTGCTGTGATCCTTTGCTACTTTGCTATTATTTTGTCTTAAGCTTTATTTCTAAGTTTAATTTAATTTAACCTGAATTAATTTTGGTGATAGTTTATTATCTTCCCGAAATTCCTACGGGAGCGGGACCTACGCGGTTGATACTTACGGGTCCCGAAGCGAAGCGAGGGCGGTTCGCTAGTCACTAATATTATTTAAGTTTAGTTTTAGTGGCTCCCAATTCGTCCTTGCCACAATGCTCACATTCTCACTCTTCTCTATAACATCTTTATTTGATCCAAATTATCCTCCATACCCAAAACAAAACTTCAAATTCTTCTACCTAACACACGACAAATCCCTCCGCTCCTTTAAAAACCTCCTTAGTACCACAAATTAGACAAATACAGATGCAAAGCTTCATACAAAGTGCGCCAAACAAACGCGCACATAGACACGGCTCACATACACCAAGAATCAGAACAATTCGGACCACTCGGACCCCGGCTGCTACTTCCAGCGATATGACATTTACAACACACAAATAAGATACTTTTCCTAAAAAAAATATAATTATTATCTTAGTAGCTTTTTCCATTCCACTCTAAATTGCGCATTACAATCCCTCTGACATCCAGTTGCTACAGAAAGGCACAAAAAGTCCTTACTTCCTTGTAATTCAATGATTCATTACTAAACACAAGTCAATGTAAGTATGAGGCAGGAAGTTCCTTGCATGTCTAAAGTGTATATTTGCCTCCGATTTCTAATAAATATTAACTGAAAGGATTGTTGGACAATTTGCAAAATTATTTATTTGAGGGTTAATTTATATAATATGATTATTATTTTCTTTCAAGTAGACGTACAAAAACATTATAGAATCCAAATAAATTGAAATAAATGCTAAGTTAGCCAAATGAGTCAATACTCACTACATACAAAACCGAACAATTTTATTTTTATAAAGAGCACCCATCCCCCCAAGTCCTCTTCCTCCACAAGCACGTGCAATCAAAACGATTACGCGCAAGCACCATTATTTCGTACAAAAAATATGTTACTACAGATAACCTGGATTACCTGCGTTATTGAACCCGCCATCCAAGGACTCCCACGATCTCAGTCTACAATCACAATACAAACATGAACAATGGTTACCAAATTACACCCTATGCCAATGACTCCAGTCATACACTTCCATTTCCACTTTCCCGTTTAATCCATATCAATAAATTACATAACAAGATCCAATCCAAGAACATTGCGGAGTCGTCAACCCCAAGGCCCACGAACACATACGCAACCCAAATCGAGGTACATACATGAGCTTAACTTCTGTACTATCCTTATTTTGTGTTAGTACTCCTTTACACTCCACATCCTTCTATCAACATTCCTTCTCAGTTACTGCTGTCCGCCTCTGGAACTCCTTAACTTTATCTATTCGTTTTGCTGGCTCCTTAACTCCTTCAAATGTCAAATCACTACGCAAAAAGCAAGTGAGTGGGCTCGATCATTAGGGCTTCTAATTAACCCAAAAATAAGTCTCAGGCAATAATTATTGGTTCGAAATATTATCAAAAATCCTTAGACTTATCTAAATTACCATCATTATGTCTGGATAACACACCTTTACAATATGCTACTACTGTTAAAAACCTTGGCTTAACTCTGGATATTAATTTATCTTGGAGGATGCACGTTGGGGAGGTCAGTCGTAAGGTTTTTCATACCATGCACTCGCTTCGACGCTTTCAGAGTTTCTTGCCGTTTAAAACAAAAATCTCTCTATGTCACTCTCTAGTTCTCCCGATTTTAGATTATTGTATGCTATTTGGATGCCACAGAGGAGCTTTTAAATAAACTTGAGCGCTTGCAAAACTTATATAAGGTTCATATTTGGGTTACGACAATTTGATCGTGTGTCGCAGTTTTGCAAGAATCTCAAGTGGCTCCCAATCCGTTTTCGCAGGAATACTCGTATACTGTGCCTCCTGTATAATATATTGAATAACCCTTCCTCTCCCTCATACCTCCGCAACCGTTTCACCCATGCACGCCCGTCTGGCGTAGCTTGCAGAACCCACATTAAATCCCTCCTACACTTTCCCCGTCACAAAACCTCGTCTTATTCCCACTCCTTCACAGTACATGGTGTTAGGCTGTGGAACTCACTGCCACCTAGCATTCGTCAGTCTAAAACTTTGTACTCGTTTAAGAAAAAAAAAGTCAAAGAGCACTATCTTTCCTTATGTTGTTTCTTTTTTTATTTGATTTCATTCAAAGTACATAATTAGGTTTCTTTTTTTTTGTTTGGTACACCCTGCCCCTTATACTGTATTTCCAATTTTCTACTTCTACCTTAAGGGTGTCTGGAAGAAATCGCTCTTTAGCGATAAGACCGCCTGTTGTATAACATTTTGTGCAAATGTCTTATGCTGTTGTGTTCTTGCTATGGTGTACAATAAAGCGTATCATTGTTATTGTAATTTAAGTGCTTGGTGCCAGAAACTACTTTCTCTCCGGATATAATTTTACAAAAACAAAATAACCGACTTAAACATCGACAAGCAGAGATAATTCAAAAACCATTCGCCAGATGTTGCTTATTTTAACCCATCTAGATTTAGGTGTAATGTTCCCATCAATACAAATGAATCAAGCCCAAACACAAGGTAATAACTACTATAAAACGTTGAGGAGTTCCCTCGACTCTCCCTCGGCTCCATCATCAGACCGACTCCAGACCTAATTTATTTATTTAACACTTTAATGTTTCAACACCATACAATAAAATACACGAAATTCCTTCATCAAAATGTACTTAGTTCTTTAACATATTTAACGAAAACATTAACAAATGCACAAGTCATTCCTACAATTTGTGAAAGTTCCCCTCAATTTCTCTGGGATGCCATAATCAAATCCTGGCGTACTTATTATGGTACCACCTACGAAATATCTATTTTCCAACGAAAAAAAAAAAGTCAAAATTGACTCATGAACGACGATGTAGTCCACGAACACATATAAAAAAACATAATATATATCTATACGGTCGAATTGAGAACCTCCTTTTTTTTAAAAGTTGGTTAAAAATGGAAGTCCACAGAAATTATTACGTAAGTTATCAATTTACTTGTCGTAGTAATAATCCAAAATATATCTACCTGATATAACTTTTTAGTTGTTTTCAATATAAAGATATTTATTGTATAATTTAATACTTTAAAACTTAGAGTTATCTCCTACATAAATGCATAAGAATGAACTAGCTTTCCGCCTGCGGCTTTGCCCGCGTGGAACCCGGCCACCTCGCGCACTTTCACTGAACTGGACAGCGCCCCTTCCCAGGACCCATTCCAAAAATACTTTTTTTTTAAGCTGAAACCCTATTACAATTTCAATTTAATATTGAGCAAAATCGACCTTGCAGTCCAATACCTGCTGCTTCCCTTTCATAAGAAAGTCCGACTCCATCCCGGCCCGGAAGCCACCTTTAATGAATCCGCATTTTACGATCCCGCGGAAATGTCCTCTTCAATTTTAAAGTTTAGGGGTGATTTTGAAAAAATACTGAAGCACATATTTTTTAAGCTTAACCAAGAGACTGGACATTAATTTTCAAGTTCCTAACTTGGAAACTACCGAAAATACCATAGAAATTTTCACCCCGCATGTTTAGGGGTTGGAGGGTTATTTCGAAAAAAACACTTAGTTTTTTTTTATTTACAACAAAGAGTATGTATATACCAATTTCTATCTTGAAAATTTTATTAAATCCGATACAATCTTTCAACCCCCTTTTGAAGGGGTTGAGGGTTAACTTTCAAAAAAAAAATCTGATACACGTACCTATTCATTATTTTGCAGTAAGCAACCAAAATCCAAATTCCCAAGTGACTAACTTCAATGGTGTAGAACTTTCATGTAAAAGTTTTTCACCCCTTTCACCCCCTTCAGGGTGGAATTTCCAAAAATCCTCTCTTGGTGCTCCCCTACCCTCCCCAAGGAATAAATATGCCAAATTTCATGTTTCCAACTTAGAAAATGACGGACTTCTACATATATAAACTTTCAATCCCTATTTCACCCCCTTAGGGTTATAATTTCTAAAATTCCTTCCTTAGTGGGTGTCTACTCAATAAAACGACCCTACTCACCAAATTCTATAGCTGTAACAGTTTTTGCTCCCCGATGATGAATCAGTCAGTCAATCAGGACATGTTATTTTATAAGCATAGATTGAAATGTACATACATACCTATACATAAGTTATTTATTTATTTATTTATTTAAAACTTTATTGACCACAATAAACACATATTACGGTACAAAATGGCGAGCTTAATGCTAGGTGCATTCTCTACCAGCTAACCATTAGGCCAAATAGAGAAACACGAGTTAGGTCCAAAGTAAGAAATAACGGTGCCGAACATCATATTTTAATATCTCATTATTATTAATTCTAAAATATTAGGTACTTTATTTCCATAAGCTATTTTCTCCTAAACAGTATTAATCTTTATCCGATAAGTAAGTATATTATTTACATGGACTATTTAATGTAGATCAAAATTATCCTTTATTGTTTATCATTTAAATGAGTGTTCACAGATTAAAATTATACGCATACAATACAACCCATACATCGATGATGCAATCAAAATTCCTTACAGCGAAACGGCTGGTGCCAAATACGTAAATAAATGTAATTGTACTAAAAGTCTCAATTTAATGTTTTATTTTCCTATTTGCACTAATAACCAAAGCTTCTAAGAGAAGGAAAAATATTGTGTTAACCACTATTATGCTTGCAATAGTTAAATCGTAACACGAAATAGTATAAAACTGTAGTCAGTTAACCAAATCTCTTTATGTTTAATAGGTTTAAATAACGGCAAAAAAAAACAATTCATACTTACTAATATACATAGGTAGGCGTGGAAGGAAATTTTATATATCCTTTTCGAAAATCCCGTCTTCTGAACTATTGGGGTCAACCCAAATACAAACACCTTTTCCTTTGTTACTCCTTTTTATTTTCCTTCTCTTAATTCCAATAATCAATTCCTCATCTATTATAATATTTTATGCAACTAATACAGCGTAAATAATACAAATATTGTTTTATGGCATAGTTCAATAGTTCCCTCAAAACCTCAGTACCTCGTCAGTACCCATACTGTCGCTCCTCTTTTCTTTCCCGCCATTATTCACTTGTTTTTTTTTTAATGAAAACACAAGGCAAAGATGGCGCCGGATGCAAGTCATTCCAGGCACTGCATGATATTAAATTACTTGTATCACAATAAATTAATTATTAAAGTTAAACCTAATCATGTATTAAAAAACAAATATTCTTTGATACTATTTTACAATCTTAGATACATATTATTTTTATTCAATCAAACAGGAACAATTCATATAAACATGGCTATAATATTCTTAAAAGAGAATAATCAATTAAATAACGCTAACAGTACTTAGTAAGAACAATATATCACTTGAGATAAAAATGGAATTCTGTAGCGTTTTCTTTCAGGAACTTTCTTCTACATTCACATATCAGCCAAGGAAGTTCTAATCTCGGCGTCGAGACAAAGCTGGGGCGAGATACGCTCGCCAAATGCAAAGCTTTATTTAGTTTAAGGCGCCATTACACGGGTCATATACACTGTCAAAGTTGGAGCGCGGGGCGTCACGGCGCCAACTCCGGGATTTCTCTCCACTTCTGCTTTATACAATTGAACGGAATCCCTTTTTCGATTTTATGTCGTGATTTCAATCCGGTATCACGGATCGAGTTAAGAGATCGTCTTTTATTTTATTGTTTATTATTCTGTCAAGTTCAATGATTTATTACTAAAATCTAAAATATTGTAAATAATTGTAAGTATTATTTGAATGCCGTAAATAACTACTCATAATTTTAAATATATCTTGCAGGAACGGGACTGTTTCTTACATACTTTTGAATAGTTGCAAATTAAACTTCAACTGCGAAATCTAAATATTTGCATTATATTGAATGAAGTAGGTAATTTGCTCATCCCCTTAAAACTTGAATGTGTTGTCTGAAATAATCTTCCGACTTTTAATCTCACAGTACTATAAAGTTTTTTATCTCACAATACAACTGTTCATTAGACCATTTTAAAATAATTTTAATGCAGTAGAAATACTGCTTATTTGTATTCCTATCCCTTATATGTATGGGGTGTGAAGAAGCATTAAAACTAAGTACGTTGAATTTAAAATGTTAAAATCAGTAAACTGTAATTCTGCCGGTGTTGAGAGTGAAATAATAATTCAACTTGGAGATAATAGAATAAAATTTAGTTTATTTGCACATTACATTCTTTCATCTTGAAAAGTCATAGAATGATTCAAAATTTGAAATGACGTCTGATGAACAGAGAACTGCTATGGAAAATTTTCTTCTCTTCTTGTATATGTATATTAAACTTGTTATTATTACTTTCCTTGTAGTCTCCTTAATGTTGGTGGCTCGCTGGGTATCCTTGGCGTTCACACTGCACCTCACAAAGATTCAGATACTGCACAAAGATATTACAAATCGTCCCGGCGTGCACACGTTGAATTATGATCGTATTTCACCCTGGCGTTTCTCTCGAAGGACCATGTTAAAATCAGTAAACTGTAATTCTGCCGGTGTTGAGAGTGAAATAATAATTCAACTTGGAGATAATAGAATAAAATTTAGTTTATTTGCACATTACATTCTTACAATGTACATTGATATTATTGAATGACAATCTTGTCATTATTTATTATAAAAACATATTATTGTTGGTTGCCAACATGTTGCGGGCGACAAAAAGAATAATTGCTTTTTACAAGAAAAATAACCGACTTCAATCTTGATAAGTAGAGATAACTCAAAAACTACTCGTCAGATGGCGCTCAATTCAACATGTAAGTGTAAAGTTCTCGTCGCTACAAATTAATCAAGCCCAAACACTAGATAGGTAACTGCAGTAAATCGTTGAAGAGTTCCCTCGACTGTCTTTCGGCTTCATCAAATCGACTCCAGATCTTCATGAAATAGTAGCGCTTTAATGTACTTATGATAACATGAACAAACACACTAGTTGTCCATACAATTTTCGAAAGTTCCCCTCGATTTCCCTGAGATGCCATCATCAGATCCTGGTGTCCTTATCACGGGACCCCACTGCGCATATCTACTTTACAACAAAAAAAGAATTATCAAAATCGGCCCATAAACAACGAAATAATCGCTGAACGTACATAAAAAAAAACATATAGGTATAAGGTCGAATTGAGAACCTCCTTCTTTTTTGAAGTCGGTTAAAAAATAATTATGTATTGACATTAACAAGTTACAAAATAATACAGGGCATAATGGTTAAATAACAACTAGCGCCATCTAGCATCAAATGGTAACAAAATATTACGGTAAAATTATAATAAAAACTTTTATGTAACTATTAAAACTTAACGTCATACTTCTTTGAAACATAATATTATCCTATATAAAATGTAAATACAAATACATAAATGAATCTGGCTTACACTTAAAACTTTCACATAAACCTTAAAAATACAATACAAATGACAATTGACAACATAATATTAACCTCCATCATCAACGTGAGGAAATTCATCTCCATATCGTTCAGCTAACTCTGTCAAACAACGAGTAGCGAAATATGAAGAACTTTTAAGCTCATCTATGCATTCAGTATTTTTATCTGAAGAGCTTCCCCATATCTATATTAACTCTAGTCAGTCCGCGAGAAATCGTGAAGAAGATAACATCTACCCGGAACATCACATGACGACCACGACCGCTCTGTGAAGAGCGTACCGACAAGACAAAGAAGTATATTAAGTAAATTCAAAGAAGTTAGTCCGCGTTAATTTAGTTATTAATCACACCATACGAGAATTTATGCAGGTTTTCATTTTCAGTAATCACTGTGCATCTTTTAATACAGGTACTTATCATTATACGTGGACCTTGTGGCATGGACGCGTGAAAAGAGCTTCTCTATTATTTCCTAATGAAAAGGATATTTTTGAAACGACAGAAAGAAAAAAAATGTGTTAATCTATTAGCAATATGGGTACCACTTGTTTCGAATGGGAATGTTAAATTTGGTTTTGAATTTGAATTGTGATTTGGACTCGACGCATTGTTTAGTTCAGTGACTGATCTCTTCTCGCTGCAGGCAGGTTTGAATCAGCCAACCACAAATTGAAAATTTACATGAGAAACTGAACAGCTTTCATTTCAGTTTGACGACCCTGTAGCCTAGTTGGTAGCGACCCTGCCTGCGACGCGAGGGGTCCCGGGTTCGATTCCCGGCCGGGGCAGATATTTATGTGGCAGATAAATATTTGTACTCGGGTCATGGGTGTAAATTGTGATGTGTTATATGTGTAGTCCATGCCACCCGCGACACAGATACCTAGTAATCTACTACGGAAGTATGAGTGTGTTAGTGTTTATTTATTTATTTATATTTATTTATTTTCTGGCCAAAGGCCCCACAATGGCCCTTAGTACCTATCTATATATATATAGGCACCATCAGGGCCGCCGCTATCTGTATACGCGCTCGTGTGCAATACCGTTTTAACCACCTTTCCAATAGGAAATTCGGAAGAAGGCAAGCATTCGACATGACTTAAACACGGCTATTAATATTAATAGCGCTCAAGAAATGCATTATTTGCCACTAGAGGGAACCCGCCCAACGATCACTTAGGACGAACGCAAGCCACCGGGTAATGAACACTTACAAAATCAAATTATAAGCTACCTAGATATTAAATGGAATCATCCATCTACTCGATATATGTAACTTACAAAATACAGATACTGTTCGCCCCTATGTGACCAATATAGGGGAAAGTAGGGTAATTGAGAACGGCGAGTAATTAGGAATAGCTAGATAAGTCATGTTTCCCCACTCTATACTGGCTTGCAATTGTTCAACGGGTGCATCCAGCACCCAACAGCCCATACGCAATAGTGGGAATCAAAAGCCGCATGGGTGCTGTCAAGGTGAGTCGTTTTTTGCATATTTCTTGTAATTTTTATTGTTCATTAGAATTGATATTACTGTAATATTTTTAAGTTAAAATATACCATATTTTGTTGCTATTATATACGTATACTATCTGTTTTCAAACCTTATGTAATTTGAAGGTTACCAAATAAACTGTTGAAGGTGGCTGCTATTTTTATTTATATTGACTATTTCGGGATATTGTGAACAGCGGAAGGCAGGGCATTGGGAATGTTCCAATTTACTCTTTACGTTCTTTAGTATCCCTAATAAGTTTAGTTAGTTGTGTAAAAATGCTTTAACGTTTGAAATTCTTTTAGATGCCTCGAAACTACGTGCGGAAGACTGAAACAAACTACAAAGATCTTCGGCGTGCAATTGAAGATGCCAAAAATTATAGGCTCACGTTAGGCCAGCCTTCTACCAAATACTTTATACCGAAATCAACTGTGGCTACATCGCACACACGTCACACGGGACGTTACCGAAACCTGAATCACGCTAGCGAAGATTTCTACATCGCCCGCATATACATACAATGCCCCAAGAGCAATAGTTTGTGACATGAAAAATGTAAGCAGTTACATAAAAAATGTACTGCTGTCGAGATTAGTAAAAGTTACGTGTGTTATTTGTGCCAACCAAAAAACTGTAGGCTATTATGGAGGCTTCATTTTGTTGTCCCAATCACTCCAAATCTATTCCCATTTTCCCCACGGGTCGTTCTCAATTACCCCATAGGGGTTCGGGTAAGAACGAACGTTTTGGATTTTCATCTATATTTCTGATAATTAGTTTATTTTTTGATATTTTATTATCAGTGATAAGTAGACAGATAAGTAAAGTTTGTGTTACAATAAAATTTGTTTATGTCTATGTCTTTTTTCTATCATTTATAGGCGTTAGAAGTTAAGTGTTCCCTTAAACCACACTTTCCCCTAATCAAAACAATTCGCAAAACATAGGCGTTAAAGCTTAATCAAAGTTAAGCAATCATGACGACTATTTAATCTCCTGGGTAACAATGAACAGAGATCAGAACCTGTGAGGGTCAAATAGAATGCCCTTGTTTTATGCGCAATAATAACAAATTGAGTACAATTCCAATATACGGGACGTGCTTTATTTGGTAGTCAACAAGGGACGGTTTATCACAACACTATGTACGATGAAAGTAACAATGGGCAATTTAATCGAGTTAATACTGTATGAATGGAAACTGGCTAGTAGCAATATTTCGCGGTAAACGAGTAACACGTGCAATCTAAATTAAAAACCTGTGCTATTTTTAGTCACGAAAGCAGAGAAATCACAATGCAAATTAATAAAATGATAGCAACGCGAACTATATTGCAGGAAAAAAGTATATTCTGTATTTGGCTAGTAGATATAATAAAGATATTTTTATTTAACCCTTTGTTAATTAAGTAGTGAGCAAAGTACACTAAACAAAGCTAGGTGATAACTACTTGATATTAGTAAAATCGAAGCGTTCAAAGCCCGGCGGCTTGCGTGAAGCGCTCGTAGCGTCGCATCAGCAGCAACTAATAAAGCAGCAGCAGCTGCAACCGATAAAGCAACTGCGGGAACGCTCGGTAGTTGGATGGGTGACCGCTCTTGACAAAATTTCTTGAGCGCTTCCGTGCTTCGGAGGGCACGTAAAGCCGTCGGTCCCGGTTGTTATCGATTTAGGGCCATTAATGGGTTGTAGCCAATTTGTTAAATATTGTAGGTCAGTATGTCGCTTAGGTATATTATTGTATCCCAGATGTATTTTTTCCCCGCTGAATAAGTGATGAACGTTAGTAATAGGCTCAGGAAAATAATATAATTGGATTTGTTATAAATAAATTAAAAACCAACAAAAATGTAGAACTAAAGTGACAGCATCTTAAGTTTTGGCTGGATCGGGAGTTGGCAGAGGTCGGGTTGCCTCACTTGCCTCAGATAACGTCACCATAACAGATTATCTCTTGGCACCAACTTTACTTTAACTCGGCTGACATCGAAGCATCCCGAACGAATTTTGTTGTAAATATTAGATACTACACTCATCTTATCTTATTAAATTTTACCTATAAATAAAATTACCGAAAAATAGAAGTGTGTTTCTAAGAATCAGTAAAGAGAAAGAAGGTCGATAGTTAATAGTTAGGTAGCTATATGTTTATTATGGATCGTATTTATGTTAGTTATTAAGTCGTAGTTAGTATATAATTACTAGCTTGTTTATTAAGTACGTAGGTCTGTATGTAATAAAGCATTGAAATGGATTTTTATAAAAGACAAATTTATATTGCACATCACCTTTAAATCTGTGTTTCAGAGACCTTCGCGATCTAAATGATAACCAGGGAATCTAACGAAATCCCAACCAACGAAGTCCCATTAATAAAAGGGCCTGCATACATATAAGTATGGACGTGTTGCCTCGAGCAATCACTCCTTCAGCATCATCATTATAGAATAGGTATACCAACTATGTATGATATTCAACAATTAATAAGAGATATTGAATTTTTCTTTAAGTAGAGTTTATATTTATTACATTACAAAGTTACATTGGTTTTTAATTAATAAATGGTAATAGGATAATATACCTACCAAAAGTCAGATAAATTTACAAGACAGATATTTGCCGAGATGTTGTAACATTGTGTATTCACTCTCGGCAACAGAAAAACAAAGTAATTCCGATTTAGCCCACCGTCGGAAATTCGCCGAGCACACATAACATTATGATGTGTAGGAAAACACGGATGTTTATTTCATAACATGTTTACTCTTAGCTTCACTTTAATAAATAGGTATATCTACTCTTATCTACAGATTGGAAGTGAGGCTTATAGCCTTAATATTTACAAACGAGATAAGCTTTTCATTATCGGTAGCTCCGAATTTCCTTTAATTGATTCGAAAGGGTGTAAACTGCTTTGTCTATCGATCCATGTCGCTTTAACCTGATGGAGGTAGCTGGAAATTTACCACCCAGTATAATTCTCACGATTACTCACCTACATACTATTGATGACAGAAGATCTAAGTCGTCTTATTAGCTACCACCCTAAGTCTCCAGCATCATTTTAAAGGTTTTTGGTCGCATTGTCGTCAGAGATGCAGTCTTTAGGTACTAAAAAGTTAGTTATTTACGTTTTACCCACTCGGATAATTACGTAAAATAGTTTTTTGATGGTAATCCCTAGAGGCAATTATTGGTCACCAATACTATCACCAGCCCGCAATGGAGCAGGATAATAGAGTGTTCTTTAGGCATCCTGAGTGGTGCTTAATAGTAGGCCGATAATTATATTTCCACTTTCCATTCTAATTTTATTTACTTTAAGAATGTTTACTTAACTATACTCGTACTGATCTAGTATCATATTAAACTCTAATTATATCAGAAACGCTTAATGGAAGTAGCGACACGCAATAAAACATAGGTACATTAAAATCTTACGTCAAGGATCTTTTTAAAGTTTTTTGACGCGCCGTCGTAGCGGTGAAACTGCAAAATATACAGTGGTGAATACAAGCCAAATTTCAGTTCCCCATTATATACTCGTAGTTCTTTTAGGGAACTTAGGGTTCACCAGGGCGGCGCGCGTCGCCACTTCGCCATCCACTCATTGCACTTAATGGTGCGACTATGTGACTAACAAGTACTAAACTTTTAAGGTTAGTTTTGCTATGGTCGCCAAATTTTTGGCATTTGTCCTTTGCTGCAGGATTTGAAAATTAAATGCACAGCCACGATCACGGATGGTCATTAAATTCAAGAGCTTAGTCTTTAATGAAGAAAATTGTTTCCTAAAAATTGAAAAAATTATCGTTGTGGCAGATATTTTTTACGTCAATATACTACTTTAATTTTCTGAAATAAGTGTTTCCTGTAGGTACAGATATTGATCGATTACAGTTTCCTTATAATAATTATTATGAAGGATCAATTACAGTTTCATTTTTATAATTATTGTTATATCGATGAGCCCTGAATAGGAACTTCAGTAAATTATCAAAAGTTTTGAATTTTAAAATCAAAATGTATGTACTTGTCACGCCAGCCTCCCTTGTAGATTAATACAAAAGATATTATTGACAAGTTGCCTTTATGAGCGATTCACACACCTTAGTATAATGAAGGTTACTTAGAGTTCCGTTGAGGTTTAATCAAACTTTAGCAATCATCACGCCTATCCAATTTGCGGAGTACCTAACAATGTAGCAGGGAACTATTATTTGAAATCACGCAGTACAATGAAGAAAGTATTTGTACCTATTTGTCTTAGTGCTATGACCGACCGATAACAAAACATAACAGTTAGTGATCAAGGGTAGCAACGCATCAGTGACCCAAAAAACACAAAACGTTTACTAACATTTACTTACTAGACTGTTACTAAAAGCTAATAGGACTAACTACCACTAATAGCCCCTGGCCAAGACTGCATACTAAGGTACTCCCAAAGTACCTAGCTAATATTGCCATCTGCTAATTGATGTCCTATCCCCATCCTAGTCCCCATTTGAATCTTGACGTCGGTCAGAGTAGTCATGGGCGGTTGAAGAAGGCTGTTGCTGCATGCTCGTTTGCTACTGTTAATCCATTAAAAATTGTCAACTACTTAAAATGTTTAACATTGAAAAAAAATCCTATCATCATTGCATGATATTATCCTCACAATGACATGCAATGACGGAGTACTTTAATTGTACACAATGTTCACAGAAGAGTCATAAAAATGACAAATTATTTAGGTACTGTTCTAGTGTTGTACAAAATGAATTAATGTATTTCATTTATATTATTTCTCCCACAGTAGGTACTGTGAACCCCTCAGTGATATAGGTAGTAGCTGCGTTATATTAAGTTACTTACCAACTGCGTATAAAAAGCAATAACTAAAAGTTTAGAAACACAGTGTTGGTCTCCCGGAGGGCCCTGATTCAGATACTGTACGAAAACCAAAAATACGTGTACCTACATTACTATATTATTATTATCACATGCTTTGTTGAAGGAAAACATCGTGAGGAATACCTACAGCTACACCCTTCCCTAACGTTCCCAGAAATGTGCGAAGTCCATCAATCCGTAGGCTATAGGCACCTATAGGAAGATTAAGTTCTCAGATTGTGAGAGGAAACCCGTTTGAAACATAACAAAAACGTAAAACGTCATTAATCAGGTAACATACTACAATAGTTTTATGTTGAAAGCATTGGAAATTAATTGAAATAGATAAATATATATTTCTATGTTACCTGCCTGCTATACCGTGATAGACTGTGATTTGCTCACGTCGGAAAGCGTGAAAATTGTTAGAGTATACGCTTTTAATTTCCGGCGGTCTCGGTGCTTCCGCTATGAAAAAGTGTTAATTGAATGTGTGTACGTTGCGGAGATAGAAACGGATCTAAACTGACGTTGTGAGTTCATAGAACAATGTCGGGAACACAATATAAAGTATAATATGGCAATATTTATGTCACTTTTATTTGAAGGCAAAAACGAAAAACATGCCTTATTTCTTTAGGAACAGACAATAGTCCTAAACCATTTGAGTCTAATTTACAATTGCTGATAAACGAATAGGTAGGTATGCGAGTCATCCGATGGTAAAAGTTCACCCTCATGAACGTGAGAACTATCACAGGCATCACGATATTCAGCATGCGTGGTAAACCCCAAAAAATGTAAAAGATCAATCGATTTCAATTTTAAAAATAATCGTAAGAATTTTACAATTGATTAGACTATTTTTAAATTGGTAGATATTAAAACGTATAATTATCAATATCCAGTTTCTGCTAAGAAAACTTATTTCGCAAGTGCAAATGGTCTCAGAGTATTCCATTTTGACTGTTGTAACAATAAACTTGCAGCTACATTTGCGCTAGTGTCTCATATTTAATGCTAATTTTCCAGAAACTATTTTCACCGCGTATTCCCGGCGCTGTGACATCTTTGTACCGTCATATCCGAGACAGTATCCATTATTTAGAAATTTTATCTTTATTTATATGCAAAAAATATATCTGTGAAAGCGGAAAAGTGTTACATTAAGAATTTCTTTGACTATGATTTGTATTTGTGTGATACGAGTATCTCGAGTTAGAGAATATTTTTTATATTCTGTACCTTACCTATATTATTACCTATTTAATTTTTTATAATGTAATCAAACCTAGCTGGTATCATTATGGTTATTATTTACGTTAAGACCTTTACGTAAAATTATGTACCTTACGTAATATTTTCCTTTATCTATCTACATACAGTACCTACCTTATCTATACCTACCTGTTCGCGCACTAGTCTGTTGCATCAATTCATTACATTATCTACGCGCGCAACACTACTCTGTAGCAGCGATGACCACCACCACCGAGCTGACCAACACAGGTTACCACCGTGCCGGTTGCTGATTCGTCGACGATCACGTCATCGCACCGGCCAACCAATGAGCGACCGCCGGCCACCACTGGACATCTCCCCACTCGACGGTGAAACTGCAAATTTCGCCGTTAATACGCTTCATACGCTTCTTCCTACGCTACCGATTCTTTCTTACTACGCTAAGATTTACATACGCTTCTTTTCTATCATTGTAAACGCAATTAATATTCAAATAAACGCAAGTACAAAATTGATCCGGTCTTTTAAAGAGGAAACCCCTGGACGGCCGGAACATTGGTCCTTCGACGCCAAATTTCAAGAAGATCAAGCTTAAGCCAGAGTCTTCAGAAGGCGACCTACGACGACGGTCACAATTCGAATTCGAAGACGAAGTTTTCATCCATTGAATTTGCTCACTGCTGGAATTTGCTGCGAGTTAATCAACCAGGAGAATCAAACGCAGGCTGGACATATATGGTGACACTGCTTACCACGAATAAAGCGCAAGGTACGGTCAGTCAGCCACCCTATTCCCAGCCCTATCCGCAAATTCCTTTTATTGATCTTGCGCTTCAAACTGATTCCAGTGTTTTGGCGAGTGCGAGTTACCCGTTCCGCTGTGATCCAGTTATACAGAGTGCCGCTACACGTTCCCGTAACGACGCGTTGGATTCAAACCGTGAGTACTCCAGGTTCCTATTGCCACCAAAATGAGCCTATCTCAGTCAGAAACTAGCGGGAAATCTCGTGACAAATCTCCCTACCGAGCTAGTGATGATGTTAAAATTCGCGATCTGATTAAAAAACGCGGTATCATCAAATGTAGGTTTACGAAATTTATTAATTATTTAAATTCGCTAAGTTCCGATACTAATTTACAACAGCAACAACTTGTAGATCTCAATTTACGTATGCAGAGTGTTAAAAATCTATTCGTTGAATATAATAACATACAGACTCAACTAGAGGAATATGTTCCTGATACCTGATAGTGATCTAGATGAACAGCTCACGGAGAGAGAATTATTCGAAAACAATTATTACACCGTGTTAGCGCAAGCAGAGTGCATGTACACAAAAGACAGCGCCTCGAATAATTCTCACCAATGCGATAGTAATAAACACAATAACGCAGTTAAATTACCTACAATAATTATGCCTACCTTTGACGGGTCTTATGAACACTGGCTCGAGTTCCGCGATACATTTTTATCTTTAGTACAAAATTCTAATGACATCAGCAATATACAAAAATTCCACTATTTAAAATCCTCTCTTAAAGGCAGCGCAGAACTTGTTATTGATTCTTTGGAATTCTCTAGTGATAACTATGAAGTCGCTTGGGAATTGCTATTAAATAGATACAATAATTCTAGGTTACTAATACACAATCATGTAAAATCATTATTTAATTTGCCATCGCTTCACAAAGAATCACCAGTGTTGATTAGAAAACTCATCGATACAGTATTTAAAAACTTACGTGCGCTAAAAACCCTTGGTGAGCCTACAGACTCCTGGGATACCTTGATCATCTTCATTATAACATCAAAACTAGACCCGACCACCGAGCGTGAGTGGGAACAGCACAAGAGTTTATTACTTTCTAGCACCGGTGATTCGAAATTAAATTTAAAAGTCAATCACTTAATTTCATTTTTAAAATACAGAGCTGACGTACTGGAAACATTGTTAGTTGCACATACAAAACAACAAAACACAAACACTAACACACACACAAAATCAGACATCCAAAGCAACTTTTCTACGCACAAATCTCAGTCCCGCGACTATCATTTTAAAACGAGTTGTGTAGCTTGCAACGCATATATCATCCTCTTTATTCATGCCAGAAATTTATAAATTTAGGTTTACAATCAAAACTATCACTAATAAATACTTTTAAACTATGCGCTAACTGTTTACGACCGACACAACGTGAATGATTGCAGATTTGGACCGTGCCGATTATGTAATTACAAACACAATACGCTAATTCATCCGCATAACATAAACAACATTGAGCCCGTCTCAAGTCATTCATCGCTGACTGATGACCGGCCTGCAGCGACAATGCAATCCTCATCACACCCCTCCGCGTCTCCTGCGCCGGCTCCCGAGTCAAACGCTTACGTTATCAATGAACCGATGCAATTCATTCAGGTAAACAAGGCACACATAGATAATTCACAATACTCATCATCTTCCTGTGTGAAACCTGTTTTGTTGTCAACGGCGTTAGTTGAAATAGCAGATGCGGACGGTAACAACCATATAGCGCGCGCCTTACTCGACAGTGGCAGTCAACGATGCTTCATTACAAAATCTTTTTGCAATAAACTTAACACTAAATTAACTAAATCTAATATACAAATACAAGGTGTAGGAAGCTCGAAGACACAGACAACCCAAGCCTGTGACATTACATTGAAGTCGCGTATCAACAATAATTTTACTACACATTTAAAATGTTTTGTTTTGCCGAACATCGCATCGTCCATGCCAGCTGTTTCTAAACAATGCGCACAGGTGATTGTACCTGAGTATGTCGAGCTAGCGGATCCACACTTTTATGATTCCCGTGCTATAGATTTGTTAATAGGCGCTGACAAATTCTGGGAATTATTAAAATATAATAAAATAAGATTACCTAGTGGTCCTTTCCTACAAGACACGCGTCTCGGTTGGACTATTTCGGGTCCAATTACTTAATAATACGCGCTATAATTCATTATCAATATTAAATTTTCTATTTTCTATTTTTTATTTTGTCTTATTATTATGAACGCAATCATTATTTACAATTTATCTGATCTGAATGAACTCAAATCAATCGTCGACATGCGCATTGATGAAGAACGTGCATGACAGAAACATTTTATCGACACGATGCGCTATAACGATAGAAGGTTCTTCTCACGTATTTTCATCAAGTCGACGCCTCATGCGTTGGGTAAATTCTTCTCCATGTCACTTATAAATTTACATATAATAATTCACTTAACTATTCTATTGCAATTCAATCACGTCCTGCAACGGTTGTTGATTTTCTGTTAAGTCGCATTATTACTTACAATCAATCACATCGTTCGGACTTCCATAATAATAATCTAACAACAATACAAAAGCTTACACTAAAGTTAATAAAACCTAACCACAAACAATATACAAATCTAGACAAATAATAAAGGCTAAAATAAAATTAAAAACATACATGAAACTAAATAAATTCAAGATGAAACAACACATGCATACCTGAAATAGTATACACATTTATACCTACATGAACACAATACACCAGTAACATGCAAAGGTTACAAGTTGGTGGATGTTTATAGTTAACATTACTTCTGACGTTGCCATTGAATACCTTCTATTCATTTCTTGGGATCATTTATTCAATATTTTCCTCTGTTTTCTATTCTATTATGTTAATTTAGTGTACTTTCTGAAACGCAAACTACATACGCTTTATTTCACTTTTATAATGTGTGTCGATATCGCCAAACATGTACAGTTTTCATTTAAACCGCAAAGGTAAGGGCACAACCTTATAAATACTTACGCCTGTTAATTATTTTTATTTACTATCGCATCTCGAGCAGTTCATCTGGAACATGTCAGTGACTATTCTACAGACACATGGTGTCACTTCTTTTATAAAATTGTTTTACGTTATCGTGATAGGTATAATACGAGTACTTTTTCTAACAACTGCTTTCTTTGAATTTATTAAATTACGCCTCACTCATGTACCTAATTATGAACCTACATAGTTTCTACATGTTATACATTGATTTATTTAAACCGCATCAAATAAAATCGTTTATTTTAATTTGTACATTCGCTCAGTAGGTCTGTACCTACGTTACTTACATTTCGGTGGCTTCTAGGAAGCTGGGGTCACACTACGTATCCATTATTTAATTAAGATCACGGGGTAACGCGCATTCCACATTGAATAGGTTTAGCACAGGTTAAGCACTAATCAATCACTATACCTACCTATCCTCAACTCCCGTCTTCTTAGTCCTCTTTTCACAGATCTTCTATACTCCCTGCCTTTGAGTCTACCTGCTGACTGACTAATTATGAGAGCGCCAGCACTGACCAACCTGACGACCCTAGCTGATGATGAAGTCAACATAACCAGGACACCTTCGGTATCGTCTCCGAGCATGCAAATCGCAGATGAAAGCAGTCTCCGGGAATCACACGATGCGCATTTTCGGAATTCCTGATTGACTTCTCAACGTCATTGGAAGTTGGACCTTCCAAGGCCGGGGGCATGTTCGCGCACTAGTCTGTTGCATCAATTCATTACATTATCTACGCGCGCAACACTACTCTGTAGCAGCGATGACCACCACCACCGAGCTGACCAACACAGGTTACCACCGTGCCGGTTGCTGATTCGTCGACGATCACGTCATCGCACCGGCCAACCAATGAGCGACCGCCGGCCACCACTGGACATCTCCCCACTCGACGGTGAAACTGCAAATTTCGCCGTTGATACGCTTCATACGCTTCTTCCTACGCTACCGATTCTTTCTTACTACGCTAACGATTTATATACGCTTCTTTTCTATCATTGTAAACGCAATTAATATTCAAATAAACGCAAGTACAAAATTGATCCGGTCTTTTAAAGAGGAAACCCCTGGACGGCCGGAACACTACCTTTTACGTAATTATTTACCTAATTATCTACGTTGTATCTGGTACCGCTGCCGAAATCGAAAATAATCCTGTCATCGCATCGCATACATCATAATTATGTATAATAAGCGGTATTTTTTCACCAGACAGCGCCAGAATAGTTATTGGTCTAAGATCCCGTGACATATTTATTACATGCATCGAGTATTTGATTAAAATCATTTTTTTATGTACAATAATTAGGCAACGAACAATATGGTTCGCCTGGTGTGCCTACCGAAAAATGGACGATAGTATGTTTAAGTAACGAAAAAAAATGACTTTCTGGGGAGAACTTACATGCATCTGTTATTAACCCCCGACACAAAAACACACCTCCCAACCCCTCGTGTTATAAGTTTGACGTGTCTGTGTGTGTGTGTGTGCGTGTCTGTCAGTCTATCTGTAGCTTCGTAGCTCCCAAACGGATGAAGCGATTTCATTTTTTTTTTTGTATTAAAAGGGACTTACGGGCGCGTGTTTTTATATATGTTTGAAGAAAATCGATTGCGCCGTTTAAAAGTTGTGGGGGTTGAAAGCGGGGAAGAATACCCAAGGCGTCTATAGACACCTCATACCTATATCTAAATAAGCCCTTCAAATCGTGTTACATGACACGCATGACCTTATTGTGTATGTATTGTTAAAAAATATATGTAAAAAAATAAGTTCACGATGACAGTGAAAATAAGTAAGAGCCAAAATAATGCTCAACAATTGATACAGCAGTAAAGTGGGAGTGTCGTCATCAGATTTATAGGGCGCCGCCGCGTGCGTGCTTTAATAAAAACATCTCAAACGTAATTCGCACGACAACTTATAACTCTGTTATATGCATGTGTTATATTTTCATAAAGATGAGTTAGTCACATCACATGGGGGCGCAAGCGTTGGATACATTCTAATTTAACACGGTTTCATCTCTCAATGTCGAGTTCTGTTTTATTTCGTAACTTCATTTGTTTTATCAGGAATGTCGACGGTTGGTAGGTTCTAAAAGAAATCCTAACTAAGTGATGATCACTGAAATTTATTATAAATGCGAAAGTTTGTAAGGATGTATGTGAGTGTGTGTGTGTGGGTTTGTTGCTATTTCACGCAAAAACTACTGAACGGATTTTCATGAAACTTTGCAGTAATGTAGCTTAGACATCGGAATAACATAATTTGTTAAAATTTATAGAGATCTTTGAAGGGACTGGTTCCCCGAAGCGAAGCGAGGGCGGGTTTACTAGTTAGAATATACTAAGTAAAAATGTAATCTAATGTACCTTAAATTAGGTATAATAAATTATAACTATGAGCTGTTGACCCGCGGCTTAGCCCACGTGGGAATATTTTTGGCTGACTTTCAAACAAACTTTGAACCCCTGTTTTACCCTCTTAGATATGAGGAATATGATCCGTTCTTAGCAGACGAACGATAACCATAAATTATTTTTTGATGGAAATTAAATAAAAAGTTCTTTCGGATTTTGTTATGTAGGTATTTTGTAATAGGTACTTTGAAATTTCCTTCTTTTATTTAAGTACAAAGAGATAAGTCATAATTTTGTCATAATAATATAATTAAAGCATCACGATTAAAATAATTTGTCGTATCTCTTAAGCTATAAAAATAGCAGATGAAATGTTTATTACAAGATATTGTCTTTATTTATTCATATCATTATTATTTTTTGTCATTAAATCTATAGTTTCATTCCTGTTAATATTGATACATGACATAAATTTAAAATTTGGCTCTTGTATCTGAAAATTTTCCGTTTTCAGAATAACTGTGGACATTGAGAAAAGTATTTTCACATTAATTTGTAACTTATTGTGATTTTACAATTACATTTTATAGCCACGTATTAAACGTTAAAACAAAAAATTGTTATAAATGTGAACGAATATATTAAAATGACTCAATTTCCAAGTAGAGTGCCTACCTATCTGCGAGGAAGACGAGCAGTCAAAAGTGGAACAACTGTTTTAAGTTTTGGCCGTCTTCTGTGTTGGCAGAGGGCGCCATGCTTCAGATAATGTCACCATAACAGATTATATCTTGGCACTAGTTCGCTTCTCGGAGAAATTTAACAATAAGGAACGCATTTTATTGAAATAAAGATTGCATTTTATTGAAACATTGTCATAATAATGCCAATAAACGATTATTTACCACGTACTTTAAAATTAAACCATTCTGTTCTATTTTCGTTCTTTAATTAAAAATTTGTTCTATTAAGTATTTATAATCATTGCAATAACATATTATATCTAAATAATGCTCTTTGAATACATTTGATAACTAGATTTAGTTATGCCAAAATTGCTACATTCACGAAACTAACATGATTTAGTAACGTAAAAACTCTTATGAGACGACCTAATTCATTAGAAATGGGCCGGGGGAGTCCAGAGGAGTCTCTTAACCGACTGCATAGAAGATTACATCATATTACGTCCTGAAAGTTGTTCGTTAGCGAGCCGTAATCCCGCTAGAGCAAGACGGCGTTCAGGTGTGTCTGCGGCGGAGCACGTATAATAGGAGCAATAAATCCTGCCAGGGCGACTTGTGCTGCCTCCCGGGTCGCTTCGCATGGCCCGCTTCGCCCGGCCCGCTTCGCCCAGCCAGCCCGTTTCGATGCGCTACAATTAAATATTGCAAGTCCGTGAGCGTTCTATAAATGGACATTAAGATTTTTTTTACAATTAGTATGTGTCTACCATGCAATCCACAAGCTACATTTATGACTGTTTAAAGGTTAAACCTTTAGATATGCGTCGTAAGAGCCCATACTTATGTATATCATAATAGGAACATTTTCGTAATGTAGCGAAAACTAACTTAACAATGACGATTTATTCCCAGAAAATAAGGCGTCATTCAGGATCCGTTTGTTCGGATCGGACCGGAATAACTCTATCTTACCTATTTGTAAAAAAGTAGTACCTAACTACTAACTAGTATTAACGCAAACATTTCATAAGTAGGTATATACCTACACAAATACATCCATATGATGCCATAGCAATATTCTCCAAAGTACTTTTACATGACCTAGCTGGGACTCTATGTTCAAATATCGTTTTACGAAAAGCGCTCATTTGGTGTCTTTTCAACCGATGTAGAAAATTTTGCTGCTTTTAAAGTTTAAACGATTCGCCTACCTACTGTAGAGAGCGATCTACTCAGGTGAACGATAGAATAAACGTCACTTCTGTCATACAGTTTATTTAAAACATTACTTTGATCAAAGAAAGTTGAAAAGTCAATAATTGGAAATGCGGATCTGTATATAACACTACAGAAACGTAAATGTACATAGTATTGTACCTAATGTATGTACTTATAATTTTTATTTATTTAAGAAACATAATTACTATTTTGTGATGTACAAGTACTTACCTATTTTTAAACTTTTCTGACTCTTTTATGACATTGGAGTTTGACATTGAATTGGAGGTTTAACTTTGTCTGGACCATTGAGAGTACTAAAGTACGTCTGGAGTCTGGACCCAAAATGATTTTGAAAAAAAGAGAACCTGATTTGATACATGTTATTTTGATTAGCACAATCTGTTTAGCTCATTTTATTTCTTTCTTTCATGCTATGTATTACATAAAAGTAAATATGATTTAAATTTCGTTTTTACATTATTTTTTATTTGTTAATTCTGCTATGCAATTAGGTTAATCGCATTATAAGTTTAATAGACGTTAAATATATATATGGCTATAATTATATATGGCTTAAACCTTGGCGATGAAGAAAATCGCTATGAGACGACAATATTATAGTTAATAATTATATTATATCTCATAGTAAGCAGAAACTTATGATGTCATTTTCAACTTTCCTCAATAAACTAGAATTGCAGTCAAAATTATTTAAGCTTCAACTCTATCCAAAGTTTCATAAGAGACGCTCAGCTTGCAATAAAATTAGGACAATATTGTATAATTCTACATTATACCTATTTCAGATATGTTATATTAACGAACGAAGTCATTTTGTTGTCAATTTGATTATTCCGAAGCCCAGTTGTTAGTGATAATTATTTCCTGCCGAAGAATGTAGGATTCGATTCCCCGACGAAACAGACATTTTTGTGACATTTAAATGATTGTCAGTGGCTATAGGGGTATTTAATTCCTGTTGAGTTTAACTGTTGGTTATAATGAGTACTAATTACGCATGCTAATTTTCAAACCTCTATAAATAACATTACCTTAACAAATTCTTTGCTTCTCTGACTAAACCTGAAAAGCTCAAGAAAATCTGTATGGACTTCATATGGATTTCACTCTGGTTACTGGTTGGTGATTTATGTTTGTGGGAATTCTCCGAAGAAAATGCTAGAGCCAGTAGTATTTAAACAAGTGACTTAATCTATATGGGATCACATAAAAGCATACGTGTGCAATAAACCCGCTTTATTTTTGGGTGCTGCTGTCATTAAGGGTATACATGTCGTAACCCCTTGATGTTGGTCGTAACTTGTTTATAGTACCTTAAAATTAGAAAGCTTTAAGGTATGCAAAGCACATTATTCCGTCCGCAAGCAAAAACAGATTAAAACAAGTTATGAAAGGTTAGTCTAAATGCGTTTCACTATCAAGGTACACGTCATTAGATGATAATAAAAGTGTTAATTTTGGCGTATAGTTATCAACTGTGATGTCATTACGGCGATGATAGGTGTGAACTTACACACAAAGCAACAGAGGGCTCAGGGCAAAAATGTGTCGAATTGTTTTTAACGTGGGTGCCAACCCTAAGATCAAAGTTCGGTGGCTTGTGCGATTTTGTTGTGCGTTCGGTGGCTTGTGCGATTTCTACGGGTGCGTTTAATAGCTGGATGGGTCACCGCTAGTGGCAAAACTTTTTGAGCTCTTCCATGCTTCGAAATACGTTATTCATACATAGCAGTCGTTACCCGTATCGAAGGTGTACTGGTCGACTTTTAAGACTTGAGTTGAATAGGGTACTTTCCGTAATGAAATTTGATAAAAATAAAAATTTATGTAGAAATTTACTTTATTATTCTGATTTTGAGCCATAAAAGCACATAATTATTTTAATATATAATATTAAAATTTTAAATTTTTAATCTGTTTGTCACGTGAACTAAAACACGAGAGGTATTGGTGTGACGTCATAAAGGCAAAATCAAAAAGCAACCAACCAAACTGTAATAAAAAATTGTCATCATCAACCGGTCATACATACAGTGCCACAAACATATCTGGCCCAGTGGCCAAAATTGGAACTAATGCAAATGTTGTCAGACAAAGACAGACAGTAGCGCCCCTCTTACCGAGTCAGATAAGTTTGTAGCACTGTAGGTACACATTACCATTATTACGTCATCAAAATGGCTGACAAGTACTGACAGCGTTTTTCCGGAAATAAAAAAAGAATTAATATTTTATTTTATTTTAAGGCGAGAAAACATGTTTATTTTGCTGAAATACATTTTTTGTTGCTTTTTATTATCAAGTTTATTTTTCACTAGGTACCGAAAGTACCCTATTCCTCTACCTATCCGCACTGAGTCCCGATTCTGCTAATTTATAAATGAATAAATTGGGTCTCGTTTAAATAGTTTTTGTTTTGTGTATACGAACTGTTTAAAATGTGTCAAGTTATTCAATTGACTTACAATGTGAATGAAAGCATTTATAAATCCATTCTAGTAGAATAGAATAAAAATAGCATAGGGGACCCTGGACCCTGGTCCTTATTTATGAATCATTCCTGCTTTTAATATATTGAAGCTCTTTAAATTGCGTATTCGTTTCGATAAACCCAAGATCTAAGTATAGAATACTGAATACCTTTTATAGCGTTGTACCTGTCTCCACCTATCTTTGCTTATGTGTACCTTTGTCAGTGTCAATTAACGTAAAAGGGGCTGAAAAATATCCTACCTCAGAAGGCACATTAGGTACATACCTACGTTCTTTGTTAGCTTTCCTTGTAAAATACCTTTTAGTTTCTATTTTCCGAATCAGTTAAGTCGATTCTGAAATTAAAAGGAAATAAAGGCATAAAGAAACTGTCAAATAGTATAAATACTTATAATTTGTTGATCTCTAACTTTAATAAATCCCTGAATACCAAATAGTTTTTTAATATATCTCATGATTAGACATCGGTACAGAATACGACATCCTATTCCAAGGGAGTCTGTTTCAGATTTATCGTGGGTTTTTATTGACAATGATGATGAATTCGTACAACGTGTACATTATTATATTAAAAGTACTAAGCAATACTTACTACAAAGTCATGGAGTATGCATTACTCTTAATGAATTAATAGAGAACATTTGTAGTGCAATTACTTGTATCAATTCGAAATGTTCGATCGAGTTAATCTAATTAGGGCATGGTTGAGCGTCGAATGGGTAACCGCTTGCTATCGAGAGATAGCTATTGGTAAGCTTCGTCGGAAGCCTTAGCCATTAATAAATAATCTAAGTCGGGTCTTCTCAGAGGATCATTTCTTGATGGGCACATGGCATGCTAGTAGGAATAGCATGTAATATGCCGTATAACCTAATGCTTGACTACGATCCCACCTGATGGGAAGTGGTGATGTATTCATGGATGGTATAATAGCGCATTAACATAGAAACATTAATGTGGGCCCTCAACTTGCTACACGAGTAGATAGGTACCTACTTAGACTTAATCTGTACTATCATAATCATTTCTTTATCATTCTAGTATTACTTAAAATCTTCAAACCGCAAACGTAAAAGCTTACAGCGATGCTAAATATTTATAGCATTATTTAGATACGGGTATCCAAGGAAATGATGCTCCTGTAAATATTTCCTCTGAAATAGCTAGTTTTAACCCTCATTAACTAGTATTAGTGTGAACGTTAACCACCGCATAACATGCTAAAACTCCATTAATATGAATACAGTTTTCAAACTTCTTTACATTTAATGGAGATACTTACTATCGTTTGCGCTAAAATAGTATCTATAGGGACCTATAATGTATAAGGCTATACTGATGTGTTAACTTTTATAAAATACTCTTGTAGATCCAAACATTCTGCTTATGGTAGGTAGTTTGTAGAGTTGGAAGGTAGGTATATTCGGTTAAACGCCTTCAAAAATGGAGGCATGCGATATAATTATTGTTCATGATACCACCTAAATAATTGAAAACATTATGCATCAAGCCATGCTGTTCTGGTGCACATTATAGCAAAAGTTATTAATACCCTATTAGTTCCGCACAACTTTGCTGACATGCTACGAACATAATACCTATAGTCCGTTTTTTTAGAATAGAGTTAACTACAAAACAAATATGGCCGATAATTGTCAAAGTCACAGTAGTCAATAAGACACTGACATTACACATGACAGTAAAACCAACTTAACCTTGAAATGAAGAGAGGCGCTGTCGGAAGCATTGGACCAATCATCGAGAAGTAGTAACTGACTGATGAATGGCCACAATGTACTTATGAATGACTTTTTAACATGGCGGCGTTAGTTCCAATTTTTGCCATTTCAGAGATAAGTTGGTGGCAATTATCGAAAAAAATGTCAAACATGTCAAGTTCTTGTAGAAATGCATGTTGAAATTATACATCTGTGAAGTTATGGATTTGCACAATGTATGAAATTTATTCATTATTATTGTAATTTAAAATCAGTTTTTGTTGTAAAACACAGGGCGATATACCGAGTGAACCGATTGAATTGTTTGTAAGTTGTTTCACGCGTGTAACATTGTGGAAATTTGATGTTTCGGAAACTCAGTGATTTGTTTTCTAGTTAACTCTCTTCTAAAAAAACGGACTGTACTTGCGACGCACATAAAACGCGATAAAAACTGCCACGAGTAGCATTCAACCCATCTTCGCACCGACTTTGGACGGAACTATGTAACTAAAACAAACCTTTGGCCGTTCAAATAGTAGAAATGGACCGATGCCGATGGAGCAGTATGAGTAGAGGCGGAGGTGTATCCGGCGCTGCCACGGCTCGGCGGCTGCGACTCAATTTGTCGGCCCTCGCAAACTGCATTGATTGTTTCGGTATTCCAGTCACAGCCAGTCAGCCACCGCACTCTTGCCGCTTTGAAAGTATATCGAATTTACCTCAAGTCTTTAGATATACATTCTGAAGATTGTAAGATTTTTTTTCAGCGGAAAAATCCCTACGTTTAAAATCCACACACCGACGCGACGACTGAATCATTTTGTTACGTTTTCGTTTCATTATACCTAGTCGTTCGCATATAGGTACATAAGAATAATATTTGAATCTTAATGTGAGTGCAGCGTTCTCAAGATTACGGCAAAATATAGTAGTTTCCGCAAGTTATGTTATTTCATGCTATCAAGGTGCAGGTTACGAACTACAAACTATTTAAATATTTAAATTGTGCTTACGTTGGTGTGGAATGCGTACGTGGATAGTATGTAGTCGCCTACCGATAGCGGTAGTATGCTGTTTAAGTTTCATATAATATGAATAATGTAGTTTGTTTTATATCCGGAAAGAACCAAGTTGTCCCCTACGCATACGGTCGCTTTCCGTCGGCGCCGGTAACCAACCAGACACAATCGTAGAGCCTCAGTGATTTAGTTTTATTGTCATGCACCCCTCCATTCACCATCATTCTGATTATTCAAGAATCGGTAAAATAGCCACTTTAATGTCACCAGTTCCTTATGTATGATTAAATGTTTACGTCATTTTGGCGTAATGGCTTTATTGTCCTCAATTACAAAGGGAATTGCAATTACGCTATAATATTGAGACATTCCGTAACAATATGGTAGAAATGAACCATCATAAATTTAAGTTTTCAAAGGGTGTAAAGGTCGCATTTATAAAATCATAATAGTAGCTAAAGGTGAAGTTTCAATATTACGTAGGTAAGTATACCTCGACCGCGGTTGTAGGGTAACCTTCACGTGAGTGTGAACTGTTACCTTCCATTGTAATCTGCGAGCATAGAGCTCGCCAACTACTTTAAATAGCAATTCTAGTCGCCACCCCTATGATTATGGGCACTATAAACCCGTCAGGCAGTCGCCATCAGAACGCTGAACAAACGATGAAAACCCATGAATTAGGCGTTTATAGCATTGAGAACTGTTTGTAGCCATTATTTGAATGTTAAATAACGTCAGATTGTTGACCGCGAGTGGCAAAACTTTACGAGCGCTTCCGTGACTCGAAGGGCAAGTCAAGCAAAGGTTTATTATACGCTATATAAGAGTTTGACTTTTGGTTTAAATAATTATATAGGTACGAGTTCGAATCAGAAACACATTTTAAAGTTTATATGTAACTACTTATTAATCCGTGATAGAAAATAATTAAGTATTTTGTTACATTTATGTTTTAGGCCATTTGCTCACAAAATCATCCCAAAGATGTATAAGGTCTTCTAATCCGCTTTTAGCCGAACAGTGTTGAACTATTAGCTTTTGCCCCTTACATTGTGTGAGGTGACCCGAACCTACCTGACTTCGGGTCAGTGGATAATTATTTAAAAATTATTTGGGTCAACAGACTCCTGAAATTCAAATTAGCTACTAACCTCAACAGGGGCGTACCTAGTTACCGCCGTATCTGCAGTATCAATTATACGGGGCCCCCTGGCTACAGGGCCCCCAACGTGCGTAAGCAAAATTTCATAAAAATTTTACATTTTTTTTTAAAGTGAGACCTGACACTATTGTCCATAGAGGCAGAAACTTAAAAAAAAACTAAAATTATCATCAGCTTTAAAAGACGCAATGAATCAGTTTGTCAAAAAATTACCAGGAGAATGTATAATTTACCTACAAAGATGTATTGAATATCTAGATGGAACATCGAATCCACGAAAACGTGTCAAACAGTTGGCCACAATTACTTTTATATCATTACGCACAGATTACGCACACATAGACAATAAATGAACTCGAAAAACATCGCCTACACGCACACATGCTTAATAATGTTGCCTTGTTTTTTTGTTTTCATTGTAGGGCGACGCTCAATCTAGATTTATTTAAAACATCATTGTTTACCTATAAGTATTGTTTGAAAAAAATTCTACAAAGTGACAGATAGATAATTATGATGAATAAATAATATATTAGTTATTATTTATGCAAACATTTTGGTAGGTAGGTAAGTATCTTTGTGGAAAAACCCCAGTTTCAATTGAAGTCGGGGGCACAGCAAGTTTGCCATTAATCTAACACAAATTAAATAGATTGAGAGAAGAAAATCTTATTGTTTAGAGAATTTTATGTCTAAAAACAATGAAGGTGTAATAGAATCATCCCGAATCCGATCACAGTAGGTGTGTCAGTAATAGTCAGTATTGCCTGACGCCGAGTCACGCCACGTGCAACAGCCGCAGTCGTTCTTGGGTATTCGGGCGAGACGTGATCGATTGAGTTCATAAAAAATTCCCGGCGTTTTGCCGTATCCACTGTAAAATAGTAGAACGTGGCAACTGACTATACTGATACTATGCTATACTGATATATCAATAAAAAATTTAATACAATGTCCATGTTCATATGAAAAGAGCGTTTAAAGAATGAAAAAAATAAATAATAGGTACCTACCTATGAATATCACCATTTGTACTAGTAAATCGTTTAGTCAGAAAAACTACACACCACATTCATTCGCACACACGTACACACAGAGAAGAGAGAGAGTGACCTACCAGCGGGAATAGTCAGAATGGCTCCTTGGGACCTTAAAAGTGAAGATCTGATGAAAGCTTGATTTTCTAAGGGGGAAATACCAATTGACTTCCCTTTATTTGGAATATGTTCACTTTAAATTTTCGAAAGCAACGAACTAACTGCGATTTATTAACGTAACGAAGTCATAAAGTTGTATTAATTTAATAAATAATAAATCTACAGTTCCGGTTCATAATTGACAGTCATGTCGAATAAAACAAACTCCGATTCACACTTCGATCTTCGATTGGACCGTGTAGGACGTGACCGAACGGGCCAATAAAGCGTTTCAGGCGCGCGTTCCGCTGTAAAATTGTAGCACGTGACGAGCGCTGTGTTGACTCAAGTGGCGTTTCCGTAAGTCGATACGGTAAACATGAACCAGAAATACTGTTAAAAGTAAAATAAGTAGCTACCGACGGTAGGAACTTACTTGGTATTCTTGATAATAAATAAGATTCATAAATAGGTGTATACCTATTATTATTCGTACTACTACGTTTGAACTAGGATTGCGGTGTTAATAAATAATAAATAGATACGTTAAGAAACTAGAACGTGTAAAAGTTTAGAATTGTTTTAGTTTGAAAATAATTGATGACGTGCCGACGTCAATCTGATCTTTAGGTACACCACTAGGTGCGCACCTACTGCATGCAGGATTTTAACTGCTGCACCTAGACTAATGTAGATTTCATGTCAATTCGTCTACAGAATTTAAAACGTTCATTGTATTTTTACATTTACGAGCCAAAGTTTACGCGAAATGGGACAAACCTAGCAGAAAATATAAAAATTACGCCGCGCAAGGAACCGAAGCGTAGCGACAGTTCGATGGCGGATAACAATAAAACTAAATCATCGGGAAGTTATCTATCTTCGTAGCCGACGAGCCCGGAAAGTGAACATGTGCACGAAAATGTATTACACGGGATAAGATGTTAAATGGTGCAGCGGCGATGACTCCCAGGTTTTCTAATTTTGTTTACTCTACGTCGTCCTTCGTGTTGTCTTGTTTTTCTCACGTACGTGGCTTTATTTATCGTGACCTCGTTCTATTATTTTAGTGCTGTCGTGACGATATAATCCTCAATTTGTGATTCATAGTTACATGGCGTTTTTAAAAGACTGCATACATGTATACAGATGAGTAATAAATCTCATGAGTAAACAATCGTAGATACAGTTGGTTCCAGGATAAATAATTAGGTAATTACTTAATGTTTAATTTTTTCGTGCAGATGTAAATTTAATTCGATAGTTACAGTCATGGACAATACACAAAATAAAGGACACACACCTAGACCAAGGACAAAAATTTAATAATTATTCAAGTTTCTTCTTCGCCAGGAATCGAACTCAGGACCCTTCAAACGGCGGTCTGGCATAATAATCATTGCGACATACGCGTCTTCCTATAATTTATATCATTCAAAGTGATAAAAGAGTTTAGTCATTATTCGGAAGCATATAAACCTGAAATGTCACCCTGATATCATCACGCCATGACATTTTCCAAATTGCGTCTTACATTAATATTCGATTAGCGATAATTAGGATCACATTTTGCAAAAATGGGGGTTATCTATAAAGGTTCAATATGTCGTATAATCATAATTAAAAGGTTACGCTGTCGTACTATTATCTATTAAGTAGGAACTCATATCCATAACATGCAAACAAATGTAAGGTTGTAAACAAAATACTTGTTCTTATTACTGTGTTATTATTATGTACTTTTTATGGTACCTAGATACACTATTTTATTTCTTGCTCAAAAAACCTTGTCTTCTGAATCGTTGAATTTTATTACACTGTCTCTCTGTAAATCTTTGGTTCAGTGAGCTAACAACTCGGGTTTCAGAACCTTGACCATTAGACACTTCACAGTTAGACTATCTTTAGACAAACGGTTCACTGTTACATCTGTAGATCCCGAGAGATTTACTGTCTATCAATAATTTAGAGATGTTCGTTGCGATAGCTCCGTGAATTCTTTATGGCGGATATAAATGACCATTCTGGGCAGGTTTAATTATAGAGGATAATAATAGTAAGCTGATAACCATTCGGTTAATTTCTTTTCCCTCATAAATAAGCCGTGGTGTATCATTCCCAGATAATTTTGGTCTCGCGCCTTTTGTTATTCTACCAGGAATTGGTTAATTGTCTTTTACGATATATTTTTCTTTGAATAAAACATCTGATCTCTATTGTTTTACGCATATAACTCAGCTTACTTCACGTATTGTTTTGTCGGATTCATGCAATTAGTTTCGATACGATTCCGTGGTTCGTCTTCAGGAGCCACCGGCGACGAGAGCTCGGTTGTGAGGAACAGCTAAATTAAGTGATCAATGAAGTGTGAAGCAATGTTTATTAAATAGATAATATAAAAAAATACCATCAGGTGGCTCTTACAATAATAACACTAAAAACTTCTAACAATAATAATAATTCAGCGATCATGGAATTGGCCAAAATACGTAATTAGACTCCTCATTGAACCATTATGAAACTGGCCTAATGAACCATACATTACTAGTGAATGATATTCTGACTCGGATACTGCGGTAACATTATTAGGTAGATATTACTGGGCGTATCAAATTTACTTAAGGTAATTTTGTAAATGCGTGTTTTAAAAAAGAATATATTTGGAATATGATACTAATGACTGTTGTACCTAATCCCTTGTGAGTTTTCATAACAATTGTAAATTGACCTTATTCCTAAAGTGTTACATAATCTTGTACTTTTACGTCAAATTATTTGTTAAGTACCTACACCAACTTAAAATATACCTACTTCCTCATCTAGTCTCAATCGCGAAATTATCAAAATCCCAGAGCGACGGTTACACAAAATCAACGCTCTAATGCGTATTCCTATCTCTGACATAAACCATTAACCGCAAATTATTCAAGTCAGCCTTTCTTAAAACCTTAAGATGGTTTTAATAAGCGATCGAGCATTTTATACTGTAAAATATTTCTTACCATTACTCTTTCCTCTTGGATATAAAATTACAATTTGCGGAGATCTTTGCAGAAAAAGATTTTTTGTTCTTAAACAAATTATAAAAAGGTGTAGAAAACCGAGGATAAGCTACCATCGCGGAACAATAAATTGCAAACTGTAAAAAATGTAAAAACGGTTTCCTTCTGTGGTATATAATACACCTGGAGCGCTATGATATAGAGATCTTCAAAAGTACTACAGAGCCGGCAATGCATCGGTGACCAAGAGATGTTGCTCATGTCTCATAGGCGAAGATGAATATTTGCCATCAGGTTAACTTTATCGTCAACAGGAAAAACAATGAAAAACCAAAAGGGTTCGCTGATATAATTCTGGTCAAGATTTCAGTGTCATTTGTCACGGACGAACCGTGAACGTGAACATCAAGGTAGAACAGGAAGAAAAAAAGTAGTTATATAAATTATACTCAATTTTGCATTTAAAGTGTGCAATGTGGTAATGTTTCGTACATGAGAGAAGAATTACATCAGAAAACCAAAAATATTCCTGGAGAATCTAGAACCGTGGAGGTCAATCTGCGGTAAGTGGCTGGTGTCTGTGCGTCCCGCGGCCGGTATCAATGAAACGAGTTATTCAAGTCTGATCCACACAAACAGATCCATTATAGCTATTTTTTCCGGTCAGATCCTTTGTAATTTGACCATTCCGGATCGATCCATTTCCTGTTTATAATGGGTAAGTACAGTCAATTAAAAAACAGTTGATGAAATAAAAATATGTAGTTTTTATTCGTATAAGAATCATCACATGTTACGCTAAGTCATTTGAAATCATCTTTTCATAGTTATGTTAATATTATATTAAGTCCTTGGATTTGGAAGCGACTGGGTACCAAAACGGTATTGCACGTAGACGCTCATAGTAGGTACTAATAGCTACGCTCCAGATGGCACCCATAAAGCTATGAAGGGCTCCTATGCCCCTCAGTCAGAAAAATGTGACGAAAATTCCAGTGCCTAACAGTATTTAAATTAAAGTCACTCAACTGGTTTCTTATTTCAGTTTTATTTTAAATGAAATATCGAACAGATTAAAGATATAAACCTACACTATCACTCTAAAAGTACGAAAAGCATAATAGTAACAAGAAGATTAAACAAGCGATTAAACGGTTTTTATGTTTTTATATTTAGTATCTAATGCAATACGTATACTACCCACCATCTAGCATTAACACCATCGATTTATTGCTCAGACAAGATAACTTAAAGGAAACTATGTGTCTCAAATTCGAGACTCCACATGTCATTCGCCAGACAAAAATAGAAAATGGTAAGTGAAATAGATGCATGAAATATGCATCTCAAAGTTGGCCTTTACTTCAATTTCTTGGCTCATGAACACACAGTGAAAATGGTACGTTGTGGTAATCCTTTGCATTACGTACTTTGTATCCGTACCACTGCTCTGCACTTAAAGTTATATTTTAAAGTCAATAGACGAGGAAAGAGCAGAAGGTCCAACTTTTGTAAGTAGAACGATAACCAAAACCGTATCTCTGAAGCATTATAGAGCATAAAGAAGCAAAAAATGCTCAATTTTGTTGACCGACATTACAACTTTAACGAGCTTATAAATAAAGTTTACAATTAAATAAAATTAAATATATCTAGTTTATTCCACGTTAGTTTTTCACAAACTTACACTATTGTAAAATTAAATTACACCATCGCATCAACAAGTCTCTACTTCTAACATAAGTTTTTAATGAAATAAAGGTGACAAATAAACGAACATGCAGCACCCCCTTCCGCTGTCGCCCTTGAACAACTGCGACCATCGAATGAAATCACGAATGAAATGAATGCGAATCGGTCAGCGTGATCGTAAGTAAAATTAAGTTAATATTTATTAAGCATAATATATTATAATATGATTTTGTATGGAGATATGTATATTAAATGATATACATACATAGGTTAAGCTAGCAAAGAACATGTATTAAATTAATCTTAATGTACTAACATCGTTCAATATTCAACATTTATTATTTAAATTAAAGCCATTAGGTACTTGAATTAAATTATATTACACAACAAACAGAGAGCAGTATAATGTTATTAAACTATCTAAATGCCGACCATGTGGACGTAATGCCACCATTTATCGTTCTTAGTGAAAATTACGACTTTGCGGCCGATTCATAGTCGTTGCGACTTAGCCAACTCCACATGTCATGCTACAATAATTTACGAAATAAACTACTGTTTCGAGTGAATTGAAATAGGTACAATGTGCCTGTAATGTCAAGGGGAGAAATCAATAATAATTTAAAGTCTAGTAGGTAAGTACCTCCGTCATCAACGTACACACGTAGAAAGTCAAAATACTTGTAGACATTTTTGTAATGAAAAGGTGGGTTAAAACAGGAACTTCCAAAATTTTCACGGCTTACGGAGAGTTTATTTGTATACATAAAATGTTTCGTCTCCGTAATTTTTGTTATTAGAGTCTTCAAAATGGCCATTTTGTAGTAAACCATCATAATCAAACACTAACAATTCAGTATTAACATAAATCTGAATTAGGTATACCTACCTATTTTTGTTCAAATAAAAGTTTTTTGGTAGGTAGGTACATACCTAAGTGACAAGTACTTAAGAAATATTAATAAAATCATTTTCACAATATCATGAATTCTCATGGGATAGACAATAAAGAGGATTTATATTTTTTTGCTTTTAAGTTGCGAATTTGCGGTAATTTCCAAATCCACGCGAGCGTAGCCGCGAGCGGTTGCTCGTTCAGTTATAAAATGAATTTTTCATTTAGTGCCTACTTTAGTATTAAATTAAAACCTGATTAGACATCTCTTCCGCTGATTATATGACACGCCTTAATTGTAATGTGATATTACAACGTAAAACTTTTTTTGTGTACCAAAATTAAAAGAGATTAAGATTGGATCCAAATAATTACTTTTTTAATTAGTACTCAAATACGTTAAGATGTAGATATGATATTTGTGCGGTACAAAGTAAACTAAGTAGAATAATTCTATGATTGTTATATTTAATTACCAAACTGGAAACACTACGATCTTAAAAGATAATCTCTATCACAGCAATCTAAAACAATTCATATACGCACGGAGATCTGCCGCACTGCCACTAATTTAATTTGCACAAGGAGACAACAGCAAGTTGTCCGCACCCTCCTAGGCCGAAACAAGACTCGTGTAATCCCTCAAATCCAAATTAGATTTTCTTTCAAAGCCCCGCACCATTCACAGGTTTCCGGCTCTCCCCGACGCGTCGACGCCGATCCACTGACTCGAGTTCAATCCGTTCCTCTACCTAATTGGAAAAAGAACAGATGATACACTTCGCAACACGTTCTATACGTTCAGTTAATACCGTGGAGTTAGCTCGGGGTTGTTACCGATATCCTGACTCACACTACGAGAGTTCAGCGCAACATCTTAACACAGGTAGGTACTTATTCTGATAAAATGTGTTGTGTCACTATTTGCATAAAAATGTCAGCAAAACATGTTTTCAAAAGAAAGGATCTATGTGAAGTATACGATATAGTTAACAAAGCGCTAAAAAAAGCTTCAACCATAAAAACAATATGATTAAGTATATGGGAAGATATAAAGTTTAACGCAACCTACCAAAACATGCCATATTTCATGCTTGTTGAATGGCGAGGCACAAATATTAAGATCCTCAACAAGGAGAAACAATGAAATAAAGGGGCGCTATAGTAATGAATAGGCTTTACAAATATTGGGCCAGATTTAACAGGGTGTAAGTCGATAGCGGCACAGGCAATGTCGCGTGCCCGCCGCCCATGAGCCGGGAAAGCACGCACTCGATTTAGTCATCATACACCGAAAACACAAGTAAAATTAAATATTTCATTAAAATAATACGTGCCGACCCATTATGATCCATTTATCGGTACGGTTACAGTTCGCTGTAATTAATTGGACTACATTCACGTTACCCACTTAGATTAGATTACTTGGAGATATGAAAATATTTTCATTGAAATTTAATTCTCCCTTTACCTATCTACCGTGACAACCAAAGTATTAGCGAACGAAAAGTGATTGACGATTTTTAATAAAAGCGCCCTAACGACCTGCGTTCACCACGTAGACATATTAAATTTAAAAAAAAACCTAGTCGATCAAAACATGATTATACTCGTAGATTAACGAGAAGCACTTTTTTACGTTTAATTAAAAGTAAACCTGAAAAATGGATTTAAGTGGATACCGCGAAAATAAAGAGCTAAAAATAAATACCCAAGTGGAACCTTATATAAAATATACCTAATTTAATATATTTAAATTTTACTGTTTAGTCGTTATTGAAGCTCGAGTCGGCCAAGGCATTCTTAGAATTAAATTAAATATCAAAGGAAATTACATATGTTCCAATTGACGCTGATCTTTTGTCCCTATTGAAATCCCCAGCAAAAACAATGTCGGGACGGAAATTAAACCAATATTTAGATCTGACTACATATTTATCCCTATACGATTTTGAGGAAATTATTTTGGGGTTCGTTGAGGCGTATGTGTACTTTTGACACATTCACACAGATTTATTTGGTACCCCATGCCAACCAAGCGTCACGTATTGTGCCAATAGGTGGCAACACAATATCTCGCAACCATTCTGGTACACTCATGTACCAGGTCATCCACCGTAGATGTGATTTGGTCAGTCCAGCGCACGGATGGCCGCCCGCGAGGTTTTACGCGATCAACCTTGCTTTGCTACCTATAGATATACCTAGTCACTATTAAAAGCATCCCCTACGAAAGTCAAGGAAATAACTGGAGGCGAACTAGGGAAATATTCTCCGACCTTATTATATTTAGATGTAGAGTATATAGGGAAATACTACCACTATGCTTGAGTACCGTTTATACCAGGTGGTATAGAAAGAAGCGAGTCCAGCGACTTCCAATAGGATTTCATCCAGGAAGGCGTATTGCTATAATAGCTGACAAAGCAAAAGACGAGCCAAGCCACGTGAAGATAAGTTAGCGCCGTTGCTGGAACAAAGCGTCACAGACGCATTGCCTGCTACAAAATAAATGGAGGACTGATACTTAATATTTGTGGTAGGTACGTACGCCGTCACTACGAGAGGCCAGAATTACAAGAGGTGGATGGTGGTGCAATGACTTCCTCTAGAAGGGGACTGGCTCGTCCGTTGTGTAGCAGGGTGCACCATAAACAGAAGAGATGAGTTTGGAGTTAATTTTCCGTCTGCCAGGGTTTTTGAAATGCCGGTAAAAGAAAACTGCTTGCATTATTCTTCTTCACTTCTCAAGCTATTATTACGTTATGTACTTATTTCATCTTAGCAATTTATTCCGTTTAAAAAATATATTATATCCAAGCCTTCATTGTTTTTATTTGGCGTTTACTTATTTCGACAAGTCGTCTTGTTAGTGGAGTGGTAAGTGATTGTAAGTGGCTGGAGGTTGGCGCCTCGCCGGAAATCGTTCCGCGTGACGGACGCCGGAAGTGACGGTGGATCGTGTTTCTACTTCACGTCGCGTCGTGGCGTGGCTTGGAACCTCCTGCTGATGCCTTCGACTTTACCCTCTTGGGATAGCCTGGGAATAATATTTGACTTCGGACGTGTGTTAAAGTATGTATGTATGTAAAAGATATAATTTCAGTATACACATAGATACTAGGTATATTTCAAAACGAATAAGGCGGGAACCCAGCTGTTGTGATTTACGGATTAATAGCTGCTTAAAAATTTATCACAATAATACAATTTATTTCAATTCTGACTTGGAATTTGGTGTTTTATTCATTTTTATTTATTTATTTAAAAGAAACAATGTATTAGCTTTATTTATAGATTAAGGCGGTATAAGATTTCCTAACTTGGTAAAACCTGTTATCGTCTGGTTAAGCGAAAATTCGCCATGTCGGGATCTTGCTAAGTGATTGTAAATGGCGCCTTGTCGGAAATGGCGCTGGATCGAGTTCCATCGGTACATGACACTTCTACATTATCAAGAGTCTTTATTATACGGCACTTTGTGAAATACAAGCTTTCTGAGGAACTTTTCAGTCGAATCATTTAATTATTGTTTTTCATAACCACCGCGTCCATCTAATTATAGTGGTTTTTCTTTCTAGTTTATAGACGAAGAAGAAATAAGGTATAAACAAACTTAATGATAATATCTTTTCATTTAGCTATGGGCATTTTAGTAACAAATCATCTGTTATAATAGAGGAATCGCCAATGCATCGCTGGCACTGAACAAGAGCCCCGTTTGCCACGTTTTTAAAGAAACCCTTTTTCAAAGAAGAGAGCAATCTACATGTACGTAATAAACATTCGGAATTTGGAAAAAACATTCTGAATACACAATTAATGAAAAATACCAAGACTCAACAAATTCAATTTTCTTTTTAGACACACGTCTTTTCTGTAGAGCCATAATAAAATTGAACATTAAGTGAAAGAGAGAAACAATTTGGCAATCACGTTGGCAATGAAAAAATATTAAGCAACATCCAACGAAGAGCATAGTTGTTTTGTAGTGCTCCTTATGACTATTCGCTCAACCCTAACGATTATTCCGTCCATTGTAAGACATAGCGGCGGTGCCAAGACGCACGGAGAAAGAGCTAAACTTACAAAAGTTTCCGACTTGTTCAAATGGCCGGCTTTTGTTAGAGAGCGACTTATTGTTCGGGACAGATTGCGGAGGATCAGCGTCTTGGTTCTGTCGCTCGGCGCCCGATTCTACGAAACACGAAACATGTGTATTACAAGTTACGTTGCAGAGCTTAACTCGGGCCTATTGGAAATTGTTTTCTGAAATGTGTATGTAGTATTAAAATTGGTAGCCATTGTTTGAAGTTACACTACCGTCTTTATAATAAGCATTCTGACGATTTGCAATAATATTGCAACGTGTCTGCAATCTAAATTCTAAAATGATTACTTTGCAACAAAGACTCTGGTTGCCAATGATATATGATCGCGAAGCTTTTAGCTGTTATTAATTATCTAAATGATGTAGACATTTAGTGCACAATATAGAGATGTATGCGTCGCGACGTCGCCGTCACGGGCTGCTAACGCTATTTGTAAACGAGAGCGAATCGCCAAAATTCTAAACAAAACAAATTAAAAATAAAATAAAAGGGCTATAAAAGGCATTATTTAACTTCTCAGTTAATACAAAAAATATTTAAGTATTTAATAATGTTCGTTTTGTGCTAATTAGAAGTACAATTTGTAGGGCAAGCCCTTTAACTGGGATCACAACAAACAAAAAGCGCGTTTGTATTTATCAAAGATCAGAAACAATTTCGTTAACACACGAAACATAAGCACGATAACTGTTACGGGGAATAAATTCCTTGTTTTTTTTTTGTTTTCGTCTGCAAATGTGATGCCTTCATACCTATTACCGAAATATGTCGCAATATATCCGGTAGGTAATAACGAAATAATATGTTTTGCAAGATAGAATTCATATTTCATAAGCACTCATACGCAGAAGATATTGCTGGGAATATGGCACTTTCTCTTTATATCGTAGTAAAGATAAGACCCCAGTTGATAGGAGAGGGGTGACTGTTGTCAGCCTTCTTTAGATTCATTTCCCGACATTTGCGTCACGCTATATTTCACAAGCGTACCGAATGGACTTTATATGCATGGAGACACACGGATTTTATTCGAACCTACATAATATTGGAATACACGTAGATAAGCGAAGTGGTATGTGGTTATAATATTACGTGCTATATTCTCAGGTTATATTTTAAATTTACTCATATCGGTATTATAGCCCATTAAGTGGTTTTAAATTCAACAGAGGTACGATTTAAAACTGTTTGAATATTTACTTCACTTTACACCGATGTATTGTAAAACGTACCTATTATAAGTTTAACAGTTTAGAACGCCTGTAAACTCAGTGCTTAATGCATGCAAGTGCCATTACTAATTCAATAGTCGGTTCTAGCATCTGCAAGTATTACGATGTCCATAAAAAGCTCATTCCCGCACGAGCATAATGACACCTCTCCGCACATCGCGTTATACACTCGGGAACAGAATAACTATGTTGAATACAATAAAAAATTAACACAATATTTAAAATTTTACGACATAATTTCCTGCGTGTAAAAACCCGTAAATCTGTTGAGGTCGTATTAACATAACCGCTTTGTTAAATGGAGTCGAGATAATTTGTGGACGAAGTTTGGCCTGTAATACCTCGCAAATTGCCGGATAAGACTGTGTGAGACAACTGTTAGTTTTAATTAAACTGCTGGTTACGTTCGCGGGAAGTCCTCGAAACGAGAAAATTATTCTAATCTTATAAGCTTGTCGGTGTCCCGGAAACTTGGCAGAAATTAATATCATGCGGGTCGGCTCGCACCGGCTGTTATAAGTAAATACATCCGTAAAATGGGCTACATTAGTTTTAGATATTGTAGAAGAATTAAGAAATTTATTGCGAAATTGGACGCGACGTCTGTTCAATTAAATAAAAGCGGGGAAGTAGAGACGTAGAGATAATCTTTAGTTTCAATTTGAGGAGGCGCGATGGAGTGTCTAGGGAGAAGTAGGTATTACATTGCAGGTAGGAAGCAATTGGCGAGCGCGCCGGACGAGCACCTGTGTCGTGGCGCGGCTGGCGGTCCCACCACGCGCGGTTAGCATTGCGACTAGGACGTATTCTCATTTATACTCTGTTCGCGTTCGGTATGGTATTCCTATTAAAAAACCTCACAAATCTCAGCTTTCCGTACCTGTGATTATGGTTTATTATAGATTGACGGAGAGCGCTTAAGCGCTAAGCGTAAGCTAAATTGAACTGATTTAAAATTTGATTTTAGCGGGGAGTGGTAATTACATATTTTTGGCGACTCAAGTATTGTTGTTAGTATTGTTGTTAATAATCTTCATATCTCGTAAATAGATGAGTGGTATTGAAGTAACAGATCCAAATATGTTTTTAGTTCAGGTTTGACCTAGGAAGGTATACCTATGTACATATCTTTTGAGTGTAGGACACACTATCTCAGCTTTGATTTCACATTGAGATAGGTATTTCAGATTTGCAATCACATATTAATTCTGCTCTGGTCTTAGTGGTTTAATATTTAGGTATCTAGCTAGAAATTGTATGTGCTGAAACGTGTTTATTTGTAGGATAACACTCTTATTTAACGTCATCCCAATTTCCATAGCATCCCTAACATTGTTAAAATGCATGTGCAACAAAAACTTTACGATAAAATAATTGTAAGTGGGTGCACTAGTTATTCGTGTACAGATTGTCTCTCACTCTTGCTGTGCACAATAATTGCTGGCGTAGTTCGGTGAGTCGGACCGCTTGTCAAACTTTGGTAATTTAACTTCAAAACAGGTTTCTGTCGGTATACTATGTCTGAAAATTTGTTCAACCACTCTTGAGATGACAATAATATTCGAGAAACATGTAAGCGCAACATTTGAGCAAGTGAAACAGTTTTAATATTTTAACGAGCAGATGAACCACCTGATGGTAAATGGCTACAGTCGCCCATGGTCATTTGGTCATCATTAAGAAAAGAAAGAAGTGGAAGCCAAAGATAATGCGGATTCGTCCGAAACTTGAACATGTAAATTAAATTTGTTTAAACGAAAAATGTATGACAAAAAAAATCGTTTGTGTGATGTAAATATACTCGTAATAGGTTTATTTAAACGTTAATGTTTGTAAAGTGCGACAACGAACTTGTGTATTTTTCTTACAAATAATGTTCTCATGTAAGTGACGAATATGTCTTACCTACCTACTGTTGGTTTGAAAACAAATAAAAATAAATAGGTATTAATTGGTTTACAAATCAACGTTTTCCAAACCTATCAAAAACCTATTCAGATTAACTTTAGTTAGGTATTACAGAATATAAAACAGAATACGATAAACACAAAATATTTTATTTATCAAAAACACAAAGAGCTGTTGTAGCTAGATATATTTTAGCCGTAGAATTTCGACTGAATTTTCGTGTTATTGAAATAGGATTGTTACAATGCCAAAGTGAATAAAAACAGCGCCATGACACGACTGAACCCTTTGTTATGACCCACCGAGTGTGAATTGATAATAGTCGTGTGTTCGGCAACCGTGTTTGTGAATGCTCATGTCCAGGTGAAGGATTCTATTTAAATAGCTACCTACTCACATTTCACGTTTTATCTTGTACCGTGGAATTCTATTTAAATAAATCTCAGTATTATTTTACTTGAACCTTTTTGGATAATACCTACGCAGTAGAAATGGTAAATTAGGCGCGTACTAGACCGAATAAGTTGCTGTAGTGTATACCTAGTAGGGCATACAGCAGATCTTTTTAAGATTCTGTAGTAGACAAATTTCTTTGTAGGTTTGCAGCTTAGTTCAGAAACTTTTAATAGGTAATAGTAATCTGATAAAGTAGGAATAAAATACAAAATCAGAAAATAATTTTCGACCGAATGGTACAATGGTTAACACGCCGGATCACCGTTCCAAAGGTCCTGGGTTCGATTCCCAGCGAGACGGAAATTTAGATGATGTGTTTAAAATTTCCGTTCTTGGTCTGGGTGTATGAGTTCTCGTTTTGTGTGTTGTTCATGGCAACCACAATATAGGAAATTCTACTGTGGGGCTATGACTGCGTGGCGTTAAAAATCATAATTGTAGGGAATAATAATTTTAGTACCTATGCTGCCTTTGTGTACTGTGTAGATTTAATAACAATTACTATTTCATTATTTAATGGTTGCTTTATTTTAGTTATGTACGAATAAAAAAAATTAAGTGCAAGAAGATATTTCTTATTCGTTTACTCTTTTAAAATAGCTACCTACGTCTTCGTTCAATGTAGAGCAGTTACGGGCAGTAAAAATTCATTCTCCACCAGTCAACAAAGGTTGACTAAGAAAATGTGCGGTAGGATTTAGAGCAAAATAAATTAAAATAACTAACTCCCAGACAAATGAATGTAAGTGAAAACGTTATTGTCAATATTACAAGCATTCGGAAATGATATGAAACAATACGGACACACGGCGCGCTATGGTCGCATAAATTCGTTTTACGCAGCTCTACGTCCGGGGAACGACTAATTAGAACATAAATCTATCTTAATACAAATCCGTTCTTTCAGGACAAGAATTTTCCCATCCCGTGAGATTAAAAAGTAAAATTATAGCAATATCTTTTGTGTGGGAATTTTTATGCTCATTTCAATTGTACTTAATATGTAAGATTTATTTCGATTTCGACGATTTTAATTTGTTTTTTAATAACGTTCTATGATTACGCTATCTAAAGGGATGTACCTATTAGCCATAGGAATGTTTTTTTTATACATTTAAACCATTTACTACTGTGATATAATTATGTTAAACCGGATAGCCTGGCAACTATTGTTTACCTATGTTGTCCCAATATAGTATAAAAGAATAATTTATTGAGACATTTAGGCATTAGTGCAACGTCGTTTGAAACATTTTGCGCAATTACGTCATTTATAACTCACCTGTCTATTATATATCAAGTAACATTTTGTTAGAACACCCATGAAGCAAATATAGAGAGGAGCAGGAGACGTTGTATGTAGATTTCCCTAAGAAAGAACGCGTGACACTTTGCGGGGTGAGGGGGATAAAGAAGTTGGCAGGATCTAACAAGATCCTGCCCACTTCTTTATTTTCCATCTAACGGTCAATAGCAAAACTACTCGCTTCGTTTTATATCGATTTTACTATGTAGTTTAACTATCTCACACTAGATGTCAATAAATGTAGGATATAACAGGGACGTACTTAAAATATAAGAATAGTTTCGCCATCTAATGGCGAGTAGACAGCACTTCATACTTTTCTTTGAAAATGTAAACGTCCATAACGCTGTGCACAGGACGGACGCCGACGGTAGACTGACTTTAGGCCACGCCTACTGTGATGCCGTCAGGACCTAGTTGAGTTACAGTGCGCAGTTGCTTAGGCCGTCTCCTCTCTATATTTGCTTCATGAGAACACCTGAAACCCGAAACCTCTCCTCTTCACATCTCTCCTCTCCTCTTCACTAATCTCTTCTCTATGGCACCTCCAAGCCTTCACAATAAAACATCTCATTTCACCACCTTCTGCTGATCTTGCTTCTCACAGTTGTTCTAGTAGAAGTATATAATTCCTCCAGTACAAAACTTCGTTACGTAAAACCTCGTCTTGAAAACAAATGTGTATAGCATAATTATGTATGACTGTAACCACTCATCATCACTCGAGTATTCAGAACAAACAATTATCTGTCACATAAAATGCCTGGTCTGGAGTAAAAACTGGGACCATCGCTTCTTAGACAAGGTCACCATCAATTAGGTTATGGGGCCGGAAATTCATAGCGTACGAGTACATAACATGAAGGCCGCATAAATAAGTTTTACGTACTGTAAGCTTTACCGAGGAGGGGTAATTACGACATAAATCCATCTTGATAAAATCCGTGTCCGGAACTTCATGCTGTTCTTATACAATTTAATACTTAGGTATTAGTACTATTACATGATATCACTATAACTATTTCAATTACATAAATAAAGAAAATAATAAAACGAAATGTTACTTGGCAATGATAATATCGAGTCCTTTTGTTCAATTAAAATTAGATGTAGGTAGATGTAAATGGGGGTGTTCTTTCTAGTATAGTTAGGTATATTATCTACGTTTCCAACATTTAATAAAAAATGTACTTACGATTATTACAATAAGTAACGCGCATTTAAGCATTTTTATCACTACATAATTATAGTGCCAGCCGTAAAAATGTAAAGAAAAATGAAGTAGGGACATAACTTTGGAGGCGGACACTATTACTTGTGCTATTACGTTACGACGCCTGACAGCTAGGGCCAAAAAATTTGAACGCTTACCTCATTCAGAGAAATCTTCAACCCCTCACCTTTGGTGCAATACCTAGTCAAAATAAAATAGCTTTCGTTGATCAAATCAAAATTTCCTGCAATTACGCCGACTTTCAGTTAAGTTAACTTCCCAGTAATTTTTCAGTGAATTGAAATTTTTGGTACACATCAAAGTTTAGGTATTTTACCGTTTTAATTAGTCTTTATAACATTATAATTATTTCTCATATAACTTTGCCATTGTTGTAACCTCTGCCCCATCTCTGCCCTTATTCTTGTTACTCCAAATATAATATTCACCTAAATGAAAGATATTATTGATAGATTGAACCAATAAGATATTGAAATATGAATATTGCTTTAAACTAGTAATCTGGGATTAAGCGATTACAAAGTCAAAGGTTTTATGTCTCTACATAAAACCTTTGACCCAAGCTCTGACCCACGCTGTATGTTAATTCTACGATTTAGATGATGTCACTAACTTTAAGTTATAATGCGATATGTGTTTTAAATTCAGTCCGCATCGTGCGTTATTGCTGCAGAGTGCGATTTACGATGGTGCTCATTCTAAAATAAAGCTATTCCTTCTAAAATATTGTCATACGTTTTTAATATTTCACATCAATGGCCTCCAGAGTGATATTATTCAAATACGTTTCTGACTTTTTGTAATTCTGTATAGGTATAGGTACTTAGTACTAAAAATGAAAAAAAAAATGAAATGAATACAGAATTTCATAACCAACTGTAAATAATATTCGCGTTTTATATTTTTATTAGTTTTCATCTTCATTTTGCTCTTAGATAAAAGAGCCAGACAATATTTTCAGTTACTTTGTCGTTTCGTGTACCTACTTAAAACGGAAAGTGCGGCTACGTCAATAATGTCTTATTTGCGAAATGTCCACGATTCGATTTTCAACCAAATAAATATCAATATGTGTATTGAGTTTTACAATTCGCAATAATGTTTTACATTATGTGGGTAAATCTTAATTAAGAATTTGTTCCATAATTCCATGTGTGTTTCACTTGTGATTCGATTCCCAAAGTAGGTACCTTAATGATGATTTTTTTAAGGCAAAGGCGGTCAGCGCCGATACGGCGCTGACCGCCTGAATATCTGTATAATGAAAGCAATAGTGGTTGTACTCAAAGATTTTTATGGGGTTAAGGTAAAAACGAGAAGTCAAGTGGCGGGTGGTGGTAATAACCCGGATGAACTCTAAGCTATTACTGTCACTAACAGTCCATGTCCAAGTTCTCGTACTCATATTACAAAATAATCAACTAACATTCTGATACCATCCATTGAATCCTGTTCTACGTCAGTCACTGTTAGCGTGGGCGACGGAAGGGTGGTGCTGCATACATGTTCGTTTGCTACCTGGATTCCAAAAAAAACGCTCAAACGCTCAAAGTAAACAAAACTTTAATAAAGGACAGTAAATTCATAATAACTGGAATACATAATTAATTACGTATCAAAATGAACGAGGAGCGGCGACATTAAATTTTTAAAATCCAATTGTGTTGTGTTTATTACTCAACTCCTTATTACTCGTGCAGGTGTGGCTGTTCTCACGAAGCAATTAACGTTCACTTAAGCTGAAGGGTTGTACTTGAACCTCAAAAAAGGAGACAGAAGAAAAAAGGGTAATGTGTTCTTAGCTCCACTTTGTTCATGGGAAATGTTTTTCTTTGACATGCGAAGAGCAGAACTGAGTAATGAGGAAATTATGCTATAGACACACGGGAAAATAATGTGCTTAAAATCTATTGTAGCTGACAGAAAAAAATTTAAACAGTATAATGTAATTATGTTACCAGTTGTTACTAATTTTTATGATTATTATTTTTATGATATTTATATAAATACAATTTCATATTTTTAATGATTGAGTTTAAATTATTTCTTTTAAGTACTTTATGTAGGTAAATTATATATTTTCGTTACATTTAAAGATTTTTTTTATTAAGTAGGTACCTACTTTAAATTTTTGTACTTAATACTATAGGTACTCATTCAGTACAATACAATGTTTTGTACGTACCAAGAAACAATAAGGAAGAGTTTCTTTTTTACTTAGAGGTATTTTGCACAACATTACTCAAAATAATTTATATAGGACGTACCTTCTTACCTCTCTACCTGTTCTTCATCGGTTCATTGAATTTTTTTAATAAAAAAAACAGACGAAGGTACACGCAGACAGTTACTCAACTAATTCTTTAAGTGTGACCCTTATTAGATCAAATATAAAGAATCCTAAATCTAACACGTAGCAATATACCTACTCTCTGAGATTTTTGTTATCATATTGAAAGTTATTCAACTTTATATATTTAACGGATTATCAAAAGCTAACGCCGCGTGACGTAAACTTCCGTAGAAGCTCGCAGCCACTGCAAAGTTAGCGCATGCAGTTCAGAACTGGGCCATAACTTCGCACGCAACATTAACTTGGGTCCTGTCGCGACAAAGCTCACACCGCGATACTTGACGTCACTACAAGAAATGCCTTCGGTCAATATAAGTGTGCACAATGTGCCTATATAGATAAGTAATGAAGAAACATTTGTACTTTTGCGGACTTCCAGAAAACTAGTGGATTGTGTGGTTGTTCGCGTGTATTTTTATAGGTTATATTCAACAATTTCTCCGTCACTTGTCAATCGATTTTGTTTTTTTTTTTAGTAAGTTTTTAAAAGAGCTTCCTTATTTGATTGTCCCATTGCCACCTAGGTATATCTGAGTCGCGATGATTTTCCACTCGCCGCTTAAAACAAATTTATTACCGTTGCTCACAGTCCAATTTGGCTTGTCAGCAAAATTTACTTGCGGCATTTAAAATTTTCGTTGTCAACCTGCAAAGTAGGCAGGTTTATTTAAATCGTAGGGGCGCGTCGGAAAGTTGGCATTTAAGGGGGCTGCAATAACGAATTTCATATCGAACGCACACACAGTGTAGGGGGATCGCATGAAGTAATTCAAATTCAAAATATAATTTCTTGTATTCTATCTATCTATCAGCCTATCGAAGTCCACTGCTGGACATAGGCCTCCCCTAACTGGCGCCACTCCGACCGGTCCTGAGCCCTCTGAATCCAGCGGTTTCCTGCTGTCTGCTTCAGGTCATCAGTCCACCTTGTCGGGGGGCGTTCTGTGCTCATTTTACCAATTACTTACTTGCTCATATTGAAATCGGATTTTTTAGTAAAATTATTGAATTTTTGAATGTTCAAAACGAATACTCAGAAACTACTGGGCTGGGCCGATTTACAAGTTATCTTGTCAAATATCTTCCATGTAGATCATTTCATAGACATCTTCAAGTTTGATTTGTGATGGGGAATTCGTACATCTTTGAACATATTACCTGCATAACTTACCCCAAAACTCTGTAGAGATTGACTCATCTAGCAGGAAGCGCGCACCTTTGTTAAATATTCGTGATGCTGCATGCTCCTAAAACTGTTTAGACTTGAAGACAATATCGCAAATTGTGGACCTACGCGAACCGGCTCGGTCGTTATGTGATGTTGGACCTTAGATAAACTCAATACGATGCTTCTGACTGATTTAGTGCGATGAACTATCCATACTTATATTTAGGCACGAATTAAGGTTAAGAAGTGAGTGTTTATTTAATAATATAGGTAGGTACCTAATTGTCTTGTTTTAATCTGTCCTATCTTTTGAACGAATTCAAAAGGTTTTTTTATCTAATATCTTTAAACGAGCAATTCTTGTATATTTATTTATTTATTTATACCTATATATATAATCACGATCTCGGAAACGGCTGCAAAGATTTTCATGAAAGTTACAGATTAGGGGGTTTTCGGCTCAAGGAATCGATTTATCAAGGTCCCAGGTTCGAGAAAAGCTCGGTTCCCGAGATAAAGAGATTTTAAAAACATCATACTGACGTCATCTATGAAACATTAGGATAACTTCTATGAGGTACTGTTTGTAACGTGTTGAACTGACGCCATCTATGAAACATTAGGATAACTTCTATGAGATACGGTTTGTTTGTTTCAGTAGTATGAAACTAGATGGCGCTCGAATATATATTAATATTCATTCTTACGTTGAAGCGCTATTTTTACGTTATACCTACCTATTTTCTGTTTGAATAAAATTAAAAATCAGTGCGATTATCTCGCTTGACCTCGCAGGACGCGTAGTGATAGTTTAACGTGCGTTTGTGATATTTACGAGAATATTTGTAAATAAATGTTAGTTTTGTTATTATCGATTTAATAATATATTTTAATAAAGTTTTAAATAAATAATGGTCAGATCGATGAAATTACTATTGTTGTAAATAGAATCAATAAAATTTTAAGTACGCCTAACAACTTGCTCATTAAACTAAAAGTATATTTATTTATGTTGTTTAATTATCATAAACATTCAATACATTTTATCGCAAATAAAAATTTCAGTCGAGGACTGCCTAAGCCTGCGAAAAGTACGAAGGAAAGTTCAATGAATTTATCTAATTAAGTATGTACCTATTTAAAATGCAATTAATTCGCTCACACAGTTAACTTCTATGAGGTACTGTTTGTAACGTGTTGAAATTTCAGTAGTATGAAACTAGATGGCGCTGTACAACTTTGTGAAACACGCTGTTGAGATCCTTTGGCCGTAACATAAGTAAAATGAATTTTGTGCTCAGTGAACAGTTGTATGATTTGACTCCTGAATAGATGGCGGAATTCCTCGTATTTCTTGCGATTCATACTAAATATAATTTTCAACCGAGCAAAGCTCGGTCAACCAGGTACTGTATTTTTATGTTCGTAACCTCTTACCTAACTGTTTATTGGGTGACCCGATTTTGATAATTCTTTTTTATTAAAAGCTGATTTAATTTTAATATAAGCGATTTGACTACGTTGATGCTATTTTCATTTCACTAATTTTCGATGCTGAAGTCGATAGAAAGTGTTACGTATAAGTTCAGTGATATGCAATTTGATTACCTACTCCATTAAGTACATTCATTTGATGTCTAAAAATTATTATGAAATTTGCATGTTTAAAAGAACATTAGATAAACAAGCATTACATTTTTCATTCATCAATTAAATCAAGCCGAAATCAAAATCGCATTCGATTACTCTAATTATAAATGCAAATTCATGCTTAATCCCGGAATTGAAATATAAAGGCATGTATCTAGTTTTTGCAGCTAATGCTGCATAATTTGTTCAAAGGCGGTGCAAGGTTCTCTCCAATCCGAATAAGATACATTAGGTAAATTAAGCTCAGGCGCTGGCTCCGGGACAAAATTTCTTGATTGGGGTGATTACGTAAAAGATATCTAATTACAGCGCGAGTGAGGTACGGAGAAGTATATTTGATTATGTAAGACAAATCAAATACCCTTCATTACTAGCTTTGGAAAATTAAATTTTAGAAAAATTGTGTCACATTTTTTGAACTAATGAAATAAATTAAGGAATTTTAGAGTATTATTAGATTCACTCAGTTCGTTTAAAACGGCATTACCCTCCTTGTCGGGTATTTCCGGTCACAGATACTTTTTTTATTAGGTAAGGTTTATTTTGCCATATTTTCTCCATATTCACTTATTCATTATCCATATTCACTCTCTGTATGTGATTATCCAACATTTTTAAATTACGGTAAATTTTTCAATTATTCGTGTTCGATTTTGCTTACGTGACCAGGAATACCAGTCTTTACGTCGTACTGCTTATCATCTAGTCCCATTTTGGACGAAATCAAACAGGTAGTTTCCGAGTTATCTCTACTTATCAATTTAGAAGACGATTTATTTTGAAAAAACTTACTTACGTATTTAAACTTTATAATTTATAAGGGTTGCCAACAATTTTTGAATAAGTACCAACAATCCAAAATTAGGCGCGCTAATTTAAAGTAAGTACCTATCGCACACCTAGCAGTATAATGACACATCTACTTTTTTCTTATTTTACAGAAATTAAGGCCAAAGATTTTACGAATGTTTGAAACGAAGTTATGAGTTCATTTTACATTTTGTCATGGATTTTATGGTTTTAGCAACTAGTATAGACCTTAATAGATACTTAGGGATAAAAAAATCCACTTCAGGTTTCCAGGAGTTACTTCATAACAGTCAAAGAAGAAGAAGAGCCATGCAAATGTGCCGTTATACTTTTAAAAAGTTCCAAAAATGTCATATATGCCCCCAAAACCATAATTATACAGGATATAAAAACCAAGAAATAAAGACAATTGGTTAATAGCAATTAAAAGTTTTTATTCGAAACCAACATACATGAAAATGTTTAACTAAAAAGTTATAATAACCTATATTTGGTTAATAAAATAAAGCATAATCACGTATCTTCTCTTAATTGTAAAGGTAGGTAACCATCATAAATTTTTCAAATTACGGTGAGATATAATATGAGTTACTCTCCGTTTTAAAAACAAAAGCACTTTAAACTTGGCAGTTTAAGTTGAAATAAACGTACGATAATGAAATCCAGATTCAAATCAGGTTTTACCTTATCGCTCCGAAATTTTAAATAAGTTAAACTTACGTTTAAGTATCTTTGCGTCGAAGTCGACTTTTGATGACGGGGGGAAAGCACCGCCTACCATCTCGCGGTGTGATGAGCTGATGCCTGACGTGCGTTTCAATCAAAATGCTGTGCGTCAAGCTCTTTTCTCCCTCGACATCAATAAGTCGAGTGGGCCGGATGGTATACCTGCTCTTGTGCTAAAAACGTGCGCTTCGGAGTTGACCCCGGTTTTAACGCGCCTATTCCAGCTCTCCTATTCTGCCGGCATCATGCCGTCTTCTTGGAAGGTAGCTCTTGTCCACCCTATTCCCAAAAAGGGCGACAGGTCAAACGCATCTAACTACAGACCAATTGCAATAACCTCTTTGTTCTCCAAACTAATGGAGCGAATAATCAACATCCAATTGCTCCGGTACCTAGAGGATCACCAGTTGATCAGTGACGGTCAATACGGTTTCCGCCACGGAAGATCTGGTGGTGATCTTCTTGAGTACCTTACTCATTGTTGGGCGGAAGCAATTGAGAGCAAAGGTGAAGCATTGGTTTTAAGTTTGGATGTCGCGAAGGCCTGTGTGGCGAAGGGTATGGCACAAGGCATTATTGTCTAAGCTGCCTTCTTATGGAGTACCCGAGTCTTTATACAAATGGGTCGCCAGCTTTTTATCGGAGCGGAGCATCAGGGTCGTTGTCGACGGTAACTGCTCGGACACTAAGCCCATAAACGCTGGCGTCCCACAAGGCTCTGTGCTGTCGCCCACACTATTCATCATGCATATCAATGATTTGCTCGACATTAAGAATATCCATTGCTATGCTGATGACAGTACGGGTGATGCCCGGTACACAGGCCGTGCAAATATGTCTCGGGTGCAGATTGAGGAGAGGAGGATAAAACTTGTGTCGGAAGTCGAGACATCTCTAGAGCGGGTCTCGGAATGGGGCAGACTGAATTTAGTCCAATTCAACCCCGAGAAGACACAAGTTTGCGCGTTAACCGCTAAAAAAATCCCATTCGTCATAGCACCACAGTTTCAAAACATTCCCCTTAACATCTCTACGAGCATTGGGATCCTAGGTGTCGACATTTCGAATGATGTTTAGTTTCGGGACCACTTGGTGGGTAAGGCTAAACTCGCTTCAAAGAAGTTAGGGGTGCTCTACAGAGCTAAGCGGTACTTCATGCCTGAGCATAGGATGTTGCATGATAAAGCACAAGTCCGATCTCACATGGAGTACTGCTCCCACCTTTGGGCTCGGGCCCTGGCTTGCCAAGTAGACCCTTTTAACCGTATCCAACGGCGAGCTATTCGTCTTGTCGACGATCCCGAGCTCACAGACGGTTTAGATCCACTCGAACTGCGGAGAGATGTGGGCTCTCTCTGTATCTTTGTCTGTATAACGGGGAATGTTGTGAGGAACTGTTTAACTTAATACTTGCGGCTAACTTCCGCCACCGCACTTCACGGGATAAAGCCAGGTTCCACCAACACCACCTGGATACCTGGTGTTCGTCCACAGTACGGTTTTCACGTCATTTTCTGCCGCGTACGTGTAAACTGTGGAACGAACTTCATCCCTCAGTATTCCCACAGTGCTATGACATGGGGTCCTTCAAGAAGCGGGTCTATCGCTTCCTTCGAGGCCGGCAACGCGTTGGTGGCGCCCCTGGTGTTGCCAATGTCCATGGGCGACGGTGATCACTTACCAACAGGTGACCCGTCTACTCGTTTGCCTGCTTAGGCTATAAAAAAACATTGCGATGTCACATGTGCCATTTTTCTACTTATTTACTAAGTTAATAAAATGTCATATTTGCCACTTACGCCAACACAGTTTTAGAAGCGGTTGCACCTCGCGGAGAGTCTCTGACACATCTGACAAATAAGCCGTTGTTATACGCGGGAGCAGGGGGAACGTACCAAGTAGTACAATGACACTGAACGCCCTCTCTCGACAAATATGAAAACTAACACCGTGCCGTTTTGCCGCTTTATAGATTATCCACTTTTAAACATTTATGCCGTAAAAACTCAATTTCGCTATTTTTGTAGATGTGCCATTATACTGCTAGGTGTGCGCTATATTGATGATACATAGTGATTCCATTTCATTTTGACTGGCAACGCATTAGTGATGATCTTTCGTATAACAATGTTCAAGAACAGGCGAGGACGTACCACCATAATAGTCCTTATGTTTGTTTGCCAGCAATAGACATAGAAATAAAAACATTCAACACACAGGTTGTTCGTAAAACTTTCGTGATAAAACCAAAATCGCGGTTATTTCGGCTAACTTGTGAATGTTGGAAGTGACTAGTGAGTGTAGCGAAACACGGGGCGTCCCGCCGGGCCATCGTTTAAAACTAAGTGCCTATAATTCGCAAGAGTTCACCCTCTCACCCTGGGGAATCGTGCTTCGCTGCTTTGAAATATATCTGACGCGTGTACAAACACGGAAATTTTACTACCTCCCTTATAACTTACCTAAAAGCAATATTTTGCATTTTTACCTACCTGTTTCCTGACAAATTGCGTTGGACATGCAAGTCCTGAAAATAAAGTTGTAATTTAATTCATTTTATTATTTATGTACCTACACATCAGTAAATTTCTTACAGACATAGACACCTTGAAACTCTTTACCTACTGTTTACTTATTTCTTAAGAAATTTCTTCCAGCTGAGCTGCGACTGGAGAATGGTAGTCATTAGGCAGTTATTAATTAGCCCACGTGGGTAACTACACATTCTTAATCACATCGTGAGAGGAGACCCGTGCCCAGTAGTGAGTACCTAAGTTATGAGCTACAACTATGAAGTTTTCATTACTGTGGGACTCAGATATTAGGTAAACATGTGCCCAGATATAACATAGTCACCGTAGAAATGGGTAACTGAAAAGGGAAGTAGACGAGCGGATTTTCAGTTCATTTTTGAACTACCTGAAAATCGAGAGAGAGGGTACACTTCGTATTGATTATAATATTATCGGCTATTAGATATTACGAATATAATGGATACAGACGACATAGATAGGTACCTATTGATTTATTGCAATGTATAAAAAGTTTAGAATGATTAATTTAGTCATTAGATGTCATAAGTTTAAAAAACACGCTAATATAATGGAATCATAAATGCAAAACAATAATTTTAGTTACAGCTGTTAAAGGTGGAATTGCGGGTTTTTCCCGTTGGCTCCCATTCCCGTTCTCACCCGTCCCAATAGACCCCGAATTCCGATTTTACAGATAACGTCAAATAAAAGTAAATATTGCTTAAAAGTACAGTTATCAGAAAAAGTCTTAAAGTAAAAATTGAAACACGCGGCCGGATATCTTGAATTGCCGTTCTAAGTATCCTGGGTTTGGCCTGGTTCTTGGTCTGGGTGTTATAATGCCCATGGAACCTACGAGACGGAATCCTATTGTTATTCGAACTAAAACAATACTTATGTAGTTAAAGATCAGAATATAATTAAAGGTACCTAGTAGTTGCAATTCATAAAATCATTTCAAGTAAAATAAAAGCTGCTAAAGGTAAAATAAAATAATACAGCGTATAATAGTGTGTAAATATAAATTGTAACTAGGTAATAACTAATTAGTAGGTATTAATAATAAATAAATAACGCTACACTATGTTAGCCCCACACTAGGATTCCCTGTATCGTGGGTGCCACAGACAACACACAAGACAAGAACACACCCAGACCACAGCTGAACTGTACCTAATCACATCATTCAAATTTCCGCCTCGAGAATCGAACTCTTGGAACGGCGATCCGGCATGTTAACCATTGCGCTAATTGGGTCGTCAAATGGTACGTACGTACGTTTGTAATTTAAACACGATATAGCCGTAAGAGCCGTAGCCCGTAACCCATCAGCTTTCCAAAGAGCCGGGTTGTTTTATTCCATCACTAATGAGTTGCTAATTCAATAAGAGTTTCCATTTCTACCTAACTTTGCAAATTAACGTTCTCGATTAGCACAAAATACAAACTAAACAAGTAGATTGGGAAACAGCGAGAAAATGTGGCCTTTGGTTTGGTTGTAGAGTTTGTATTTGTATCTGAACTTACATGAACTATCTACAAGTCGAAAATCTATAAAAATAGGCAATTAAGTAATCTGTGACTGTTCTTTGTTTGCATATGAAATGAGAAAAACTATTACCTACAGGGGTTTAAGATTTTAAACTTTTATCATCGCGGACACTAAACATTTTAACTGTAACGGGTAGGTACTCACGATATAATAATAAATATCGTGAGTACCCGTTACAGTTAAAATATTACAGGGGTTCTTTATTAACGCAACAGAACCAAAACAATGATTTTTAGATTTTTTGTATGTGTGTCTGTTATGTCGTTCACGCTAATCTCAAAACGGCTTAATCGTTTAATTCAATAGGCTATATTATAAATTAAGTAGTTCAAGTGTAAAATAATTCAAGAAAATTGAAGGGTTTTAGGAAGATGATACTTAACCAGGTTGAAAAAAAATACCACTATGTATACTTAAATACCGTTAGGTGCCAATGCCAACCAATGGCCTTATTAGACCTCCAATAGGAGGGAACGTTAGGCACGTCCATTGTTGACGACTGCTACAAGCAACAGCGGTTTGAATGAAGAATGAATGCCCGACTCCTAGTTTGTCCTCGAGTACTGATTAAAATATTGCTTTTTACAAAAAAAAACCGACATCAACCTCGATAAGCAGAAATAACTCAAAAACTACTCGCCAGATGGCGCTCAATTCAACACATGTAGGTGTAAATGTCTCGTCACTACAAATTAATCAAGTCCAAACACTGCAGTAAATCGTTGAGGAGTTCTCTCGACTGTCTTTCGGCTTCATCAGATCGACTCCAGACCTTCATGAAATTGTAGTGCTTTAATTTATTTATGAAACTTTATTTAACATATTAAACATTTATTTAACAAACACACTAGTCGTCATTACAATTTTCCCCTCGATTTCTCTAAGATGCCATTATCATATCCTGGTGTCCTTATCAGCGTACCCCACTGCGCATATCTACTTACCAACATAAAAGAATTATAAAAATCGGTCCACAAACGACGAAAAAATCGCTGCACGAACACAGAAAAAAGAATATATACCTACTTACGATCGAATTGAGAACCTCCTTCTTTTTTGAAGTCGGTTAAAAATAAGACAGTTAAGCTTTAGAATAGATAATATAATTTTTAATCTGAAGGGATTGAATTTGAAGTTACCAAGGTTTGTCAAAAGATCCAGATGAACACTGTCTATAGAGCCCATTTCAGTTAGTTGAATTTCTAATAACACAGATTTCAATTACAATGCACCAAAGTACGTAAAATTAAATAACAAGGAGAACCATGGTCACTCCAACTACGAACTGGTGAACTCCAGATACGAATTTCTGCTAATGATGCTAGGGATTTTACCTAACTTAGACATACGGGCATTAAAGTAATTTGTCTATTAGATTTATGATACCTACAAATGCTTTGTCCTTGTATTACGGTTTCTAACTTCTTAGGCTTACCTTACGCTACACGGGTAGGCGTAATTCGTAAAAGTGGTGTTAAGTATTTATACGTACCTACCATCAACAATCATAAATAAAAATTAGTAGTAAATCGAGGCAGTTTTTTGTTTCTTTTAAATTCTTAACAGTGTATAAAAGTTCATGGTGTTTTAGTAAGTACTTATCTAATATATGTAATTTCTCATATGTATGTATCTATATTGACTTTTTTCTTAGCATACTACAGTACACAACCAACAAACCGATGTGACGCATTCAATTCGCTTCTATTATCGCCACCGGGCCAAAACACAGCCCATCATATACTCGTAATATACTATATACATACAAGGTGGGAGGTGAGTCTGTCCGTTTTATTGGCACCATTAATGAGTTGGTAATTTAATTTCACGTGCCTGGCCGAGGGGCGCAGCGCTGTCGAACCGATATACGAGTATGTTCGTAACGCCCCGTCTGCTACGTCTGATAGATTAGATCTGTTTGCATGCCAATGTATATTATGATAATGACACACACTAAGCACTCATAACCAAGTGCTTGATCGTTCGACTCCCGAATAGAGGATCTGATCGAATCCTGCACGCACCTCTAATTTTCACTAATTTTTAAATTATAAACACGCTAACACACATTACTTTTTTTATTCGTAACACGTAGGTACATATACTTACCTATTAATATAAATAAAAAAAAATCTTTCTATACTTACCTAAATCATAATTAGGTAGGTAAGTAGAGCATGCTCTAGTGTTAAGGTTAACCTTTTATTTAAGAACAGATTTTTCCTATTTGAAAATCCCATCGCTTCGTTACAGCGCAATTTATGAATATCAATTTCAAAGCATATTTTGAAATGAAGTTTCAAGCCGAAAATACAGACAGATATTATGAATATTAAGAGAAATTTGATAAAACCTTACCAAAGACTGTATAACTAGTTCTAAATACCTACTTAGTAGATATCGCTAAGGCCTTCGACCGGGTCTGGGACAGGGCTCTTCTCGCGAAGCTTCCATCTTACGGTCTCCCTGAGAGGTTATGCAGTTGGGTAGCCAGCTTTCTATCAGAGCGACATATAAAGGTCGTAGTCGACGGTTGTTGCTCAAATATGAAACCTATAAACGCTGGTGTTCCCCAAGGGTCTGTACTATCTCCTACTCTGTTCATTCTGATATGCTGGAGCGTGCAAACGGCATTCATTGCTATGCACGGGAGATGCGTGTTACACAGGCCCTGCAAACTACTCTCAGTCTCATGTGAAGGATAGCAGAATCAAACTTGTGTCTGAAGTCGAGAACTCTCTGGAGCAAGTCTCGGAATGGGAACGACTCAATTTAGTTGAGTTAAACCCCACGAAGACACAAGTTTGCGCGTTTTCCGCTAAGAAAACCCCATTTGTCAAAGCGCCTCAATTCCAGGGTACCTATCGCGCTCACCGTTAGTAAAAGTGTTGGGATTCTGGGTGTTGACATTTCGAGCGACGTGCAGTATCGGTGTCATCTGGAAAAAAGCTTGGCGTCCTGAACCGGGCGAAGCAGTACTTCACTGCGAGGGACGTTCTGATGCTTTACAAAGCTCAGGTCAGGCCTCACATAAAGTACTGTTCTCACATTTGGGCAGGGACGCCACAATACCAGCTTAGTCCATTTGACGCCGTGCAAAAGCGCGCAGTTCGACTTGTCAACGACCCACGAGTCACTAACAGGCTAGAAAACCTAGGTTTTAGGAGAGACATATTAGGATCTCTCTGCGTGTTCTACCGACTTTACAACGGTGAGTGCTCCGAGGAATTGTTCGATTTGGGGCCAACTTCACCCTTCCATCATCGCACTACTCGCCAAAGATTGAAGTATCATCCACATCGCTTGGATTCGTGGCGAACGAGAACGGTCCGTTTTTCACGATCGTTTCTATCACGAACTTGCAGGCTGTGGAATGAGCTTCCCTCTGAGGTATTCCCGGAGGGCATTGACATGCGGTTCTTCAAGAAAGGTGTAAAAAGAGCTCTCCTTCAGGGCCGGCATTCCATTGGTGACTCCCCTGGTGTTGCTCGTGTCCATAGGCGACGATGACCACTTACCTACCATCAGGTGGCTCGTCTGCTTTTACGTCAGCCCTTCAGGCTATAAAAAAAATTAAGATCACATAAGTAGGTACCTACTTTTTAACGACTGACTCAAGTTTTCGATAGTACTATAGAAATACCTACCTACTGTTAGATGGAATATCGTAATAGCCGATAATGCGCAACACTATGGATATACCGAGATGGGGGACATCACTAGCGGGACGCGACAGCTAGACTTCCCGCGCTGTTGTCAATGAAAAGTTGTATAAAATAAAGCCATTATTATAAATACAATATTTAGTGTTTAATACTACGAACGAAAATCTTGAGCAAGACTAGAAAATAGATAGGTAAATGTACCTAATAGTTGTTTTGGTTGGACTTTCTTCAATAGGCTATTAGACAGTATGAAAAATAAAGTGTTAAAGTCAAAGTCAAAGTCAAAGTCAAACTGTTTATTTCATCTAGGAATTTACAAATTCACTTATGAACGTCAATTTTTTGATTCTACCACCGTTTTGGAAAAGTGCTTGAGGAGAAAAAAACGGCGAAAAAAAACTCCTCCGCATCTTTTAAAATAAAAATTACAATATTAGTTAATTGATACAGGTAAGCACTAACCTAGCGGAGCTGGTTGCAGAGCTGGTAATTTCCATGCCTTTATTTAATTAAAGTAATCCGTTATTTAAAGTAATCCGTTTACAATATCACTACAAGAATCCCTGTCCTCGCACTTATTAACAAACTAACCAACTAATATTCTAACACCATCTACTAACTGGACTAACCATCCTAGTCCCTTTGAGTCTAGTTCTAGGTCGGTCACAGTTGTTATGGGCGGCAGGGGAAGGGTGGTACTGCATGCTCGTTTGCTATCTTAATTCCATAAAAAAAAAAAAAAAAAAAAAGTAATCCGTTTACAATATCACTACAAGAAGCGTTAGCGACAAAAATAACTTTAACATATTAATAATTTCATGAAAAATCCTTAATTTTAAAATAATTATTCATTTTTGTGTATCAGTCACGTGACATAAAACGTTCACGATTGGTCGAATCCTTGATGACGTAACATGCTTGTCAACAAAACAATAACAAACAATTCGTCTCATTAACTCTTGTACTGTTTTGGTGTTTAATTTCGTCGGAGACTCTTTTATAACATTATTGATTGGAATATATCATATAATTATTTGTGTATTTGCATACCATAAATAATAATGGATACTAATTTTATGAAAGCGGACAGCCGAAATTTGCCTAAAGTTAAAGCTATACTTAATAGTCGGGTTATTTTTCAAAAATAATCCCGATTTTTTTTGCTCCTGAGCTGAAAAACATGAAAACCGTTAAGTAAGTATGATAAAACTTTATTCAATTAGTTAATTTTATCGTGAGTTCGCCAAATATCGATATACTTTCTCATCATGTAAAAATTTAGGTTATCATATTAAGAGGATACTTTGTACGCGGTTGATTATTATAAATAATTTTTCCGGGGGTTTTACTGACGTATTTGAACATTTTGGCACTGCACACTTTTAATACAAGGAAACAAAAGAAATCACTGTTGAAATTTGACACAAATCGCAGAAAGAAACTATCACACACTAAACTCACTCGATGTTTGATATGATGTTAACAAGCATGTGACGTCACAAGAATTAGTGGGACGCCATCTTGCATGAAGAGGCGTTTTGGCGGCTTATTTAAATGTTGAATATTTATTTGAATTTTTTAGATAAAATACATAACAGAATTTAAAATTAACAATTGATATAGGTTCCATAGTCATTAATAATTAATCTGCAATTGTTTTTAAAATCTTGTCAAATAGCCTATTGTGTCAAATCGTACCTACCTATATCTAAAAGTCACATCCCTACTAATATATAAGTAAGTATTATAAATGTGAAACTAAATTCAAATGCAAAAACAATTCCTAGTACCCATTACAAACACTAATTTAATTATTATAACTAATTATATTGGTGCTTGCTTTGACGTTTTCCGACTCACGAGCGCGCAAAACCGCGCCGCGGGCAGAAACTAGTTTAAAACATAATTAACTACCTACCTTTCTCTTGCTGATTAGGTATTCAAAATAAGAAGGGCCAAAGTAAATTTAAAAGAAAACAATATTGCTTTACACTTTTTAGAAGCTACCATCATAAGCGCGAGGCCGGACCATGGTTTTTTCCCGCGGCGGTAACCGCGTAACCGCGCGATTCGCATACATTATCAGAAACCGCAAGTGCGGCCGCTTGTATTGCTTTTCTTGAGTTACAAAATTTACGCGGTAAGAAACCGCGTTTAGCCGTAGTGCGGTCTCGGCTTAAAATCGTTTTTTATGGAATGAAGGTAGCAAACGAGCATGCAGCACTACCCTTTCGCTGCCACTTATGACTAGTGTGACCGACATAGACAAGACTCAATTTAGGGGCAGGGATGGTTAGTATGATGGGATGGTAGTTAGTACTTAGTACATAGGTACATGGTATTAGAAAATTAGTTGGCAAAGGCTAGCAACACATCTATGTCATAAATAATTAGAGCAAGATTCAAACAATCACTAACTGGATTATTATTATAAACTATAAACTACAACTAACAGTTATAACTATCGCTAACAATATTTGCCCGAGACCTCACACTTGTTAACGAAGCGAACTAACGTTTTAACACCTCCTGCTAATTGAACTAATCAACCTAGTCCCGGGCTAAGTCTTGTTCTAGGTCGATCACAGTTATATAATTGGTATTGCAAGCTTAGGGATAAGCAATTTTTAAGTACGATTTGTCCAGCACGAGAGGTCTTCGTTAAACATGTAACTGAAGGGTAGCTAATTATTGACCACTGTATAGCTCGCAACGCATCGGTAATGCAGTGGTGTTGCCAACATCCACGGGCGATGGGCCCACTGTGACCTATCATCCAATTACTCGTTTGTCTGCTTAGGCTATAAAAACTGTCAATAAACATTTAAATTGCACACGGGTAGGTAGGTCGGTACGGTACGTACATAGAAAATACATCGAAAAACTTTACCAACGCGTCATCGACGAAAGAAGCAAAACATCAATTTATTTTGGTATCTTACTGTTTTTGGCTGACGTGATGTAGGTTCATACGATAAAACAATACGCAAAATAGAAGGCGGTCGCTGACTCACGTTTCTGGGCCGTTTATGTAATTTAAAGGTATGCCTCTGGGATTCCTCGGATCAACGTGGATTAAGCCTGCGCAAATCTCTATTTAGTGGTGCGATCTCTGCCCAACCAAACTGGGCCAATTAGAGCTTACGTGCCTTAATCTGAATATCGATATCACGAGCCAAAATAGTGATTTATAATATGTGCAATTGGGATATTATAGTAGCCACCTATCCTAATTTGATATTGCTATTTCCGTGGCATGTATGTAAGACAATATATTGTGAGCTTTGGTTACAGTGTCAGAGCTGACCGTCATAAGGGTGCGGTTCCACTGAGGCGGAGCGGAGCGGAGCTGTGCGCGTTTCACCAATCACATGGCTTGAAATCCACACGAGGCACAATGAGCGGGGATTTTAAGCCATGTGATTGGTGAACCGCGCACAGCTCCGCTCCGCTCCGCCTCAGTGGAACCGCACCCTAAAGGTGGATCTTTTTCGATATTAAACTAAGTCTAAGTATAAATCGATGGCCTACTAGCAATCTGTAACTTTAACATTTTTTTTCATAATAAAATAATATTATTTTCTTATCATGAAAAATTCTTATAGGCTACAAATTGACCAACAAGCGCTTATCTAGGACTGGGCACAGCCAATAGCATACCTCGTGACAGAAAGATCTTATATATTTTATGTTCTAGCCTCCATCCGTACCACGCGATAAGGAACTTCATTCCAAAAATATATTCTATTATATCAACAATTACAAATATCGTTAAAGTCAAATATCACGTAACCTTTTTCCCACAAACGAATTGAGGAAGCAACATAGTAGCGATGTAATTATCCTTTGAATCCCAGGCCAATTCAGTGTTTAAGAAAGATAAACGAGGAAAAGAAAGCTATTCTGGCGAACCATCTGACTTTATTCCGCGATAGTCCGGTAATTACATACAACCTGAATCAGGTGAGTAGGTAGGTATTACGAGCTGCAACATCTTGAAAACTCGAGGTTTCAGCGGATTACAAAACAACTTTTCGTACTTTTGAACTCTCTCCCTACCCTGGCGAGAACTGTTACGGAATAAAAATCTTAATATATATAAATCTCGTGTCACAATCTCACAATGTTTGTCCTCAATGGACTCCTAAACCACTTAACCGATTATAATAAAATTCGCACACCATGTGCAGTTCGATCCAACTTGAGAGATAGGATAGTTTAAATCTCAAATTATAGTCGGAATTTTAATTTATTGCTAATTATTTGTTTGTTATTATTTGACAGTCACAATTATCTGTTAACTCCAAATGATTCTAACAGATGTCGATACCTTTCGAATGGGTTGAGTAAGTAATCAATAGATGGCGCTGCTATGGTAAATCTAACTTGCACCCGTGCGAAGCCGGGGCGGGTAGCTAGTTACTTATATAGATAAGACTAAGTAGGTACTCATTCCATACTCCAATTATAATTTCAAATATTTGACTTTATTAAGTAAAATAATGAGTAAGAAAATATACATATGGGTGTATGAAAATTTATAATAATAAATTTTTAGTATTTTGGTTGAGGTGAAAAAATAACAATATCGTAGCATAGGTATGAGTGTGGATAGATGGATCCATTTTAAACGAAAAGAAAGAACCGATTATGTAGTAATCAATAAATCCTATTAAGTATTTGAAACTTGACTCTTGATGCTCTTGAGGAACAATATTTGTTTTCTGCAACAGTTTTTTTTTTAATTATTTATTGGACCAACAAAATACATGGAATATTCATCCCGCACCTGCCCGTTTATTTAGCAAGGCTCTTCCGGTTTAGTTAACGCGCCAAAATAGGCTATTGGAAGATCTTAAAATCACAAATTATGGGTAAGATACCCATAACTGCCTTTTTCCGCAAAATAAATCAGTAGGTAAGTAAGTATCCTTTATAAATTGTTATATATATACTTAATTCCTTAGAAGGTGTAAATCATTAAGTCGGCAGGTAGGTAGGTAGGTACCTACGTAAGAACAAGGAGCTACTTTAGTAAGTAAGTATCTAAGTTTACTTACACTTCTAAACACACATTAAAAAAGTTTTTTGCGTAAAGAATTTATGCTTCATTAAAAGTCTCACAAAATGAATAGGTATAATATTTATGAGCAGGTAGTCGCTACACTGCCGTACCATAAAATGTAAAGAGAGGCTTTATAACTTCATTCCAGATTGCAATTAGGTTGCAGTTACTTTTTGCGGAACCGCATGGAATTCGACGTTTTAACAATTGCAATTATTATTCAACATTTTACATTATTTACTGCATTGCATTGATTTTTCAATAAGTACCATTTAAGTGCAAAGCTAGTTTTTTTTTATTAATGGGCCGTTTTACTTTTATCTACCCATGAATGAGTCACTACTGAGCACGAATCTCTTCTCATCATGGAAGAGACCTTGAGCCATCTCCATGATGAATCTAGTGCAGATTGATAGTCAGTAGACAACCACATAGCTGTTTAAGCCCAAACATTTTCCAAAGCAATTTCACTGACAATATTGGTTGCACTTGTCACTACTTGCTACTGTATTTTTGACAAAATCTTTTTACCACCACTAAATACTATTACACTACCTATCCTGTCTTACGCATTAGTGTTCTGGTATAGGTACCTATCCGTCTCGCTTATACGTGATCACTCAGTAAATTACACTATATTGTACCTACAGCTACAGTCTTTTCCTTATGGGAAGAAGCGATAGAAGGTGAGTCTGAATAATTTAGTCGGCCGGTGGCGGATACATCATTTATCCAAATTGTCGTCTGCAACCTACCAACAGGGGCGGGAGTTAAAAATGAACAAGCTGTCAGTTTAAGTCGAACTCACGCCGATTTGTTCCGGGAAAAATATAATATAGGTACAATACGTAACGTAAGTATTGTACCAAAAGTAAGCAGTACCTAAGTACCTACCTATGCTTGGGTCAAGTAAGAAGAAGAAGAGCTTCAGACAAATAAGATACATAGTGAGGAAACTTGCACGCCTGAAAGTTCTCCATAATCTCAAAGGTGTACGAAGTCTACAAATCTGCACTTGTCTAGCGAGGTGGACAATGGCATGCTAACCCGAGACCAACAGTGGGGCAATTATGGGCCTCAATGGTGATGATTGCACATTGGTATGTCCTGTTTATAACGTTCATCGTGCACAGTGTAAAAGTTATTATAAAAAATAATTTATAAATAGTTTTATTGGATGAAAAGAAAGTAGAAAAGGGGTAGACATGGATTGATAGATGTTTCGTCAATAGTTACCTTTAGACAGTCGATTGTGAATAAAACATCCACGTTTGCAATTGTAATGGCCCCTTGAATATCAACTACTAGTAACTCGTACTGACTTGTAGCCAAATGGAGTCAGAATATAGGCAAAGTTTCTCACTACCATTTCTGTACTGATTAAAATCATTCAGTGTACTGAATTACTTCTATTAGAGATCACGCAATCGTAAATGAAGGTGCCAGTAGCATAAATATTTATGAGGTTTTGCTGAAAATGATTTGGTGAAAGACAACGATGTTGGCATTAATTGAGTACATACCTAATAGGTCCCTATTTTTTAAAAACATAAAATGTCTCATACAAATTAGACTACGACGTATACGAGGTACCTATAACTATGTAAGTAGTAGGTATCTATTTGTTCAATGATCATTATTTTCAACAGGATATTATGAAAATCATCATCTCAACCATCATGGCCCACTATTGAGCACGGCTCTCTTCACAGAATGAGAAGGTTAAGGCCAAAGTCCACAATGCTGGCCAAGTGTGGATTAGCGGACTTCACACACCTTTGAGTTTTGCGAACTCTCCGGCACGCAGGTTTCCTCACGATGTTTTCCTTCACTGTTTGCAGCAAGTGCCATTTAAATGCTTAAAACGCACATAACTCCGAGAGGTCAGAGATGCGTGCCCTGGGATTCGAACCCGGACCCTCCAAATAAGAGGCCGAGTTCTGAACCACTAAAATAGGCTATCACCGCTACGGATATGAAAAATATGGACAGAATGTTTAAAGAAAATAGAGAGCTGCCGCACATCTTTACCAGCGCTGGAACACGCTACCACCTGCCACAATCCGCTGTCGGCTACATGCTACATACATTTAAGGTACCTATAACGTGAACATCGCACATGGGGGTATTTTAATAGTAGAAGATCCGAATCTATATCGACATTCACCGGGTTGATAATAGAATCAAACTTATTTTATAATAAATTTCGTATATTAGAAAATATATTAAAAATGGGTTGACAACAAAAATCCTGGACAGAATATTTTTAATTATTTTTTAAAAAATTATTTTCATAAAATGTTGTACTTATGATGAAGATAATAATAAAATTTTATACTGGACTTAAAGTATAGAACATATAGAATGTGCAGACGTAGGGTAGACTATTATTTACCCGGACGAACTACTGGGTAGACAGGTATAAACAGGTATATCAATACTAGTTACTTTTCACTCGATTTGATAATAATCTGCACATTCTATATGTTCTATATTTTAAGTCCAGTATAAAATTTTATTATTATCTTCATCATGCAATATTTTTGAAAAATTATTAAAAAAAATAATAAAAAATATTCTGTCCAGGATTTTTGTTGTCAACCCATTTTTAATATATTTTCTAAGATACGAAATTTATTATAAAATAAGTTTGATTCTATTATCAACCCGGTGAATGTCGACTTAGATTCGGATCTTAGACTATAACGATCTAGGCGGCCAGAAGTCAAAATAACAAAATTTAAGTAATACTATTACATTTGACCACTTCGGATAGAGGACACCCCAAGGAACATAGGGCCGCTAACCCTAACCCCCTGCCGTCACGCGTTACCTGGCAAATTCAGTCGGAACTTGATCTTCAAACTTTGTCATACGTGTCAGTTATCGGCGATTTTTAGAACGAGTAAACTTTGTGAATTAAACTGCAGTTTTCTGCGTTCACTTAGTGCAAAGAAGCAATGGATTCGGAAACTACCTACAGGTATGTGGCAATATAAATGTGATTTTAATTAAATTTGATTTCGTTAAATATATTTTTGGTGATCGAGATAAAACGTCCGAAATCACAATTTTTTTTCTTAAGAAATCTATCTTTAATCGTGTTTTTGATGTATTATCCAGGCAGATCCAGCAACTTTTGTTATTTCTCTATTAAATTTAGATTCTTAAGTTTCGAATGCTATATGAATTAGCCGCAGAATAGCGCGGTTATGGAAATCACAGTACTTTGAACTTTTGCAGTTTTGCGTGTGCTTTTGCAGCAATTTTTAGTGAGATAGTAATTTATATTTAAAATATGTTTCAGGTTCAGCTAAGTACCTCTGGAGTGAAAAATAGGGACTCATAAATCACTCTCCTATATGATGAAAAATGAAAATTTACGCAACTTAGAAGAAAAACTGTGTTTTTTGAGAGATCAACTATTCACTCAAGACAGCCTTACTGTTAATCAGTTAAATAAACTGAAATACGATTTTGCACATTTCAAATTACAAATGAATCAAAAATGGATTAAAGCACACAAAAAAGAAGAGGCTTTCTTTAAAAACAAGTCTTTGGCTCGAGGGTGCTTTCGAAATTCCAGTCACAATTGCAAATCGTCCAGGTCGCCCTCCTACATCATTTGGTGAAGCTAGCGAAAGGAGAAAAGAAGATAAACGAAAGCGATCCGCTCCAATGTAGAAGATGTGTTATAGTTCATTGTAGTTATTGTATTATAGATGTGTTAATTGAGTAAATCGGGAAAACGTGATGCTTCCCACGTAAGTACTCAAAAGATACTACAAGCTCTCTACCTGCAACCTGCAACACCAAACCCAGCAGACGCACTTCAATAAAAAATTGACGATGAGACAAATTTATTGATGAACTAGTAAATCCGCCCTCGCTTCGCTTCGGAAAACCAGTTCCTTCAAAAATCTCTATAAATTTTAACAAATTATGTTATTCCGATGTCTAAGCTATATTACTGTAAAGTTTCATGAAAATCCGTTCAGTAGTTTTTGCGTGAAAGAGCAACAAACACACACACACACTCACATACATCCTTACAAACTTTCGCATTTATAATATTAGTAGGTTAAATACATTCATTCACGTTCGGCCACATTTTTTCATTTTTTTAAATATAGGTATTTGTAATTTTTTGGTTGTTTTTAAGAAATTATACGTAAAATAAAAGTTTTTTATTTTCCGTTTATGCTATATAATACGCGTGTTTAATTTCCATCATTATCAACGCAAAAATCCACTGAAATATTTTTGGCCGCCTAGATCGTTAAAATACCCCTATGTGCATCGTCCCGAGAAAATTTTCGAATAGACCTTATACCTAAAATAACGTGATTATTTTCCGGACATAAAATTCAGAAAAGGTAAATCAAATAACAGAGGTAAATTACATTATTGTCCCAGATTCCGAACGTACTACGAACGTACTAGTCTTCGCCCTTCGTCCTATGTGTAAAAAGTACTTACATTACGTACGTAATGACCTTAAATAAGTTAGTTATATGCATATTTAAGAAGAAAAAGAAAAGTAGATAAATAGAATTCTTCAGGCTTCTAGGAGCATAGAAAATAAAAATATACATACAGATACTTAAGTAAATTAAACGTCCCTTTGACATAAAGCGCTCATAGTCCGGCGGCTTGCGTCGATCCTAAGCGATCGACAAAGTTAAGCAAATGCGGGCGCGGTCGGTAGTCGGATGGGTGAGCGGCGTGACATCACTAGCGGATATTCACATATCCGCTACTACCTACAGCAGTAACTACAAGAACCAGTCGTTTTATTTATCCGCCACTAGACCATTCGAGTCGTTAATGGTGGGCCAACTCAACCACCATTACAAGTATATATCTCAGTGTGCGAAATTAGGTCTGGTTGCCAAACATAATTAAGGTTCATTGTAGATTGATGGCGATCGTTTAAAATGCCTGTTTTGCTTACAAGCGAAATTTTATTGTGAGCACTCGTAATACAGTTTTGTTTTTGACGGGGTGTGGCGATTCCATGCCCTGGACGATACAAATATAGTGTCAACTTTAAAAGTATACCTTACTCCTGTTGTTACGAAGTGAAAGGTTTAAAAGACAAACGAAAGAACTGCATACTTTTGTGTAATTGAATATAATTAAATTGTTAATACATTTTTTTAAATAAGGCATTGTGGCCTTGTGAACTAAAGCTATAAGAACTAAAGCGTCGTTATTCTAGCTAGCGACTAAGAAATGCCACCACATAATAAAACTTAAAACAGCTGTTGTACTGGGATTCGAATCGAGACAAACAAACTTTGATAAATAAGTATTCCATTCCTATACTTAAGAAATTGAGTGCACATCAGTATTTTAATATTAAGTAAATAAATTCAAAGCAAGGCTTTGAGTGTTACAAAAGCAAACATTAAAACAATGCATGGACATTTTATACGGAATTAAAGTGTACCACTGTTTGAGATAGTATGAATTAAGAGAACATTGTTCCTATGCAAATATAGAAACAAATAAGCACAGTTTGTTTAATATAACATAACTGTGATGTTGCAATTAACATTTTGAAATCTTCAAGGGGCACATAAAATCTGCAAACCCTGAATCTTTTCAGGCGGTGGTGCCAATTAGCCCTATCAATAATATCTTCATAATTAAGTTATAATGTTAGTACAACATGCGATTACTGCTGTACGAATACACTTAAAGTAAGTCAATTTTGCCAAAATTTATTATGATTTATATTTATTTAAATACAAGTTGTTATAGATATGATTTTAACACGAGATCTATCTCTAGATATATAAATGAGATCCATTCAAATCCTATTAAACTTTTATTACTGTTACAATTCCATAATCTGACTGTAACATGTTAAATATGTTTGTAAACCTTTTTAACCAACCTTTAACTATCAAGTTCCGAATCATATCCATTTGTATGTAAAAGTAAAATTGTCATATATAATGTAACAATTTGGACAAAACCAACATACAATCAGTGTATTCATCAAAGCTTTAGCACAGTCTTCCTCTAGCAGGGGCGTCGGTCGGGCCCGCGGCGGCGCGGCGCCGACTTGAGGATGTTGTCGACGCGCAGAATCATCTCCGCAGCCTCCGCCGCCGACAGCAACACCTGACGCTTCACCACGTACGACTCTGTGATGCCCAGCTTCTTCATGTCACCCACACGGCCATTTTCCATATCTGATAAAGAAAATGTTTTTAGGTCATGTGTACAAGGCATTGTATGTAATTTATATTTAGTAACTGTTCGAACAGTTTTATTATGTTCAACAGTGAATTGTCAATTCGTTAATTTATTGGAGCGAACTAAGCAAGGCAATTTGCTCAAATTCGCAATTGACATTTTCAAGTAAAAATTAATTGTATGTACGCTTGGCTTAGTTCTAAAAACCATCCGCTTCATTATGCATGTTTTATGTATTTCAAAAAAGTCTTCATCATCATCATAAATATCCCACCATTATTATTCAAATTTTGTTTATTCAGTGCTCAACAAAGTGACCAATGTCCTTGGTTTTTTCATTGTTTATTGTTAATCAAACAACAACTATTCTTTTATTGTTAAACAAACTATTTTTTATTGTTAGACAAACATCGGTAATCACCTACCATCAGGCGATCCGTTCGCTTGTTCACCTAAAGACTATAAAAAACCGGCCAAGTGCGAGTCGGACTCGCGCACGAAGGGTTCCGTACCATTATGTATAAAAACGCCAAAAAACTCTGGTCTGTTGTATGAAAGCCTCATTTAAATATTTTATTGTAGCCACATATTAGCCACGACGCCATCTCTTGGACCGAAAGGTAACTAAACTCGCTGAGGCTTCGAAAATATGAACGCACACTTAAATATTTATTTTATTCAGTTTTTTAGTATTTGTTGTTGTAGCGGCAACAGAAATACATCATCTGTGAAAATTTAAACAGTGTAACTATTACGGTTCATGAGATACAGTCTGGTGACAGACGGACGGACGGACGGACAGTGAAGTCTCAGTAATAGGGTCCCGTTTTACCCTTTGGGTACGGAACCCTAAAAACATCAAAAAGCCACTCACCCAACCCCATAGTATTCTCGCCCTGGGCGTGAGCCGCGCGCAGCCGGGCGATGAGCTCGGCGCTGTCGTAGCCCGCGTTGTCGGCCACGGCGGACGGCAGCCGGCGCAGCGCCACCGCGAAGCCCTCCACCGCCGCCGTCTCCTTGCCCGGAGTCCGCGCCGCCGCCCGGGACACCGCTTCCGCCATTAGCATTTCGCTCGCGCCTGAAATTAATGAAATTCATTACCATCTCTGCATCGTATTCCATTCAGATTAAGAAATGTTTGTGAAATAAACATGTAAGATGTACCGAGCAATTTCTTACGCTACTTCTGGACTATATAAGACCTTTTCGAAAGGATGGTAAAATAAAAACAAGACAATAAATTAAAATTTGTATGTCTATGATCGAATTGCATGAACACTACCTATGTGATAATTGGATTGTAGACACTAATTGTAATTTTATTTAATTTTTAACCGATTCATCTCGAATTATTTATATCACAATAAATAATTAAATATAATGTATTTAAAATGCCTGATGAATTGAAATGATTAGTGTCGAAAATTGCTACTAACCTCCACCGAAGATAACTTTAGGCTCCTTGACGGTAGCAGCGAGCACGCATAACGCATCGTGGAGCGAGCGTTCAGCCTCGTCGATGACCTGCTGCGTGGCGCCGCGAATCACCACAGTGCAAGCAGACCCCAACTCCACACCAGCGAAACGGATTAACGATTCTTCTCCGATAAGCACCTGTTTAACAATATTCAACAATTATTATTATTGGTTGATAATAAGAAATAACGGGAAAATACTGCTTTGTGCTGTTTAACAGCACCAGGTTAGGTTATGTTGAAGCCATTGTATAATCAACTTGGGACAAAAATATAGTTCAATAATAATAAGATAGAAATGTAGATTCAGATTATAATTTCCATGATTATACAACTCTCTAATAAAACCAACAGGTTAAGAAGCACCTGCTACACTGCTGGGAATGTTATTATAACCAGAAACAATCTTATTAAAATGGTAATTAATAAGTAAATGATTTCAAATTTACTTCTATAACTTTATGTACTAGCCGACCACGATAATTAGGCGCATGTCAGTTAAGACGTCATTGGAAATAGGGATGGGAATACGTAGTACATTCTGCAGTAGTACCAAAAGTACCATGGTGAATGTTTAATGGAGGTACAATTTTTTTTATGGAATTAAGATAGCAAACGAGCATGCAGCACCACCTTCCGCTGCCGCCCATAACAACTGTGACCGACCCAGAACTAGACTCAATGAGTCTCGTTCTAATTCGGTCACACATGCGTTGCTACCCCTGAGGACTGAGATGGTCGCCTCTAAAAAGTGTAACCGGCACCACACCTTCCTATCCGGAACACAATTGTTCTTAAAACAATTATTACACGGTAGGAATGGTACAAAGTACCGTGGCGGGCGGTGGTACTTCCCCGGGTGAGCTCTAGGCCCTACCACCTGTACTTGGTCAGTTACTGTACCTGCGCAAACATCTCGGAAAACGAAGTTCACATCAGCCTAGTCTAAATGACCTTAATGTACAATTGTACACGACTGCGCCTCACTAGGGGACGCGCGGGGCTAGAGCGGGGTGGGGGGCCCGCGTGACTGCTATCTGACATGCGCCTAATTATTGTGGTCAGGTAGTATAATGTACTCAACAACAGTAAAACAAACACTTTCTACAACAAAGTATGATAAAGATATTGTTAACCTGTTCAATAACTTTACAGTGTCCCAGTTTAACTTTGTCTGGGGAATCAAATGTTGATACAATTTCTCCTCCAGTCACCAGAGCAAGACGTTCAATACCATCAAAGTCAGCATGCTCAATAGCCATTACTCCTGCATCAGCAAAAAGTTGCTCTGGGTAATTGTAGATCAACTGTCTGAAATAATTGAATGAGACTATGTTATGATAAGAGTGATTTGGCATATTAAAAGAGGAATCCATAAGCATTAGAGTATAATTGCATAAAACCAGTGTAACAATTTTACAATACATACCTATTGATGAATACATTGCACTTGTGAGCTAGGATTTTGTTAACTTTGTCTTTCATTTTTTCCTTTTCAGCAACTTCCAATTCTGCAATTTTTGCCATCGAGTCCACTTTGATAGTAGAACCAAACACTTTTATTTTGTCAGTATCCATGGGAGTGTTTGCAATTAAAATATTCGCATTTTCTATACGCTTGGGTTGATGTACACCCACCTATAAAGTATTAACAACAGCTGTTATTACAACATACTTAGTTTTGTATCACTAATTGACTACAACATGGTAAGTAAATAGTTTTCATGTTATTGTTTTATTTTTGAAAGAAAAATGCAATATTATTATTATTGATTGATTTCTAAATACAAAATACATAAGAAATAAATGAAGATAAATCTGTACCTTTTTGTTCAACAAGAATCCTTCATCCAAAAATGACTCCTCAAGAATACCACCCGATATTTTGATGATTTGAATAGCTTTCAAATTGCCAGAACCCTTCAGGCGAAGCACTGCGTCTACAGCCAGTTTAGTGAAATGTCTGAAATATTCATTTAATTATTATTTAATCAGATAGACCAAAGACAATCATTTTGTCTTAAAGTTATTAGTATTTAATCATACAAGTTAATTTGATTTACACTACCAATACTAAACACTTAATTTATTATAACTTACAGTATATTATTAGACATAATAATTATTATTTCATTACTACATACTCTTTGTGGTTAGCCAAAATTTTTGAGCTGAGTGTGGTACGGGCAATGTTCTCCAGATCAGCACGCAATGCAGCCTCATTGAGGTTCTTCTGATGATCAAAGCTGGCATCAGACAATGCCTGCTTTGCAGCTTCTACAGCAATTCGCCAACCAGCAATTATTGTTTGAGGATGAAGTTTCTGCTCAATTAACTTTTCAGCTTCTCGCAGCAACTCAGCAGCTATTAAAAATATGTAATGTTTCCATTATTTAGATTGAACATGTGTGTGATGTAAGTTTCTATACTATATTTTTCATATGTTAGAAAGCTTTCCTGCTTTTACATGTAAATGATGAAGTATTCCCTAGAACTTATTTACAAAAGTGGAAAGTAGGCTATATGCTTCGATGTTTCAATGTCTAGATTGAGCGTCGCCCTACAATGAAAACAAAAAAAACAAGGCAACATTTTCAAGCATGTGTGCGTGCAGGTGATGTTTTACACCTTCATCTATTGTCTATGTGTACGTAATGTGTGCGTAATGATATAAGAATTGTGGCTAACAGTTTGCCACAATTTTTTGACATGTTTGCACGGATTCGATATTCCATCTAAATATTTAAAACATCAAAGGCTAAATGTAATATTTTTGTACTTCTATCAACAGAATTAAGTAAGTGTCAATGTAAATTGTAAATTACTTAATCAGTTCAAATCATACCTAAGACAGTGACAGAAGTTGTACCGTCGCCCACTTCATCATCCTGAACTTTAGACATGTCCACCAGAATTTTTGCTGCTGGGTTATCTACTCCAATTGATTTCAAAATAGTTGCTCCATCGTTCGTAACCTCAATCTGAAAATAACATGTAATTTTGGGTAAACTTTGATTTACTACCTTTTTAAAATGTATGTTATTTGGTACTATAAATTAATTAGAGAAACTCACCTGGCCCGCATTTCTGCCGCAGGAAACTAGAATTTTGTCCATGCCTTTAGGGCCTAAAGTGCTCTTCACTAAATCGCCGATTGCGATGGCCCCAATGAAACTTGACATACGAGCCACCTCACCTTTTTCTTCTTCCGCGTCATTTTTCAATATCCTTATCGGATTTAGGGACACCTAATGCATAGTTTCAACAAAAAAGACCAATTAATGCACATGTGTGAACCGATCCGCGGCTCAACTTCTTGGGGTTAGGTTTCGTCATGAATTACATCTTAGGTAGCTACGAAGAAAACTTAGCTGAATTCTTACCATTTTATTATTCTGTTGATAGTAATTTACGTATCAAAAGTACAAAACAAAATAGTTCTTTGTTAAAAATTTTGCTATCCGCACTCGCAGTTCGCAGTTTCGCACTATGAAATTAAAATATAGCCATAGAAGAGGCATAGACAATTAGGATCATAGAGAATTTTGGAGTTATAGAATACTAGCTTTCGCCCGCGGCTTCGCCCGCGTGGAATTCGTTTAAACTTCACCCCCCCCTATTTAACCCCTCTAGGAGATGAATTTTGAAAAATCCTTTCTTAGCGAATGTCTACATCATGGTGGCTATCTGCATGCCAAATTTCAGCCCGATCCGTCCAGTGGTTTGGGCTGTGCGTTTAGTTCAATCAGTCGAAAATCACAAACTTTCATCCCATATTTTATCCCCTTAGGGGTTGAATTGATCAAAATCCTTTCTTAGCGGATGTCTACGTCATAACATCTACCTGCATGCCAAGTTTCAGCTCGATCCGTCCAGTGGTTTGGGCTGTACGTTCAGTTCAATCAGTCGAAAATCATAAACTTTCATCCCCTATTTTATCCCCTTGGGGGTAGAATTGATCAAAATCCTTTCTTAGCGGTTGTCTACGTCATAATATCTACCTGCATGCCAAATTTCAGCCCGATCCGTCCAGTGGTTTGGGCTGTACATTCAGTTCAATCAGTCGAAAATCATAAACTTTCATCCCCTATTTTATCCCCTTGGGGGTAGAATTGATCAAAATCCTTTCTTAGCGGTTGTCTACGTCATAATATCTACCTGCATGCCAAATTTCAGCCCGATCCGTCCCGTGGTTTGGGCTGTGCGTTGATAGATCACTATATAAGTCAGTCACCTTTGAGTTTTATAGATATAGAAATCAAGTCTTTCGTCAAATAAAGTATTAAGGGCTCAATACACTCAATAGACGTCCGATTTTTCTCTGTGATAGTCGGTTCCGATAGTCTGACAGACAAATTCAGACAATTTCAATACAATAGAATCGGAAGACACTCGAATCGGACGTGTATTTAATTGTAAACAAAACAAAATGTACGGCACGAGAGCCTTCCGATTGTCTGATCAGACTTTCGGAACCGACTATCGGAGAGAAAAATTGGACGTCTATTGTAGCCCTGAAGGTGCCTGAAGCTTGTGCGTTTTTTAATTATTTCCTTTTACAGTGCCACAAACTTATTTGACCCGGTCTGAGGGGCGCTACTGTCTTTTTCTTTGTCTGACAACTGTATAACATTTGCATTATACTCCGACTTTTAATTCGATGCAGTAAAATGACGTTTGCTAATGTCACTTTTTGTAATAATGTTGCCAGATTTTCAATAATGGTGATAACTTACACGATTAACGAACGATGTTTTGATTATTCGATTATTCTTTTCTCAATATGTCTATTATAATGTATGTTAATAAAATATAATTCAAATTCAGAAAACAATACGGAAAGGTTATTAATTTAAAATTATATAGTAGACGAAAAATAATAAACACCGGTGCATGCATGCTTTTAGTACATAACATGCACTAAAAGCGCTTAATAATTAAAAATCTAGGAGATTATTGATATCAATCGTATTTTTATATGTAGTTATTGATCCTGTAATAACTTCATACATTATTTTAGCAGTTTGCTAAATTATGCGAAACGATTATAATCCGATTAATATTTTCATCAAATCGAATAATTTGTGTCCAGGTTACATCACTATTTTTGTGATAATAAAAAACGGTAACACTGGAAATGTCATTTTACTGCATCGAATTAAAAGTCGGAGTATAGTTCCAATTTTGGCCACCGGGTCAGATAAGTTTGTGGCACTGTACTTTTCGATGTGAAAGTCGGTTAATTTTTTTAAGTTATTTTCCTTGTCATTGGCGTAAGTTGTTGTCTATGGTCACCTTATTTGCAGATATAGAAACATAGAGATACTAACTAAAGTATAAGGCCAATAGGCCACATTTGACAACTGTTTGTCTTTGCTTTATAGTGAGGGTAACCTGCTGAAAAACATCGATTAATTTAATTAATCGATGAGGACTTCAAACATCTGTAAATTGAATGTGATTGTTATAAAAACTATTTTAATGACCGCACAGTTCAAACAATGACTAAAAAAACGACAAAAATAATGCGTCTAATAATGGCGCGAAATGAAATCATGACTTTTTTGTAACATTTCACGTTTCTGGATACTGGCTTTTGAGCCAGACGTTATATATTTAAATGAATGATTACATATTTTTTGGCCTAAAATGTAAGAAAATTAATTCTGTTCCCATTAAAACATATTTTATTTTGTAATCGTGAAATACGTTTTGACGATTAGTTCGACTTCTCGAATTCAACTTATCTACTGATCTGTTTCTTTTGGTACCATCCCTCATGTTTAAAAAGAAAAAGAGTTCACTGACGTAACTTTGTAACGACGTCAGTTCTTTACTTAAAAGTGTAAAAAATTTTACAATATCTAGTAGGGAATATTAAATAATATGGAGTGCGTCCCTTACAAGGTTACTTTGTAAAATTTTGACGAACTGTCAAATGTGGCCTATTAAAATGGCCCTACTATAGAGTGGGCGAGCCATACGGCTGTCCATACCTGAGGTCCATACATTGCAATCGCCCCTGGTTAGGAAGAGAAACAACGATAACGATAATTACCTATCTCTCTCCGATCCCGAAAGAGAAAGGTGATTACTATAGATGCGAAGCCGGTTATTAACGTTTTTAACCAAGCGGTTAAAAATGCATTTTTCGTTATTAACGGTTAATTAAATGCATTTTATGCATATTACGGTTAAATACAAGAAACTTGTTGCTCTACTCCTTTTGATCGTAGCGTGATGGTGTAAAGCCTATAGCCTACCTCAATAAATAGATTATTAAAAACAAAAAGATTTTTTCAAATCGGACCAGTAGTTCCTGAGATTAGCGCGTTCAAACGAACAAGCAAACAAACTCTTCCGTTTTATATTATTATTATAGATTTATAAAATCTTAAATGAAATCTTTACCCTTCGGATAACGATTTATCACTTCACCTAGGAGTTTACTACACAATAAGAAAAGATTATTTACCCTTTTTCGTTGTCATGGTAGCATAATTAACCGTTAATAACTGCATTTTATAGGTAGCTAACCATAAATTTGGTTAATTAACGGTAGCTAACGGGTTTTTTACAACTATAGTGATTACTAAAGATTTCGTATCTTTTTATCCGAGGTACGCTCTGAAGCCTGGCTTCTCAGCTTCTGTGCTCTAGTGTAGTACCTACATGTATCTTTATGTATAGAAATCCCCTAAATTTTTTTTAAGTTATAGGTATTCCTTGTCATTGGCGTAAGTACCTAGTTGTCTATGGTCACCTTATTTGCAGTATAGAAATTCCCTAAATAATCTGTGACAGAATGACGTCATATCAATGCTTGTTGCTCATTTGTTGCTTTTTGAGTCATTCATCTGTTCCGTTTGTCAATTGACTAAAAATTGGTGTAATTTTATTATCGCCATATTACACTGTACTAGGTGATAATCTACAGTTGGAATTGAGTTCCTTAATTCTTCGTGCACAAACAAGTTGAAAAGAAATCTGTTACAATGGAGGAACAAAGTGGAACATCTGGACCTAGAGTAAGCGATAAACGTTTAGCACAAACTCAAGCTAAGGTCGATGAAGTAGTAGGAATTATGCGTGTCAATGTCGAGAAAGTTTTGGAAAGAGACCAAAAGTTATCAGAGCTAGACAACCGCGCCGATGCTCTCCAACATGGAGCTGCGCAGTTTGAGCAGCAGGCAGGCAAGCTCAAAAGGAAATATTGGTGGCAGAACTTAAAGATGATGTTGATCATTGGTGCTATTGGTGTTGTCCTGCTTATCATTATTATCGTTTGGGCTACTTCTGGATCGGGCTCTTCAGCTCCAGCTCCCGCCCCTAACCCAGTTACTGAGGCTCCTGCTGGCCGATAACTGTCAATTGGATTACATACGAAAATTGCTAATCTGTTTATTGTACCCATACTATACTAAAAATACTTGTAAACATATTATTGCTATATGAAATGATTTAAATTCGACTTGAAAGTCTGTAAAATATCTATTTTGTACCAGATTTATTGTTCAATAGGCCATATATGTATACAGATTTTATCATAGTAGGTATTTAATTCTTGTGGGATATAATCTTGCAACTTAACTTTTGATATGTTTCTACAAATATACAATAAGATGTTTCGAAAACTATAAAGAACTATTTGAAGTCTGAGACCATTTAAAAATATTTTGAAAGTATTATCCTATTATATAGATATTGGGTTTCATGTGCCTATTTAGAAGAGTGGCCAACTATTTGTACTATAAAATAAGATATACTGAAGCGTTACATTGTTTTAAAATTCACAGAGCTTATTCACTGGACAATGAAACAGGTCCATGGAACTGAATATACACAAATATATTGTTTAAGATACAATGGGAGAGGTATAATTATGTAAATGTATTTATTGTTGCTTAAATAATGTTAGTTAGAAGTACTAAGTTCATGTGTTGCTAAACTGTTATGCCTGCTGGCACAAATACTGTTGATTGGCACAAATTAAATGAACATCTATTGCACAAACATGTTGATTAATTTAGTTAGTCTGTAAAGCGATGTTGATTCATTCTTTTGATAAGGACATTTTTATCAGTTATTGTTTCCTGATATTGTATTCTGAGAAAATTTTCATTGCAAAAACCCAATGGGACCAACAACTGCTTTTATTATATAGCTCCACAGTTAGACACAGTTTTTGAAAATCATTCCAACATCAAAACTTTTTCAAAAACTTTGTCTATTTTCATCAACCACATTGTACCAATGACTACTGTCAGTTTATGTTGTATTCTTACTATAAATTGCTACCTTTATCTAATTGTTTAATATTCTATAAGTTGTAATAAATGTGTATGTATCCATTAATGTCATTTATATTTCCTTCCAAAGCGGTTTTTATCTCTTATCTATGTTCTTGCAATGGCCTTGAAGACATTTATCTGTATTTAGCAAAAGTACTAGTTACTTGTTGCATTGTAATCAAACAAACATTAGTTACAATAATGTGTTGATAGACATTTCTCTTATTACAAAATGAGAGTTTGTGAAGGAACCAAAAGAAAGTACTAAGCCAATGTATAATTCAATCAATTATAAAAAGATAATTAGTCATTCTGTTACTAAAAATTAAGTGATGATGTGTAATGGGGGCAACCATTTTTATCTTGGCCCAAAGTGACACATTGCTTTTAAATTGATAAGTCTGTTTTTGTCTCAAAGATAAGGGCTTGAATTGAATTGAGTTTGTTACCCTCAAAGTAATAAATTCACTCATTGAATATTGACAGGTTAGAACAGACTTTAATCTTTAAGCCTGCCTAATTTTTGTGGTTATATAGTAGGTACTTTTTGCAGCAACAACCTTGTTAATCGAGCCATATCAATGCTCAGCTACCATTGTGTAGGTGATTATAAGTACCTATCTACCTACTACATTTACAGGTCATGTTATAATTGGCTTTTTATCAGTGTTGGGTTTACTATAATAAATATAAACATAATCAAAAAAAAATATTTATAACAGAGTAGGATTGCCAACTGTCAGTATTTTTCTAGACATCCAGTTTAAGACCTATTAAGCTTTCATCCGGCTGTAGAACCTGCCCCACTGCATAACTCGTTTTTGGTAAGCTTAGATTCTCCAATTGGGCCGAACATTTCTTTACCGGCAAGTTTTGATATTAACTTCGGGTATTACGAAGGTACTGTCGACTTTGGGCGGTGTTGACAGCAAATCCGTCTCTGGCCCTCACCAATATTTACATTCGGTCTTCCTAATTGACATGTAATTGGAATTTTCGGAGTTGTGACTTGTGTGCGTTTTAAGCATATAATGCCATTCGACCCACTCGTTATAACTGTGAAAGAAAACATCGTGAGGAAACCTGCATGCCGTAGAGTTCGCAAAACTCAAAGGTACTTAAGTATATGAAGTCTGCCAATCGGCGCTTGCCCAGCGTGGTAGACTGATCTCATCTTGAGAAGAGACTCGTCCCCAGCAGTGGGACATTAATGGGTTGCGAATTGCGATGCAGTGCGTGTAATAGTTCACGCACTACATATTTATGTATGAACGTACGTATGAAGTAAATTTATTTGTTTTATATCCGCCCGCGGCTTCGCCTGCCTGAAATTCCTATAATTTGCAAATCAGGCAAGAAAGGCGGGGTTGCTCCTGTAAACTCTCCAAATAACATAAGTATAGGCTTCTGGCGTTCAGTGGTCTCGGCCTGGGCACGGTTACAGGTTTGCGTTGTTTCCTCACTTTCATTCTCTATTTCAGTTAGTTGTTTAAAAGAAACCCGGGCACGAAGGGTTCCGTACCATTTTGTAGAAAAATGCACCATTATGCAAAAAACGTAGGTACCATTATGCAAAAAAATCTGTTCTGTTGTATGAAAGCCTCACTTAAATATTTAATTGTTTTATTGTAGCCACATATTACGCACAAAGCCATATCTTGGACCGAAAGGTAACTAAACTATCGCTGACGCGTATGTAAGTATGGGCCCCCATTTAAATATTTATTTTATTCTGTTTTTAAGTACTTATTTGTTGTTGTAGCGGCAACAGAAATACATCATCTGTGAAAATTTCAACTGTGTAACTATTACGGTTCGTGAGATACAGCCTGGTGACAGACGGACGGACGGACAGCGAAGTCTCAGTAACAGGGTCCCGTTTTACCCTTTGGGTACGGAACCCTAAAAAGGTTTTTCACAAATCCGTCGGAGTTTCTCTGTAAAATAAGTACGTGACCGCATGCATTTAAAAATCTAACGTACCTACTTGGATACTATAAATAAACGCCTACCTACTGTCTTTACATGATTAATGTGGATTTATTCATGCTCGAAGGTCTGTTTCTTCTACGCTGCAGCACATAGTACGCTCATTGCTGGTAACTTCTAAAAATACATTCGCCCGAGACAATTTCAATTAATGTGTGAATCATGCGGAATGTAACACACATTTTTTTCCCGTGATGCAAATTCTGTTGTCTGTCTGAATGAGTAAAGTAATCATTTCATGGAAATGTTTTTCAGAAATTATATTTGTTGACAATAATTTCAGAGTGAACAGTAAGTAACTCTTCGTTTAAAATTGTGAAATTAATTTACAGTTTATTCGAAGCAGCAATGCGATAGTGACTTTGGTTTTCAATACTTAATTTATGCGTTGATAAAAATATCTAAGTACTTACTTACTAAGATTATATTATCGTCTACTTAATTTTAGTCAGGGTGGTAGTACGTACCAATAGGTAAACGTAACAAATAATGACTAAACAAGAAATTAACTTTGACGATCAACTTTTTAGCATAGCTAAGCTTTAGCTCTGAAATGGTGGTGGTAGCTTTAATTAGACCGCTACCTATGGTTTATTTATTTATTTATTTATTAGGTCTGCCAACAATTGTTACACGATAACATACACATCAAAATTATGCAAGGTTCTTATAACTACGTGTACAACCTATTACAGGCAAACACCACATGCAAAAAGTATAACTTATAATAAGGCACAATGGGTGACAATCTAAACAATAATAAGAACTTAATATTATTTACCATACAGCAATTTTGACTATATAAACAATAAAAACTTAATATTATTTTCCATACAGCAATTTTATCCTAAATTTACCAAAACTGTCATTAAATAGATCTAAACCGTTACATAATATATTCATAATTTTACAAAACCTGCAAATTGGAGAATTTGATCCTAGGACTGAGCGTCGAGGGGGGGGAACCAAAGGGGTGATTTTGAACCGAGGTATTCGACTGGGTACTCTGAAGTTAATTTTTTGCAGTAGTTGAGGGCAATCTATTTTATTACATAAAAGGTTATAGATGAATTTAGCGTCTAATACTTCGCGGTGTTCTTCTAAGGTGTTCATTTTGAAATGTTTCAGCCTGTTGACGTACGAGTGAGACTTATTTGCCATTACGGTTGATCTTGCCATGTGCCACAAAAAACGTTTTTGTAAGTATTCGTTCAAGCCTGAGAATATGTGTAGCATAGTGTGGTCTCCAAACTACGCTGCAATAATCAAGGATTAATTGGCGTTTACGGCGGCGAGGTCGACATAAACCCAAATGTCTTCGAAGTCACTCTTCGCAACTTTTCATTCGCCACGAGGGCCATTTTACAGACACGGCAATTAAAACACCTCCACCTTCCTTACCTCCGTAAACGCCAGAAGTCTCTCTGTCTCTCCTGTAGACAACATAACGACTATCAAATAGTTCATTACTTAGAACACCTTGATGAAGCCAAGTTTCCGTCAATACAATAGCGTCATAGTCCGAACAACAGAGGTTTTGATAAAACTTATGTGTTTTGGTTCTCAACCCGCGAACGTTCTGGTAATAAACATTAAATTTACATGCACCCAGCGCAACAGAATGGACAACTTAGTCTAAGTTTTGTAAGCACTCACGATCTCTGATCAACACATAATTAGATGTATCCGTTTTTCTCATATAGATGCGCCCACTACGAACCCAGACATATTTGTAGTCTTTTTCTTTTGCTGCTGATCTCGCCGCAGCATGTAATGCCTTGTTTGCTAATGATAAATGTTCCATTATAAAAATAGGATTTTTATCACCTGAGAAATTCAAGTGTGAGGTGTTCAGACGATTGCTTGGGTTCGATCGATTATATTTAATAGCAGCTGCTAAAAAGGCGTCTCGAATTCTGGAGGAATTAAATTGCACTATAATCGAACGTGGTCTAGTACTTTTAGGGTTGATTTTTGCTATACGACTGCAATTCTGAATCAAATCTCGGGACATATTGAAATCAATGACCTTGCTTATTTTCATCACACAATCGATTATATCCTCATTCTTCTTTTCTGGAACCAGCTGAATCTCAACATTATTGGATCGGGCATGTTGTTCTATATGATTTATTCTACATATTAAATTATTATTCTCCAAGCGCAATGCCTCGTTATCAGCCTGTAACTCCCGTATTGCTTTTGTGGTATCCTCTTGGCGTTCTGCGTTACGATCACACCTATCCGATACACTAGACACAGAGCACTGTAGATTCTGTATTTCTTTGTTTACGGGAGCCAAAGCGGTGGCAACAGCGATGTTAACTTGATCTCCAATGCGTGTAAATAGATTTTCCATTTCAATGCTGAAGATTTCCTGGACTACATCTCTTAGGTCCCGACGCGTCAGCGGCGCCTCAACATCCACCTTCGGAGACTCGAGCGCAACCCTCTTGTGAGATCTCTTTGTGACATTATCAGCTGTACGCAAAGGCGAATTGCCGGACGGCCGAGGATTATTTTTGCACTCCTTACAAATCCATTCCGGCGGAGCGGTCCATGTAGAAGCGTCTTTATCTGCATATTTCGATCGTAAACAAAGTATGTGATATGTGATAGTTCTTGTTACAAATAGTGCATACAACTCCATCAGTCTTATTGGCCGGCTTACCACAACATTCCCAGAACATTTGAGTCGGACCCGACATTATGGCTTTGTTACAAAACTGATAACAATACGAGTAATTGACACTCTCAGTTGACACTATAGGTCACACTGAAAAACGGCGATTTCACGCCGAGTGTGACCTAATTTTCCACATTAACATGGCACTGTCATCCCATGTTCCGATAATGCGTTTGTTAATCATTATCTATATTACTATATTTAAATTGTATAATTAATTGCATTTACTTTGTAAACTGTGCCATTTATAGTGGAAATAAAACGATTTTCTTCTTCTTCTTCTTCTTCTTCTTAATTCAAGTAAAATGAAGTCGTTTGTCACTCGTAAATTCTTAATGCACGGAACAAAAACCAAGTCGTATGTTATTGCAATATTTTGTAAACAAGTACACTGCCGCGGGTGCCGTGAAACGTCGTAAGCGCCGTGCAGAACGCGTCTCTTACGCCTTAACTTCAATGATGCACCGTGACTGTGATTTATTCGAGAAAGTTATTTGAGGTAAACACGTAATTTGTTGATTTTAGTTTTATTTTAAGCACACTGATATTATTTGTTGTCTTAATAACACTGTTATATAGTTAACTTCAAACTTCTTGAAGAAACAACACTAGAACACAGGTAAAACTTAAGAAAATTGAATATTACTCAGAGCAAACGTAAAAACGCAGCTATTGTACCCACGCGCCGAATTTTGCTACCTATAAAATTTTGAATTTTGAATTTTGCTAAAAATGGTTAGACTAGATACCTACCTAATTGAATAGTACGTAGGTAAGTATAGCAGGTAGGTACTTTTAATTAGGTCCTTTAAAGGACCTAAATTGTTTATCAGAATGTAGTAGCCTATTAGACAAAATAACTAATGTAATAATGCTTCGTTATACTTGTGTCCGTTTCTTCACTTAAGTCCCTTCGTAGGTACCTTAACTAATGTAATAAAAAATATAAATTAATTTTACTATCAATTAGGTACATGTCAAATCAAATCAAATCTTTATTTCTTCGAAGTAGGTTTTTACAAACTCATTTCGAAAGTCAAGTTACGCCATCGCTTCAACAAATCCCTACGGTGAGTGGTCTTGGGAGAAGAAGCGGCAAGAAACTCCCAAGGAGTCTCTTTTTTCTCTTTCCCCAAAAATCATGCACGTTCAAATGTCAAAAATGTCAAAAATCAATGTTATGTGGTACCTACATACCTGCTTAGTATAATTACTTTGAAGTCGTGAGATCGGATTAGATTTCAACGTAACAAGATTCTTGTGGAAAAATGCGGTAGAGGCTGTCTGCTACACTCACCTCTATAGTAATTCTACTCTATATCTAGAGCTGTACATAACACCGGGTTTACGCGGTTCGTTGGTGTGGACCTGTGGACAAAAAAGGCGCTTTGTGCATACAACCTTCCACATCACGATCAAGGTTGCGGTTCTACTTTGATAAAAATGGTTACACGTAAATCTTAACTATTTTCCTGCTGTACCTACCTACGTATTACGTTCTTTACTTTCAGTACGATGGTACCTAATATTTTGGAGAACACTTGTACAAACTCACCGTATAATATAATATAATTTTTAATAAGTCACCAATACCTACAAAGTGTAGATACCTACCTACCAAAGTGACTTAATAATGCGGAACGTGCATGTATTCTATGAAATCAAAAATTAAAACAAAGCTGCTACATTCCTGTACCTAGCAAGCAACATTGTCCAGCGATTTTCTCGGTTTCGGCACTTTTGAAAACAACACCGACGACTCCCTAGCCCAGTTGGTAGTGACACCAAGTTCCATTCCCGGATGGGTTATTTATACGTTTATTAATGTTTTCTATAAAAATGGGTCAAAGTCGTACTTAAAGGTATGTTGCCGTTCAATGTTTTCCATCTGCCACACAGGAATTTCTAATTTTTATGTGAAGTTATGAGTGTATCATATGTACTCATAGACAGTGTCGTGTATGCGATCATTACTTACTTACTCGTATCGACATCGCAGTCACCTCAGTGGTCGACTAAATTTAGCGTACAAAAACGATGTATTAAGTAGGCTATAATAGCGAAGTTAGACTCCCAAACAGCAGAAGGGCCTAGGACATTTCCATTTAATTTAATTTATTCTCCATAATGTTCTCAAAGGCGTGTGAAGTAGGGTTGCCAACCGTCCTGTTTTCCCAGGACATGTCCTAGTTTTTGTAGTGTCCTGGGACGTCCTGAATAGTTTTTAAGCAGCGTCCTGGGTTTTTAAATTCCTACTCTAAAAGACGACAGCTTAAACGCCTTGTGGCTAACATATTTCAAGCAATGTATTTCTGAGGAGCAGTACGCAGAACTGCAGAAAGTGGCTGAATATGTATTTAGTATACCGTGTCATAACGCTAATGTCGAGAGAGTCTTTTCCCTCATAAATTCACAGTGGTCAAAAGAAAGAAACCGATTACTGCCAACAACAGTAATGCAATCATCAAAACTATTTAAATTATAGATGTGAAGTGTCACCAATTTTATGATTAAGTATTTGTTAACTCAACCACAGCTACTGAAGGAAATTGGTGGGGTTGAAAAGTACAGTAAAAATTAATAACTTATAACATATAGGCTACTGTTTATCCCGGAATTCCCGTGGGATCAAGATTCACGCGGAAAAACCCCTATGCATGAAAGCGCCGGCTTAAACTTTTATGGAACTTTGACTGGGTGATAGAGGAGGTTCTGGAGCAACACATAGGCTACTTATTATCACGGAATTCCAGCAGAATTAGGATTCACGTGGGAAAAACTCTTATGCGCGAAGCCAAGTGGTGGGCTAAGATTTTTATGAGACTCACTGGGAGATACCTAAAGGAAGTTGTAAAGTAACATATAGGCTACTTATTATCCCAGAATTTCCCGCGGGATCAGGATTCACGAGGGCAAAACTCCTATACGCGAAGTAAGTAATGGGCTTATATTTTTATGGGATTTTCACTGGGAGATAGAGGAAGTTGTAAAGTAACATATATGCTACTTTTTATCCCGGAGTTCCCGCGGCATCATAATTCACGCAGGAAAAACTCCTATGCGCAAAGTTGCGGGCTTAGATTTTTATGGGATTTTCTCTGCGAGATAGAACAAGTTATGGAGTAATACATAGGCTACTTATTATCCCGGAATTCCAGCGGGATCAGGATTCACACGGGAAAAATTCCTATACGAGAAGGCGCGGGCTTAAATTTTTATGGGACTCACTTGGAGATAGAGGAAGTTGTGAAGTAACATATAGGCTACTTTTTATCCAGAAATTCCCGCGGGATCACGATTCACGCAGGAAAAACTTCTATGCGCAAAGTTGCGGGCTTAGATTTTTATGGGATTTTCACTGGGAGATACCTAGGGGAAGTTGTAAAGTAATATATAGGGTACTTTTTATCCCGGAATTTCCGCGGGATCAGGATTCACGCGGGAAAAACTCTTATGCGCGAAATAGTGGGCTTAGATTTTAATGGGACTTTCAATGGAAGATAGAGGAAGTTGTAGAGCAATGTACGGGCTACTTTTTACCCTGGAATGCCCGCAGCGCAAAATCGCTTATGTGAGAACGAGGTCGCGGGTTCAGATGTTTATGGGACTTTCAGTGGGAGATAGAGGAGATTATGGCGCATTGTATAGGCTACTTTTTGTTTCTGACTTCTCGCGGGATCGAGATTTATGCGGGAAAAACTTTGTGACACACTTGAGTTCCACGCGAGCGGAGTTGCGGGCACAGCTAGTTTATAATATTTGAATTTATTAGATAATATAAATAACCTAAGTTTAAAAAATTTGTTACAAACTAATGTGTTTGTTTTATATTTTAATAACTAGTTTTCAACTCGTATAATTTTATTAAAATACGTTTATTAAAACATATTATGATTATTTTAATTACTTGAATTTCATTTCACCTATTTTTATTTGATATTAATTTAACTATTGCAAATCTATTACTGCGTCCTGTTTTCAAACTGAATTGTCCTGGTTTCTCCAACTGCAAATCCTGGTTTTTTAAATTTCAGGTTGGCAACCCTAGTGTGAAGTCTACCAAAAAGCAATTGGCCAGCTGGGTGACTACGGCGTACCTAACAGTTTTCTCCTTGCACTATGCCCAGCTACTGGATAAAATTCTGCTACAAATGGAGTGAAACAATCAAGTATTAATATAAGATCTTGAATGAACTATGTTTACAACATTGAGAATAATTATTCTAGGTCGGGGTATGATTAAGCGTTTATTTTGTTTTTGTTACTCGGTATTACTAATAATATCTACCAGGAAACACGACAAGTAGGTACGCCTCAGTCTCAACAAGTCACCTAAATAATCAAGAATTTTTTTAAATAAGTATGCGATCAATTTATTTCCATAATGATTATTTTTAACAATAAACAGCCGCAGGTATCTAATAAAAAGTATCGCTCTCATATTCACTTGAATGCTGTTCGTTTTTACCACGAAGGCATCCATGCCTGATGCTGCTCAAATGGAAATTGGCAGACTTTATAATCTAAGTTAATTAATAATTCTCTGTACCTATCTACATCTACATACTCAATAGGTGCATGGCCACGCATGACCATGAGTCGCATGACTGCTTGCCGCTACAATCAGGATTTATTGACTTTCGTTCGTCGTGGGCGCGTTACTCCATCGCCCCAGTTTAAATATGATAGGCTGATAGCAGACTGTCGCACACTAGGTTTAACCATTAAGGTAAACTTTTGTAAGTATAAAGTTCTATCCGTATCTTATTGAAGCAGTGAGGCAATTCTAATAATTATTAAAATAAGTAATAACACACGCTACACGCTCATACCCTCACATTAAGATTCCCTGTATCGTGAGTGGGTGGACAACACACTAGACTAGACAATGAAGACAAGGACACGCATTCAGACCCAGACGGAAATTTAAACTCATCAATCAAATTTTCGCTTCGCTAGGAATCAAACCCAGACCCTTGGAACAGCGATCCCGTGTGTTAAGCATTGCGCCATTCACGTCTACAATTAATAATGATATTAAATATATTTCATAGACAGCACTTTAATGCAGAGCACTATTGAATTTAATTCATTGGTATTCACACCACATTGACCTAAGCTAAGACTAATTAAATATGAATGCGGAGGCAGCCATAATAAGACAGAGAGCAGTTAGCACAGTGGTCCCAAGTTGCATTCCTAATAAGTCCGCGATTATTATTGCGTCGGTGAACTCGACCACTATATTCTTTGCCTATTTTGTAAAGTCATTCACCTAGTACTTATGACCATTTCAACAAATTGGTTACAAATTTTTTATTTTCTTAATTTAGCAATCAAGCTAAGCTGCAAAAAAAGATATTTTTAGTGGGTAATCTCCAATTGTCACCTTCTGAAGCAGCGATCATTTTTCTTCTCGTCGTTTTTAAGTTTTAAGATATGAAGTAGGTTTGTACCTACTGAGTTAATTTAATTTTATTTTTTACTAGTAAATCCGCCCTCGCTTCGCTTTGGGAAACCAGTCCCTTCAAAAATCTATAAATTTTAACGCATTATGTTATTCCGATATCTGACCTATTCCGATCCAATACCAAAAAACTAATACCATTGGTATTAGTTTATTAAGCTATATTACTGCAAAGTTTCATGAAAATCCGTTCAGTAGTTTTTGCGTGAAAGAGCAACAAACACACACACATACATCCTTACAAACTTTCGCATTTATAATATTAGTAGGATAGTAGGATTACTAGAAAGATTTTCTTATTTTTTTAATTGATCGAATACTTCATTAATTACATAAATAATTATTATATTTGACAGATGAAAGGTTGTTACAACTTTATTATGTAGGTACCAGTAGGTATTGTTCGCTGGTAGGTACCGATAATCAATTTAGTATTTTGTACGTAATTTTCATTAAGTAATACTTAATAAAATTTTATTATCGAACTAGACAAAATTAAGGATTGATTAAAATTATCATCAGTAATAAGAAATATCTACATATACTTGCTGAAAAGGAACGAAGTGAACCGCTCCCTGTTACCTACATTATTCCCATCCCATCCCATGATATACCTACCTTAGTGAAAAGTGAACGACCTTACAATCGCTTTCATCGACATTCCAAACCAAACGGTTCGACGTAGCGGCGCGGGCGGCGCGGCACGGGCGCCGGCTTGAGCTTGAGCGACAATCACGGCAATAATACCTACCTATTGTTCAAGAAACTGATTAAATTATAATTATGATAAAGTATGAATATTAACTTATTCTTAGACTTATTATGTGTGCATGTGCAATAAGATATGGGTACCTGACCAGGTAGTACCTATAGTATGAGACATTCTTCAGAAATTATCTAAGACATTCTTCACGGGTTTTTCCCGTTGGTTCCCATTCCCAATCTCACCCGTCCCACTAGACCCCAAATTCCGATTTTACAGATAACGTAACGTCAAATAAAAGTAAACATTGCTTAAAAGTACAGTTATCAGAAAGAGTCTTAAGGTAAAAAAAGTGGTAAATTTTAGAGAGGAATTTAAAATTGTAATAATTGCTTTTTACAAAAAAAATAACCGACTTCAACCTTGATAAGTAGAGATAACTCAAAAATTACTCGCCAGATGGCGCTCAATTCAACATGTATGTGTAAAGTTCTCGTCACAACAAATTAATCAAGTCCAAACACTAGATAACTGCAGTAAATCGTTGAGGAGTTCCCACGACTGTCTTTCGGCTTCATCAGATCGACTCCAGATCTTCTTGAAATGGTAGCGCTTTAATGTATTTATGATAACATGAACAAACACACTAGTCTTCCATACAATTTTCGAAAGTTGCCCTCGATTTCTCCGAGATGCCATCATCAGATCCTGATGATCCTTTCAAAAGGACCCCACTGCGCATATCTACTTTACAACAAAAAAAGAATTATCAAAATCGGCCCATAAACGACGAAAAAATCGCTGAACAAACATAAAAAAAAGCATATATATATACGGTCGAATTTAGAACCTCCTTCTTTTTTGAAGTCGGTTAAAAATTGAACCACGCCGGTCGGATAACTTGAATTGCCGTTCTAAGTATTCTGGGTTTGACCTGTTTCTTGGTCTGGGTGTTATAATGTCCATGGAACCTACGAGACGGAATCCTAGAGAATGAGGCTACTTGTGCATCGTTATTTATTAAAAGAATCGGGAGTAAAATAAATGTAGTTAACAATAAAGGTAATTAAATTTGATAAACAAATAAGTGGTATAAAAATATGTACCTAATAATTTGTCTTATTTTCATAAACATCCATTTGCTAAATTAACGAGAGTTAAAGGAATTAACTTTAATAAAAATATGTATAAACATACTAAAATAATCTTTCAAGTGAAAAATCGGCCTTATTTGAAATACATAATTAATTTGCCAATTAACAACATTTTTACTGACATACGTTGGGGGCCTTGGGGGCCCTTGTAACCCGGAGCCCCCGTATCATTGATACGACTAAAACGGCAATAGCTACGCTACGCTTCTGCAAAAATCATTATCATACTTTAAAGCACTTTTTCTATCGACTGTACACGTTGAAAAAAGAAGATAAAAGTAATAACAAAATATAAATCAAATTAATCGTTTTCGAGGTCTAGTGGGACGGGTGAGAACGGGAATGGAAGCCACTGGGAAAAACCCTTCTTCACATCGCTTGCCCATGGGCAACTCGTCTATTTTCGGATTTTTCCATTATTAGTAGGTACCTAGGTATTTTACCTAATGTAAGTTCTCACTTTAAATCGCATGATTCTAGGTCGACAGGAAGTACCCTTATACCTACTTAGGTTTTGACTTTACCTACCTTGCGTTGCGAGCATCAAAATACCTACCTACTTAGGTTTTGACTTTACCTACCTTGCGTTGCGAGCATCAAAATAATATAGGATGGTAAGGAACCTACCTAAGGCAAAAAATAAGTGCAGCACAAGTGTGTAGATATGTTTGCATTAGGTACGTTGACTTAGCTTGGACTCAAGAGCCTTGTTTGTCAAAACGCGGCCCACAGTCGGTATTTACGCTGACTGTTTAGGTAACGCGGTGGAAAAGCGTGCAAAACTGTATATAAAGGTAATACCGTAATACAAGGGTATTAAAAGGTAGTTAAAGGACCCATGTGCGGCCCTTGGCCCGAAAAGTGTGCTCTTGTGCAGCCCTTACCTGACCAGAAAAATGTGACGACCTCTGGCTTAGAATTTTGGGCTATCCATTAAAAGTCTTGAGTCTCTTCGGTAGTCGTTTATTTGTATGGAAGAGCACAGTCAAGTCACAACTTTACAAGTCGGCAGTTACAACAAGTCTCCACAGGAATACCGGATTCGAATTGCATGCACAGTTAGCACTGTCACTGTCTGTACGGTAGTGGTGGTTGACAACTCACTGGCATATTGACACTGGCAACACCTCACGACGCCAGTCAGTGAACTGTCAATATGTCAGTGAGTTGTCAACCACCACTACCGTACAGACAGTGACAGTGCTAACTGTGCATGCAATTCGAATCCGGTATTCCTGTGGAGACTTGTTGTAACTGCCGACTTGTAAAGTTGTGACTTGACTGTGCTCTTCCATACAAATAAACGACTACCGAAGAGACTCAAGACTTTTAATGGATAGCCCAAAACATCCATAAATGGTGACCCGACTTTAAGAACAAGAGTCTACGTGAATATTTGTCTTCGCCACAAACTTGCCACCCTTCGATCTATTGAAGAGATCGCTGGCAAGCCTGGCAAAGAGCCCGAGCATCGTGTATGGTGCCCAGGAGGTCGCACTGAGGACCTGCACCGCCTGCACGAAGCAGTCAGCGCGAATATTCATCGTTTCGTCAATTTTCGTCGCAACTTCGGCCGCGCGATCCCCTGCACAGATCGCCGGCACGGAACCTATTCGGCGCGCAAGGAGCCCCGAGGTCATACATGCGACCTACATACAGCTCACAGTGTGTATTGTGTGATTAGTGTGTGTGAAAGTGCGTTTTTTTTTTTCAAACAAATTCAATTTTTAACATAAATCGTCGAACAACGACATCAGCGCCACCAAGTGTTTTTCATCGGAACTAAAATTTGCGGGAAGCTAACGGCCATATTTTGACAACGTACCTACGTCACGTATCATAGTGACGTGACACGTCAAAGTAACAGTGACGTACGTCAAAACGTCAAGTCTTATTGCGTTCCGTTCCTGCAAGGTTGGTTTTACGTCAGAACTGTACGTAAGTCTTTGAACATTCTAAGACATTCTTACGATAACTAAAATAACTAACTGCATAACGTGTTCTACAATTTCTACAATTTGTGTTTTGTGTGTTTCTCAACAATTAATATCCTGGATTGTATTATTAATAGTTTAAATTTTTATTTTTTATTATATTACATTGTTGCATGATATTCATGCCTACTCATGTGAATGCCAAATGCTGATTAGTGGAAGGTTATAATATCATCTTTTATTTACAATTACTGATTATTTTACCACTAATTATTAATTTTACTTTGCACTTAACTATTTTGAACTCTATTATTGTTATACATTTTGCTTTACTGGTGTTTGTGTCTTTATATTTACTAACATGTCTCAGGATGAGGTACAAAAGCAAGTTATTGAGCTTCAAGCTCAACTTGCAGCTCTCACTAAACCCGAAGCAAATATCATGGGTGTAGCAGTAAAGTTGAGCAATTTTTGGCCGGAGAAACCAAAAATGTGGTTTGCTATGGCCGAGGCACAGTTTGAGATCGCAAACATAACACAGGACGCTACTAAGTATGGACATGTGCTTGCTATGCTGGATGCAAGACTGGCAGACCAGGTTGAGGACATTATTTCCAATCCTCCCTCTAAAGACAAATATGAGTACCTCAAAACAGAGTTAATTAAGCGGTTCTCAGTATCCAGCGAACAGCGTGTACGGCAATTACTCAGTGAGGAAATGTTGGGGGATAGGAAACCTTCAGCTTTTCTCCGGCACCTTCGTTCCTTGGCAGGTAACAACACGGGTGATGAATCCATTATCCGGGAATTATGGATACGTAGGCTACCACAAGAAGTCCAGCGCATACTAATGGCACAACTTGACTTACCGTTAGACAGGGTAGCACAAATAGCAGATGCCATTGTAGATTCGTCTCTCCCACCACCGCCAGCAATACACGCTGTTGCCAGCCCTAACTCAACCGATCTTCATACCATACTACAACGGTTAGAAGAACTGTCAAAGAGGGTCGAGACCCTCAGCTTAAACCAGCACAGGCATAATAGATCGACATCCCACCGGCCTCGTTCACGCAGTCGATCAGCAACCAAACAAAAGGTGGGGACATGCTGGTACCATAAAAGATTTGCTGAAAAAGCAACAAAGTGTACCAGCCCTTGCTCCTGGGCTGAGAAGGGAAACGACCTAAGCAGTCAGTAGTGGCGGCTGCTGATTGCTTGAAACCTGGCCGCCGGTTATTCATCAGAGACCTTAGATCCAGGAGTCAGTTTTTGATCGACACTGGGTCTGATCTCTCCTGCTTCCCACGACAATTAGTTAAGGGCACGGTGCATCCCACAAATTATGAAGCCTGCGCCGCCAACGGAAGCATTATCCGGACCTATGGCCCACTCACTCTAAATTTAAATTTAAATCTTCGCCGCGACTTCAAGTGGGATTTCATAATTGCTGTCGTCAGCATTCCTATAATCGGATCGGATTTCCTGGCACATTACAACCTACTGCCAGACTGTGCTAATCAAAAACTGATTGACGGTTTAACTAAACTCTCAACCCCAGCACAGGTGACTGACGTAGCACAGGTAAGTATTAAAGCTGTGGTTGTGACGGACAACCAGTTCTCTGAAATACTCCAGGAGTTCCCTGACATCACCAGGCCACCTGGACTTCCAAGAACAGTCAAACACACAACAATACACCACATTTTGACAACCGATGGCCCACCAGTAGCATGCCGACCCAGGAGACTTGCACCTGAAAAGCTCTCAATTGCTAAGAAGGAATTTGAGGACATGGTACAATGTGGCACCGCGAGACCCTCAAAGAGTCCCTGGGCTTCACCCCTGCACCTGGCCAAGAAGGGTGAGAACGGTTGGCGGCCTTGCGGCGATTATCGTGCCCTGAACGCAAGGACCGTCCCAGATAGATACCCCGTACGGCACATTGCCGATGTTGGACACAACCTGGCTGGCGCCACTATATTTGGGAAAATCGACCTAGTTAAGGCCTACCAACAAATTCCAGTACACGAGCCAGATGTTGCGAAAACAGCAATCACAACACCATTTGGACTATTCGAGTTCCCCTTTATGACGTTCGGTTTGCGCAACGCTGGGCAAACTTTTCAGCGGTTTATAGACGAAGTCGTAAGGGGACTCGATTTCTGCTTCCCATATGTCGATGACATTCTGCTGTTTTCGCGCTCGGCCGATGACCACGCACGGAACTTACGCGCCTTGTTCCAACGACTCTCCAAATATGGTGTCGTCATAAATCCCGCCAAGTGTGTCCTGGCTGAGAAAGAAATTGTCTTCTTAGGCTACCACATCTCACACGAAGGCATACGTCCACCACAGGACAGAATTGAAGCTCTGCGGAACTACCCTCTACCTAAGACCGCAGAAGGCCTCCGCAGGTTTCTCGGAATGGTCAACTTTTACCGACGATTCATCCCAAAGGCTGCAGAACTACAAGCCCCGCTAAACGACATCCTAGTGTCGAGCCAGCTAAAGGGAGCTAAACCCGTCCCATGGACACCGAACCTTGAGCAAGCATTCCAAAGTTGTAAAGACCATCTTGCCCAGGCAACTCTTCTGTGTCATCCAAAACCTGGCGCTCTCCTCGGATTGTTTACAGACGCATCCTCCACTCACGTTGGCGCTTGTCTGCAACAACGCGTGGACAACTGCTGGCAGCCACTTGCCTTTTTCAGCAAGAAGCTTGCCTCGCGCCAGTCCACCTGGCCTGCGTACTATAGGGAGCTGCTAGCAGTATATGAAGCCGTTCAACATTTCCGACACATTTTGGAGGCACAGGAGGTCACTATATATACCGACCACAAACCTCTCATTTACGCGTTCTTACAACGACGTGAGAAGTTACCTCCTGTACAATTAAATCAGCTGTCATTCATTTCCCAATTTACCACAAACATCTTGCATATCCACGGCAAAGACAACGTTGTCGCGGATACGATGTCCCGGATTGAAGCAATTCAGCTGGATGATGATTACACCGCCCTCGCAGAGTCTCAGCGTTGTGACGCAGAGCTCGACAAGATGCGCAAAGAGTCATCATTAAAATTGGAAGCAACAGTGATACCAGGAACCGGTACCACTATTTATTGTGATGTATCTACCGGAAAGCCGCGACCGTATTTAACACCGAGTCACCGACGCCCAACCTTCGAGCGTCTACACAATTTAAGCCATCCGGGAGCGCGTGCAACAGCGCGCCTGATCGCCGACCGCTTTGTCTGGCCTGGCATCGCCAAAGACTGCCGCACGTGGGCACGCGAGTGTCAAGCCTGCCAGAAAAGCAAAGTCACGCGACACATCACATCCCCACTTGGCGATATCCCTACACCACCAGGAAGGTTCAGGCACGTGCATCTTGACATTATAGGCCCTCTACCACCTTCGAATGGATTCAATTATTGTCTTACGGCAATAGACCGTTTCTCCAGGTGGCCAGAAGCTTGGCCCATGACATCCATCACCGCTGAGGAGGTTGCCGAACATTTTTTCAACGGCTGGATTGCGCGTTACGGCATCCCCATCACGGTAACAACGGACCAGGGACGTCAATTTGAATCTACGTTGTTCCGACGCCTCATGGACTTCGGAGCCACCAGACGTGCCCGAACGACCAGTTACCATCCTCAGGCGAACGGCATGGTGGAACGTTTTCACCGCCAATTGAAGGGAGCTCTAATGTGCCATAACAACACCTGGCACAGAGCCCTTCCTCTCGTCCTTCTCGGCATTCGCACCTCTCTCAAGGACGACCTCAAATGCTCCGCAGCAGAAATGCTCTACGGAGAACCACTGAGGTTGCCAGGAGAATTCTTGGCCCCCAGTGTTTCTCAAGGGGACCAACAGGATATCGAGAGTTTTGTTTCGCAGCTAAGGCGTAAGATGACGGACGTTCGTCCCATCCCAGCATCTCGTCACAGCAATCGCACATCGTTTATATTTAGAGATCTGCCTGCTTCAACCCATGTTTTCCTGCGGGACGACACCGTTCGTCGCTCTTTACAGCCGCCTTACACCGGACCGTACAAGGTGTTGAAACACGGTAACAAGACCATAACCCTCGATATCGCAGGTAAACACCAAGAAGTGAGCATAGACCGTGTAAAACCAGCCTACCTCATGTCTGATCCGGACAGTAGCCTCGATCAGACAATAGCTCCTTCAACAACTCCTGCTGCATCTCCTACTGTGTCTCCGCCAAAGCTCTCCGACAACGTACGACCACCACAACCAACTGTAACCCGTTCAGGTCGTACTGTAAAATTCAAATCTGTATTAGATTTATAGTTTGTAAGAAAATCTAATGTTGTTATTTATTGTTTTAATTGCAATGTTTTTTCTTTGGTTGTCATTTTTGTATATTGTTTATTTTCATTGCATTGTTTATGTCAGTATATTGTTTATTGCAACATTTTATTTTTAGTCTTTTGTCTAGTTTTACGAATATAATACCATTGTATCCCTATTAGTGGTAATGTAAAAATTATATTTTTAGTTACTTCGTAGGGGGGTGGTGTGGCGACACACTGCACTGGCATATTGACACTGGCAACACCTCACGACGCCAGTCAGTGAACTGTCAATATGTCAGTGAGTTGTCAACCACCACTACCGTACAGACAGTGACAGTGCTAACTGTGCATGCAATTCGAATCCGGTATTCCTGTGGAGACTTGTTGTAACTGCCGACTTGTAAAGTTGTGACTTGACTGTGCTCTTCCATACAAATAAACGACTACCGAAGAGACTCAAGACTTTTAATGGATAGCCCAAAACATCCATAGAAGTTTGATTTTCCCCTGCTCTAAAGGTTTGCATCTGAATATTTGATTTTAATCAGCTTTATACCTCCACACGTTCCTGCGAAAATGGGTCATACTCATAAAATAACAGACGGATAGACAACAAAGTGTTTCTATAAGTAAGCGTTCGAATTTTTCTTTTCAGCTTAGACCTTAAAAAGCACATACCTGTGTGCCTATTTAAGTAAAGTAAATTTTCAGAAACTGCCATCTACCTACTGATTTATTGCTTGTCACTTTTTAGTAGACTAATACTTGATAATTGAATTATCTAGTAAAGTAAATTTGATTAAAGGAAACATTCCCACCTAAAGGTACTTTATGTACCTACCTTGCCCAGAACAACATAAATAACTAACCTGTTCTGGTTACCTAAATGAACCATTGTTCTAATAATAGTACGTACCTACTTTGGTAGCTACACAGAGCTCTCCAAAATGGTGTTTACCTAATTAATTAAAGGGAAGTATGACGTCAATCTTCTGCAATCAACATCATGTTTTGGTAACACACAAATAGGATACTGTAGTAGGACAACCTACACCATCATAAGTACTCAGCTATTATTTGTATTTATGGAAATCTAACTAAATTAATGTGTTTAGTTTAAGAAATTTCAAAAAGAATTAATTTATAAAAAATCCAAATTCTTTAAAGACGTTTGAATATTATGTTTCTTTACGTATCAAGTACCTACCTATTAGACCAGTGCTAAAAGCGTTGTTAACGATCAAAAGTACAAAAAAATAGTAACAGGATGAAACCCATTGGAAAAGGAAGAGGATATGCCAAAAATATAAGGAAAAATAATAAAAAAAAAGTACTAGGGAAAATAATTTACTGGTGATCTGAGGTTAGCTAGTTGGGGGGGTTAAGGTTTTAATTGGTTTATCGCAATTTTCCGAAAAACTACAAGTCCTCAGATCACCCTTAAATTATTTTTCCTTGTATTTTTGGCACATCCTCTTCCTTTTTCAGTGGGTTTCATCCTGTTACTAATTTCTTTCGTTTCAAAACCTAAAAGCACTGGGCTATAATAGTACTCAATAGTGGGCCATGCCGTGATGGGTTAAAAAGATGATGATAATGATGATAATGACCTACGCAGACAATTCGTTGATACTATGTGGTGCGAAAGATTTGAAAAGCTTCGGGAACTCAACGTTCAACCGAGTATCCGAGTAGGATATGACAGCTTGTACTTGTACCTAATCATTTGAAATGGTAATACATATTGTTAATCGTACTTCGTAGTCACGATTACAGTACCCGGCAAGAAATAATGCACATCGGTATTCAGAAAGAGATAATCGGTTAGTTTCGGCTTTGTAGAGCGTTGTAGGTTGCACAACAATTTCTTCAGAAACGTGTTTACAATGTTTAGGGTGAAAACATACTGTAAATCCTGACGTCTAGGGGGTGAGCCGGCCCGAGGAGGGTGACAAAGGTGCCACGAATGGGGCTGCGTGGAAGTATTTTTGACTGCGGGCCCCCTTTCATTTGTTATAGGGCAAGGGGGGCGTAATTATGATTCAAATGTAAAAAGTCTAACAAAAGCCGGACACCCTTAATTTTGGCCGGACAGGCACTCAAAAAGCCTAACACTGGCCGGCTTTATCCGGACGTCTGGCAACCCTAACTGTACCTAACCATGATAAATTTTGCCCATCTCTGATCCATTTATTTTGTGAAGCCTTAGGTAGATCAATAAGTAAGATTACGTGCAACTAGCTTTTCAGAAAAAGGTAGGTATTGGTAAGTAGGTAGGTAGGTATAGGTACATAAGTACTATTCTATAATTTCTATGGTGGTCTGTGTAGGTGGAACTGTGCCGCCTTTTTTGTAACAGGTACCTTCTGTATATGTTAAGATAATAACAGTTCTTATAAAAATGCATATTGGTACCCGCTAGGCATGACACAATGAACGTGTATGAGCCATTGCGTCATTTCTTTACAACTAATCCGACCTATTTAACAGTGGGCGTAACTTGATCCAAAAACAGCGAGGCTCGTAAATTTTATGGCTGTAGTCTACTGAATTACTGAAGTTGTGTAGTTTTATCTGGTGATCTAGTTTCCGACTTTCCCTGCTACGTACCTACGTGGAAATGTAGGTTATTCGTATCAGAATACCTACTAACTAGTAGGTACCTAGTACGGCTAGTACCTACATAGTACATTACAACATTATTCCTAAGTGGGATGAAAATATTACATGAATTTTAGCCGCCATAAGATTTATACAGTCTACTAAGTATAAAATAGTAATAAACGTTTACTTAATCGATACTCTTCAGTAACTGTGCTAAATTTTTGTTAGGCGTTTCTCAAGCAGTTGGTTTCCGTGCGAAAGCTGACGTAATGCTTTTCTTTAGTTTCTGACCGTAAACAAATCTGAATGTCATTTAGAGGACTACTTATTGATTTTCTTGTCAATGAAAGAAACGGACGATCCACAGTTGAGCAAAATTATAGAATACTGGCAAATCTTACCTACCGAGGCAAAAAGTTGCTTGGAACTTTTGTAGCATGCTTCTTTAAAATACGTCATAAAGTTCCTACCTTCCTTCCTACTTAAAATTCTGATATTATTGGCAAAACTGTATATTGTTACATGGCAAAGAACCTAAAATTTTTGGATGCAAAATGTCAGCATAGCCTCGATCTTTATTTTGTTTTGGCATGGTTTATTTTGGTACTTACTACCTACCTACCTACTTATTATATGAAAAAAAACTTGGCACAATTGAGCCAATTAAAGCCTGCAATGCGGCTAAAACTATTATTTTATTATTTATAGTCACTCTTAATTTTCTACTCATTCGCGTATGGGTGATACATTTAAATAGTAGGTATCTACATAGGTACCTCTATATACCTATTAGAGCTCTCATGCTTATTTCATTCATGTGTTCATCCAACGTGTAGGCGACATAGTATGACTCGGTATTCAGTCGCTTCAGTCATATTATGAGTAGACCGAGTAACGAGTACGTAATGTTTGCGGTCAATTTATTACTTGAACCCCTAAAGGTGGCAGTAATCTATTAAATTGTATTCTCCAACGAGCCTCGATTTTAACGCATAAAAATACAATAAACAGTAAGTAGGTACTTACCTACGATAATTTCAAGGGGAACAACTTACACATTAAAATCAAGGAAATGTATAAATAAAGTTGGTTAACAAATCAGCTAAGTAGTTCTTAACACATGTTTATGTCGACATTATTTCTTGACGTAACATTTATGAGGCCATGATTTGTTTACTGCAATGACTTTCTGGTAGGCGAGCTTTGGTACCCCGATTCCTAAGTGTTCCTCAATATCAGACGGCTATGAGATAACTATATTCATAAATTATACAGGTTTCAACGACTACACAAGCCGCTGCGCCGCCGCGCCTTTGGATATGATTTTTTTATTACCCACATTTCAACTACTTAAAACTCTTCGATGTTTTTATCTTTATGGTCAAGCTGAGTGACATGATCCAGGTGACCATCAACGACATCCAGCAAATATTTTTCCATCTATCAAAATTAGGAAGAGAAATGCAATGGCATAGCTTCGTCATGATGTCACCCCGACTAAGGCTGCCCTCATCACCCCTAGCGCCCCCTGGATGGATGTATATTCTTGGATGGATGACTCATTCTTTCATGAAATGAATACCTACTTACCTAATTAAGTATCTATAAGGTCAAAATCTGGCGTAATGAACTATTATTATACCCGCAGAATAGATTGCAGTTGCGGTTGCAATGATGTGATGATACGTTTATTGTGTCATCGGATATCTGCAAACCACACTTATGCAGCGCAAAGACCTACCTAGCGGTAGAATTTCTAACATTACTACAATGGAATGCGTATTATGTATGAAGAATGCACTTTTTTGATACGCCAAGTTATTCAATGTTTTTACATAATGAACATCGGACTATTTACCATTAAAATGTCTTCAAAAGAGGTAGTTTGAAAGTACACAATGTAGCCAAAATACAACGCAACGAAGAAGCTCAAGAATTCGATGATAATCTATACTTACTTAGTTACATAAACTTATGTAGATATTAAATATGTATTTAACTGATCACTGTCTGTTTCTGGTTTTGCACACGCTAATTTCTGAAAATTTTAATGATGGGGGAGATTGAAATAATGTAATGTTTATCACGAACCTCGAAACGGTTTGGAGGTAATCATTATACCTAAATTAATAAACAGATTCAAGTGATCAGTTTTGTATGAAGTACAAGCGGTACGCGTTCAAAAGGATTTATAAGTAGGTATTAATTTTTACATTGTATTTTTGTATTGTATTGTATTAATTGTATAGTACACAAATGTACACACAATGTATGTAAAACTAGTAAATCCGCCCTCGCTTCGCTTCGGGGAACCAGACCCTTCAAAAATCTCTATAAATTTTAACAAATTATGTTATTCCGATGTCTAAGCTATATTACTGCAAAGTTTCATGAAAATCCGTTCAGTAGTTTTTGCGTGAAAGAGTAACAAACCCACACACACACTCACTCACATACATCCTTACAAACTTTCGCATTTATAATATTAGTAGGATATAGTGCCTACCTGTATTATTTCAATCACTAAAATAATACACCTACTAGAGTCATAAAAGTTCCATTAAAATTTTATGCGATTTTTGTGACTGCTGCATAGTTTTTATTTTTACTAACTTCTGAATCCTTGGTTCAGTGCTACTTAAAGCTAAACACATGTCGGCACAGCCAGCCAGATTTCGATGCTTGTTTTTAATCATCAATATTTTTCCAATGACTTACGGATTACTTCGTGTGCTTCCAGGGACCGCCAAGGGTCCACGGACTACAGGTTTAAAACCACTGGTCTAAATAGATATGTAAGATTTTTTTTTATATTTTTTTTTAACAAAACTAATGAAATGTATTTGGATTGGTATTATTTACCATAAACAATTAATGTTTTAAATAAATTTAACACATAGACATAGGTAAAGGATAAATTTAATAATAGTAGGTAGTTAGGTACCTAAGGCATAGAACAGTATTTTTTTCCTATAGAAACAATTGAATTACATTACTATGTAGGTATGTACCTTTATAGCAACACGGTCATTGAACTATTACTATTAGAACCAAGACAAATTGTGAACGACCGAGCAATCAACAACATGACCGTAAATAATCATTATCAGAGGTAAACCTATCAGTTACTTTAATGATTTTTCCTATTGAGATGCAGTTGAGTTGTAACGTTTATGTTTGAGTGGATAAAGGGTGGGCTGATAAAACCAATACCTAAAGGCGACTCAGGTATTGAGGCGTGTGGCGTGTGCACTCAAGTGAAATGCCGTGGTCTACCTTTTTATTTGGTTATGGTTTTTAAGGTTCCTTAATGAGTAGGTATCAATTGGACCTTAATACGAAATCAACACTTGATTTTTTGTAATAAAATAAAATTAAAATAATAAAATTAGGTAGGTAGTAGTAGTGCATACCAGGGATGTTGCTGATGCAGCTTTTTACTATATCAGCGGATGCTGATGCTGATGCTGATATTTAAAAATACCTAAAACTAAATTTACTTGTACTATAAAATTTATTTAAAAAACTTGCTTACCATAGGTATCTCTGTAATAGTAATCATCTACATATATTAGGTAAATAAAATTAACAATATTTCAAGGTGTTGTTTTTTAACCGACTTCAAAAAAGGGCTTAGTCGCCATCTCGCACGATCGGGCTACTTGGCACCTTTCGAATTTACCTAATAATTCCGTCATCAACTCGCACGCTCGTACAAAGTACAGTCAGGTAAAAAATATTTAAACTAATTTTTTAAAAAGACTACAGTAAAACGACATTATATATAATTTTAAAATAAAGCTACTGACTATTGTTTGCTTTATATCCGAAATATAATATATATCTTTACACATAAAATGCATATAAGTAGGTATACACATAAAAATACAAAAAAAAATATTTTTGGCCGTGAGAACAGCGCTCTCAAAAGAGGATAGCGCTATCTTTTTCTTTTTATCTCTCTTTATCTCCATCGAAATAGTCCCGCATGGTGACTTCAGTCAGTCTTCCCCAGGGACTGATTAACCCTTAGGCTAATTAGGCTGCAGCCTAGGGCGCGAGGATCGGGGGGGGGGGGGGGGGGGCGCGAGGATCAGGGGGCGCGCTGAAATCGAGTCTTCGCTTGCACTACTCATGGGCCATGATGGGGCAGGGTGGGGCGCTTGCCCCACCCTGGCTCTGACCTGAGTTACCTTACAGCCACCTAACTAAATCTAAAAAAATGTAGGCACTAACTACATATATAATATTCGTAAGAATTCAGATTCTGCTATCCAGATTTTGGGTCCCATATCCCATAGTAGGCCACTACATCGAAATTCATATTCTATGCTGCTATGCAGATTCGAAGAATGCATCTGCCCTAGAGCTTAAGAGAAAGCTTAACGCTGCCTCCAGGTCAGCTAAGAAGGAAATGTCCAGGGCGAAAGCCCAATTCAACGGCAGAATTGGCGAGCGGCTAGTCGGTTACCCCTCCGGTTGTCGAGAATTCTGGTCGCTGGCTAAGGTTGTCGAGGGCATCTTCTGTCGGTCTTCTCTTCCGTTACTGCGATTACCAGATAAATCCTTTGTGAATATGGCAAAGGAGAAAGCCGAAATTCTTGGTACCCTCTTTGCCTTCAATTCCACTTTGGTTTGGACGATGGAGAGACCACACCGCCTAACATCCCGCGGTGTGAGAGTCGTTGAACGATATACTTCTTACTCAAAAATCGGTCAGACGAGCTCTACTGTCCCTCGATACAAAGAATGAGTGTGCTTAAGACGTGTGCTCCCGAGTTGAGTCCCATTATAACGCGCCTATTTTCGCTATCCTACACCACTGGAATAGTACCTACCGTTTTGTGGAAAGTAGCCCTAGTTCATCCTATCCCCAAAAAGGGCAATCTCAGTGACCCGGCCAATGATAGGCCTATGCTTGCTAAAGTGATGGAGCGTATTATAAATGAAAAGCTCCTAGGATATCTGGAGGATCGCCAGCTGATCAGTGACCGGCAGTACGGGTTTCGTTATGACCGTTCAGCTGGCGATCTTTTAGCATATCTTACTCACCGATTGGCTCAGGTCCTTGATAGCAATGAGAAATTTGCGGTCAGCCTAAGCCTTCGACCGGGTCTGGCAGGGCTCTTCTCGCGAAGTTTCCATCTTACGGTATGACATTTTGTAGCCAGCTTTCTATCTGAGCGACATATAAAGGCCGTAGTTGCCGGTTGTTGCTCAGATATCGACCTATAAACGCTGGTGTTCCCCAAGGGTCTGTGCTTTCTCCTGCTCTATTCATTCTGCATATGAATGATATGCTGGAGCGTGCATACTGCATTCATTGCTATGAAAATGACAGCACGGGAGATGCATGTTACACAGGCCCTGCAAACTCCTCTCAGTCACAAATGGAGGATAGCAGAATGAAACTTGTGTCTGAAGTCGAAAACTTTCTGAATTAAGTCTCAGAATGGGGACGACTCAATTTAGTTGAGTTCAACCCCACAAAGACACTTTCCGCGTTTTCCGCTAAGAAAACCACTTGTTATGGCGCCTCAATTCCAGGGTACCGCGCTCACCGTTAATAAAAGTGTCAGTGTATCGGTTTCATCTGGAAGCTAAGTCCAAATTGGCCTCCAAAAAGCTTGGTGTCATGAACCAGGCGAAGCAGTACTTGTAACTTGTACTAGTAAAGTTGAAGCAACTTTCATGTTCTGACCACGTTCATGTTCAATGGCCGCCTGAGCAATGAGACTAAGCCAATACAAGTCTTGCGGTCAAATCCGATATGGATTTGGTTCTCTACTATGTAGCCTGCAGTCAATGATTTTGGGACGATTTGGTTACGGAAGGTCAGCTAAAAAATGGTTTCCAGCCTAAGGTTAAATGACGTGAAACTTAAAAAAACAATGTTGGTTTCGCTTGCAGTTCGATTTGAAAACTTTTGTATAGATTATATAATAAATAAATAATAAATAACGCTACACACTCATAGCCCCACACCAGGATTCCCTGTGTCGTGGGTGCCACATGAACAACACACAAGACAAGGGAACACACCCAAACCAAGAACGGAAACTTAAACTCATCATTTAAATTTCCACCTCGCTGGGAATCGAACCCAGCCCTCGGCTTAGCGGACCGGCATGTTAACCATTGCGCCATTCAGGTCCAACCATGAATCATACCATGAACCATGTTATAATTTTCACACTCAATAGTAGACAAAGTCAACCAACACTAATATACTAGATACTTTTTAGCCCGAGCGCGCGACTATAACACGCTTTTATATATGGCGGGAGCGCGTCCTGATAATTAGCCTAGGGCGGTCAGAAGTCTTAATCAGCCCCTGGTCTTCCCTTAAACGTACTTTACTGTGCCCGGCATATTTAGCTGCGACATTAATTAATACTTTTATTAAAATGTGGGTGTTTTTATTGTTTTTTTATGTACGCTGGATGTAAGTTTATTAAATTTATTTTCACAGTGTTAGTATGTCTTAATGAAATAAAAAATGTCGAAAATAAATGCCTAATTTTTCTCATCTGCACATTTTCATATTGATTAGTCAAAGTAAAGTAAACAATTATTTTATTAAGTACCTACCTTTACATTTTATTAATACTAGTTTTATTTTAGAACTGTCCTAATAGAGCAGGGTTAAAATATTTATTATGGCTTTTGTGGCCGCCATCTTATTTTGTCCTACATTGACTGGCATTGGAATAAACTATGAGACAAATGAAAGATTTTAAATTAATTTAAGATTTTTTATGACTATAAGCAATAATATATGCAAAATTTATAAAAAAATGGTTTGCTTTGCCTACGATTTTTATTGAAAAAACCGGTTTCAATCATTACATTTTTTTTTAGGAGCTGAATCACAATTTGGTGTAACTAATTCTGAAAGTGATGTGAAGATAATTATTTCACGATAAGGAAAGCCAGTATTTCTTCGCACGGGCCATAAATATAATGTATCTAATTTACAAAGAAAAAATAAAGGTTCCTGTATTTGGAGATGCTCCAAACGCAGTATATGTAAAGGAAAGCTGGTTAAAAATACTGAAACAAGCCATGTGCTTTTGAGTATAATTATATTTAATTATAATTTTTATCTTTGATTATTAATTGGGTTAACATACTTTTATATTTTTGAGATGTTGATTTGTGAAATATATCTAAAATTATGATATAATAACTTTTTATTTATTTTAAAGTCCAACCATAACACATTAAACGTTTTTAAAAAGGATTTTTGTAGTTGACTGTACAAATTTACTTCATATTTTTATGGTCGTGCGAGTTGATGACGGAATTATTAGGGAAATTCGATAGGCGCCAAGTCGCCCGATAGAGCGAGTTTTTGTCGTGCGAGATGGCGACTAAGAGAAGGAGGTTCTCAATTCGACCGTATACATTTATATGCTTTTTTGTTATGTACGTTCAGCGATTTTTTCGTCGTTTATGGGCCGATTTTGATGATTCTTTTTTTGTTGTAAAGTAGATATGCGCAGTGGGGTCCCCTGATAAGGACACCAGGATCCGATGATGGCATCTTAGAGAAATCGAGGGGAACTTTCGAAAATTGTATGGACAACTAGTGTGTTTGTTCATGTTATCATAAGTACATTAAAGCGCTACCATTTCATGAAGGTCTGGAGTCGATCTGATGAAGCCGAAAGACAGTCGAGGGAACTCCTCAACGATTTACTGCAGTTATCTAGTGTTTGGGCTTGATTAATTTGTAGTGACGAGAACTTTACACTTACATGTTGAATTGAGCGCCATCTGGCGAGTAGTTTTTCAGTTATATCTGCTTATAAATCAAGGTTGAAGTCGGTTATTTTTTTTGTAAAAAGCAATTATTTCATATAAACAACATAATCGCGTTAATTAATTAAAGAAAATGTATATTCATTTTGGACTGATAATAGTAGATTGTTTAACAAGGGAGAAAAGTAATATTTTTACGGTGAGGGCGCTTTTTTGAATCCAGAGCGAAGTGAAGGGTTCTAGAGTAGAATCCTAAACGTAGCGAGGGATTCAAAGTACGTCGCCCGAGCCAAAAATATTTGATCCCGACTCCCGAGTGATACACTCTACTTCTTATCCCCCCCCCCCTATGAGAAAATAAAAGGCGCCACAAATTCAGGAATTATACTTTCAAAGTCACTTAAAGAACTCATTTTTCAAAAGAAAACCATGAATTTCTAACAATCCGAACTTAATTCAAAAAGTGCGCGGGAAAGATAATTGCGGCGCACTTAATTCAAAAAGTGCGCAGAAATAGTACATTATGATACAAGTGCGCGAAGTTGGTCATTACAGTCGAGGCGGTATTGCACAGCCCGAGCCGCAAGGCGAGGGCTGTAATAGAGCCAAGACTGTAATGAACAAAGCACACGCGTATCATACGACGTTTTTCAACACACTTGCGAGGAAAAAACGAACGAACGAACAAATGTTTGCACAAAACACAAAATGGCGCGGTTTATTTTTTCGCGCGCCGTATCTTTGGTTGAATAACTATGCGCGCGCAGGTTAAGTCCAGAGACACCGAACATTCAGCCACAATATATTAAACTAAATAATTAGATATGTATTTCTAATAGGAATTTACGGTAATTAATGATTTAAAATATTGTATTTTTTAAATGCTTTAATAGATAATTAGATGAAGTATAATCTTATCTTATCAGATTTTGACTAAGTACAACAAGTTTATTTATTTACAAAATAATAAATCTTTCGGTAAAAACCTCTTTACGGATATTAAAAAAAAAGTGGAATAAGAAAAACACTAGTGCGGCAATGAAAAGTAAAACGCACTAGTGTGTAATAAACCGCATTCCGGGCGTAAGACTAAAGAAAAAATAGCAACTTTACGAGCAAGTGTGTTGAAAAGATAATTGCGGCACACTTATTTCAATAAAGATGAGTAAAAACTCATTAGGTACTGCCCGCTAAAAGATTCTTATAGAAAACATCAACTTTGGGCGCACTTAAAGGCGAACCATACCTATTTCTTTTCGAATAGGTGGGATGAAAAATATATTGTTATTAATACTGGAAGTTTAGTAATGGTAAGATATATTTTAAAAACAGAAGCTAAGATGCCTTTTCAGCTTGGAGTCTATTTCGGGAAGGCCTGTAGATAATTCCAGCACTGCTAAATCCCGCCTTCGCCGAACACGTTATGACTTGAATGTCAGCATTAAAAATCAGCATCTTTTGTTGCGGATGCTGATGCTGATATTATTAAAATGAATGCTGATAATCAGCGGATGCTGATGCTGATGCTGATATTCGCAACATCCCTGGTGCATACTTAGTTCCTTGGGAAGTTTCAAAATTTAAAGGGGTCCTCATACAAAAATGGGTAGGTAGATATTGCTGAGTATTTGTATTCGATGATAACTAGGTAGGTAGGTACTTATATTCGGAAACAAATTACGAATTTTATCATCATTAAAACATAAGTTTTCTAAAAGTAGGTTGAATTGTTAGCCCAATGCTTTTAGGTTTTGCAACGAAAAAAAATAGTAACAGGATGAAACTCATTGGAAAAGGAAGAGGATATGCCAAAAATACTAGGAAAAATAATTTAAGGGTGATCTATGGTGATCTAAGGGTGATACATGAAATCTTAGGTCATTCGAGTAATTTAAATGTAAATTTTAATAAATCGCTCATTGTTTACACAATATTTAAAAAAAGTCGAATCAGTTTTTCCGGTTTTTTGAGAAAACTTGCCAGAGTAATGTATATTTTTTGAGACTGTCAGAAAGAAGAGATTTCAATGAACAAAACACATTTGGACATTTTTGAAAAAACGAAAATTTTGTCGTGAGATTTTTCAATTGAAAATTAGGGTGCTTTTTCGAAATTCAATTTAGGGTCAGGTGGGGTAAGAGGGACGCTGGGGGAAGAGTAACAGTAACTCGTAAAAAGAAAACTATAATGCCCAGCTCTATGGTGACTACGTGGATAAAACAATATTAGGCGTAGTTCAAATATTCTTGGATAGATTGCGCTGGAACACAGCAAGTAAGCGAGCAAAAGAGAAAAAAAAATATCAGATGTCAAGCTAAAAAAACAAGACCTAGCGGCGTTCCTTGTTTAAGTTAATTTTAGTATTAAAAACATCAGTGTTGCGGTTTATTGCTATGGCAAGTGTATATATTACGTTTAATCTTTATTTTCTACGTATTACATTGTTTGTAACGTGTGTTTTTAGTGCTTTTTCGATGTCAATAATAACATAACCTTCAAAATGGCAAGCTGGGAAAGAGGAACGGCTATACCAGGTTAAGAGAAACATATGTTCCTCTTTTCCTATTTCAGGGGTAACAAACATATTTAAAATCCGCTAAAATATAACACGTTCCGAAAATAGCCATGATTTGCTTTACTATTTATTTGTTACAGAAAAAAAGCAAAATGCCTCGAGCTTACGTAAGAAAGACCGATAGAAGTTCTTACCCGAAAGAAAAACTATTAGAAGCAGTTAGGGCCGTTAAAAGTGGCGCCATTCATTTCTATTTTTAACCGACTTCAAAAAAAAGGAGGTTCTGAGTTTGATCTGTATGTATGTATGTGTATGATTTTGATGCAGTTTTCAGCATAGTATTTTTCAGACTTAGGAGAAGGTTTTAGGTATATTAGACGACTTAAAAAATGGAGTTTTGCACTTTAAAACGTGTTTTACGTATTGTCCGCCATAAGTTCGCATTTGGCTGAACCGATCTTAAAGTGGATTTCAGTACAGTAATTTTTAGAATTAGGAAAAGGTTTTTGGTAGCTTTACCGACTTAAAAAAATGGCGGTTCTTCTTTTTATTAATACAATCATTTAATAGCACAAAGAGTTTAGTACCTCTGACCTTACTTATATGTTCCTCTTACCCCAAATTTCGTTTTTGTTTGCTGTCATCCTAAAGAAGACCTTATTTAAAACGAGGCGAGGTTTAATTCCTTTTACTCAAAAAAATGTTTAAAACATGCTATGTTATACACTTAAAAACATAAGTTATTACTTAAAAATATCGAGTGTTCCTCTTACTCCAAATCTCGGGAAAGAGGAACATTTATAAGACCTATGTTTGTTGCTAAATTGTGCCGTAATTACACGAAGAATTTAGTTCTGTGTCAAAAAAAATGTAAGTATATTTCAAAACAGAAGATTTGTTTCTATTATTATCAAAGTAAATGTATAATTTTGATAGCTGAAGGCCAAAATATGAAAATACCAGTAAAGTATGTTTCTCTTACCCCACTTGACCCTAAATAAGGGTAAAAATAAAAATACACACATCAAAAGTGTCTAGGGATCAACATATATTTTTGCAATAACTTTTCTCCTGATTGATATTAATTAAAATTTTCTTTAAGGATTCATCAAATACAGTGTTTTCGTTTGTCACAGTAACGATAAACCAAGTCACCTTTGCATTAATAAAGAAATTTGCCATTTTCCTAATAAAGGGATTTTTGACATTTGAACCACTAACATTAAAGTTCAAAAAAAAGACTGAAATAACAGTTTTCTTTAAAATTTTATTGGGTAACTTAAACAATTAATAATCCGTGTTTCTACCGCGAACACTAACAACACAAGAACATCGGTTTGGCATACTCAAAATGAGTTCATCCAAATCACGCTGTGGAATGGCCGCCCATGTTCGTTGCAACAACAAAAAAAGGTCTTCTTGCCACTGGATACCCTCCATATTCGGCAGAGCTCTTCTCTGTAGCATATCCCATGCATGCTCAATCGGGTTCAAGTCTGGCGACTGAGCAGGCCAGGGCAGGACATTGATGTTAGCTGCGGCGAGAGTCTGTCTTACAACTCTTGCGGTGTGCGGTCGTGCATTATCATGCATTAACTGAAATAAGGGACCGATTTGCACTTGTAGAGGAACGATGACATCTGATACAATCGTCTCAGCATAAATTTGAGCGTTGAGGTTGCCTCTGATCCAAATCAACTCAAAACAGTAGCACTAATAATGTCTTCAATGCGTTGTATGTTTTTATAGGGAAAATATTGACAGCTGATTTTCATCTTTTACTCGAATTTGATTGACAGTTCCTGATTCAAATTATGAAATGCACCAAAAAGGATCCATATAAATTTATAAAATCATAAATTTATTACAAAGCCACATCTCAATCTCAAGAAATCCGCATAAAAATGCTTGATCCCTAGACACTTTTGATGTGTGTATTTACAATAAAAATACAGTGTATTTGGGATATAAAAAGGTAAGTTTCCACCAAATTTCGTGAAAATAAAATATTATGTTTTGTAGAAGATAAAAATAAAAAACCAAAAACTCAGTTATTTGAATTTTTCCCATAAATTTGATGTTATGTGAAAAAAATATCAATACAAAAGTTTTAGATCTTTTTATTACCTACAACTTTGCCATATAACTTTTTTCATGGGACTTGTAGTTTATCCGAAAATTGCGATAAACCCCTTCCCGACCTCAGATCACCCTTAAATTATTTTTCCTAGTATTTTTGGCATATCCTCTTCCTTTTCCAATGGGTTTCATCCTGTTAAGTACTATTTTTTTTGTACTTTTGATCGTTAACAACGCTATTGGCACTGGTCTATGTTTAGTTTAGGGGATTCTGATGAACCGATGAGTTCACTAGGATCCCCTGGGGGATCGGGCTGGGGGATCCTGGTGGCCGAAATGTTAGTGTTTAGTAAAGTGGATTGCGTGGGTGTAAAGGAAAACCTACCAACGTAAGGTTAAAAAAATAGTGAGGTAGGTAGGTAGGTACTTACTATTTTTTTATCTAACCATACACTTCCTGCGAGTGTTGTCAAAAATATGAATACCATTATGAACACTCAACGACTTAATTTTGACGTCGCAGATTGCCTTATACAGTAAAGACAGATCCAGATAAAGTGATTCATCAATTAGGTTACGTAGTAGCTACCATGTCTGTGATGATGCGTCGAGGTTCCTTCGCACTCGTGCTTGGGTGTGAGTGTGTATACGTCGAAATTCGAATGAGCGAGAAACACGGTGTGGGCCGAATGACGCCGAGTGACTCTGTAGCGACGTTCGAACGTGAGGCTATTTAAAACTGTGCGCAGGCCCCCTGGCGCCGAGTCGACGACTAATGATCAGTCCTGCCTTGTCTACCATCGAGTGCGTAGTCATCTCGTGAACTGTGTTTACACAAGAATCTGTCCTTCCAGTGTTTGTTTAGTTTAACAGTTTTCACACCAAGTAAACTTAAAAATGGCTGACAGTGGTCTGAAGAGGAATATTCCTATCAAACTCGGGGACTTCTCTGTCATCGATACTGAATTTTCGAGCATCAGGGAACGATTTGATGCTGAAATGAGAAAGATGGAGGAAGAAATGAGCAAATTCCGATCGGAGCTGATGAACAGAGAGAGCAACAACTTCTTCAAAAGCACAACAAGGTATTTATCAAATTTTATAATAAGTTATTAGAAAACAACAATCAAAGTTTTACTTGAAAGTAAACTTAATCAGGTGGCAAAGTTTAACTAATTCTTAACAGTTCATTACGCAACTTGAATGATTTACGAATAAGTACGTATTTAAGCGGGTGGGCGAATGTTTGTTCAGCTCACATTATAATTCCAATAGCAGTAGTCACAGTGCCGGCGTGTTACCAAAAACGGAATCTTGCATTAATGAGTTTGGGGTGTCGAAAGAGTCGCCCACCTTCGACGACCTCCGCGACGGTTTCACGAAAGTAGCTGTATATTCAAAAGGCATTATTCCGGATCATTCCGCGGAACGGCATCAACTGCAGACATCTCAGTCGCCTCCATTTAAAGCGTGCAGCGATACGTAAGCCCGACGCGGCATGATGTCATAAATAGAAATAGCGCCGGCCGGCGGCTTCACACAAGAACAATTTGTTGTTATAACAAAGTATATACCTACCCAATCCATAGATTTTTCAGCGCATCCGTAGCTATTTCCTATGTTTTTCACCTACTGTCTATTTAACAAGATTTCATTGTATTACACTCAAGCGCCAAGTATTAAGGAATCGAAAAATATTGAACTTTTTTTGGTCATTTTACGATTGGAGTTTTATGTAATTTTGATCTCAGAATCTTATCATTCGATTTTTGTCCAAAACCAGAGGGTAGAATTACTAAATTAAGTTTATGTTATTAAGACAGACTTGTAATACATGTTTCAAGAGTAATAACTACATTATGACGTCACCACTATATCCTTCTGGGTTTTTATGTAAAATTGTTTTAATAAAAGTTTGCGAAATATAAAAAAGACTTGTTGTCACGACGTAACCTAACTGTAGAAACTAGTCTTCGCCGTAGTTATTCACTAATCTGTGTCTTCGCGATAACACGACTACGACATAATTTATTTGCATCTCGCCTGAACCGGTTTATGTAATTTTTATCAACATGCAAGGTTGTTTTGTTTGGCAACCGCCGCTACGTAATAAAATTTACATTGTGAGTTTTCACTAAATTTCCAACATGTTCAGCAAAATTTATTTTGTTTACATGTTGTAACTGGGGAAAGAATAAATTTTGTAACTGAGAAACCTGAGAAACGAATAAATTTACGTGTCAACATTGTAGGATATTATAATAAATACATATACCTACGGCAGGTAGGTAGATATTTCAATGAAACAATTACTAAACTGAATTATTAGAACCATACAAACATTGAAGACTCACAACACAAAAGCGGCATTGTTTAATCAATAGGTACTTGTGCCGAATACTGGCTTTCGTGAAAGACCATTGATAGTCTTTTCAATACCTCTAGAATCACCATCAAATCAAGTAGGTATAATTATGTTGAGTTCATTGTAATGCAAGATTGTCCTTGTATGTCGTTATGTCGATACAATAGCTTTTATACACATTAAGATAGAAAAGATTAATAGCAAGTGCATTTGAATACGTCTAACTGTATAGAGACCATTGAGATACTATGTACTGTTAACATAGTACCTCAATGATTGCGACCGGATTAGGATTGTGATTGTGGTGCACATTACCATGTGAGTTAATCCAACAACAAGTAGGTACCTACCTACCTACCGACAATGCAGTATTTTATATTTACCCAACTTTTGCTAGAGAGCTGAAATAAGTCTTAAAGTCGAATTCTGTAAAGAAGATCCAATTTTGAAATCAATACCTCCTTCTTTACTTAGGTAGAGGGACTGACGATTAATAGCGAATAAGCAAAAATGGTCCAGCCACAGGATACCAAAAACTATAATATTTATTATAACTTATACGAACTTGCTACAGTTGCACGATGAAATACATGCAACCATGGGCGTAGCCAGCCCTGGGCTCAGGGTGGGGAAACTTTCTGAAATAATAGGTATAGCCTTAACTAGCAAACTATACCCACGGTCTTTTTTTATACCTAGCCTAAAGGGCTGACGTGAAATCGGACGAGCCATCTGATGGTAAGTGGTCATCGTCACCCATGGACACGAGCAACACCAGGGAAGTCACCAGTGCAACGCCGGTCCTGAAGGAGAACTCTTTTTACACCTTTCTTGAAGAACCCCATATTAAAGCGCTCCGGGCATACCTCAGAAGGAAGCTCATTCCACAGCCTGCAAGTTCACGGCAAAAATGATCGTGACAATCGGAGCGTCCTTGTTCGTCACGAATCCAAGGGATGAGAATGTGCGATGATGGAAGGGTGAAGTTGGCACCTAATCGCACAATTTCTCAGAACACTCACCGTTGAAAAGTCGTTTGGAACACGCAGAGAGATCCTATTTCTCTCCTAAAACCAAGGTGTTCTAGCCGATTAGTGACTCGTGGATCGATGATAACTCGAACTGCGCGCATTTGCACGGCGTCAAAGACTAAGCTGCTATTGTGGCGCCCCAGCCCAGAGATGAGAACAGTACTCCATGTGAGAGCTATCCTGAGCTTTATAAAGCATCAGTAGGCCCTTCGCATTGAATTACTGCTTCGCCCGGTTCATGACGCCAAGCATTTCGGAGGCCAATTTGGCCTTAGCTTTCAGATGACATCGACACACCGACACATTTACTAACAGTGTGCGCGGTACCCTGGAATGGAGGCGCCATGACAAATGGGGTTTTCTAAGCGAAAAATGCGCAAACTTGTGTCTTCTCGAGGTTGAACTCAACTAAATTGAATCGTCCCCATTCCAAGACTTTCTCCTGAGAGTTCTCAACTTCAGACACAAGTTTACTCCCGTGTTGTCATCTTCATAGCAATGAATACCGGTTGCACGCTCCAGCATATCATTAATATGCAGAATGAACAGAGTAGGAGACAGCACAGACCCTTGGGGAACACCAGCGTTTATAGGTTTCATATCTGAGCAAAAACAGTCAAGTACGGGCTTTAATGTCGCTCAGATACAAATCTGGCTACCCAATTGCATGACCTCTCAGGGAGACCGAAGATGGATGCTTCGACATTTTACCACTTTGGAAGTGTCTCGCACAAACTATTCAGTTTAGAAAAAAAAGTTATTAGAACCTTTAATAGCAGTTTTGAAGACCTATCCATAGATACCCCGATAGATAGATACACGTTTGATGAAAACCAAAATTTGAGTAAGTAAGGGGAACCCCCAAAATTGATTGCTTTTTTCTATTTTTGTGTGGAAATCTTAAAGCGGTTCACAGAGTGGTAGAAAAGAAGACTGACAGAAGTTGCCCTCGACAGCCTTAGCCAGCGACCAGAATTCTCGACTCCCGGGTAGTCGGGTAGCCAGGGCCTGATTTACCCTATAGGCTAATTAGGCTGCAGCCTAGGGCGCGAGGATCGGGGGGGGCGCCGAAATCGAGTCTTCGCTTGCACTACTAATCTACTAGCATCATTGCACCCTACATACTTATTTCAACTAGATCGAGACCAAAATACAAAAACTAAATGCGGTGTGAACTAAAAAAGCTTGAGAATCCCTGAATTTTGCGCGCGTAAAACAAACACTGCCTTATCACTCGAATCGGTCGGTGATGAGCGAGTGCGAGCTGGCAACATCGCAGCTCGCTAAAGGTACCGTCTACAGTACGCGACAGGTCCGCATGGCAATCGGCATATGAGGTGAGGCGCGGGGGAAGGGACACCCCGCATACCGCACGTCACCCTTAGTAATAGTAATGCGCGACACTATATCGACCGCGTAAAATATTTAAAAAATACTCAAAATCAAAGCAACTTTCATGTTCTGACCACGTTCATGTGCAATGGTCGCAATAACTAAGTTGTCTATTGAGACTAAGCCAATACAAGACTTGCGGTCAAATCCGATATGGATTTGGTTCTCTACTATAATGCCACCAACTTATCTGTTCAGTAGAAAAAAATGGAACTAAAAAAAGACAACGTCAATTTTGAAATGTCATGTCCGCTGTCAATTCTTTGAAGTGCGAGTGCTCTATGTGTTTTAATTCGATTTTAATTGCAAAAAGTGATTAAAAATGCCTGAGCCTCTTAGAAGTTATTGCACAATTAGTTATTTTAAAAGTTTTAGATTTTATGAGGGAAGAAAATCGCCTGCTAACTCCGAAAATAACGTTTGAAAAAGTGGCAGTACGCGTCGCTGTTGCAACAGGTTAGTGTTGCTATTGCAAGTTAATTAATAGTCCCGCTTAAATATTTCAGTTATTTTATGTTCCTCGCTTATTTTTGCATAATCGATTAAGGTGTCACTGAATATATTTGGTATCAAATTTTTTTTTATACTTCATATAATATTATATCTTTGTTACAGGAGTTAGTGAACGATTTGTTTACAAGCTAATGAGTGAAAAGAAAAAAGCTGAATAAATTTCTCTGGCGCATTGGCATCATTTTCCACAGGGATTTCTTGTGTGGAACCCCTCAAACTTAGAGATCACGATGACAATTATTTTTATAAAATATATAAACAATTATAGTCAATAACAATGGATCTTTTATTTCTCTTGTCCTGAAATTTTAATTTTACATGAAAATTGGATGTTTACGATTTTTTTTAATAGACACTTGAGAATTATTGAGAAACTTTTCAACTTTTGAATATTTAAATTTATAATTCTATTCACATAATTATATTGATAGAGATTAAAATAAAGATTAAAATTGTAGCGGTGATAGCCTAGTGGTTAAGAACTCCGCCTCCTATTCGGAGGGTCCGTGTTCGAATCCCAGAGCACCTACCTCTGACTTGTCTAAGTTATGTGCGTTTTAAACATTTATATGTCACTTTGCTATAACGGTAAGGAAAACATTGCCAAACCGCACTTGTTCAGCATGGTGAACTATGGTCATAACCTTCTCATTATGAGATGACACCTATGCTTAATAGTGGGCCCCGCTGGATTGACATAATGATAATGTTACTGCTGTCATTGCATGGTAGTTTTAAGTTAGCAGCCACAGCCCAAGTTCTGTAAAGCCAAGTTCGTCGGAAAGGCTTTGTCATCATTTGCCATCGAATTATGTGCAACATCTGGAAAAAATCATAGGTCTCAAAGTTGTTAAGCTCCCTTGACAGTCGCCAAATTTTATTATATGGTAACATTGAAGCTGCACTAGCGACATCCGTTTACTGAACAGATAAGTTGGTGGCACTATAGGTACGTAGCCTGCAGTCAATGAGGGTAACCGCGTGTGAATTTTCCGCTAGAGGCGCTAGTGAGAAGGGAGGTCTGTCTGTCACTTTTCGCTTGTCTGAATGGTCTGAATTTCATTTGTCACTGTTTATGTATGGGCGGGCTTTGACAGCATGACCGCACTCTGCAGTGGCGCCAACTGGTGAGCACAAAAACGGTTACCCTCATTGTTATGATTTTAGGACGATTTGGTAACGGCAGGTCAGCTAAAAAAATGTTGCCAGCCTAATGTTGAATGTCGTGCAAATTATAAAACAATGTTAGTTTCGCTTGCAGTTCGATTTGAAAACTTTTTTATCACTACATAGTATAAAACAAAGTCGCTATTTTTGTCCGTCTGTTTGTTTGTCTGTTTGTCTGTATGCTTAAATCTTTAAAATTACGCAACGGATTTTGATGCGGTTTTTTGTAATAGGTAGAGTGATTCAAGAGGAAGGTTTTTATGTATAATACATGCATATATTCCCAAGAGAACGGGATCCACGCGGGTGAAACCGCGGGCGGGCCGCTAGTAGTATATAATAAATAACGCTACACACTAGGATTCCCCGTGTCGTGGGTGCCATGGACAACGCACACGACAAGGACACACCCAAACCAAGAACGGAAACTTAAACTCATCATTTAAATTTCCGTCTCACTGGGAATCGAACCCAGGACCCTCGGCTTAGCGGTCCGGCATGTTAACCATTGCGCCATCCAGGTCCAACCATGAATCATACCATGAATCATGTTATAAACATTAATATACTACTTTTTAGCCCGAACGCGCGACTATAACACGCTTATATTATGGACATTAATCTGTATGAAATTTGTATTGAACGCGGGCGCCAACACACCTTACGGCGCCCCTGTGGGGCCCGGGGGGGCGCGTCCTGATAATTAGCCTAGGGCGGTCAGAACTCTTAATCAGGCCCTGCGGGTAGCCGACTAACTGCTCGCCAATTTTGCCAATGAATTTGGCCTTCGCCATAGGGCAGATGGATGCTATGCGACACGCTTGAGGTTAGGTGGAAAAATAACCCCAGAACGTTACGTGTTAACGTTAAGTGTTAACTTTCTTACGGATATTATGTAGGTAGTTTGTGTCTGGATAATTTAATTTTTTAGGTTTCAGTAAGTAGGTGCCTGAAAGGTATCTCAGGTCAGAGCCAGGGTGGGGCAAGTGCCCCACCCTGCCCCACCGTGGTTACGCCCATGCATGCAACTATAATGAAGCAGGAATATTTAAATGTTTACATTTCATGCAACGTTCTGAAACAAGTTTACAGCAAACATGAATACGTGACCTAGTTGGAGCTATTGGTTGTTTCAGCCGACAAGACCCGATGACGCAATATGACCATTCGTCAGTCAAAAATGTAGGCGCTTGGCAGTATCTCGCCTAACAGAATGAGTGCGTGGGTCTAGGCCATCTTCTAACACCTCACGATGCTTTGTCCTCTTACAGCCAATTTATTTTATAGCAAAATTATGAAATTCAACTTAAAACCCCAATTCACCGTTTCCAGTCTAACATTCTTGAACCCTTACTCAGAAGCAATGAATGGACTAGTCCGCCCATATTGTTTTATCGTCATTTAATCTGCTCGCTTAGACGTGGGTTGGACTTGTTTTCCACAGTGAGTAGGTGAACCTCAATATGACGACAAAAACTTATTAGATGCAAGCCTTAAACTATTTATGGGGTTTTTAATTTGTCATTTTTCACAACACATTTACCTACAAGGAAATAATGTTTAATTAATTGTAATACCTACCTAATTATTCCAGTAGGTAATACTTTACTTGATCCCACACAGATACAAACAGATACTTAGGGTTTCGTAATGGAATACGTCAGGAATTGTGCGGATAATAGGTATCTATTAAATAACTTTCAGATTATAGAAATTGATAGTCATTAACATTGGTACCTATTTTAAAAAATCATTAGGTATCATAATCAACCTATACCTACAGTTACTGTGTTCGGTTATTATCTTATTACATAGTAAGTAATCAATTGCACTGCCAGACTTTTCGATTTTGAGATCAAAATTATTAATTTCCACAGGTCCTACTTTACATGTATGTATGTTAAAAAAGGGAAAATAAAAAAAAAACTTCAGAGAAATATATATCTACCCCCAAAATGTAATATTTATGTAGTATAGGTAGTAACAGGTTATTTATTATCATTGTACACTCAATTTGAAACTCGAACATCATAATCCATCCATAAAAATACATGACCAGTCTGACTGACACAATCATCGCAGGACCTACTTACTTACCTAATCTACTGAAGTTAGAAACATAAAATTGGGATAACAGGTTCCTTTCATGGCAGAGGAATCTGCTCAGCTCAGAATTTTTTGTCGACTTTGTTATGTATATAGTCGTTTTGTTTGAAAATTTGCTAATCTTGGAGCAAAGCGAGCATTATGATTTGTGAACTTATTTGGCTTTTTGATTGACAATACGAAAAAATTGTAGAGAAAAGTTTGTTTATATATCAAATCTAGGCATGATAAATTTTGAGATTATTATGAAATGCTAAATTCCTTATTTTTGATTATTTTGCGGACATCTCTTAAAATATTTAAAATTGAAAATGAATATGTTGGCCCGAGGAAGCATTAGTTGAAAATAAAAAGAACGCCATACTTTTGACGTAAAAATTTCACAAAATATATTCCTCTGCGCCCGAAAAATATAATTGCGGCGATAAATGACTAAAATATTTGTTTTGAAATATAATAATTACACTATTCACTTCAAAACAATGCTCTGTGCACACTGCACCTACAGGCCATACAAATTCTCTCGGATTCATGTGAAGTAAAAACGTGCTCAAGATGTGAACTCTGAAGTCTGGTGGGTCACATTGACATCTAGCTATAGTTACTTATCTTACTACTCAACGCTAATTAAAATGTAAGATTTTAAACTTTTATCATCGCGGACACTGAACATATGAACTGTAACAGGTACTCACGATATTTAGGTATTATTAACGTCGACTGTTATTGCAAATGCTATTGGATTGAAATATCGGTGGTACTTAATAATAAAAATCGTGAGTACCCGTTACAATTAAAGTACTAACTAAAGTGGATTGTTATAAATTCTTAAAATTAAATAGACGCAAAATTGAACGTTGAAAACACCCGAGCACATACATAGGTATTGTAGAGATACGATAAATAAGAGATCGATGCTTATGTACCTACTTATTCACAAGTTTTTCGGCGTAGGAAACTAGAAGAATACCTACTTACTCCTATTTTTTGTACATAGCCCCAGTTTTTTTAGAGTAAAAGGCAACATAAAATGCAATTCGATTAGCTTCAATATGTTTTTTAATTAATATTATATGTACGTAGCCAGGTATTTACTTATATTTAATAAAATTACTGTGCACTTTTTACCTTTATTGTGTATTTGTTGATAAATGGATGTAGGTACTTATATTTATCACTATGCCTTTATAATAATAAAATACCTAATCATTAATAAGTATGTATTCAATGATAAGTAACGATGTTAAGAAGCACTCTACCTATTAAACAAAATTGAGTGTATTTCATAGAATTATATATTGAGTTATGCGTGCAGCTTAATATCTATACATTTAAATAAAGGTTTTGTTTTGTTAAAAAACTATTTTGTAGATAAGACGCAAATAACACAAAACCGACATTCAGCCGTTTTATAGGCTACGATGAACGATACTAGATTCATAAAACTAACAGGAGTTATTGCTTTTTGCATGTCTTACAATTTCGAATCTGTTTCCTCCGGAGGAGTAACCAAGTCGTCGGAGAGGTAAAACGCTATTATTATGTATCTATTGCACTGCTGTTTATGTACTATTTTATAAAACTGTACTAACCATAAAATATGTAAGTGAAAACACCTATACACACCTAGTCTATGTTACTCTATGTACCTGTATCTACTTACAATCCACTCCACTATAATAACTCGATATTGCACAGTAATTGCACTAGTAGACCCATGCATTGATTCTAATTGAGTATGTATCTATGTAATCTACGTGGGACAGATAGCTGAAGGTCTCCTTGATATTATTTACACAAAGCCATGAATCAATCTGCACGGTGTGCTCAGTATACATTGTTATACGATTGTCCACTAAATAGGTAATACATTGGGATAACATCGATGAGCTCATTTGTTGACATTAACCTTGTATCTGCATTCATGAGCATGACATCAGCAACCGACTGATGTGAGATGGTAATCAATTATACAGACGCGGTAAAATTACACTTGCACAAATTAAAACCAACGGAACTGAGTAAATATACCATGACCTCAATAACATCTATTGGTAATATGTTCTTTAATTACAGATAATAAATAAAACGCTTCAATATGTATCTATGTAGGTATGACTAGTAGGTAGGTATGTAATTTTCGTGTCTAGACTATAAACGACTACAATTAAAAACTTTCCGCGTAAGGGAACGCGATATTAGCATTAATACAATTTTGCGTGACAAAAACACATTCAAATGTTGCATTTGGACGAATAGTATCACGCACTCTCTTTTTCATGTTTTGATGGATGCAAATTTAATAATTACGGTATTTATAGTCGCCATAGATTGCACGACTTTGTCGCCATTGAAATTATTTTCCCATAAAAGAACCTACCTACATATTGCTTGAGGTTAGGTAGGAGCTAATACCGTTGAATATAAAAATGTGAAAAGTACACGTCTTTACTTACACACTTTTTAAGTTCTATCTTTCAAAGTCGGAAGCAATACAGGTGATTTTACAATATGCGTAGCAGGTAGATTTCCTACAACCTACACTACCACACATCCTACGTTCATTAGTCATACCTTAGCCTTAACAAACAATTATAACAAAATCGTTATGTAAACAATTTAATCAACGGATTTTTTAATTATCCTCAGCTCCACAACGTCCACACAACACAGCGACAGCAGACAGCTGGCAGAGCCTAGCCACTGGGACAGCCTGAACTCCCCTCTCATACAGGACGAAGGCGATGGCAAATCTCTGAAGCTTCGTTTCGACGTTAGCCAGTACACCCCTGAGGAAATCGTTGTCAAGACAGTAGATAACAAACTATTGGTAAGCATTAAATAAATATTTATGGGAACAGTAGAAATATCAAACTCACCATTATGATCGATAACACGAAACTCACGTTTCATTGATTTTCTACGAGTCTAGTCGGAATGAAGGTGACTTTGCGTTTTTGTAATGTATGAAAGCCTTTTAGCTTTAATGTTTCAATATAATCTCGACGTTCTATCATTTATTTAATTTCATGGTACCTACTTACAGTAAAACCAAATGACACTCAAAACTATCTGTTGAAAAATCTGGAATCATAAAACAGAAAGAATTTTCGCAATGGAATGCAAATGTTACGGATATTCTTCAGCTCCGGCAGCGTGCCAGCTACATTAGCCTTTTCTTACGAAGACGCTGATATTTTATCTCGAACGGCCATTTAAAAGAACTGAATTTCAAAGTGAAATGTGAAGACGTTAATGAGATTCGATTTTATTTTCAGGTGCACGCAAAACACGAGGAGAAGTCAGATACAAAGTCTGTATACAGAGAGTACAACAGAGAATTCCTATTGCCCAAGGGCACGAACCCCGAGGCTATCAAATCTTCGTTGTCCCGGGACGGCGTCCTGACGGTCGAGGCGCCTCTGCCACAGCTGGCCATCACCGATAGGAATATCCCCATCCAGAAGCACTGAGTAGATCCTCACTAGCGGTCCATCTCGGCAGCAGCTATTCCATAACTACTGTTATTAATTTATTATAATTTCCACATTATTTTAAGGAAAACGGGAAACACCCTCAGATATTTATTTGGATCTTAATCATAATGAATCTCAATGTTTATTAACAAATAATTACGTTGTTTCGATTAGTTTTGGATGGATTCCAATTTTTCCGCATTATTGCGGCTCCACAGTGGTGTTTTGCACTGTCGACGATACTTGCTTTATAGACAATGCTTTCACTGTGATTGTTAGTATGTGCATATTGTGATGCATTTTTAAGTATTCTTTAATAGTTATTCCAATTGCTAGACTCAATTTTTGCACTTAATATTAAATTGTAACGAAGCATAAATAAACCGAAACTTAGCAATGTTAATTACAAAGAACCCAGAAAGGTGACATGGTTAATAAAAGATGATTGATGTTACAAGTGCAATTTATTATTGGCTATAAATGTAAAACTTTAGTAGCTGGCTATACAACGACTACTGAAAAGGTCTTTAATGCCTTCTTAAGAAATCTTTTTACTTTAACACTATTTACATACAAAGCGATAACAAGCATGTTATACATATTACGAGATACAATGTTAACAGCTTTTAACTTGATACACATTTATATTTTAGTACAAACAGTTGTTACGAAAGTTGTAGATGTCAATAAAAATATTAAATAATTAAAAAGTGTTTTAATTGGAACTTGTATTCAATGCGAAAGTAAAATAACGGGTTTTGTCTTTAAGCATCTAAAAAATGGGTATCGATTGTTGGAAATTGGGAAACGAATGAGACTTTGAGATCGCATGTAAGTAGAGTAAGTAATATTATCATTAAGAAAGTCTATGATTTTGAAATCTGAAATAAACATGCAATGCACAGAAACCAGTTTTTTTAAGTACAGAGCTTAACCGAAGTAAATGTAGACATAGGTACAAGTCATAATTGTGTATTGTATTACATAACGAGCGAATTATTAGGACGTATTAGCTCCATATTATAAGGGTTAAAGTCCCAATAGGTTTAGTGAAAACATCGCTTAAAGGCAGTATGTAGTAGTGTTGTAAAGGACTCTAGTCTTTTAGTCTTAATTCGATAGACTCGGCTCAATTTTCTAGGACTCAGTGAACTAACAGAACTCGGAGTCTCGAGTCGAGCCGAGCTTCAGTCCTATCATGAAGACTCGAGCGCCAAAATTGAACTCGACTCTTAAAAAGAATTCGAGTCTTAAAAAGAGCGTGAGTCTTAAAAGAGCTTGAGTCTTAAAAGAGCTCGAGTCTTCTTCAAACTGTTCTTCGAAATGCTGACAGTGATTTATTTAAAATTTATATCTATACTTATAATATATCTAAAGTTATTTTTCGACATCTCCTTCTGGTTACACATAGTTATATCTCACAAAATAAAGCTTTTATTGGCTGCTTTAAAAAGAAAGACTCCAAGCGGAAAAGAACTCGAGCGCGACTCGCCACGTAAAAAGGACTCGAGCGCTAAAGAAGACTCGAGTCTCGAGTCTCGAGTTCAAGAGCTCATATAGACTTGAGTTCTCTAGTCATAAGAGTCTTACGGTTAAGAGTCGAGTCGTGAAAACTGTCACCGAGTTCAAAATTTAGGACTCAAAGACTCGAGTTCTTTACAACTCTAGTATTTAGTCAGAAATCTGGAGATTCTGGAGTAGAGATATCAGGTACCTACTTATGTAATTTTTTTTGGAAAATGCAATAGAAAGAGACCTAGGAACGAATGTATTAGTTAATACCTACTCTGTGCCTCTATTATGAGTTGTTGTAGTAAACGTAAAGGACGTTACTATTACAGTTGACGTTTAGAATTTGTATGAGAATTGTAGTTCAGTATCGTAACCGCTAGAGGCGCTGTACGGATTCTCATACAAATTCTAAACGTTAACTGCAATAGTAACAGTTTGACGTTTACTACAACAACTCATAATAGAGGCACTGGTCAATGGTTGCGTTAACACCACCTATATGTGATGATGTTAGTCAGTACGCCTTACATAGTACAAAATGTAAATTAAAAGAAGGTATATTCCGAAAGTAATTGCCATTGTAATTACCGAATAAATCGAAACGTGAAGTTTAGAAGTAGACAATTGCAAATATTTAAGTAATTTAAGTATCTGTTTAGAAACAATTGGCACTTCTCCATTAAAAATACAAAATTTGGAGGCGAAATACCCATTTTCACGAAAGGAATATTCTGCAAAAACATTTCTTTTCATTATATTGTAAATAAGGTGTATGCAAATATCAAAATGTAATTAAACACACCACACATTGAACACGAATTACGTCGTTTCTTCCCTTTTTTCACTGGGTTTGTTCACACGCACACTGATTGTTAACATTGGGCATGTTCAAAATCTTGTCAATTTTGCCAGTATGTGAACACGTGAAGTTAACTACGGTAAAAATGTGGTAAGGCTCTTAAATTTTACATAATCAAATTTAGGAATTATAGCGCATTGTAAAATGTAAGAAGTTCATTATTTCATAAAATTATGAATCAACTAATAAATAGAATCAATAATATAAATTACATTAAGTACCTTTTATAGGTAGGTAGTTATTTAGGTAGATATGTTGTCGTTAAACAAACACGTGATAATATTATTATGTACCTACTAGTACTTTTGCTTACGGACACTAAACTTATTTGTAGAATATAATCCTAATACATAGAAGATTACGTAGGCTACATAAATATAGGAGTATTTTAAATTACGTAATTAGGCTTCATTTAAAATACAGATGCGGAAAAATTAAAAGAACATTTAGTTACAAAATAGGTCTCTTACTTAACTTCTTAAAGTAACCAACAACTTAGTTCTTAATGTATCCATAGAAACGCTTGTCCATAGAAGCATGATAACTTTGTGCTAGGATTATAAAAAATATATAGGGTGTAATCGGTTCAAGTTCAACTGACAACCTTGTAACTACGCCTTTAGACCGTGATTCTAAGCAATACTCCAAGGAGAAAAAAAAATTCAATGAATTTTTTTAGTCCATACAAAATTAACTATTTTTTAAACAATTTGGCCACTATCCTTGATATCAGTGTGTGGAATGAATAAGAGTCGTAATTTCATTTATGAAGTTAGGATGGGCTGCTAGAATAATGATATATATCTCAATGTTTAAAGGAAAAAATAATTTTGTATGGACTAAAAATGCATTTTAATTTTTATTCTCCATGTAGTATTGCTTAGAATCACGGTCTAAAGGCGTGGTTACAAGACTGTCAGTCGAACCCATTACAACCTATAAGTTTGTGCAATGACAAAAGAAGGATACAATAACATCAATACAACAATAGCTTACATTAGTAGATAAATATCGAGAAAAGATATGTAATCACACCCATAGAAGGTACAGGTTGTACAAACAGAAAACTTTAATAAAAATAGCAGACAGTAAATATTTCAAAAATGTTCACTGAATTGAACAACCAAAGCAAAATAATTGCACAGTAATGATATGGTAGTAGGTAGGTAATAATATATTCTTCAAAACATCATTGAAACAATTACCTGATTAATAAGCATTTATACGCACATGTTATTGTCCTACTTACTTATTAAGAAAACGGATATCAAAATATTTCATTAGATTAGAGAAGGAGCATTTTTTGTTATTTAAACTATATATAAAACATCAATAAATATTAGGTATATAATAAGGAAAATTTTCTTATTTTATAAATTGGCTTAAGATTTTATATTATAAATTGGCCAGGAAATTCAGCATTTTAATATACGGTGTAGAATTGGTGTAAATATCTACAGATTATGCTGCTTTTGTTTAAAGTTTAAAAAATATAGTTTTTTTAAAGGGTTCTAAAGATATATTTATAAACTGAATATATGATAGTAATTCGATTTTTTAATACAATAAGTATTTATTAAAATTGGTCTAAGACATATTATATTAAACCTAAAAAATAGAGGGTGCGAAGTTACAGTTAAATTATTTAGGTATGCGCAAGTGGTAATGTAACAACATTTTTTTATAAAAGCATTGTTTAGAGCCATTTTATTGGAATATATGGAATATGCGAGATTACTGTTTGTTAATAAATATTTTTGGCGATAGTGGAGGAAAGATAGTAGAGGTAGATCGCGTTTTAAGATGTAAGTTTGTTTGTGTCTAGAACATTTAATATGCACCTTAAGCATGTTGCGTATTAAATATAATGGATAATCTGCATAAGGCATGGATGCATAAAGGAAGGCATTTTCTACTTGGATTTAAAGATCAGAAGAAAATCTAAGTAGGTATTATTGAAATCGTTTTCTAAAATCATTTATGTTTACAGAAATCACTACACAAATATGTGGGTGGAGGGAGTACCTATCATATATTTTACTACATTGAAGTGAAAAATTCTTTGTGAAAATAGAATTAATAATCGAAATTTTAATTTATGAGAGGGAGACAGAGATATAGGTACATGATTTCATAGCTATACCTACTTGTGTGATTTGTGATTATCTGTATAAGCAAGCAAAATATGAGTAATGGCTGCAACAAATAACTGACGATGCTTGCTATTATTTTCAAATGTAGAATCCTAATTATCTCCGAAACGCATTAGCATGCCTGCCAAATGGTAAGTACTATATGTGCCAAGGTCAAATATTATGAAATGAGTATCTGACTTATTACTCGCTTGTGATAGTTATAATTCACAAACGGCTTGCTAAATAACAATACTACATTGACTTCTAAGTTTATGATTTGAGTAACATTTTAAGCCTACTTTAACATGCTACATCTAGTACCTACTGCTACTGGTTAATATAACTTGGGTATATCGAACAATGCATTCCAAATGCTATGACTATCGACTTACGACACTAATTCAAACAAATTAGTTTAATAAGGCATACATATCACATAATTTCTACAAATAAAGAAACAATGAGCTCTTATTCTGTTAATACCCGACATGCTATTATTACAAAATTAAATGTACTTACATAAATTTTAATACATCATCAAGCTGCCTTGCTATTTAATTGTCACTGGTAATTAAGTACTTACACAATAATCTAGCATTTTTTCCACTGTTATCGGTCACTTTTATGCTGAAATTGTTGACTGAGTAAAATAAGAATTATTTTTTTATACCGCTATAATACTAGTTATGTAGGTAAAACACTAAGCATTATGAATAATGAACGTACCTAACAAAATGTAACAATGTAAAAAAGTATTTTTTCGTTATTCAGGAGTAAATTTAAAAAGCTACAAAAATGAAACCTTATAAATAATTATGTATTCATTGTTATTTCTATAATAATATGACTGCTAAAACTACAAAAAATAATATTTTTATCTAGATATTAGTTATTAAATAAATTTGTCAAAACATCTACAGATGACTATATCGAAAAAAATAATTATATTGCTTTAACATAAATAAGATAACAACTACAAATATAATATACTGTGACAATAAACTGAAATTGCAGATTCAATTACTTGAATTTATATTTCTTATAAGCAAATATATAATTTAAATATGTAATGATGTTAATCGAATCACTAGCAAACGCTACATATAAAACTACAACAGGCTAAATAAATTCATAGAAGTCAATAAATAAATTCATAGAAGCTGATGCATACAACAAACGCTGATGGGTGGTGACAACTGTTTACACGCATGATTGACAACGTGGGGCGCATTGGTGGAATATCTAGATATACAATATGGGACTGGCATTTGGCACTGCTTCTAGTTCGTTTGCGTGTACCTAGCCAAGAGGCATCGGCCACGCATACCGACATACCTAGCAAACTTTAAGATATAACGCCATCGGTAAAAAATGCTTTGTTTAACAGAATCCTTGCCCTCAAAAAAGTAACCACATGTAAACTGTTGCTTTTAGTGTTCAACGGGCGTTTTCTTTACTCTTCATCACGTTAGCCTGTACACCAAAATCTTCTTAATTTATTTAATGAATGCAGACGTTTTTGAAAAAATTGTGTTTTTGACAAATCTTTTTTATAATGAGGCGACTTATAAAAATTACGTCACACATTGATGTGGAGGGAGAGAGTCAACGGTATCAGTTCGTGTAACAGGGGGAGGGGAAGAATCAATAATGATTATTATTTCATGACAATTTTACATTATTCTTAATCTTTGATTTTATATTCTGTGTGAACTAAAATTGATAATTTTAATTTTCAAAATATGTCACGTCACATCGTGTTACGGGGAGACACGTTTGGTCACGAGTGACAATGAGGAGAAGAACCATGACATTCGTATAATATGATAATAATAGGAATGATAGAGTTTAACAAATATTTAAAGCTTCCAACTTAATTTAATTTACGATTTAAAACTTCTTTAGGAATACAATATACGAGATCAATCAGTCAATTAACTTAAAATTCTTTGGCAATAAATTTCTATATTTACAATAAAGAAACTATACTTAGAAAATCACACGTTATATTATGTATATGTATATGTAACAGGTTTTAAGCGAAAACAATTATTATTTGTTTCTGCTCAATGACGACAAAGTTTTTAGTAACGATTAATTTTAAGAAATTATAAGGATTAATTTCCCAACAAATTATACATATTAATCACATCGTCTTACAATAAATTGATTTATGAATTAATGTTATATTGGTTCGTACGAAAATAATTATTATATAAACATTATGAACTTCAAATCAAAGGTATATCAAAGTTCAAACTGAAGTTATATAAATGAAATTTATAACAAAGGCCATCCACTTAAAAAAAATAAAAATCATCTATGCCGTAAATGCAAACCGCAATGTCATTATAATAAATGCATTTTTAAGTATTTTAAATTAAAAATAATAGCCGCACTAACTCTTACATGCAAACTGAAAACTACATAGAGCTAAAAGGCAAGTTATTCTGCTCATGAAGTGAAGTGAATTCTTTTTAGGGAGTTTTGAAAGTACAAGGGTTTTTGCTATTTCTGCTGTATTGTATACCAAATGAAAAATTGATAGGTATACATCGAGATGTCGTTCTACAATTTAAATACCAATATACTGTCAGTTTAGTCTATGGTTTAGATCTAAGTAAGCAGTGAACATCAAAATTATAATTCAGTGCTTATTTATAGTGGACTAGAACCTACATCTTTATATTCTACGCAATCGTATACCAACACCACATTTCCACATCTATCTTCCCTGTTTACCTCCAATATCATAGCACATCGTATTTTAATACCATACAATTACATACAGATATAACAGTAATACGTATGTACATACTTAGATTTAATTAACCCACAATCGTCTCCAATGTCCAATATCATGACACACATACCTTAAGCTTAATAAATATCCATACACAGATAAATATCCATACTTCATAATTACTACTTTTAACACCAACATCACTAATTCATAATTCTATTTCGCTATGAACTTAACAACAGATCTACTCTTGACATTGAGAAGGTTAAGATAAATAAACATTCAATTCTACTTTTAAATAAACTAATACAATACAAATAATACACATAAATAGGAAATATATATAAATATATATATATATAACATTATGTGTATATATCCGTCTCCTTAAGCATCTCTCCATATTTATGTAATACCAATTAAGTCGCCGAATCAAGTTAGTAGGTAACGGCCGTTTATAATAATTATAAAGATACGTTGTCATTATGGTGCGCCTAACTCCTCTTCAAAACGATACATAATATGTAGGTAGGTATGTGATTTTGATCAAATAGACGATTCAAGTGATTTTCGATCAGGTAGTTTAACCTTAAAATGTTTTCTTAATGCTTTCTTAACGCTTTACCTCGACATGTGTTCAGGGGGGAATTGTTTTTTTCATTTTCAGTAGGCCACCACACAAAATTTACATGCATCCATAAATAACGATGTACAATTTAAACTGGGTAACTTAAATAAAACTTCTTTTAAAAGTTATTAATCAATAATTTGGAACAAATTTAATGTTACAACATAATTATACTAATTTGTAATTCAAATAATGTTAGTATTTTTTTGCCTTGCATTATTCCAACTTATCGTTATTAGCGTTCATAAGAACCAACGGCAATTTGACTAAAACTCCAATCTCCACACGACGCAATTTGTCAATATAGTCAAATAATGGTGTGGCGACATCGCGCACACGTCACATGGTGACGTCACCGAAGCCTGAAACGCGCTATCGAAGATTTCTACATCGCTGGCATATATACCACGCCTCGAGTACATTCACTCGGGGCCTCGGCCGCCCCCCAGGCATGTTATCTCGCCTGGCGGGAGATCTCCCTTTGCCAAACTGGTGACCTTCGGACAGAACACGTCCCTTCAAGCACCGTTAGCCATTCAGGCTTCCCCTCCCACCTCACCTCACCGCTCACGCCCGACGGACACACGCAGCGCGTCTCCTCGACACAGCCAAGCTCGCCGGGTTCATCGCCGCGTATGGAGAAGACGCTTCCTGAGCCCGGTCCGGCTGCCCTGACGACGACTCCACGGACGGCTGGAGTGCACCACTCGCCCTCCGCATCTGTCGTCTCACCCTCCCATCCCGACTCACCGTGGATAGAGGGTATCTTCGGGGCACAAAATCAAGGGGTCATCGACATCGAGGAGCCGGGCTGCAACTTCGGAGTATCGACCTCCGGTCTGAGCAGGGGGGTGATGTGGCGACATCGCGCACACGTCACATGGTGACGTCACCGAAGCCTGAAACGCGCTATCGAAGATTTCTACATCGCTGGCATATATACCACGCCTCGAGTACATTCACTCGGGGCCTCGGCCGCCCCCCAGGCATGTCATCTCGCCTGGCGGGAGATCTCCCTTTGCCAAAATGGGAATGGGTGGGATTGTCGTGTATGGGTGTTGTGGTATAATAATAAACACAGATATGTACTGGTATAATACTATATCGTTCGGACTTTTCTACACTTTCTAGAGAACAGACTTGATGATTATAGATAGAAGAAATATTAAGAATAGCCATTAGGGAATTTGATAAAATGTTATTGCAATCGCTTAACCTTCAGTTATAAGTATTAAATTATTAAAAATGTAATCCGTATCAATATGTATCAACAAAAAATATGGCACATAAGTATACCTATGAGCACTTCAAAATAAAAGTTTGAGTATCGAAAATCCCAAATTGTTGTACAAAATCTTTGTAATATAAACAAAAACATATTCACGTATTAAACTCGTATTTTTACTTCTTGGTTTTAACCACAGTGAACCCAAATATAACCGACTCAAAAAATAAAACGAAAAAAAAAACCTAAAATAAAATGAATCTTATTCAATAAACAAACACTTACTTCTTAAAAAAAATTGAGAAACACCATTTCATACTTCTTATTGTAAGGTAACCAGCGCCAAAGGTCAGGACTCCGACTGCTGTTGCCTGCAGCGACGAGGTAAGAGGGTTTGGTTCTTCTTCCACTTGTATAGGTTGAGGATTTTTATCCCGTATCTGAAAAGTGTGACACTCAATATAAATAATAATAGCACTTTTAAAAGCATTTACGTATTCAATCGTCTCAACTCCGAATCCTTTAAAAAGGGTAAAAGGGATATATTATAACAGTTTGTATGAGTGCAACATAAGTATTTTTTTTCTTGGACGATGTTTCGGGGAACCAACTAGTACTTAATTGTTCAACTTACTACAATAAGTGATTCTTTCATATGAATAATTTCCTTCTTCATAATCTTAGCGTTAATGCACAGTTTATTAATACTGTCTTTAATCTGTGCGATAAGTGTAGTGCCCTTAGCTTGTTTCTTTATCTGGCCACGAATTTTGTTGAACTCCCTGATAGTATATTGCAATGAAGCTTCCATGATATAAAATTGCATGAGGTTTGTAGCAGCAGTCTCCAGGCATTCGCACAAGCTGTAAAAAAAGAATCTATAATAAAAAGTGTAAATCAAAGATTTTATGTTAGAGGCAATTTAAGTACAAACAAAAACCAAATTTTTTTACATGTATTTAAAGTAAACAATAGACCATAAACTCAACACTTTTTTCGACATCTTAATTTGGCCTTAGATCATCAATCATTATAATGTGCCAGTTATGTCAGTAAAATTGTTCAAACCACTGTGGGTCCTTGTAATAGATGTAAGAAAATTTTAGACAAATATTGCCAATAATGCGGTTGGGTTTACCCATAGAGATAGGAATATAATGGGTTTACCGAAGAAAACAATAAAATATGTACATGTTTTTCTATCTATCTATCTTTATTTATATCTATCTATACATATAATAAAAATGTAACTTATCGCTGTCTGTACATGGCAAATATATGCAAAAATTTAATATGAGGGGCCTTTATATGCGCAAGAGAACCCAAAACAATGTTTTTTAATTTTGTCTGTTTGTCTGTATGTCTGTCTGTGTGTTAGCACGCTAATCTCAGAAACGGCTGAACGGATTTTTGTGGGACTTTCACTGTGAGATAGAGGAGGTTGTGGAGCAACATATTATATTCTACTTTTTATGCCGGAGTTCCCGTGGGATCGGGATTAACGTGGGGAAAACTCCTAAGCCCGAACGAAGTCGCGGGCACAACTAGTTTTTTAATAATATCACTAGCTTTCAGTTTTTACAGGTTTTTTAAAATTATCGACGCGTTGGTCTTAACAATGTCTTAATAAGCAGTTTCAACTGTATATTTTACATAAAAGGTTCATGAAAAGATTGTTTAATGTACGAGTATAAGATTAGATGGAGAATTTGCGTTTAAGGTATATTGTAATTACTTATGAACTTACTTGTAATTTTCAGTTTGCCTTGCATACAATCCAGACACGGCTTTCAACTTCCAATTTCTTAAATGGAAGGCACGCAGACCTTGCTTGAGTCTTTGTCTTTCAAACTGCATTTCAATACCCAATTTAATCATGTCTTTCTCTTCCAATAGAAGGAATGTCCTCAAATCCATTCCACTATTCAAAATAATTGGCCTCAGGTGATCACAATTCATTCCATAAAGTAAATTCACAATTTCTTCCTTGTACAGTTGCCTGAAAAATAATAAGTTTCATTAATTACATATATTTGTTGATTTTTAGTAAAAAATATCATGCAAAGACATAGAAGGAAAATGCGACACTTTAAAATGAAGCATAGGAACATGCGCAGAAAAAGAAAGTCATATAAAAAAAAATTGTAAGCGTACTTATGATTTTTTCTTAATCCAGGATAATATTCTAACCAATAATCCGGTTCCTGGCAAACAAAGATAGGTTCTTCCGCATTATGAGCATTGAAATAAGGCTCGAGTATCTTCACATTGACACTGTTTTCATGAGCCTCAGCTATATCCAGTATAGTTCGATTAGCTCGGTCAACCTCAATGACTCTTGCACCCAGGCTTATGAGCCGTTCCATCATTTCAGTCTGATTGCAGTGAACTGCCCAAAAGATTGCCTGAAATGTATTATGGGCATGCCTATCAATATATTATGGCTGTAATGGCCTTGCTTTACAATGCAATGGTAAAATTGAGTTAAGGTAAAATATGTTGTGGGATCATGCAATTTTTTTTTATTTGTTGGAATATGTACTAATAAAATGTTTGTTATCAATACGATTCCACAGGATTTTTAACCCCTTCAGCCAGCCAATTAAACAAAATATTGAATTAATATTGGACATCTAGTGGAGTGCCGTAAGCTTTAAACCTCGGAATCCAGGGACTATGAATGAATCTTCATAAAAACTGTTGGACTGTATTTCAAAATGCACAAATAGAAAAGTTAAAAAAATAATTCACCGATCTTTTTTTATTTATTATTTTATCTTTGTTGGTAAGTTTGTGACCCCATAACTTCGTGTTGCGTAAACCGATTTTGATGATTCTTTATTTCCATGAAAGCTGGTGCTTTTGGTACGGTCCCATATAAATTTGAGCGACATCTGACGAGTAGTTTCGAATTAACTTGAATAATGTGTAAGGATGTTTTGTAGTGTGTACTTATGGTTTTTTTCTAATTACTTTTTACTAAGTATATAAATTTTGATGATTCTCTTTTTATTTGAAAGCTGGTACTTGCATTGTAGTCACTACATAGTATAAAACAAAGTCGCTTTCTCTGTCCCTATGTCCCTTTGTGTCCTTAAATCTTTAAAACTACGCAACGAATTTTGATGCGGTTTTTTGTAATAGATAGAGTGATTCAAGAGAAAGGTTTATATGTATAATAACATCCATTAAATAGTTATTGCACCCGTGCGAAGCCGGGGCGGGTCGCTAGTCTCATTTTGGAGATGTTTCAAATCCGGCCCACAATATGTACAGTACCTCGAAAAATCGAGAAAAATCCATGGAATTCGGGAACAATAAAGATAAATTACCCAAATGCATACTTTTCTGGTACAAAAATTGTATCTATCATTTAATTTTATCAAGTTTCAACATGGCGTCTTACCAATTTGTCATTGATCACAGATCACGAACTGTCACTTTAATATGACAGAAATGTACGTACATACTACATATGTCAAACTCCAATCAAATCAACCAACGTGACATGTGATGACAGCTTACCGCCATGACCGATTTTTGTTTTTGTGTTGCAATTTCAATTGTATATTTTTGTGTTGTACCAAAAAACTAAACCAATTTGAAGTGATTGGATAGTTAAAAACTATTTGAATTGCGATTCTCCATATTTTAGTATGGTGTACAAAGTGGTGGCCGGGGCTCCATACATTTTGAAACAACTCCTTTGAGCGGCATCTGACTAGTAGTTTTTGAATTTTCCTTAATAACTTTTTTGTATGTATGTTACCTTATATTTTACTATTTAGAGTCGCGATTTTGATCATTCTTTTTTAATCGAAAGCTGGGGTCTTAGGTTAAGTCCGGTAAAAATTTGAGTTCCGTCAGACGAGTAGTTTTTGAGTTACTCTTAATAATGTGTATTTAATTTATCGTCGAAATCGAAGCACCCAGCCAGTGATAAGTTAAATTTATATGAGACTACAATGCAAGTAACCAGCTTTCAAATAAAAAGATAATCATCATAATCTAAATACTCAGTGAAAAGTTATTAGGAAAGAACCATAAGTACACACTACAAAACATCCTTACACATTATTCAAGTTAATTCGAAACTACTCGTCAGATGTCGCTCAAATTTATATGGGACCGTACCAAAAGCACCAGCTTTCATGGAAATAAAGAATCATCAAAATCGGTTTACGCAACACGAAGTTATGGGGTCACAAACTTACCAACAAAGATAAAAAAATAAATAAAAAAAGATCGGTGAATTATTTTTTTTTAACTTTTCTATTTGTGCATTTTGAAATACAGTCCAACAATTTTTATGAAGATTCATTCATAGTCCCTGGATTCCGAGGTTTTGCCATTTTTTTGTCTTACGGCACTCCACTAATCATAAAAGGGAAGTTTTATTAGTGAAATAATAATATAATAATAATACATATTAAGTTAATTATAGGGATTTTAATTCATGGAAAAATATTCTTTGCTATATTTATTAAATTACAGTAAATTTAAAGAACCTCATCAGATACATAACAGAATTTAAGGTGTAAATAGGTATATTAATTTCTTATTTCTTACCGTCCAACCCTGCCGGTCTCGCATTTCAATATTAGCATTGTTTTCAATGAAAAGCTCTAGTAAATCCCTTCTCCCACATTGGATGGCACGCATGAGAGGGGTCACACCTTGTTTATCTCCCAAATTCACTATAGCACCTTTGGCCAACAATTTAAGAGCAATTTCTCGAAGTTGCTCATCAGTACCAAAAGAATTTGTGCAGAGAAGCCTCAAAGGTGTTACAGAATCTGAAAATATGAAATTAAACAAGTTCTTGATAAAAATGTAACATTTGTGAATGATTTTGTATTTAATGAGACAGTGATAAGACTACCTACATTATTGTTGTTAAAGAAATACTTTTCCAGTTTCAAATGAGTTCATCAGTACACTCACTACCAGTACATCACTTACCAGCATGAGCGTTTGGGTCTGCACCTCTTTCAAGCAAAAAATCCGCCATTTGTGGTTGCCCATGGAAGCAAGCGTACATAAGGGGAGTCCAACCATTTCCGAACCTATAGTCTGGATTACTGTTTAACTCTGAAAATAAGCAGCATTCATAAATTTCTAAAATAAAAGTAGGTAATACAGGGGAAAATCACTGACTAACTGACTGCAATCCATTAATGACCCACTACTGAGCATGGGTCTCCCCTCATCATTGAGGAGGCCTGGCGTATACTTACTTCAAAACCCTGCTCCAGTGGGGCGTGGTGGAGCAGTTAGTAGACAACCCAAGTATTGGAAGTTTTCATACTTCCGACCTGTTTTAACAACTATTAATCTATTGATAACAACTCTGACCAAGGGTAAAATAAATATGGGAAAACTTAGAATTACTTTAACTTTCTACTGCTTTGCTTACATAACAAATGCATCAGCAAAATGGGATAAAATAGGACTTTATAAACAATCTATAGTAAAATTCGCTAAGCATACCATCCCTGAACATGTTTTCAAATTCAACATATTTTCCCTGTATCACAATTGATTGGAAGCGTTCTTGAACTGTACTTCTTAAGTCCGGATATTCATAGTGATTGTTTGCAGGTTGAACCTGAAATTTTATTAAAAAATCTATGTTATAACACACTTAAAAATGTACTTTTTATAATCATCTCAACCTATCATGGCTTGCTATAGAGGGCAGGTACTCAGAATGAGAAGGTTAGGGCCAAGTGTGGATTGGTGTAATATATATATATATATTTATGGACAGAATATAGAACGGAAAATTATAAACATAATATATTGGTCTAGAATCTTTAGCACAAAAATTCGCAGGATCTATCTGCTGGAAGCAGTCAGGCTTAATATTAAGTCAAAGTATAAATAATATCACCATTATAAAAGTATAAGAAATAAATGACTATAAGAACAACTTTTGACGTCTTTTTTATTAAATTTTATTAAAATTAGTTAAAAACCAGCCAATTGGAAAGGAAATATTTTGAGTTTCTATCATGATATCATAATTTTCAACATAATTTTTTAAGTTTTCTTGAAATAATAATGTGCAGTAGAGAAGCAGATTGAAAGATCGTAATAATTATATCAACAAGTTAGAATATACGCCCAATACGTTTTCGTATTATTGTTGATATAAATATGTTAATTATATAGAAAATGTAAACATTCATTTCCAGACGTATTTTAATGTTATATATTAATAGTTATGCTACAAGTAGTGCTTAAAATCTCTGTGTAACGAATGGCCGGCAAATCAATACTGGTGCATTATTATAGATTTATCCGCTACTATACTATAAAAAAGATACTGACTGGCTCTTCAAAACAAAAATCGCTGTCGTCGTCCGAATCTGAAAATCCTGCTGGTCTATAATCTAACATGTGTTCATTAGGATTCCCGTTATACATTTTGGTTAAGTTTTTATAATGCTTGGTCTAATGTTATTCGCAAATAAATTTTGTTTGAATAACACTGTATTCACACAAGAAAGAACTCAACTAAACTGAATAGCTTCTTTGCTGAATAGTGAATACTGATTGAACTGATTGAAGGTTGAATTGATGGAATAAGGATTGAAGCCATAGAGATAGTATTATATAAACCATTCCTATCTCTATGATATAAACTTATTGAAGCTGATAACTGACACTGACAAACTGACAAGTGACATGCGAAATGACAAACCAAAACCATAAAAACATGATAAAAACCATTGATCTATAAGGACTATGGATTAGACACTAAAGCAAAAATAGCGAGCCTGACAATGCCTGTCAAAATTTTAGTGAATAAAATATGGCCGATTCTACTAGTGTTGTGCGCACTACGTGGAACACTATCGATATTTAGTTTAATGACTAACGATATAACAGCAATAATACCTACATGTCGTTCGTCTTCTCAGCGATATTAATATTAATTTTGATACCTACTGCGATGAACTTGTCATGTCATGTCAACCAAAAATATTTTGTAAAAACCAGCTATCATGATGATCTGCTGAACAACAAACGAGGACACAACGACTAATCCCCCTTTTTAGACGATCTCAGCGATAGTGTTTTGAACTCTGCCAGTTAATTAGATACCACCCTCTTGCTTAACACAGCCGCCAAACTATTTGTCTTGTTCCAGTTAGGAAATTTAGGTAGTTAAGGCCTTTATTTATTATATGCATAATGTAAAATTATCAAAATAGAGTTCCATAACCGAAGTTTAACCATCGGAAGTAAAATACTTATATCTCTATTTGGCTGTATTGTATATAACTAGGTATATACAGGCTTGAAGTTATGTTAAGTTTTATATCCGATATTAAAAATCAATCCTTTCACTAACCAGTCCGCCTACTCCTAAACAATGCCACTTTTGCTGATTCTGAATGTACCCACTGAATCCAGAAAAATCGCGATAGATACTTACATAAATAAATAAGTCATATGTAGCACTACGATGAATTTAATTTTAGAGTTTATTCAATAAAAGCTAAGGGTGAAGATAGTACTGCTGTGTGATATGACTGACAATTTTCTTCTGATCACCCATGATTGTGTAATAACGCTTAGTGCATTAATATTGTGGAAATGGGACCGAAATGTAAATAAAAAACATGTGTCTATGTACACAAAATTTAATTTATTTGTTTAAGGCTATATAATGTACAGCATAATTACAAAAATACAAATAAAAGTATTATAGCATATTTATTAATTGGGCACAAAAAGCGATCGTATCGCTAACTAGCGAATTCTTCAAGATAAGCTTTGGGCAGATAAGATAACAGAGGAATAATTATAATTGCTTTTTACAAAAAAATACTTCAACAAGACGAGGGTTTATGTTTTCTGGAACAATTATTTCTAGCCACTTCTTTTTTAACGATTTATTTGAAGGTAATCTATTGAATAAAAACAATTATTTCAACTTTCTTCAGCGTCATTTTAAATTATCGATATATCGATATTTTAACACTTTCTACCCTAAGTGTCATTGAAATGTAAACAAACTAGCTACTCAAATATATAAAATAATGATGTAAAACCCAACAACACATTAACAGGCCTACGTAATCCTCGCACAGATCTTCATGCAGCAAAAACATAATATATCAATATCATTCAGATATTCAACAAACAACGAAAACTGAAACAGCTACTAACTTGTTAATTTTGGGTGTAATTTATTTTTCCTGGCATACCACACCTCATTGTGTTTTAATGTTTTTGTTTTGCTTAAAAGACACCACAACACCTCCTATCAATGCCTATTTTAATATATTTTATAGTTTTGGGTTTATTAACCATTTTGTTTGACATAAGATGTCATGGCCGGCCTGCTACACACCAACCAGCTAATTTCATATGAGGTTAAGGATTAGGGCGTCTCTATCTAAGTATATTCCTATCTCTATGATAAAAACAGCAAAAGCATTCAATTCAATGATTCAATGAGCAAAAGACAAAAGAAAAAATAGATGAAGTGATAACCACAGAGTGCTTAACACGTCATGTTTTACAACATCATGTGCGATCAATGGACTTATAGACTTATAGTGAGGCCGCGTTGTGAACATAGAGATAGGAATATGTGTAGGTCAGAGGTGCCCATACTTTTTGCTGTGAAGATCGACTTGAGAAAATGTTAAGGTTTTAAGATCGACTGCTTTATTTTTATGTAATTTTTTTATCATTTATATTTATGTTGTACTAATTATTAATGATTAGATTTATAATATGTTTACAATCAAACAGTTTTACATAATTTCTTACTCTTTACACACATTTGTACATAAAAAATATTATTAAATAGAAAGCACTCTCTTACGCTATCGTAACTTTGGGCACTACGCACGCGGTCATAGCGTCGCCTGTCGACATCGTCCGTCAGTCTGTCACAGAAATAAATGAATTGAAACAAAAACGATCGGAATGCTCAGTGGGTAATTTAAAAATTTGCGAAAATAAAATCTTGTACTTGCTTAATCCTCTAAGATCGACCGTGAAACCTCTTGCGATCGACAGGTCGATCGCGATCGACCGTTTGGGTACTCCTGGTGTAGGTATATTCCTATCTCTATGGTTGTGAATGCGTTCCTGACACATGTCAATTCGTCATGACTAGTGATGTACAATAAATAACATTATGCGTTGTAACAAATAACAATAACAACATGCATTCATTATGCATAATATTTATTCAATTTATATGTTGTTATTTTTTATAGGCATTATAAGTATTTCAATATATTCAATAAAATATTCGTTATGTAAATAAAATTTTAATGAATCAATTAATTAAATTGAATCATAATTTCTGAATTAATCAAGAGAAAAAATAAAAATGTTTTATTTATTTACTTTATTTTCATTTGATTCATCTGAGTGATATTATAACACAAATTTTCCTAAGCTATGTTTGGGCGTACCTTTATTATAATAATATTATTTACTTTATTGAATACTTAGTACATTTGAGGGAAATTAAAGAATAACCAGAACAAGATGGCGAACAGAATATATTGTATAAAGTACAAGTCGGAAGTATATACAGCGCCACTAACGATGACAATAGAAACTAAATCATTTCTTCTTTATTTAGTTTATACTCGGGTAATGTTTACCAGTATTCCAACATCCTCCCTTAAACATAACCCCATCTTCGATGAACAATAAGCCAACTTTGAGTGTGAAGTGGCTTTAGTGAGAGCATCGGCGACCATCATATCTGTTTGTATGTAACGAACATCAATGGCTCCTCCCAGTACTTTGTCGCGAACAAAATGATGTCTCACATCAATATGTTTGGTGCGAGAGTGGTAATTGTCACAACCTGAAAGTTTAATAGAGCTTCGATTATCGCTATAAATAATCATGGCTTCATTCTTCAGTTGTGGCCAAAAACTTTCTTGAAGTTGCTTTAACCACAAAGCTTCTTGTACACACGACGATAAAGACATACTCAGCCTCCGTTGTAGACAGAGCAACAGTAGGCTGATGCTTTGAATTCCAGCTGATTGCTCCTCCCTGAAACAAGAATGTATAGCAGCCAGTACAGGAACGCCGATCATCTTCTGAGCTGGCCCAATCAGCATCACAGTAACCATGAGTCATAGTTTTTTCAAGATTTTGTTTATATATCAGTCTGTAATCTTGTGTGACTTTTAAATAACGCAAGCGCAATCCAATGTTGCAATTCAGGCGCGTTATTGAACTTGCTTAACATATATTAACAACAAAACTTATGTCAGGCCTCGTCACTTGAGAAATATAATTTTAATAGGCATCCAATTATCTCTTGATACGGAATATCATTTAAATTTTTTGCTTCTTCCGTTTTCTGTAACTTTGTATTTAAGTCCATAGGTGTTCTTACTGCTTTACAATCTGACATTCCATATTTTTCTAATACCTGTTGTATAATATTTCCTTTGATCTAGATAAATTATACCTTTCTCTCTGTCTCTTTCTACATGTATTCCTAAACAGTAACGTAGCTCTCCAATATCTCTGTGAACATCCTTTTATCACAAGCCTTGCCTTATATTTTGCTATCTGACCATTTTCATCCGTTTTATGGGTAACTGCATTAAAATTTATAATAAAGTTCCGATACAATTAACAGAAAATGCCGTACTGTAAACTTAAAACTCATGTCAAAAGCATTCTTATGACGAAAGTTTATTACAAACTTGATGAATATTTTAATGATAAATCAGCTTGGACATGAGTTTCGTATTTTAGCCGTAATTAGTAGTAAGTGCATCTGTAACTGTGAGTGGAGAAAGAGAAAAAAAAGACTCCTTGGGAGTTTCTTGCCTCTTCTTCTTCCAAGACCACTCGCCGTAGGGATTTGTTGAAGCGATGGCGTAACTTGACGTTCGATAAGTGTTTGTAAAAACCTACTTCGAAGAAATAAATATTTGAATTTGAATTTGAATTTAGTCTTAAAAACCCATTTACATGGTATTGGACGTTTATTTTCTGGTAGGGTTGTCAACTCCCATGTACCATTTTCTAAAAGACTCTTGTACTCCTCATCCATTGCTTCTTTCCATTCTTTAGCGTTCTTGCTTGACAGCGCTTCTTTTAAAGTCAATGGATCTGAAATTTGTGCAGCACACATAAAATTATTGCCTTGCATCTTAGCCCTTTGATGAGATCTCAAAGTCATTTTTCTCTGGATATCATGACTGCTGTCATCATTATCACTTGAACTTGGATAATATGTGGGATCATCAGCCCCACTACAGCTACTAAATGATGTATCATTCAAAGGTGTTAAAGACTCATCTTGTGATGCACTTTGCGGACTGTCCACAACAGTATTTGTCTCCTCCGACGTATTATTATTGGAACTAAGAGAAATTGAAGCAGTCGGTAATACAGATACTGGTTCCTGTGTGATATTTTTTGCAATCTCTGTTTTCTCAATAAAAATCACATCCCTGCTAATTACCATGTTTCTACTGACCGGGTCATACACTCTGTAGACTCTGTACGCCTTTGTGTTCTCGCAGTAGCCCAAAAAAATTAATTGACGTGACTTACGATCCCATTTCAATCGATTTTGTTTGGGAACATGTACCATGGCCTTCGAACCAAAAATCTTTAAATGTGAAATGTTTGGTTTCTTACCAGTCCAATTTCATATTATGGTGTTACCTCATTCAAAACTCGTGATGGGGATCGATTAATAATATAGGCTGCAGTAGCAACCGCTTCAGCCCAATACGTTTTTTCCAAATTAGCTTCAAATAACATTCATTTAGCACGTTCGACCAACGTTCTATTCATCCGTTCCGCTATCCCATTTTGCTCAGGCGTATACGGAGCGCTGGTTTGATGCTTGATTCCAGAAGCAGCTAGAAAATCAGATAAATCTTTATTGACATAATTCTCTCCCATTGTCGCTTCTCAAAAATTGTATTTTCTTATCTAATTCATTTTCTACCTCTTTCTTAAACTTTATAAACACAGATTTAATATCCATATTATACTTTTCTAGAAAAATCATCGACAAAAGTTATGAAGTACTTTCCACCTCCAGCAGAAGGTGTCTCCATCGGACCACAAATATCGGTGTGTATTATCTCGAGCAATGCCTTTGCTTTAGAATTAGACTGTGGAAACGGAAATCTGGTTTGTTTGGCTTCACAGCATGGTATACATACATAATCAACTTCTTTATCTATACTAATATTATAAAGCTGAAGAGTTTGTTTGTTTGTTTGTTTGTTTGTTTGTTTGTTTGTTTGGTTGAACGCGCTAATCTCAGGAACTACTGGTTCGAATTGAAATTTTTTTTTTGTGTTGAATAGACCTTTTATCGAGGAAGGCTATAGGCTATATAACATCACGCTGCAACAATTAGGAGCGAAGAAATAATGGAAAATGTGGAAAAAACGGGGAAAATTATTCATTCTCGAGGGCTTTCGTTGCATGCGTTGCGAAAACGATTCAAGATACCAAAAATATATGTATGAAAGAATTATTCCTCTTGAAATGATCTAAAAAAATGTCCACGACAGTATATGTCTATCTTTTAAGATTAACACACTAGAACCGTTTTTATGGTAATCAAATTTGCCGCGTTTCCAAGTTTAATCTGAATTAATCTTGCTGTGATCCTTTGCTACTTTGCTATTATTTTGTCGTAAGCTTTATTTCTAAGTTTAATTTAATATAATTATCCTCAATTAATTTTGGTGATAGTTTATTATCTTCCCGAAATTCCTACGGGAGCGGGACCTACGCGGTTGATACTTACGGGTCCCGAAGCGAAGCGAGGACGGTTCGCTAGTTAGTTATATTTATACCCTCTGCACACGTCTGTAACCTTTTAACGTCAGCGATAATAATATTTTTTTTTTCGCATAATTTTCTCGACTGGCGAGTTTAGTTATTTGAATATTCGGCAAACTCATGATGGAAAATATTTACGGGATACTTTAACTGCAATATAACATCAAAATACGTTTCTATTTCTGGGATTCTGGACGGCCCATAACCTGAGGGAAATTAAAGAATAACCAGAACAAGATGGCGACCAGAATATATTGTATAAAGTACAAGTCGGAAGTATATACAGCACCACTAACGATGACAATATAAACTAAATCATTTCTTCTTTATTTAGTTTATACTCGGGTAATGTTTACCAGTATTCCAACAACATTATATAATATATTATAAAATTATAACGTTTTATTTTATCTTTTACCGACATTGTATTAAGATTACCTACAAAAATATTCGATTACAATTATTGCCTTGTTATTATGTCACATCACTACAAAAACAAAAAGTTGATGTAACATGGATATAACCTTGAAAGAGCGCCGTTTGACGTGGTTTTACTTTTAAAAGGTATTGTTTTTATATTTGTTATTTAAGTAATTGTAATAATTTTAGCCCAAGATTAATACATTTATTGTAAGTACCTAGGCATAATTATTCGATTTAATGTTTGATTTTAATGTTAGCACTCGTTAATAAGGCAATTAAAAGATATGAAAAAATTATCAATTAAATGTACGCCAGTTCAAAGTTACATCGCCCAGTCGATCACGATCCTTCAGAAACGCATTCTTAGCGCCACCAAAATTCGTGAAAATAAAATAAAATATGTTTTGTAGAAGTTAAAAACAAAAAACCAAAAACTCAGTTACCTATTTGAATTTTTCGCATAAATTTGAAGTTATGTGAAAAAAATGTCAATACATAAGTTGTAGTTCTTTTTATTGCCTACAACTTTGCCTTATAATTTTTTTTCATGGGACTTGTAGTTTTTTCGAAAATTGCGATAAACCAATTTTTACCTTTAAAACCCCTCCCTCAACCCCTTCCCGACCTCAGATCACCCGTAAATTATTTTTCCTTGTATTTTTGGCATATCCTCTTCTTTTTCCAATGGGTTTCATCCTGTTACTATTTTTTTGTACTTTTTGATCGTTATCAACGCTATTGGCACTGGTCTAAGTGTAGGTATTAGCGCTTATACTAAACTTACAAAAATAATAAGACTTGTCCTGTGTCCGATAAAGAAGCACGAGAGGCGTGACCTTTTGTTATCTTAATTAATTTTATTCCTTAAAGAAAACAATATTTAACTGATTGATTTCAATAAGAAGAGATGATGTTTATGGAAACATTTTTAAATACTTAATGAATTTTATTGGCAGTTAGTCGAATAGGTACCTAAAATAATATCTCTAAAAATAATACGTCGCGTTGGGGGACCGCTCCTAACTACTCATTATCTACGATTTTTTTCATAAGTATCACATGCCTACCTACTTAGTCCTTTACCCAAGACTTATCATATTTTATCAATATTTTTTTGTGTTAAAGTTAGAAGTAAATGGAGTGGTCCCCCAACGCGACGTATTATTTTTAGAGATATTATTTTTTACTTTTTAAATGTTTGTGTCGGGGGTTTTTTTAATTTTTAATTTAATTTTTATTTTATACTTTTTATAGGTAAGAATATTCTCGATTAAGTCATAAATATTCTCTTACTGTACCCTTTCATTTGAGACCCCACACGAGTATATTTGCATACATTCGGCTATTCTTCCCCGCTTTTACCCCCCATAACTTTTAAAGGACGCAACCAATTTTCATAAAACATATTTTAAAATATGCGCCCGTAAGTTCCCTTTAATACAAAAAAAACTAAATTGAAATCGCTTCATCCGTTTGGGAGCTATGATGCCACAAAGAGACAGAATGAAAATTCTTCCCCCCTTTCAGCCCCAATAACTTTTAAACGGCTCAACCGATTTTCATCAAACATATCTAAAAACACGCGCCCGTAAGTCCCCTTTAATACAAAGAAAACTAAATTGAAATCGCTTCATCCGTTCGGGAGCTATGATGCCACAGACAGACAGACAGACACACACACACACAGACACGTCAAACTTATAACACCCCTCTTTTTGCGTCGGGGGTTAATAAAGACTTTTCATTAAACAACAAGATAAGTATCAGGTTTAGGATAAGGCCAACCAAAAAGTCAACCATTAATGGTAGAGCCAGTTATTGCCTGTCCGTAAGATGAATAAATACTTATTTGCAAGCACTTATGGGAGAGTTACCTAAGTATACCTGTATCTGAATCTAAGATCAAAACAAATTAAACAAGCAAAATATTGAAAACAAAGAAACCCACTCACTTTAAAGAATGTGGAATAAGAAGTCTGAAGTGTGGTTCTTAAGCCGGGAAGTCATTCTCCGTGTCGGAAGGTAAGGATAATAGGCAACAGTTCCAATTAAGCGACGACGAGGGCGTTTGTTAACATTTAATTAACGTCGTGGAGCTATTGTGTCGGCGTCGGCGCCCGCCGGGTTCCAGGGCCGAGCTTCGTCTGTTGCGTCTTGATGAGCGCACAAGTCATACCGTTCGCTATTACAACGCGATTTTCACTTCCCGACGTAATACAATTGCGTGGTTGCTGTAGAATACGGTCGGCACACGAAATTGAATTTTCAAACGGCCCTGTACGCAGTCAATGGAAAGAATAAATCCCGCTGTACAAATCTTGTGTGAAACTGTCGCGAGTTTTAGAAAAGTTGTTACAGCCGGGGAGATACGCTCTCGTAGGTGCCGCGATGCCGCTTGCTAATGATGCGATGTCGTCGCCTTCGGCGTTGACATGGGGAACCCTCATTGAACTTGTATACCAGCGTCCTTTTTTATCAATGCTACGTAATTTTATACACCACAAGGTATTGTACTATGCGTTGTGGAGTCGAAATTTATAAAACCTTAAACTGGTTTCATATTTTATTAATTTGTCTTTTTGTTGAGTTATTGAGCGGCGAGTACCTACGTAGGTACCTAGGAATTTGAAATATTCCCGTACTTTGCCATGCAATTACGAATACAACTCATTTAAAAATGATTATTTAGGCACCTACTGTAATTAAAATACAATTAATTTTTTCCATATCGGGCCGACCTACAATAACATAAATACTAATAATAATGGTTAGCTGCTCATCACACCACTAGGTAGGTACCACACCACCACTCTCATGCTTGGGTCAGCCACCAAACTACCTACTCTTAGTGTTCCGACTAGAGGCTTAAAATCTAGTAATTTTCTTTTATTCTTTGACGGAGCAGTAGGTACCTACCGAGAGGCAATTGCAACGTTATAGTTACTCAACTAACCGCGCACATCTATCATACATTCATCTCAGATGAATAAACCGTACAGAGATAGGATTCTGAAAACAAATTGCGGATATAATTAGACACGTATTTGATAGCGGTCAGAGAAATATTTCCGAATGTAATAAGGATTTTTCTCGGAGTGGCGTTGAAGGTAAAAGATTTGATTTATCGCAACGGGCCGAGTAAGGCTCGCTGACCGCCCCAGCTAAGCCCGCCCGGACGCGTTATTAAACTTTTCCCCATATTAAACATTCCGGAGACGAATACATTTTATTGTTGCCTCGGACCGACGTCAGAGGCCCCTACAAAGCGAAACTCAAAGACGGCAATTGCGAAATAAATTGAAAGCAATTTGATATTGCGTTGTAAGTAATAGCCGTCGGAACCCACATGTAGGTACCTACGTTCGTCTGTGCTAGACATTTTGTATGCAATTTGAGTACAAAAGTTATAGTATTTCTGTGAATTATGTCGCTAGTTTTGCGGCATTGTCAATATTACGTATTATTCGCTGTCCAATATATATAAATAAAAATGAATTGCTGTTCGTTAATCTCGCTAAAACTCGACAACTGCTGAACCGATTTGGCTAATTTTAGTCTTGAAACATGCGTGGAAGTCCAGGGAAGGCTTAGACGATGAGAAAATTGGAAAAATTGCGAGGAAAATACTAAAAACTGTATTGAATAATCATAGCATAATACCGCGCTTCGTATGTGGGTAGGTATATATCTGTTTGGCCTAAAATGGTTAGCTGGTAGAGAATGCTTTAAGCATTAAGCTCGCCATATGTATGTACATACCCTATTTGTTATTGTGGTCATTAAATTTTAAATAAATAAATAAAAACGACAACTTTTATTTCCCATAAAAACTGTTCTTACTCGTCAAACATTTGATGTTCGCCCCGTCGGTCGCCGTGTCGGTTCGGTATTTAGAATAATTACATATACCTAATTCTGGATTAAATAAGGGTTTGGCATCGACAACATATAGGTATCCATGATAGTCTGATTATCGCGTATAAATTAGATTTAAAACATGCGGATAATCGAGCAGCTGGAACACACAAACGCACTTTTATCTTTTCAATAAAATATATGAAGTCGCAATTAATTTTGAAATAATAGGGTTTGGTTGTGTCAATATATTCATTGAATTAAACAGATCAAAATACATAAAAAAGTATTTTATTTTGCCCTTTTCCTATTTCATAATAAAGAATGTGACATTATCAATTTGTTAGTATGAGTCTTGTTCCAATTCGGTCACAGATACGTTGCTACCCCTGAGGTCTGAGATGGTCGCCTCTAAAAAAGTGAAACCGGCTCCACAAACCTTCCTATCCGGAACACAATTGCTCTTAAAAACAATTTTTTTATGGAATTAAGGTAGCAAACGAGCATGCAGCACCACCCTTCCGCTGCCGCCCATGGCAATTGTGACCGACTTAGAACAAGACCCAATTTAGGGACTAGGGTGGTTAGTCTAGTTAGTAGATGGTGTTAGAATATTAGTTGGTTAGTTTGTTAATAAGTGTGAGGACAGGGACTGTTAGTGATAGTTAGTCCTGTTAGTTAATATTAGTAATTGTCCAGTTAGTAATGATTAGTAATTGTCCAGTTAGTAATGATTAGTATGAGTCTTGTTCTAATTCGGTCATAGATGCGTTGCTACCCCTGAGGTCTGAGATGGTCGCCTCTAAAAAAGTGAAACCGGCTCCACACCTTCCTATCCGGAACACAATTGCTCTTAAAAACAATTATTATGACGGTAGGAATGGTACTGAGTACCTTGGCGGGCGGTGGTACTACCCCGGGCGAACTCTAGGCTCTACGATCTCACTTGATACGGAATAGAAAACAGACCTTCTAATCGAATCTAACCGCGTACGCACCTATCCGTTACGAAAATTCTACCGAAAATTCGAAATCTACATTCTGAAATCAACCGATTATCGTCCCAATACGATCTAAGTTCAACATTTAAGTTCAGTTCATCCGTGGATATTATAATCAACCTATTGAAGACATTTTAGTACTTTTCTATCGCGCTGTGATCCCAAAGTGAAGCTGGCCAGCTGGGAATGTGTAAGTGAGTGCCGTGGACGAGGATCTGGAAGCTGGAAGCCCGTGTAGCAGTCCTAAATGTGAGTCGTGCACATTATTTGGTTTTGTTTCAAGCAGACGTTGAATCCTGATCTGTTAGCGCGGTGGAGAAGAAGCGAACACTTATGATAGATGCCATCCGTATTTCTCGCATTCTACTCGTATTTAGGTGTTAACCCATGAAAGGCCAAAACCCTTTCAGCTAGTGTTAGGTATAAATACTTAATTGTGTGCAAAATATACTTAGTAAAAGGTTAGAGTATAGTTATAAAATATCTTTTAATAGGCATATGAATGTCGCAAATACAATTATTTGATTTGAGTACAAAAACGTGAAAAACGTAAGTACAGGGATGCGAAAACTACGAGATTTCATAGAGCCTCGGATCAGCATTTTTTTGATCACCGCCAAAAGTGAAGATTCAACTTCAATAAATAATCTTTATTCACAAAAACGGTTTGAGTTTTTACACAGTAGTCGCAAAATGTGACGGTTCGCGTCTATGCAGAGCGAGCAGCCTCGCGAGGAATCTGTCCCCGAACGAGCGCGGCAGCCTCGGTGTCATCGCGAGGCTGCCGCGCGCGGCAAGTCCGAGCCATGATTATTACGCTCGAGCAAGACACTGAGACCCAGACACAGACCTACTTACCTACTAGGGATACCTTAGCTATGAGAGGCCGCAGGTCTATACCACTGGACACTGGACTACTGGTAGTGGGACAGTTAAAGGTTGTGATTGTGACGATGACAAAAAGTAACTAAAATAAGAAAAATTACAATAAAAAACTTGGGTCTAACTAATTGCTTCTATAGGCGGTATACACAACGTTAGAGCCACACAGATAAACCATCCAATTAGACGTTGGCATTGTTAACTTTTAATTAAACTGGGTTGTGAGTGCAGATACACAAGACTAAAGGCCGCTATTAACGGACAGTTTTATCTCAAACTTCAATATAAGTCGCTGCTCTAGTAATGTATGAACATAACTTCACAATAGATGGTACTGAGAAGCTAAAAAGTGTATTTAATTAAATAATGAATTTCTGGAAATTGTATATCTATATTATGTGTAGCTGGAATCAACATTACAGACCTACGTTATACTAATTAATTTGAATTCATATGAGTCTGATTTAAATCTTAATATATATAAATCTCGTGTCACAATGTTGGTCCGCGATGGACTCCTAAACCACTTAACCGATTATAATAAAATTCGCACACCATGTGCAGTTCGATCCAACTTGAGAGATAGGATACTTTAAATCTCAAATTATAGTCGCAATTTTAATTTATTTCTAATTATTTGTCTCTTATTATTTGACAGTATGACAATTGACATGGCAGCCTTATTCACAGATGAACAGACACCTAGCGCCACACAAGAGAACTATAAATTAAGAGTGTTATTATTTGACAGTCACAATTATATTATGTAACAGATGTCGATACCTTTCGACTGGGTTGAGTAAGTAATCAATAGATGGCGCTGCTATGGTAAATCTAACTTGCACCCGTGCGAAGCCGGGGCGGGTAGCTAGTAGAACATAAATCTAAGATAGGTAGAAGTGCACGCACCTTTAACGTTGTATTAACATTTTAACCAACTTCATAAAATAAAGAGGTTCTCAATTCGACCGCATAAATATGCTTTTTATGTGTGTTCACCGATTTTTTCGTCGTTTATGAGAAGATTTTGATAATTCTTTTTTTGTTGGAAATTAGATATTCCAAATTCCAAGGGATGCCCCATGATAAGGACACCGGGATCTGATGATGGCATCCCAGAGAAATCGAGGGGAACTTTCGAACAATGTAGAGGCGAAAAGTATGTTCGTTAATGTTTTCATTTAGTTTAGGTATTATGGTTTTGTTTCATTAAGTAAGTTAAGTAGTAGAAATATTGTTCATGTTTTCATTAACTTTAATTAAGGTCTGAAGTGGATCTGATGAAGCCGAAAGACAGTCGAGGGAAATCCTCAACGATTTACAGTAGTTATCTATCTTGTGTTTGGGCTTAATTTATTTGTAGTGATGAGAACTTTACATTGAATTCAGCGCCATTTGGCGAGTAGTTTTTGAATTATCTTTGTTTGTTGATGTTGAAGTCAGTTATTTTTTTAAGCAATTATTATCCTTACTAATATTATAAATGTGAAAGTGTGTTTGTTTGTTTGTTTGTTTGTTTGTGACGCTTTCACGTCGCAACAAAGCTATTATATGGTAAGGTTTATGTGTGTGGGGATAGTTAGGAGGGTGGAGAGTGACGTAGGCTACTTTTTACCGCGGAAAAACATCCCATTCCCATGGGAAGATCGATGTTTTGTTAGTTACTAGATATTTATTTTCGGAGTTGCCAATAGATGGCGTTAACAAAATTCATTTGCAAGTTCTGAATTACGCTATCAAATACTACATGTAATTTACTTAAGTCATAGGCAAATGTAATAGGCTACTTTAGCTCTGCCTCGAGAACTCCCCGCTCCGGCTGTGTTCAGTGTACCGCCCGCCCGCTGGCACTATCCTGTTGGCTGATGTCCGCAAGTTGCTGGACTCGCCGACACCGGTGGTGGGCGCGGGCGACTGGAACTGCAAGCATCCGGGGTGGAATAGCCTAGCTGCCAACAGAAGTGGAAGGCTACTTTTTGATGCCGCTGAACAGCACGGCTACACTGTCGAGTGTGTTGCACACCGTTACCGCGGCTCTGAATAAGAGAGAACGCGTGTGTGCAGTATTCCTCGACATGGAAAAGGCGTTCGACCGTGTTTGGCACGACGGCTTTCTCTACAAGATCTCGCAGCCGTCGGCGCCCCGGAGTGCCGTTAAGATGATCTCCAGTTTCCTCGAAAATAGAAGCTTCAGAGTAGTGGTTGAAGACGCCGAATCCACCGAGCGTCCGATCGCAGCCGGCGTCCCGCAAGGGAGTTGCCTGTCCCCGGTCTGCTACGCCTGCTACACCGACGACATCCCGGCGGCAGGGGGGGCGTCGCTTGCCCTGTATGCCGATGACGTGGCGTACATCACCACGTCGCTGAATAGAACCCACGCCATTGTCAAGATGCAGCGTGCGCTTGATGCCCTCCCCGAATGGCTCGCCGCGTGGAGACTGTCGGTGAATGTCGGGAAGACGCCGGCTGTGAACATAGGAGGATACCTCAACAGACGGGACCCTACTCTGGAGCTTCATGGACAAGATATCCAATGGGCCCCACAGCCCAAATACTTGGGCAAAATCGACGGAAGACTCTCGATGAAGCCACAGGTTACGAAAGCCGTCGCGAATTCCAGAAGTGCGATGGCAGAAACCAGTGCTCTCCTCGAGCCTCCCTCTCGGACTGAAGCTCGGGGTCTACAAGACCTACATCAGACCCCGCCTCACGTACGCGGCAACGGCGTGGTACGCGCTCGCCAGCGAACCGCAGCGCAAGAGGATGCGCGCAGTTCAGGCGATTGCGCTCCGCCGGCTGACTGGTGCGCCGAGGTACGTCAGGAACGCCGTCATCCAGAGGGACCTTCGAGTCGAGAGCCTGGACGACTTCATCGAGCGATTGGCACGCAACATGTTCGGGCGTGTCGACGCGTCGCGGTTCCCGCATCTGCAGGACCTGGCGCCGCTCCACACCCGTCCACCAGACCGCTGGGCCTTCCCGCGCGACTTGCTGGTTGCGCGGGAAGGGCCTAGCACTGACTGATACTGGGGCTTCGTAAGTCGTCGCCCGACGCTGATCGGCTCCTGCTGGGCTTCCCACCAGCGGGATTCACCCGGTAGGGGCTCGATCGCCTGGGCGGCGCGAAGATGAACCCCATCCCGTTTAAGACTCTGTGGCCTGTAAAAAGGTCACCACTCACCGGACTTGACCTATAGGTTAACCACAGATGGACAACCAAGGGCCTTAGGGCCCAACCCAAGGACTGGCCCGTTTTAACGGGCCGCAAGAGACATCCCCAAAGGGGAACTAACTGTCCCGAGGGCTCCACACACCTCAGACAGGGTGGAGTGAAGAGAGCGAGTAGTAGGCTACTTTTTAGCCTAAATTCCTACGGGAGCGGGACCTACGCGGGTGTTACCTACGGGTCCCGAAGCGAAGCGCGGGCGGTTCTCTAGTCCTTAGAATATTCTGCAACAAGTGAAGGTCTACGCATTGTATTTTTTGTTTCAGTAGGTTGTATTTTTATTTACTTATTTGTTGAATAAAAATGCTTTAGAAGAGACAATAGGCTTGTTCCACTAAGTAGGTTTAAATCGGATGAATCGTAATTAATAATGATCAATTATACTATGGCGAGTAGTTTTTGAGTTACCTCTGCTTGTCGACGTTGAAGTCGGCTACATATTTTCTTTGTAAAAGCAAATCATTGTCAATTAACCCCAAAAGTTTAAAAAAAATCTAAAATAAAAAATGACACTAAATCAAATTCAATACGTATTCTCATGACATCCATACTAATATTATAAATGTGAAAATGTGTTTGTTTGTTTGTGGCTCTTTCACGTCGCAACATGGCTATTATATGATATAGTTTGTGTGTAGAGATAGTTGGGAGGGTGGAGAGTGATGTAGGCTACTTTTTACCGCAGAAAAACATCTCATTCCCATGGGAAGGTTGATGTTGCTAGATATTTAGTTCTGGATGCTGTTAATAGATGGCGTTAGTAAAATTCATTTGCAAGTTCTGAATCACGCTATCAAATACTACATGTATCGTTAATTTACTTAAGTCATAGGTAAATGTTATGTTATATAACTATTGTTCCAGTTTCAAATTCAAATTCAAATATTTATTTCTTCGAAGTAGGTTTTTACAAACACTTATCGAACGTCAAGTTACGCCATCGCTTCAACAAATCCCTCAGTATAACATATAGGCTACTTTTTATCCCGAGAATCCTACGGGAGCGGGACCTACGCGGCTGTTACCTACGGGTCCCGAAGCGAAGCGCGGGCGGTTCTCTAGTTACAAAATAATTACCGACTGCTTATACGTATAGGCACCTAACTGAAAAACTACTCGCCACATATCGCTCAATAATAGAGACAAAAAAATTAATGATAAAAATCGGTTCACTCAGTAGGTACCTACAAAACAAAGTTAGTAGGGAACACACAAAAAAACAGTCGCATTGAGAACCTCCTACTTTTTTGAAGTCGGTTAGGAGATCTAAATTGTATTGTGTAAGTAACAGGTAAAAAAATAAAATAAACATAATTAAACACATCAAAAATGGCTTTATATAAGTACCTATTTACAACAGGCCGCAAATTGCGCTGCGATCAGATTAATTATGTATTTAATTGTTTTTTCGTTCTCGTCCATTTCGCTGGAGTCTTCATCAGTCGTCGGTCTAATCTGAAATCTCATTTCCGAAGAATATAATTGTAGGAAACAGCGCAAATCTCCTTTTGAACTGTAGGTACCTACACTGAAAGCAATCATCAAAATGTAATTAAGTATTCAGATAAAATCATTTCAGCTTCCAATGATCAAAACTTGTGGCCATTGTATTTTTGAAGCGATGAGTTTGATGTGAAATTTTGACAACAGGTTCTTTTGGTAACTATTAGGGATTTTTTTGATATTCCACCTAATAATTAATAAATATGTACTATATTTTTATGTCATTGGTCGAATTACACGAATTGGGGTTACCCTGAAAACTAGCGGCCGTGGTTTCTAATAATAAAGAAGAAACCAGCGAAACTATTGCAGAAATGTAAATGCTGAAGTGTTTTTCAAAGTTGGTACTTATATAAAAATTAAGACTGATAGGTTACAAAATACGTTGCAGAAGAAGCTGAAGAACGTATGCCAGGTCAGTTTGTTGTTTTATGAAATAAGTACTATGACTTTTTTATAATTTATGTAGGTAGTAGGTAAATAAATATCGAACGAGTTTACGAGGCAAAAGTTTAGTTCAAATTGTTGGTTTTAAGTCTGAGTTTTAGTTTCTATTTAGGGTTGTAGTTTGTTTGAAGCGTCTCATGTGAAACGTAAAATTAGTGTGAACAAATTTGCAGGCGTTTGTTGATTATATTATTACGTCCGGAGAATAAAGAGATAATTTTGTTGTAGGTACCATAATTAGTTACATAATTATGGAATAGGACAAAGTAAACCTTTTATTGAATTACTACTACCAATGTTTATTTATTTTCATGGGCGGCAGTGGAAGGGTGGTAGGTACTGCCTGCTCGTTTGCTACCTTAATTCCATAAAAAAATTGATTCGGAAATGGAATGCAACAGAATATTCTCATTGATTGATTTTTAATAAGGTGTACCTAGGTATCACAACCTCGTGCTTTTATAAGCGACTAGCTGTTGCCCGCGGCTCCGCCCGCGTGGAACTCAGTGTGTCACAAAGTTATTCCTGCGTTAATCCCGACCCCACACATATTAAGACACACTCCACACATCTTAAGAACAGTTGATTTTTTACTACGTTTTAGTCATACCGTACAAGAATCCGTTATGTTTTTAAACTACATTGGTAGTTTTTCATTCGGGTGCCAAAACATAAAGACCAGCTAAAGCGATGCTGACCCTCGAAAAAGCAACATAAAGTTGATCATGAGAAAAAAAGCCGGTTCGATTCCCGATATATGTATAGATATTAATGAGCCCGCGACTTCATTCGCTCATGGAAGCTTTTCCCGCGTAAATCTCGATCCCGCGGGAAGTCCGGAACAAAAAGTAGCTTATATAATGCTCCATAACCTCCTCTACCTCCCACTGAAAGTCCCATAAACATCTGAACCCACGACCTCATTCCCGGGTATGAGTTTTTACCGCGTGAATCCTAATCCCGCGGGAATTCAGGGATAAACAGTACCCTACTTGTTGCTTCAAAACTTCTTCAATCTCCTAGTAAAGGCCGCATAAAAATTTAAGCCCGCAACTACGCGCAGGAGTTTATTCCGCGTAACTCCAGATCCCGCGGGATTTCCGGGAAGACAGACTTGTTAGTTTTATATTAATGTTTGTTTAGAAGCTATTTATACCCCATACACGAAGAAGGTTTTCCCGCGTAAATTCCGATCCCGCGGGATTTATGGGATAAAAAATATCCTATATGTTAATCTATGTTGCCCTCTATGTGTGTGCCAAATTTCATGAAAATCGGTTCAGTAGTTTTTGCGTGAAGGAGTAACAAACAAACAAACAAACAAATACACAAACTTTCACATTTATAATATTATATATATATATATATATATATATATATATATTAGTAGGTCGCATAAAAATTTAAGCCCGCAACTACGCGCAGGAGTTTATTCCGCGTAACTCCAGATCCCGCGGGATTTCCGGGAAGACAGACTTGTTAGTTTTATATTAATGTTTGTTTAGAAGCTATTTATACCCCATACGCGAAGAAGGTTTTCCCGCGTAAATTCCGATCCCGCGGGATTTCTGGGATAAAAAATATCCTATATGTTAATCTAAGTTGCCCTCTATGTGTGTGCCAAATTTCATGAAAATCGGTTCTTTCGGAAAATCGGTTTTTGCGTGAAGGAGTAACAAACAAACAAACAAACAAACAAATACACAAACTTTCACATTTATAATATTAGTAGGATTTAAAAGGGATTTGCATTGATCTAATCTACACCTGTTAGTAGTTTAGATCCTTTGATGTCCTCTCCCATTCTCGGCTATTGCCGTTCTCAGCTCTGGTATCTTTTAGGGATAAATGATTTTTAGTTTACATCGTTATTTTTAACTGATTGTCTGTGTTTATTCTAACTGAGGCAGGGCTACGATCTAGGCAGTCCAAGGTGGTAATTTGGACCTCCGCCGTAAAAAACCCGAACCGCGACGTGAGGCCATTTGTTTTTGTGCATTGATAAAAAAAAATCTCTCTCTTAACTCTCAGTCTCTCTCTCACACTCTCTTTCACTATCTCTCACTCTCAAAACTCTCAGTTATGCTGGCATGACATAATTATTATTTATTATTACTTAATTTGATAAATCTTTGAAACAAGTTCTGTTATTCTGTTGGTCCTTCCATCGATTTTATTATTTGTACAATTGCTTCAATTATTTAAAGTGAAAACTTCTTTAGCATCGTTGTGACTTGAAAGTCTATGAAACGTAAAAGCTACATTAAAAAGAGACAGAAAATGAGATTGGAAGTATGTATATAGGTAGGTACACATTGTAGTATCTAATCATTGAAGTTCTCATTAACATAAACTAGCGTTAGACAGTTTTAGGTTTCTGTAACTCATTTATGTGTGTATTTATTTATTTATTTATTTATGTACACTTTATTGACCACAATATAAAAATATTGAAGAACAAATGGCGAGCTTAATGCTAATGCATTCTCTACCAGCTAACCATTAGGTAAAACAGAGAAAACACGATGAGCGGTATAATACAAATATATGTATGCCTATATAAATACCCATATAATCTATATTCTTTCTATATCTATATCTATCTATCTCTATACTTATAATAAATCTGTAGAGAGGTCAATTCTGTACATTAAATATATTTCCAAAATAACTATCAGGGGGTGATTAGGGATCGATACTGATGCCAAAAATGCAATCAGTAAAATTTTTGTCTGTCTGTCTGTCTGTCTGTCTGTCTGATGTATAACCGTTATAGAAACAAAAACTACTCGACGGATTTTAACGAAACTTGGTACAATTATTTTTCATACTCCCGCGCTGGTTATAGTATACTTTTCATCACGCTACAATCAATAGGAGCAGAGCAGTGAAGGGAAATGTTGGGGAAACGGGAGAAGTTACTCCATTTTTTAAGCTTCCGTCGCGTGTGCAACCTTAATGGTTAAAGCTACACAGAAATCATGTATGACGGAAATGTTCTCCTTAAAATTATATAAAAAATATTCCACGACAGCATATATGTCTATCTTTTATGGTTGACTCACAATAACACGTGTAACTCCCGATAGCTTAGCAGTTCGAAGCTTTCTGATTAAGTATACCTATATTTTATCTACTCTTACGTTTATGACACTTAAGTGGGTGAAATAAAGGGTTGAAGTTTATGTACCTACATGAATACTAAAATAAATAAGTAAATAAAAGTAATAATGAAATAAGAAAAGTGTTGTACAAAGTGCTACTATTTATACGCCATTCTAAAATCTATTGTACTAACTAATACTAATAAAATCTTTTGCTGCAATATCAATAAAGATCGATCAAACAGTAAAATACAAGTAAAATATTACAGTTTTGTCAAATTACGTTACGTAGCCAAGGGGCTACAACCGAAATACGTAAAATCGAATGAGCGGAGCTCAAAAACAGAGATGGAATGATTTCATTTATAGGCAAATAGTGAGATAGCAAATGTTTTATTTTAGATTTAATATTATTGACGTAAGTGCTAATTGCATTTTAATTTTTTCTCTGAAAACTGTTTCGGTTTTTTAGTTTTTCATTCTTATGAAAACTTAGCTTTGATTATTTACTGTTTTAAAATATTTTCATCAACTAATTATTAAAACTTTTGTAGTAAACTTGAAAACCAAAACTATTTGGACCTAAGTTTAACTTTTTTTTATCGAGGAAACTTCTCATTTTACTGGTTTTGCTCTTATGAGATTGTTTATTATATAGTGAAGATACATATATCTAAATATCGGAGATATAGACAGTAACCTTTAAAAATAAACTTAGATTTATAACTACCATATTTCGGATGTATCCTCTTAAATAAGATTATTGAAGTAGGTATATTACGTTTGCATATTGTGTGAAAAACTGAAGAAAGGCACACAATTTGAATCAATTTATATAGTACTAGCTTTTGCCAGCGGCTTCGCCCGCGTGAATTTCGTTTAAACTTCACCCCTTTATTTCACCCACTTAAGTGTCATAAACGTAAGAGTAGATAAAATATAGGTATACTTAATCAGAAAGCTTCGAACTGCTAAGCTATCGGGAGTTACACGTGTTATTGTGAGTCAACCATAAAAGATAGACATATGCTGTCGTAGAATATTTTTTATATAATTTTAAGGAGAACATTTCCGTCATACATGATTTCTGTGTAGCTTTAACCATTAAGGTTGCACACGCGACGGAAGCTTAAAAAAAATGGAGTAACTTCTCCCGTTTCCCCAACATTTCCCTTCACTGCTCTGCTCCTATTGATTGTAGCGTGATGAAAAGTATACTATAACCAGCGCGGGAGTATGAAAAATAATTGTACCAAGTTTCGTTAAAATCCGTCGAGTAGTTTTTGTTTCTATAACGGTTATACATCAGACAGACAGACAGACAGACAGACAAAAATTTTACTGATTGCATTTTTGGCATCAGTATCGATCCCTAATCACCCCCTGATAGTTATTTTGGAAATATATTTAATGTACAGAATTGACCTCTCTACAGATTTATTATAAGTATAGATATAGATAGAAGATATATATTCTAAGTTTTGTTTATGTTCTTATATATTATCTTTACATACCATTTTATTAATACAACATAATAAACGTACAAACAGACATTGTAAGGAGCCGAGTTACGAGGTAGACTTATGGCTTCCATTCAGTAGGAGAGAGATAATGCAGGCAATCACATAAGTGGATCAAATAGCTGTAGTCCATTTGGATAATGAACTAGCGACTCTGGCCTCAGTGAATTCTTTTATTGTAGCCTCTGCCCATGATAAAGATGGCATGCGTTTGAATTAGTTAGAAAGTAGGGGGATGAAATAGGTAGGTAGATATTATTTATATCAACCGAAATTAAGTTTTTTATATAGGTATTCTATACCAGCTATTTTAATAACAATTTTAACTTACAGTTTTTCAAGTATGTATATTGTGGAAGAATCCATAAATTTATTAAATAAATCCATATTTAACGGAAGAATATCAGGTTACAATAAGCGACTGAATATCCTACACGCATAAATAAGCTTAATTGAATGCGGAGGAAGCAGCGTCCCTGCTCCCTGCATGCATACCTACATTTTTTCAGTGATTATACATCTGAAACATAGTTGCTGAATTAAATTTAGCTGTCGACTTACCTAATATCTAATTAGCAGGCGCGGCAATAGGTGATCCCTGGTGGAAGGGGAGGAAAAGAATGAAAAACAGCAAAGGAATGGCAACATAACTAAGTCGAGATTGTTATATGTACAGTCGTTAAGTCCTTTTAAGTATATGCTGCATGCTGCGTAGGGATTGAAGACGAAATTTCAATCTTCACTTTGTATTTACTAAATGCATAATATCATAAGTAGATACTTATATAACGTAGCAGTGAAATATCTGTTTAGCTCTGAGCATCTGTAAAGAACAGTTGATAAATCTAATAAAGTTTCATTCGAACCTATTTTAGTTTAATCCGAATGAAATCTGATCAGCCCATTACCCGCATCCAGGAGTAGTTAGACGCCACTTGGCGACACATTTTCCATTACCCCTGCTCTTGTTACGAGTAAACCGTCCCGATTGCTCCATAATAGGAATGTAGTTCTTCTTAACACACTGAATACAATTGACAGAAAGTTATTGTTGGGGCACTGTACTAAAAAGGGACGTTGACTTATTTTGGGAAAGTATTTAAATCGAAGTATAATTATTTAATATAGTCCAAAATATTGATAAATAATTTTTCAAAGCAATAAATTAAAAAAAAGATTTATTTAAAATTTCATTTTGAATTTCGCGCCAAAACGCCGATTTCGATGTCGTGCCCTCGATGACGTCACATGTTGCCAAACAAGTGTAAACCATAGACCATACAGCAATAGAAATAGACTGTCATAGACATAGAACACAGATACCTAATGTTTGTCAACGAGTGATGTCATGCAATTTGTTTGGCGTTTTCTGTCACGTGTTTCGAGACCCAATTTTTTACTTTTTATTTATTATCGCCGTTAATCTGCAATGTTACTTAAGCACAGTGAAAGCTGGCATTTGTGTGAGATGCAATGAGGGTCGCCGTTTTTGTGCTCACCAGTTGGCGCCACCGTCGAGGTGAGGTCTTGCTGTCAAAGCCCGCCCATACATAAACAGTGACAAATGAAATTCAGACAAGCGAAAAGTGACAGACAGACCTCCCTTTTCACTAGCGCCTCTAGCGGAAAATTCACACGCGGTTACCCTCATTAGAACGAATTCCATACCGAACGCGAACCCAATATAGAGTATTAATTCACGATATTTTTATGTTAGTAAACAGCGACCGAACAGACGAGCTACTTGTTAGTAAATGGTCTCCGTCGTTCTTGGATGGAACATTGGAAACATCAAAAGGCATAGAAAACAAAATGCGCGCATACGGGAAGTCCTACCACCGACCAGGAGGGCCGACTTCTGTTGCATTGCACCTACGATCCTCTATTCTGTCTGCCCCGATACGGCTGTATAAAATTTAAGTCTTATACTATTAAGTCTAATACTGAAACACGAAGAAGCCCTACATATCGTTTCTTACAAAGTAAAGTTGATGAGTAAGATCCGTCAATCAATTTAAATATTTGTAATTGGAACGAGAGGTTCCAGATAGAGCCAAGTGCGAACTGAAAAATTTATTAGGTATACTAATGCCACAGTCTTATATTACAAGAAAGATTACAAGTAATCGTCTGCGACACTTCAAGGTCTAGTAAAACCGAAAATTTAACTTATTGTTGCTACAAGCTACAATGGACTTGTCTATCCTTATTATTTAAATACAGACAAGACAAGACAGATCTAGAGTACGGAGTAGATAGAATTCAGTAGAATTAAACGAATTTTTTTCCAAAATTTCTGTAAACTTCAACATCAACATTTTAATTAATCAGTTAACCATTACTGAAACTAACAATGATTTAATAATATCCGCTGAATAGATTGTATAGATATTGACGACGAAATATATTTTACTTCAATAACATAATTATTTTAATGTTTGTCCTGTTATATTAAAGCAGTCCACTAAGCAAGAGGGTAGCGCGTTTCTATCTAGTCTATTTGGGTGAGATCCATTACTTGAGAGTGGCGGCAAGAAGCAATCTCATTGAATGACCGTCTTCCCCCCAGGCCCCTTCTTCATGGTATCTGGCCTCCCTCTTATCCACGCCAATCGGTAAATATGCGTGTTAAATATGTATGTCCCGTAACATACTCGTAAGTGTATTACATTTTGGCTGCTTTTTCATTTTGGGTATAGATTTAGGTTCCCACATTAAATTACAGAGCTCGATAATTCATGGATAGATTCAACTTCTTATCGATCACTGGCAAAATTAAATACTTACTTATTTTATTTGAACACAATTAATTAGGTTTAATTAAACAAAATAAGTTGAAACTGAAAAAGTTTACATCCATACCGGCACTTATAAGTTTGTCGTCTGCATAGGATTTAATAACTTATATCTGTCAGGAGCGAAACTTTGAATGCACTTTGCACGAAGTGACTAGACTTTTCCATTAGAGGCAATTATCAGGCAGAGCGGAGGATCCCGTGCTTTCAGTTGAGGCAACCCCATTCCGGCGACGGAACCTGTTAGAGATAACGTCATAAAGTCGCCGATGCAGAGAGCCGGACTAACGTCTTTGCTGTTGCGATGCCCTCACCTCGGGATAATGGACCGCACTCCTCCAACCCCCTAAACACCCTCTACGATTCTACAAAATACACCACTAAGAGGTAGGTTACCGTTAACCTATTAATATTGTGTCGAATTTGATGGGTTGATACTCGTAGCAAAATTTTTGGACGGATATAATAATAGACATAATTTTCATATCGTATTTTTTTATAATTTCTTTTGAGTAACTGAAAGAAACTATTGTTTTTTTAATTTCTTGATTTTGGTACACAGAGAGTTTATTGGCAGGCATTCGGGACATTCCATATAAATAGATCGGACCAGATGATAGCAAGATTAGTTTGATGACAATATAATAAAATTAGTATCAAAAGTAGTTACATATAAGTACGAAGTTACAGAATATCATACATTCACAATTTGTACATACGTTTACACATTATTCTGCTTCAAAATATTAAAATAATTGAAGTTTCAAACTCTATCATGTAAAAGTCCCAAGTTACTACAAAAAAACATTTCTCTATGAAAGCAGTAAGCTAAATCTCTAGGGTATAAGGGTATAAGAAAACAAATAGTTATTACTCAAATATCTCACTTCATTTAAACTCAGTAAATTTATCTGGCGTCTAGGCATCTATTTTGTGTAATTATTTAAACTTAAAAATGAAGCTTAATGAACATCAGATGGCATAAATCTTTTATAACGCAGATTTAAAATAACTTGATACTGTTGACTGTTGTTTTACCAAGATCGTTTATAGCAAGCTTAGTCAAGTGCATTAATTAGCAGTGAGTTACTAAGTGACTCTTACAGGACGTATCTATAACTTTGTTTGAAATATTTAGGGTATTCTGTTAATAATGTAGGATTGCGAATACTCTTAGTTTACACTTCTTAATAAGTAATCATTGAAGATAATAATGATCCTAGATAAATACATAAAATACGTCGAAATTGTTCGAGTTGTTGTGTTCAGGCATTATTTCAGCACAACTTGGCGAAGGCACGTCAGTGCGTCCGGATAAAACGTTTGTTTACACATCCATATCCTTGTGTTAGTGTTAGTGCTTTTTCTTGTGTTATTTGTGGCAATCGTATACAAAAATAAACTTTCACATATATTATTATGATCTGTCAGTATACTTTTATCTATCATGTTTGATACGACTAGTGGTCGAACCTGGAAACCATTCTCCAGGAGGAAGATTCTCTTCTAATTCAGATTTAAATACTGTGGTATAAATGAATTTTTAAGTGTAATTTTCAGTTAATTAGACAATCAGCTTACGAGAATACATAATAGCGCTAATGAACTATTAGCATATTGGCTCCGCCCACCTCCCCGCAGTAATGGACTAAACTTGATGCTTGGTCACAATCACTTTGAATTTGACTAGCAAGCTTATAAAGAAACCGCTTAAATAACATAAGCTACTAAACTGTTAGCGTTAAAAATTTAACCCAATTCTTGATTTTAGTTAGTAAGAACGTTACGTATTAGGTAATGACCCTTGGATAATCTTCGTTATTTTCAGCATTTTGGCTGTTCACATGAAGGGAAATTGCGCCTTGGTAAGAGAACTTCGGGTTATGTTAAAATATTTCTTAGGTAGGTATTTTAGATTTATATAAATAAACCGTAAATCTATATAATAGGAGCGCAGAAAAGGTGAGCGTCAGAATGGCCGGTGAACAGTCGTATTTAGCTCTCAAACAGTGTCGAAAAATTGCTTCCAAGTTGCTTCCCATTGCTTCCAAGGACGAGAGAGTTGCTTCCTTCATAATTTAGAATAAAAACAACATTTTAGGTTCACCGGCCATTCTGACGCTCACCGGAAAAGTCGTGTCTGCTTTTTTACGAAATTGACAAAACAAAATATATAGGGGGGGTTAAGAAACAGTACTGTGGTGTCTTCGATATCACACTTAGTCGGTTTCCGTCAGAGACGTGTGACAACCTCCTGCCTCGCGGTCTCAGTACGAACTGCCGTCAGAACCGAGTTAGCACGTGGCACCCACTAGCGCCATGACACTGACATCTGACATGACATGCACGTCATGATTACCGGAACATCACTGTAGACGTCACACCTCTTTCCTTTTATTAAATTCGTTAACGTTAACTAAATTAATTTACCCTCAAAGTATTATCGTACTGTTTGAAATTAACATAAATTACACAATAAATTTTAACATGACCAAGTATTAAATTAATAAATGAACGTAAGTCGTCATTAGAAATTATGTTTAACAATTTTTCCTTTTCCTCCTTAATAACCTATTCCCCCTTTTTTATGTAACTCGCACTTTCTCGTGTGAGACTTTTAATTAGGTTACAACAAAGTTCTAATTTTATTTTATATTTAATTTGAACAACAATGTGGTGTCGGAATTTACCTGTAACAAGAAACACAACGAAAGTATCTCTTAACGGTCGACCCATTCTGACTTATAAAGTCAAGAACATTTAATGCCATAGAATATCCACTTAACTTTTATTTTATCTGATTACCATGTCAATATCGTCAATTCTTATTATTCACTCCTAACTACATTCATCATTCTAGAGCAAATTACAAGGTCACCAAACATAATTGTGTTTATTTTTTATTTTTTTTAAGCCAAATTTAACCAAATTAGAATATAAGGGATTCATTATATTAATTGCCGGGGCCACGCATCGCGGTCATTCAAAGCAAATCACAAAATGACTCGATGAACTGTACACAGATTTTACAAAATTCAAGACTAAACTCCCGAGTAAGGCATCTAGTGTCCCGGCTTTCCAGCCGATCAGCAATCGCATTGCTCACTTCCAGTGCCTGGATCCTCTGATCCGGAAATTCAAAGGTGCGTGACCTGGGATTCGAACCCGGACCCTCCGAATAGGAGGCGGAGTTCTTAACCACTTTCTACCACAACTTAATTTTGAACATAGTCATTAACCTTATCCACATCGATCCTGACCGATGCGTGACCAACTGGCATTTTCTTAGTCTGTCTAGTAATTATTACCCATGACGAAAGTATTTTTAAAACTCAAATTGGTATTTTAGAATTGTCAAAGGACTCACCGACCAAGTTATACGACACAGCTTTTAATTTAAAGTTGCTCAAAACAGAATAGCTTGTATTCAACATAAATTAACTGGTAATTATCTTGAAACTATCTTAGCTCTTTTCAAAACAAGTTTTAACTCATCGAACGATACTCAAGCATAGTCCAGTACTTTCCTCAAAATAGCATTAAACCCGCATATAGCTGTTATCACCATCTTATGCATTGTCCATCCCAATGCGACTGTACATTGGCACCCACCAATTACAGCACTCAACACATCTCTAGTGTTCTTACAAGGTCTGTGTATTTGCAAAGAAGCAATACCGTTCATGTACTATTTCATAAGTTCCGTTCGATAAGTTGACTGAAAATTTAAATTTCTCAGCAATGAAGAAATCTTTGAAATTGAATGAACATTACGTCTCGAAAACAAATTTAAATTCATTTCTCCTTTAAGCTATCAGAAAACATATGACGATAGAGATCACCTGTTAATTTGCGTCCGATCCGAGGCAGTAACCCCCGGCAGAGGTGCGAGTAACTATGGTTTGCCAAAGCTTCGTCATTGGTGGAGGAACAATTGCACTCCAGGACGCCCACGAGTGCACGCACGCTGCCGTCGATTCGGTTCCAGATAACACGTGCGCTGCGTTTGTTCCCAGTCGCCACAGGAGTGACCTGTGTATCTTCGCAACTTAACAGAACAGAAATCGCTGTACACTGCATCGCCATCTGTGAGATAACTTCAAAACTTAAAGCTTTCACAAGGTAAATTAAAGGCAATCGAAGTGTGCTGCACTTGTTAATAGAAAAGAGTCAGGCCTTTCTCACACAACGGCATTTGTAAGCGACTAAGATGTTGTCAAAGTAAAGTGGCGACGCGTCTACGATGCGTGTCCTGTCAGCGAACAATGTCAGATACAACGAATTTTGGATTGTGTTGCAGTCACGTAGCTAATAAACAGCGCAGTGTGAGAGGGCCCTGTGGAACAATATTTACCCTTTAGATTCCAGCGAAGTGAACGTACTATGAAATCATGACATGAATTCATGTCGTTGGGGATTAATGAAATATCCAACTGTTACTTTAATTTATAGTCTCATTGAGGCATCACAAATTATGTTCTTCTTTCAGTAAAATCTTTCGTCAATGATCACTAATTACAAAACACAACAAAAGGTCATGTTTCCACAAGGAACGAAATAAAACTGACGTCATAAAGCTCCAACATATTAGATGTAACAAATTACGGTTATACCGAAAACGCCGTTTTACTTTTACCTCCTTTCATGTTGCTACAGATAGGTGATGTCATCATGGGTTCCAAACTGATACCAGACGAGGTCATGGTATGAGAATAGCTTTCTATGTATATGACTGTATAACATCCGACCATGGAACACAGTATAAAAGTGAGGTAAATACAGTTCTCGCTAGTCGTGCCAATAAAATTATTCTAAATTGATTGTAATTTTGTGACCCGATTATTCAAATACCTTTCGGTAAATTACTTAATTATTATTGCACGATGTGAATTTCAACAACTTATGCGCCACGAACGCCTATTACCTACCCCTTTTTTTTGAGTCATGTACTGGATAATGAGTTCAAGTTAAATAAGTTACGTACCGTTGGAAAACACGAATACTGGTTCCGAACCACTTTTCTTACTTACTTATATGGAAAGAGACTGTACAATTTACAAATTGCTAATATGTATTATAATTATGTCAAATAACACTGTTTGTCGCAAAATAACTTTAGTGCGAATGCACGTATGTACGAATTTATTTTAAATGTCATTATAATTATATCCACTTTCATTGAATAGCAACGCATCACAAAGCTGAGACTATGCTTATTACTATCTGCCTGTTATTGTACTGTATACAAGGCTCCACGACATAATTTAGAGACAAATTGATTTTGACGCTATTTAATTGAATATTCCATTTATTGTCATTACAACCTTCATAATTGTTTTATAAATAAAGAGCTTGGTCATGCGTTTCGTATTTTAGCCATGAGTATTAATTTAGTAAGTTCAATCTGTAAATGTGACTAGGAAAAGAAGCTCCTCCGAAAAGTGTTTGTGAGCCTTCCTTCGAATAAATATCTTATTTGAATAATATCTTTGTTGTTATTTCGTACCTATCCATCTAATTTAGGACTAAAGTTACGTAGGTACCAAATCGTTCAACACTCAAAATTTGACAAAAATAGTTAATTCTTTTTCCATTTACCATTTTAAATCATACATAATCCTTTGCACACATTATAGTACTTACCACATAAATAAACGTACTTGTATACAGAAATGAAGTCTTTCAATAATTAGTGCCTACCAAAGATAGATAACATGTATGCTTAGAATATTTTATTATAAAATATTTCCCATTACTATTGCAACATAATGTAATTGAATGTAATTGAATTGTAATAATCATCACAGCAAGTCAACTACTTTTACAACCAATAATAAGTTACTGAATTTAGTCATAATTATGATAACAAAACTTTCCGTTTAAAAGCTATTCGATGTTAACTCTTAACGGAAGTAATTAAGTAAATAATATACCATAAGCAAAACCATCCGAATACATACTACATCTGAATAGTAAAATACAGTATTTTAGCTTTTGAACTCCAGTTTAAATAAGGGTTCTGGTATATAATATAAAGGTAAGTATTCAACATGGCGCTTCATTCGTAACAGTATAGGGGTACCACACAATAATATGTATGTGCTGGTACCACAATGCTTGTTATAATTATATCATATATTTACAGTTTTTTATTACGTACATTTTAACAGCAGTCTCTAACCGGGTCGTTAGATTTCGACCTACTGTTGTTAGTTAAACTTTGCTGATGGCACATTATTCACCCAATTGTGAGTCCCTGACTCGAATTGTGAGTCCCTGACTCGTTTATACCATTTGGTTTATAAGTCATTTGACTTATTTTCCAAGGCCCTTGGCAAATTTTACCCATTGGTAATATTGTAAGTCTTTGACTTATTTTCTATGCCCCCGGCCAATTATTTCCATACCCTTGGCAAATTTTTTTGCCCCTTTGGAAATTTACTTTGATAATTATCTTTGATTTATTTTCTATGCCCCATGGCAAATTATTTCCATACCCCTGGCAAATTTTGCCCCTTTGGAAATTTCCTTTGATAATTATCATTGATTTATTTTGTATGCCCTTGGCAACTTTTACTTACCCTTTGGTAATTCCTTAAGATGACACTTAACCAGTGTGCTGAACAACACGGCACTGTAATACACAGTGAACGACACAAATATTCACCTTTGTCACCTATTCGGGCAAACAATAACAAGTTGTGCGCAAACGTTTTAAAATTGTTAACGCACATGTATTTACGTTACCTTTGCGCGCGTACACATGCATGCAGTGTTCTCGCGTCGATGCGATTCAGAGCTCTTCTCAGTGGACATGTTCGTACACAAGTGTGCCACCCTGTGTGTTTACAAAAGTTAGGCACAGCCTTACCGGTGGAGACAGGAGCTAACCGCGATACCAGCTTAGTACCCGCAACACTGGAGTTTTGCACGAAATGTTTGTTTGCAAATGTGTTACACACTATTTTGGTGGAATCGTACCATACATGCTCCAATTACACCGGTCCGTACATCGGTACTAACTTATATCTGGACTTGGTATTTAAGAAGTATTAACAATACAATACAATACAAATACTCTTCATTGTTCACCAGTTTTGACAAAAATAAGCTCGATATAATATCAAGAAAACAATCGGCGGTCTTATTGCTATTTAATTGGCGGAAAACTGCTTTTGTTAAGAATCAGGGTTAATAAAATATGAGATTATTATAAATATAACTTAATATTCACGAATATCATAGTATAATTAATACCATCTAGGTATCTACGATTATTTGTAGTTTATAGGACTAAATATTGCGTTCATCTAAGCAACAATAATTTGCCTCCAAAGCTTAGGAAAGATATGTGATAACATAAGAAAAATAGTATGTAAATTTATACCGAAAACATAATTTTATAATTTTATATTTGTAGGGTAATTATGTTATTGTGATTCTAAGTTTTAACAAGACTCAGGAGTTAACCAATTAGCAGACTTTTATTGCCAGAAAGACCTTGTAAGCACCGATTGTGTACACTTTTATTGTTTCTTAATTTTATTCTTGGCACGTTAAATACAACAACATTTGTGAAGAATGAGAGAATATTTGATGGCATTTCCACTGCAAACTATGTACTTGCATTTTTCCAAATAGTTGAAGTAAAATAGTTAAAGGTGGCTACTTACATGGTTTAAATTTAGTTTTAAAGGTACCTTGTCGTTCGAGTGGGTTCGTCTGCCCCCCCTTTCCTTTTGATGTTTACGTGTTCCAATATATTACACCACGAATTGGGGCCCGTCGCCATGTGTGGTGTCTTCGATATCACACTTAGTCGGTTTCCGTCAGAGACGTGTGACAACCTCCTGCCTCGCGGTCTCAGTACGAACTGCCGTCAGAACCGAGTTAGCACGTGGCACCCACTAGCGCCATGACACTGACATCTGACATGACATGCACGTCATGATTACCGGAACATCACTGTAGACGTCACAAGTACTAAAACATGAACCTAAAAATAAAAAAAGTTTGTCTGTTTGTCTGTTTGCGCGCGCTAATCTCCGGATCGGCTGAACGGATTTTTATGGGACTTTCACTGGAAGATAGCGGAGATTCCTGAGCAACATTTAGGCTTTTTTATCCCGAAATTCCCACGGGATCAGGATTCACGCGGAAAAAACTCCTATGCGCGAAATCGCGAGCTTAAATTTTTAAGGAACTTTCACTGGGAGATAGAGGAGGTTCTGGAGCAACACATAGGCTACTTTTTATCCCGGAATTCCGTTGGGATCAGGATTCACGCGGGAAAAACTCCCATGCGGGAAGTGGTGGGCTTAAATTTTTATGGGACTTTAATTGGGAGATAGAGGAGGTTCTGGAGCAACATATAGGCTACTTTTTGTTTCGGACTTCCCGCGGGATCATGATTCTCCCGGGAAAAACTCTTATACGCCAAGTCGACTCTTTCCAAGTCTTTCACTAACTCCAAGTCTTTCACTAAGAGATAGAGAAAGTTGTGGAGCAACATATAGGCTACTGTTTATCCCGGAATTCCCGCGGGATCAAGATTCACGCGGGGAAAACTCCTATACGCGAAGGCGCGGGCTTAAACTTTTATGAGACTTTGACTGGGTGATAGAGCAGTTTCTGGAGCAACACATATGCTACTTATTATCCCGGAATTCCAGCAGAATTAGGATTCACGTGGGAAAAACTCCTATGCACGAAGCAAGTCATGGGATTAGATTTTTATGGGACTTTCACTGGGAGATACCTAGAGGAAGTTGTAAAGTAACATGTAGGCTACTTTTTATCTCGGAATTTTCCGCGGGATCAGGATTCACATGGGCAAAGCTCCTATACGCGAAGCAAGTAATGGGCTTTTATTTTTATAGGACTTTCACTGGGAGATAGAGGAAGTCGTGAAGTAACATATAGGCTACTTTTTATCCCGGAATTCCCGTGGGTTCAGGATTCACGCAGGAAAACTCCTATGCGCAAAGTTGCGGGTTTAGATTTTTATGGGACTTTCACTGGGCGATACCTAGAGGAAGTTGTAAAGTAACATATAAGCTACTTTTATCCTGAAATTTCCCGCGGGATCAGGATTCACGTGGGAAAAACTCCTATGCGCGAAGTAAGTAATGGGCTTAGATTTTTATGGGACTTTCACTGGAAGATAGAGGAAGTTGTGAAGTAACATATAGGCTACTTTTTATCCCGGAATTCCCACGGGATCAGGATTCACGCGGGAAAAACTACTATGCGCGAAATAGTGGGCTTAGATTTTAATGGGACTTTCACTGGGAGATAGAGGGAGCTGTGGAGCAATGTACGGGCAAAAAGAATTCCATCGCATCCATCGCATCGCATACAAGGGAACGAGGTCGCGGGTTCAGATGTTTATGAGACTGTCAGTGGGAGATAGAGGAGGTTAATGGAGCATTGTATAGGCTACTTTTTGTTAATGACTTCTCGCGGGATCAAGATTTACGCGGAAAAAACTTTGTGACACACTGAGTTCCACGCGAGCGGAGCCGCGGGCACAGCTTGTATTTTAATAAAATCCAGCTGTTATACAAATTATTCGACTAGTTGAAATTCTACAGAATACATAATATTATCAACTTGAAATACGAGATTCAATAACATGACAAATAACTAAAGCTACCTTCAATGACTTTTCATCACACCTATTCGAAAAAGACGACTTGGTTCGGACTTACGGGGTTCCAAAGTTGCTGTTTTCTATTCAGCGGGCGGGAATGAATTTTCATACAACTTTTCCTGCCCGACTAGATCTTTTCCGTCCTATTTTGAATTTAGAACATTTTAGTATTTTGCGCTAAAGAAATCGAACGCAAATATTGTTTGAATAATGAATGTCTGGTACGACGCGAGGGCCCCGCCAGCTGAATAATAAAAAAAGAAATCAAATTAAGATTTCGTTTTCAAATTAAAATTAAGTTTTCGTGCATTTTTACGTATTATTTTCTATTATTTTCTATTATATATATATATATTATTTTCTCACAGTGGGTGATGAAAAGTAGAGTGTATCACTCGGGTGCAAGTATATTCTTGGCTCGGGCGACGTACTTTGAATCCCTCGCTACGTTCGGGATTCTACTAAAGAATCCCTCGCTACGCTCGGGATTCTACTCTAGAATCCCTCACTTCGCTCTGGATTCAAAAAACGCCCTCGCCGAAAAAATATTACTTTGCACCCTTGTCATACAATCTACTATTAACTACTTAATAAAATGAACATGGACTGAAAAACAATGCACTGCTTAAGGGTGTCTTTCCACCAAAGCTAAGCTAAAGCTGGTAAAAATGCGTTTGACATCCACCAATCACAAACAATGGCCAAATCACAACAAGTCTTACTAACATAATATGGGCCTGCTTTTTGCTTTTTGTTGCCTTAATAAATAAATGATTATTATTATTATTACAGCACCTTTTTTGAACTTGGTTAAAAATACTGTAATGACCATCAAACAATTAAATCTAATACATTAATGTATTATTAATGTATTAGATTTAGTATATGACCAATAGACAGTGTTAAGCGATAGTATTTGAGTTATCTCTACTTATCGATTTTGAAGTCGGTTATTTTTAATAAAAAGTTAGTTATTATGTATTGTAAAATATAACTTTATATTAACAATACATTTGAAGCTTCACGGAGGTAACGTTAAGCCCTCACGAATACTGTCCGCGCCATAATGGACTGACTAACATGGATGCTCCGTCACTCTACATTTGACTAGACGGCTTTCACGAGGCCACTTACACAAAGCCGATGCAGGGTTTGTTCACACTACGGTCATTATACAAGGAATTTCAAAAGCAGTAATAATGAAGCGCTCGGGTGCTGGTGCGTTACTAGTCCCGAAAATATGACACAAAATCACCTATACCAATCACTTTATCGAGTACCCAATATTGTAGTCTTAACGTATCCGAAAAGATTTTTAGGCAAAAACATGGTGTAACATTATGGTGTGAAATTCATGTAAAACACTGAAACAATTGGGATAATTGTTACTCATAGAAAATAGAAATAACTCGTGTGGTTGTTTTTTATTATTATAATAAAATTAGTTTAGTGGATCTCATAAAACGACGCAAAGTGAATATTTAGGTAGGCGTGTGTGGTCCTATTTAAGATTGTTGTTTGTTTAAAGTTGGTTACAGATTTCCAGATCGAAGAATCGACATTTTACTGGATTGGAGACTGGATGGAGATGGATTTTAATGCACTCATCTTGTACCGTCTTCTTAGGTTACCTCTTTAATTTGTTTCCTAAGAATAACAAGATATTAGAACAGTAATTGTAAGATTTGATTGTTGTGTTAACAAAATTATCTTTCATAATGCTAGAAGCAGCTAAACGTCACTACGAACTCTACGAAGTCATATGATCAAAGGATATTTCGGTACGAGGAGCGTAATCGATATCCATTGTTACGCAGTTCTGACACTCGTAACTTACGAGGCTATAATCGGCTTATGGCGGAGCACGAGAGCACTAATGAACTAATGGCGTATCGCGATTCACTAATGGACTGCCGTTGGTGCTCTGTCACTGTGCATTTGACTACGTCAACTTCATATCCACTGACATTTATTCGTGCAATGCTAAATGTTAAAGACGAAAGTTGAATGGAAATATAGGGTACTTTTGGAATTGTAAATTTTCATAAAAAAATCAAATAAATAAATTAGGTATGATACGAGTAAGTACTTACGTAAGATGTATTGCCCTGATGCAAAAAGAGCCTGTGTCTGTCTGAGGCAACTTTACCTGGGTGGCTGGGGTTTTTTTGTTAGAAAGCTGACATGTTCGAAATTTTCCTTAGCTATAATTTATTCCGCCAATCCGCACTTGGCCAGTGTGGTGGACTATGGCCTTAATCTTCTCACTCTGAGAGTAGACCCGTGCTGTATAATGGGCCGCGATGGGTTGAGATGATTATGATGATGATGATGATTTATGAAGATCGATTAGGCGTTTGGTTGTCAACAGTTCGTAAGAGGATTTGCTTGCTGGGGGGATGTTAAAATTTAAAATTTTGTCACTGATATTTTATCTTTGTTTTGCAGGTTGCTGAAAATGGACGAAGCTATAGCGACTGGTCCCTTCTGTTGGAAGCCGGTTAGTGTACTACCAAGTTTAAGGGCGACGATGCTCATGCAAGATGTTAGTCTGGTTTGCTTGCCGGGCTAGCTACCACCGTCCTTCATAATTCCGTCATAAATTCATTGGTGAAATATTTAATGTGATGCGGTGGCATTGTTGGAATATCAACAAAATTATTGCGAGTTTGTATAACAAGTTCCTCATTTGCTCGTTATCGGCTATTACCTACTTAGGTAATACTAAACAAAACTAATCAGATAACTCAATATAGAAAAGATTCGCTCAAAGACGTTTGAAGTTAACAATCTATTTGACACACAAAGTTAATGCGGTTATTAAATTGTAAACACATATTGGTTTTCATTGTTACGTCGTTCTGACACTCGTAAGTTAGGAAACTATAAGCGGCTTATGGCAGCACACGAGAGCACTAATGAACTAATGGCGTATCGCGGCTCAGTAATGGACTGGCGTTGATGCTCCGTCACTATGCATTTGACTAGGCGGCTTTACGTCGACTGAGTGCTGTTAGATTAAAGAGAATATGATGTGGATTTACTGCTTCTATTTCACTTACGACTTTCTTATGCTGGAACTTAATCTGTTACACTCTTTAGATATCTTATGCTAGATTAAGTTAATTTTTTTATTATTTGATTTATTATCCAAGTGTTGGGTTTATAGAGCGTTAATAAAAGCTTGTAAATTATATTACTGTAATAATATTCATTTAATTAAATTATTGTCTGTAGGTGCTTGGTGATATAGTCGTTTTGTGGACCTTTGAATATGTTTCGATATAACTAAATATATATATACTATATACTAAAGACTATCATTTTTAATTGGAAAAGAAGACAAGAGTATTTCTAGGCCTCGTAGCAACTCCGTGGAACCTTTAATTAATTGACGCCAGGGACTATACTACAGATAAATATTACATAGTTTTATATCACTTCTACCTACAGCGTTGTGAACAGAACTCACGACATAAATAAATAAAATACTCACAGCAACAATAACATTACTCTGTCTCCGAATCGAACGAAAAAAGGCCGAAATGCGAATGGTAAAAATGCGAGAACTTTTTAGGCTCATGTCTAGTGTTGAGTGGGTTCACAAATGTCGCTAAAAGGCTGGACGTCATTGTTTATCCGGGCAACATTAGGCGGGTAACCGGACACGCTCGCTCTGAGTGCGCTACAAGTATCCGCTTTCAACTCATTACTGCTTGGACGTGGTGCGTGGGCAGTCCCCCTCCCCTTCCTACAACCCATACCACGCTGTCTTTGTCCTTCAATCCTTCGTACGATCTTCGATCCAATTCCGAATACCCACATACGTCTAATGTGATTCTTCGTAAAAATTAGCTGGGTGATATAGAGATACAAATCTCTTGGTAACATCATTGGGTTAGATGTAATAAGTAACATTGAAATAAATTATGGAAGAACTGGATGTCACGTTTACTCATACTCTTAGAGTATAGCAGTGTAAGGTATTTTAAAACTAAAGATTTGTAGGCGCAGTGTAGGGGAAAATTATGTATTATTATATTGTATTATCGTGAGTAACAGTATCCTCGACTCTCAGAGTTGTTGTATTTTATGCTGCTTTCATTAACATTTCGCTTAAGCACTTATGCATGTGAAAACAGATACTATGTCTGTTATTTTAATTTAAGTTGCTAGTTGCTTAGCTCCGTTAAGTAGGTACACTATTATTTATTACAATGTTTGGACGAAACATAATAGGTATAGGTACCTGTCCAACTTTTGCAATACCTAAGTACTGCGACTTTATTATTATTTTATACCACAATAGCTCTATATAATGCTTGTCAATTGTGTAACATAAAATCACAACTACGGGGACACAACACTATGTCTTTATTAACATTTACGATTTATTTTATGAGACCATTCACGAGTTCCTAACGAAACCATGAACGTAAAATAGCAGCCTACTAGTAATACAATTAAGTGAATTTATTTGGGATTAACATTAAAGAAGATTGGGACTCCACGTCAGATGTAATCGCAAAATAAACTGACACGAGTAGGTATCTTAATCAAGTATCCATTTCCGGGAGTTAGAGCGGGCTGAGCTGTCTGTTATGGGCGATTCTATATAAAACTAGTAGCGGAGGTTGTTCGACCCGAGCAATAACAGTTTCGACAAATTGAGTCCACTGACATTGAAGCCGGACATGAAAGGGTAGCGGGATATTCATTCCGTTTAATTATTTCTCTTGCCGTATACGAGGGGTCTGAGTAATATAGTACGTAAGTAATATTATAAATAACTTTTAACAAAATAGAACTGACTTTAACGCCGAAAAGTAAAAATCGGTTCAGTTAAACGCGGTTAATATTCCTAAATCCTTCTCCTAAGTCTGATAAACACGATGCTGAAAATCGTGTAGAAATCGGTTCAGCCAAACAATATGAATAATAAAACATTCTTCTAAGTCTGACAAATACTATGCTGAAAACCGCATCAAAATCGGTTCAACCAAACGCGAGATAATCGCGCACAAATATACATACATACATACAGGTCAAATTGAGATCCTCCTTTTTTGAAGTCGGTTAATTACGTGTTATTATAAGGGGCTAAAACTTTGTAAAGAATATTAAAATTAGTGCTTATTGGACTTCGAATTTAAAATAAATTAGGTATTTAATTTATTAGGTAACATTTAATTAATTTATTTAAAGGCTTTAGGGGTACTTTACATTGCCTGTGACTCAAATGCGCAGTCACTCATATGCGCGCGATTTTTTGTATTGCACAAATGTTCGCACGAATGCGTGGGAATTACACGAAGATTCGATGTTCGCGCGCTTTGATGTGCCACCAAAAAGCGTCACAGTTTTGACAGCTTGGAAAACCACGAATGTGCCAAAAACTTAACTTAGGTAATTGTTCGTGCACGATAGTCGTCCTCCACTTTTGGATTTGTGTATTCGCGCTTATTTGAATGACCGCCCTTATAAAATTTGGAAGATAATCTCCTGAGTGGTGGGCTTTCTTATGTGAATCCTGGATACCTAAGTCAGTACCCTGTTCATGTTTTGATATTTTAAATGCGTGTTAGAAGTTAGTTATCACCCGAATCTGTAATTTCGTTCCATAGTTGGGCGTGCCTTACGGACGAAAATATCATCATGGCGAAACCTACCTAAGTAGTGTACGAGAAAGTAATCTTACAAATGTCTCAACTGGTCCACCAATTTGCACTTTTTCAGCGTGTTGGATTTTTACCCCACTCGTCATAGTAGATAGCGAATCAGATATAATGCGAACTGCGACTACTTATTACGTGTACAATGTACATGAAGCATTAGGAGATCAATTGATGATGAATACTTATTAACAATTGGTTTAATGCTAGGAGCAAATACATAAACCTATTGATAAATATATAGAGGCTGTTAAGATGACATACATTGACGTACCTAGGTACTCAAGGGTAACAACACATCTGTTAATGAATTAGAACAAGACTTAATAAACGTACAAACTAGACAATTGCCACTTACAACTAACAGGACTAACTATCACTATTAATTCCTGCCCCAGTCTCAAACTTACTAACAAACTAACCAACTAATGTTCTAGCACCCTCTGGACTAATCGACATTTCAGTCACAGTGACAGTTGTCATGGGCAGCAGCGGAACGGTTGATTCTCGTTTGTCCCCTATTTTCTAAAAACACTGTTGCATTTAATTACAAAAACCATAACTTGCAATATACCTTGAGAATACCACCAGTAGTGCACCATTTAAAAAATCACGACGACAGCAGCAGTTGTGGCCGCGCAGCTTACAGACCGCAATAACATAACCGTTTGGACAAATTGTGGCTCGCGGCCCGGATTAGCGGCTTTATGGAACTGTTCGTGTGGGTTTTTCCCGTTGGCTCCCATTCCCATTCTCACCCGTCCCACTATACCCCAAATTCCGATTTTACTGATAACGTCAAATAAAATTAATAATAATAATAATAAGTCATTTATTGCCAGAACATAGTACAAGCATAGGTGGTATACAAACTTTTCATTGTCGTATGTTCTGCCTCTTAAGGCGTGCAAATTAAATATCTATTACTTATTTAAAATTTATATAGCGAGTCTAATTGTAAACATTATTCTAAATTAAAAATTTTAATAATCATCCTAAAATTTCGTCAACCGGTTGCCATGCATTCATTGTCAAATGTATCAAATAATTTAATAATAACATTAAACATTGCTTAAAAGTACAGTTACAAGAAAAAGTCTTAAAGTAAAAATTGATCCATGCCGGACTTGATTGGCTAACATGAATTGCCCTTCTAAGTAACCTGGGTTTGGTCTGGTTCTTGGTCTGGGTGTTATATTGCCCATGGAAGTAAAGAGACGGAATCCTACAGAATGAGGCTTTTTGTAATTGGGAGTAAAATAAAAGTAGATAACAATAAAGGTAATTAAATTTAATGAACAAAAAATGGTGGTATAAACGCATGTAATAAAATCAAATGTATTTAAAATGCAAAATCAGTCTTATTTTCATATGCCTTCTTAATAATTTACTAAATTAACAACAATAAAGGTAGTTTTAGGTTCTTTTGCGTTAATAAAGAAATTATTATTAGTATTGATGTTTTTTCCCGGGAACTACGAGTTTAAGTGACATTGTGGATAACATTTTACTAATTTTTGCTTACACAAGTTGTGGGCCCCTGTAGCCCGGGGACTCCGTATGATTGATACGGCTGATACGACAGTAGCTACTACCCTGCTAAAAACATTATCTTACTTTAAAGAACTTTTTCTATCGACTGTACATGTTGAAAAAAGAAGGCAAAAGTACTCTCAAACTATAAATCAAATTAATCGTTTTCGGGGTCTAGTGGGACGGGTGAGAACGGGAATGGGAGCCAACGGGAAAAACCCGTTCGTGTACGTACCGTACGCCCGGCTTCCGAGTAATTGATATCAATGCCCCACGTATAATGGCGTCGAATTAAAAATGCTTTTTATATACGTTGTTTTCCGTTTATTGTGTCTATAAATATAATGAATTAAAAAAATGCGTAAGTGTCGCGGTACCCTCGATTGGAACAAAGCTATATTTGTTGCTCTTTAACTCTGACGCATAAGTATCTGACATGCCTCACCTGACAGCTGACTTACCTGAACTGACAGCTGGCACCGCTGCATTTAATTTCACTGATTGACCAATAAACGCACATCTATCACTGGACTCAGCCAATAGCATACCTATATTCCCATATCTGTCGTGCAAAAATCTTACACTTTTCATTTTTTAGCTTCCATGCGTACTGTGCGATAAGGAACTTTCCAATAATAAATTAATTCCTTGTTCAAAAACCAAAAATCATAATGTGTTTTTAATTTTACTTTACATTTTTTCTTAAAATTGCATCAGAACAAAAAAATATTCATAATTTAAAATTCGTCGAGTAGTTCTAATTTACCTTGAATATATAAAACCTTGAAAGAGAATGTCATTTGGTCTTATTTTTAAGGTTCATAAACTGATTTAAAAAGTTGTCATTTAATTTTCATATATCTATTTAACTTTAACAATTTAAATAAAACTTTATCAATAATAATGCCTGTAAGTATTTGCTGTAAATGAAACACTGTCTTGTTACAAGTCGGATAAAAATGCTGGTAAAGGTATGCAATTAAACATGACTCCAGGTGCCGATGTGGAATGACTATTTGACAAAACGTTGACTACTTAATAATTATTAGTTAACTAGAGAACCGCCCGCGCTTCGCTTCGGGACCCTTAGGTAACAGCCGCGTAGGTCCCGCTCCCGTAGGAATCTCGGCCAAAGATAAGCTATAATATGACATACTGGAACATCAACATCAGAATCCGTCCTGTCATCGTTCACGGCTAACATAGCCGTGGGGATTCAGTTTCGGGGCCGGTGGCCCCCTGACTGAGGTGTCTGCCGCGGTCCGTCCACAACGGACCGGTCGTTGGGTTGGGACCCTGTATGGGTCCTCGAAGATTGTCCAGATGGTGATGTGGATTAAATAGATATTCGAAAAGAATGTAGGTATATCTATTTACTTATTAAAAAAAATTACATAGAGGTAATTGTTTCCGACATAGAAGTTTCAATACTAAGGAATACTTTTCCCTTTCGAGTATAACCTTTAACTTCATTGCCCGATGCAGCAAATAATATTTGATCAGATGTTGTACCTGTAAATAATGACAACAAATTGGTTCTTATGTAAAAAAAAACTATAAACATCTATTGACATAGGTAATGTAATGGCCACCTATTGTACCTACTCTCTACTCTACTCTACTCTCTGTGTGCTAATGTGATCATTTAATACGTTTTGTAATAGAGATGATTTTTTGGTATAATAGTTACACATACAGGCCAATTAAATCCTATTTTTTTCACCACTTAGAAGACCATAGCCAAACCACGGAAGAAGAAATGCCGAAATACCTAAGAGGTCCAGGTTTGAATTTTGGTCGGATACATTTTTTGTGGTAAATTATATTTGTATTTTTCTTTTCTTATCTTGGCTATTTGTTTCCCATCAAGTTACACATACACATACACATCAAGTTACACATACACATGGGTGTCTAGTCCGGGGAGTCATGATGATTTTCACGCTGCCCGGGCGATCAGGCCCTACCAGGTGAGACCCGCTGGTGGGAAACCCAGCAGGAGCCGATCTGCGACCGGACGGCGGCTTGCGGTCTTGTCCGAGGTGGTTCATGTCGGGCTGCTCCCGCGCAGTAGGTCTCGCGGGAGTGCCCAACGGTCCGGGGGGCGGGCGTGGAGCGGCGCCAGGTTCCGCAGGTGCAGAAACCGTGCCGCGTCCGCGGCGCGCAAACATCTGTTGCGCTAGGTGCTCCACGAAGGCGTCCAGGCTCTCAACTCTGAGGTTCCGCTGGATGGTGGCGTTTCTCACGCACCACGGCGCCCCTGCCAGCCGGCGCAGCATCTTGTATTGAACCACGCGTAGACGCCTGCGTTGTGGTTCGCTCGGGAGTGCGTACCAGGCTGGGGCCGCGTACGTGAGTCTGGGGTGGATGTAGGTCTTCCAGATGGTGGTTTTGACCCGCAACGGGAGACTCGAGGAGAGCGCTGGACATAGCGCTGCAGCTGCTGCCTTGGCGTGATTTACGACGTAAAGTAGTGACGTAGGGTAGGCGAGAGGCAGCTTCCTCAACATCAGATATAACATTTGCCTATGATTTAAGTAAATTAAATCTACTATTTGATAGCGTGATTCAGAACTTGCAAATGAATTTTACTAACGCCATCTATTAACAACATCCGGAACTAAATATCTAGAAACTAACAAAACATCGATCTTCCCATAGGAATGAGATGTTTTTCCGCGGTAAAAAGTAGCCTACGTTACTCTCCACCCTCCTAACTATCCCCATACACATAAACCATACCATATAATAGCCATGTTGCGACGTGAAAAAGTCACAAACAAACAAACAAACAAACACACTTTCACATTTATAATATTAATAGTAAGGATAGTAAGGATACTTAGGTACTCCCTATGGCAACGAAACGACTTATGTACTTGTTGGCTTATGGAAGAAGTTTGTGTAAAATCTGACTGGAAATTGAAATATAATATGTTAATGTTATTGTTAAGTTATCGGGGTAATATAATGTACGTGTAATGTACGATAAACAATAAACGTATCAGCAACCGTCCGCAAATCGATAAGGCAGTCCATTTCAGTACTTATTAGCAAAAGCTCGCTTTTTATTTTTTAGATATGTTTTAATAAGGATTCACTAACATAACGACATTATAATATGTAGTTCCTAGAAAGGCACTCATAATAATTAAATAGAGCACATAAATAATTTAGACTGCAAATTTTTCCATGTTTATATCATTATAAATAGTACAAGACATGAATAGGCCGCTCGAGCTCTAAGCAAAAGTTAAATCCGTTTTTATTACAAAGAAAAGAAGTAATTACTTCTACCCTTACCGCTGCAGAGGGTTTGAGCTCGAGGTAAAAATTACCATAGATTTATCATAACCAAATTAAGTTTATAATTAAAAACAGGAGTTTTGTATAGACGTAATTTGAATATGTAAATAATATTATTTGCTGTATTGCTTATAATAACAAAACATAATTTGTCGTCTTCCCAACTTTCTTTAGTAGGTACCTTAGTCCTTTATTTTAGCAATTATTTACTTGTAAAGCTACCCTCGCTTGGTTTTGAAAAAGTTATCATTTATGTTTACAAATTATAATATTTATGGATTTAATTATAAATATTATAAATAAGTTGCTCCGTATTGACTCTATTAGTATGGGTGTCCCAAAATTCACGCAAGAAGTAATTTTGATAGAAAACACAGGTTTATAATTAAAAATTGTATTTTTTTTATTGTTTTATATAATATACAGCATAGGGTTATGTATGGAATAGCTTATTGGGTAAATGGCCTCCACGACTTTGCTGGCACATACATACTCTTTTGTTGAAATTTTCCATGGTTGTTTTGCATAAATGTGGCTGAATTTCGTTGATACAGCGCTCAATTTCCTCCTTCAAGGCGTGGTTGGTCGTGGGCTTGTTGACCTTAAACCTTAGATTTCAAAAAACCCCAAAGAAAAAAACCAACGACGTTAAATCGCATGATCTGGGCGGCCAATTCTGATCACCAAAACGGGAAATTACACGACCAGAATGCATGGCATGTGGTACCGTCTTGTTGAAACCACATGCCGTCCACATCCATATCTAGTGTAGCGCTCCATTTTTAATAACCCTGAACTGTCAGCTGTCACGCTGTATTTTTTTTTTGATTGGCAACACTTTATCGCACAAATGGCGCAAGATTCAAATCTTGCGTGATTTTTGGGACACCCGTTATATATCTATACGTCTTCTGGCAGTAGTGCATCCAGGCAGGATGCAGCATCCTATTTCAATGAGGGTCGCCGTTTTTGTGCTCACCAGTTGGCGTCACTGTTGAGTGAGGTCCATCTGTCAAAGCCCGCCCATAGACAAGTGACATTCAGACAAGTGAGAAGTGACAGTGCCACAAACTTAACTGACCCGGTGGCCAAAATTGGAACTAATGCAAATGTTAAACTGTTGTCAGACAAATACAAATAAGTTTGTGGTACTGACAGACAGACCTCACTCTCCACTAGCGCCTCTAGCGGTGAATTCACACGCTTTTACCCTCATTGTGAACTGTTTTTATAAGTAGCTTGGCTCTATATTTACTATTCCAACCTCGATGATATTTATGCGTTAATAGTTTTGAAAGTTAGGAACTCAAAATTTGATGTGTTAGGTAGCGCTCAAAATTATTATTTGAAATTTAAAATAATTTAAGTAATCATGTATCTTGTTAGTACCTATACTCATTTTATTACTCTACCTTCGTTTAGAAAATATTATTATTTATTGATCAGAATTGGCTATAAACTTTCTGTGGACATGGGATCACGTCAGTGTGGATATTTTTTTAAATAATCCCGCACTGCCACTTCCTGGTTATAAAAGAAGAATATCAGTTAAAATAGATTTTTAATTGGTAAATCGCCTTTGAGCAAAACAACCGAGTCAAAAATATATTTTGATTGAGATCCATGTTAATTTAGGCTTCTACTTCGTAGGCACCTAATAAAATAGGTGTAAGTGCAACGTTTTATACCGGCACAGTTTCGCTGTAGAGAGGGTTATAATATAAATAAAATCTTGGTAGATATAGCTTGTAAGATTTTTTGTAAGGATGTATCTATTTATCTGTGACGAGACAATTTTAACTCTACATTTTTATTGATCATAGAGTTAAAGAATATTTTTTAATATAGATGTATAGACTCGATGGCAAATGTTGTCCATCGCGACCGATATACTATCCAGTCAGGCCAAGTAGGAGGAGGAAAGAAGGAAGGTCTTGACTCTCTAGCTTCCAGCCGGACACGACAAGCAAGTACCTAAGTAACTTAACAGAACTCTTCCGTTACTGCCTGACTGACTAACCGACAACGCACATCACTAACTCTACGTTAGCCTTAGTTGACCATGGATTTTGTGGAATTAACGTAGCAAACGAGCAAGTAGCACCCGCACCACCCCTTCGCTGCCGCCCATGACAAAAATGACCGACACAGAACAAGACTCAATTTGGGGACTAGGATGGATGCATTGCATCGTAATGTGGAGGTTTAATTGTGTAAGCGTTTCTTTTGATTCAATATCTATAATAATATCTACCGAGTTCCGAAAAATTTTAAGTAGGTAAATAATAATACCCAAATCAATTAAAGCTACTTTTCCAGTACATCGATTTAGTTATGGTACCGACTGAATCAATGTTGTACCCACAGCATACGTGCATATTATCAGAAAATTATATTTTACATTTCTTAAATTCACTTCACTTTAAATTACAGCTTCATCAAGATACGAGTAAAATCAATTTAAGCCCGTTACGCAAATCGGACTCACCTAAGAGTCCCTAAAAGGCTCGAAGGCGTCCCTGTTGCCCGTCTAGTTCGCTTATGCCCGTTTATAAACGGTTTTATTGCTTTCGGAGCAACCGAACATTATTAAACTTTTCCAATTTCGATTTATCACGTAGCTGTCGGAATTTAATACCGCCCTACCTTCGGAGGCGATCGCCCGCCGCGTGATTACAATACACGTCGTTAATAATACGAGCCTTGCGGCCCGAGGAGCACAGTTGGTTGCCGATTATGACGTTATGGGCCGTCTTTTCAGGTTGCCATTACCTCCTTTGGAAAGCGTTCAGTGATTGCCAACTGTGCTCAGATAAGAACGTAAGACAAGTAAGGGATGTTAATTTACCAAGTAGGTATCTACCATTTAGTAGGTAACATGTATGATACAAAACCTCTGTTCGGAATAGGATCCCTTAATCTCATTAGTAAATTACCTACGTAATATATCTATTTTTGAAGATGCGTTTTGTTACTTATAAAATTGACATCAATCTTACCGGCTGGTAAGGCACTTCTTAGGAGGACATCATAGGAGGACAGGAGTCGCATCGTAGACGCTAGACGCGTGTCCTGTCATTGAAAAGTGCCAGATACATAGAATTTTGGGATTGCGTTGCAGTCGCGTAGCTCATAAATAGCGTTGTGTGAGGAGTGCCTAAGGGGTGATGACATTTAAGGTACCTACTTATTCTTGCAATAAAACAAATGAGTATAAAAACCTATTCTTTTCTTGTGGTCTCTCGTCATTGGCGGGCGGGTGCGCCGACATAAGATGCAAGCAGAGTATTCCGTTCGCAAAAAGTTGTTATTGGTTGTGTTCATTTTTATGTGTCCACTACCCGCAACTCTGGGAACCCTAGAAAGAGTGGGTGCGCGTATAAACCTTCTATCAACAAAATTGTTATAGGTGATAATTAGATAAAAAGTTATTAGAATTAGTAGGAAATAATTGTAATGTTTTTTATTTTTTAGGAAATATTACTGTAGGAACCATGAAGCAAATATGGTAGGAACCTTATACCCATTATACTACGAAAATGATGATGTTAGTCAGAAAAAACATATTGGTCATGTAGGCACATTCTGTTTGTACAACGTAGAAATATTATTGTTAAATGCTAACAAAACACTGTTCCCGCCTGTAAGTATAAAATTTCGTACCATATGACCTATATAAATGTAAGTCACGTTTTCAATAACCTTCAGTTTTAGCTTCATAATTTTAACCCGGTCTGATATGAAACTTCATTTTGTTCCGAATTTTTCTACTTTATAAAACATATTCTTGCAATAAAGTTGTGTGGAAGATTGATATTGACTTATTACGTGTTCTCAGAGTATTACTGTTTAAATTGCCAGTATCCGTATTCGCAAATTTAATATTCGTTTTTATGTTTATCTTACCTACTATAGGTATAATCCGACTTCGTTATTTGTATAACATTAGGAGAGAAACGAAATATTTAAATTTGACAACCTTAATTGTTTTAAAAAATAACCGGCTTCAAATTTTTTAAGTGGAGATAACTCAAAAACTACCTGTGAGGTGTCGCTCAAATTTGTAGGGGATCAGACAACAAGCACCAGCTTTCGAAAAAAAAGAAGCAGTGAACACACTGACATTTATGTCACTGACAGTTATGAGTTAAAGTTATAAGTTAAAAACGCATTAAGAATACGCATTAAAAAGAAAAGAAATAGCCAAGATGTACATTTTTAAGAAAAAGATGATAAAGTAATTACTTTTGGGCAGTTTATTACATTTAAATCTGCTGAAACATAAAACTACAATAAGACTGGTTACATTACTTCAAACGCCAATAATACCGTTGAAAAGTACGGTGTCCAGAAAACGGTCGACACAAAAGATGTTGCATGATGCGAGCGGGCGCGAGCGCGGGAGCGGAGGCGGAAGCGGCGATGCAATCTGCTCACATTCATAGCGCCAATCAAGCGCCGCCCGCCACCATCCTCGCGCCGCACCCCCGTTTACCAGGGGCGGATTTCTAGAAAATTATTCTTTTCTCTACCTGTGTTACCGTTGTTTTTAGGGTTCGGACAGCGAAGTCTCAGTAATAGGGTCCCGTTTTACCCTTTGGGTACGGAACCCTAAAAACCGGCCAAATGCGAGTCGGACTCGCGTACGAAGGGTTCCGTACCATTATTGTATAAAAACGCCAAAAAAATTTGGTCTGTTGTATAAAAGCCTCAATTAAATATTTAATTGTTTTATTGTAGCCACATATTACGCCCAACGCCATCTCTTGGACCGAATGGTAACTAAACTTACGTTGAATGTATGGGCACCCGCTTAAATATTTATTTTATTCTGTTTTTTAGTATTTGTTGTTGTAGCGGCAACAGAAATACCTACATCATCTGTGAAAATTTCAACTGTGTAACTATTACGGTTCATGAGATACAGCCTGGTGACAGACGGACGGACGGACGGACAGCGAAGTCTCAGTAATAGGGTTCCGTTTTACCCTTTGGGTACAGAACCCTAAAAAGGAGGACTGCCAATATTAACGCTTCCCTAATATTCAATTCAAGTTTTAAATAATTTAATATTTTTATAACTGCATATAAATTATATATAATATATTTATCATTACACCTAAATGGAACCACTTAAAGTTTTGTAATGAGACAGTTAGGCCGGAGATAAAAAAAATCTTGTACGATAGCATTATAATTATTATGATTTATTGGATTTCCGCCGAGTGCGGCCCTGTGTGCCGAGCTCACGTACGACCGCTCGTAAGTTCAATGGAGGTGTTGATTAAAAATATTTCCCATGTGCGGGCGGATAAGACCCAATTGGGCTAGCAATCAGCCGCGCGTCCACCGCTAATCATGCGCCACTCGTATTGCTCGCCTCTTTGTATATGTTGTGCAGCTGATATAAAGAAGAAAGCTTTGTTTGTTTGAGGTAAGAACGCGTAATTACTTTTAAGGATTTTGTCTTGTTTACTTTGTTTTTTTTTTCTTTACTATAATGCCTAATAGAATGCGCGGTAATTGCATCCCTGCGCGTTTGATTTTCAATGGTAGTTGGGCCACTCGTACACAAAATAAATTTAGGTATCAGGCAGATATAACGGAGAACAATTGCATTTTGTTGTAGATTTACTTTCAAATGCAAGATACGTAGATAGGTACCGGGATCTTGCGTGATCCGCACCGTCTCTTCAGCTTCAAGCCTTTTGGGTTCCTTTTAAGGAATTTAACTACATGACATATTCAATTTTTCACACCAGTATGACTCCTCAGACCCTCAAGATCTCTCACCTTAACAGCTCATAACCTCGAAGTAGCTTTCGGAGTCTTCGCTATCTTTATAACTGAGCAGGATTGTTCTTCTGATCCCTTCAAGTACGCTTAGCTCTACTATAGTGGTGTAAGTACCTACTTTATCATTTTCTAAATGCCGGCAATTACTGTGACCTAAAAAAATCCTAATATACGAAGTGCCCTTGTGCTTGATTAGAGCGTCCAATTAGAACATTATTTTTCTTATACAACAACTAATTCGTTTCTTAGAAACTCTTAGCGTCAATAAGCTTTTAGAACTTAGTTTATTAAACGTGTTTGTTTGTTTTTAGGTAAAATGTACACCGTAATTTAATTTTGAACTTTTTTCCAGCCGCAAGCAGCAAAAAGATGTTATTAGCCTTAATCATAATTATAATCTATAAAAAGTAGAAGATTCACACAGGAAATATTGACGACCCGAATGGCGCTGTTCTGAGGGTCCTGGGTTCGATTCCCAGCGAGGCGGCAATTTAATGATGAGTTTAAATTTCCGTTCTCGGTCTGGGTGTGTGTCCTTGTCTTGTGTGTTGTCCAAGGTACCCACGACACAGGGAATCCTAGTGTGAGCAATTGAGTGTGAAGCGTTATTTATTTATTTATTATATTCTCATACAAATGAAATCATTTTACGACTGCTAATAATGTTCGTTAACAAACGGTACAAAGTGATGCCGTCTTCTAAATGCAAACATTTCAATGTACTTTTACAGAGGAAATAATTTTCTTTAAATATAGAAAAAATACTTCAAAGTAAAAGCAAATGGGTTCAGATTATTCCACGAATGCTTTACTTGGCCGAAAATTCTCGGCATCTGCAAAGTGCGGCCGCGCATCGCAAAAACAAGGATTCTCCCGTTTTGGAAAGCTTTAATTGGTCGTACTAACTAAGACTTTGTAAGGTAAGGGCATGGTAGGAGGATCAAGGTACAGTATGTTGGCTTTATTTAAAATTTGTTTACGGGAAATTATATTAATACTTGCTAAATAAATTATGTAAATAAGATTTTACTTGGTTGGAACCACGCGTATTAAACGATATAACCATGTATAGGTATAAATCAATAAATTCTCACACTATTAGTAGGTAACTTATTAAAACAAAAACCTTTAAAACCACATATTTTTATAAAATGAAGAAAATTTTATTTTATTCTTATGCATTTTTTTTATTTTACTTTTTTAATCTGTGTTAGTGCAGAATTATAACATATACCTATGTGAAAAATATTTATAGTTAAATCTACTTGCGATTAATGTTATTTTCTGATTTATTTTACGTATTTATATTTATTTATTTTAAACTCTATAACATGCTACCAATCCTGTACATCCTTTTATGTTCAAAAAGTCAAAAGAATAGTTTTTTTTTTATTAACAGTATGTACTTAAATGAATTAATCATGTAATCGTGAGAAAAATTAGAAAACAACAAGTGTAGTTTATGTGCGTGCCTTTTACAACGTTACAGTATTATTCATGAGGTGTTTTCGATTCTTTGAAACAAAGTCCCCTTTGAAAGGCGAGTGATTATTTCAATCTCGTTAGAGTGAGCGGTGTACAAAAAGCTCGGCATGCGCACAGCGCGATGTCCGTGCGTATGCGACGGATGCGTTCGCAAGTTTTCTAATGAATTTAGAGCAAAGAAAAAGCTCTGCTATGTCTACGGCTCTGTCATCTTTTTCAATTGAAATATTTTTATAGCGAGACGTACGGTTTCCTGGTAACGCAATGGGTTTAAAGTGTTGCAATTAATTTTATTGATAGGCTGTTTAAATGTTTTTTCTCCAGCAGCTCGTACACGGTGCGCGTATTTATATTCGGAATGCGTTAGTTTTTGCTGACATGTTTGCAGTATTCTTTTTCTAAACACAAGAAATGATTATGAAATTTTCAAATATGTTGGAAACTAAATAAAAGACACATATATGTATATATTCCAATGGAATGTGCAGTGTTTAATAATTGAACATTGAGGCTCTTTTAACACCTTAATATTTCGTAAAATAAGAATATCATAATTCCAAAATATTTAATCCCATTATAAAATTGCATAACCTTTTGTTGTAAGCTTTCATGTAGGTACGTTATTATGTATTTTTAGAATAAAAAAATCTGAAATTACGATGAGAAGGTTAAACAGGATCAATGCTAAATTTCAATCACAACTGTAAATTTCTGAATGAAAAGGAATGCGTAGACCGTTCTAAGTACGTTGTCTCACAGTTGCGTAGATGTTCTTTATAAGGAGAGATGAGCAAAAACTATAAGAAATAGGTAGACCAGATGCTTTAATAAAATAAACGGTTTCTTATAGCAAGATGAAGCGGCATTCTGTTACTCAAGGATGACTGATACAAGTAGGTAAAATGAATGACAACAGGGATCAAGAAATGCATTTTGTGTCCAATTTATGTATAGTGGCATTATTGTACCAATATACGCAAGATATAAGGTAGATATTTATTTATTTATTTATTTATTGGGATAACAACAGCCTTATTTCTAATCTAATACAATTTCTGGTCTTATATACTAAAAATGCCAATTACAGTTATCCACTTAATATATTCGATACGTGAGCAAGTTACAAGTTAAGAAAAATAAAGTGCATTTAAGAGAATTATGCATGTACGCACATCATCAATGATTCAACATAAATTATTTATATGAATATATAGTAGAAAGCAAATAATTTAAAATAAAATATATAAGTACGTAAAAGTTATTGTAGAATATTGATATATATATATATATGTATATATATATATATATATAATATATATATGTATAATATTATATATAACAATGTTTATGGAATGGTTATGTTTATGATATGGAATATAATATAATGATGATATATATAGGTACCTTAGTATGTCATATTTATAGTAGAATTTGTAGATATTATATTACTATTGATTTTATAATTACTATTATGTGACCTATTAGTGATTGGAAGTTCAAAGAACTACGATGCGGATTGAAAAGTTATTGATTGAATAAAGTGAGGTGGGCGTTACGTAGGTAGTTAAAAATTAGGTTGGTAAACTTGATATCTACTTATTCAGGATGGATGACTGTACTCTATGTTTAAAATTACTCTTACAGTCCGCCCAACTTATCTCTGAAATGGCAAAAATTGGAACTAACGAAAAGTCATTCATAAGTACGTTGCGTTCATTCATCTGTCAGTTACTAGTGTGCAATGATTGGTCAAATGAATGTCAAATGCGTCCGACAGCGCCTCTTTCGTTTCAGTCTTAAGTTGGGTTTACTATACTGCCAATAAAAGGATCAATTAAATTATATTGCGCATTATAGGTGGTTACTAAACGTGTCATTATGCTGTTTTTACCATAGAGCGTGGAATGCAGGGGAATACTGAACATAGAAAAATTGGTATGCCGAGTTCGCCTTTTAGGGGTATTAAATGTCACAGAATTTAGTAAATTAGGACAATCAATGCCTCCATGTAAGACATCGTATAAGAATCCCATGTCTAATAGATTTCGTCTTTCCTCTAGTGTTAAAAGGTTGTAATATCTACAATCCTGTAGGTAAGAAGTGTTGCACGATCGATTAAATTTAAAGTTAAGATGTGAAATAAATTTTCTTTGAATTCTTTCGATGCTGTTAATGTAAATTTTAAAATAGGGTGACCAAACTTGACATGCATATTCTAATGTAGACCTGACGTATGCAAAGTATACTATTTTAAGACAGAGTAGTGTCTTAAAAGGTAAACATGTGCGCATAACGAAACCAAGATTACGGAAAGATTTACTACATATGCTGTTAATGTGGTCCGTCATGGTCATGCCAGCATCTAGTAAGATACCAAGATCGCGAACAACTCCAACCCTTTTAATCGGAATTCCATTGAAATTATAGGGAAAAACTAAAGGATTCCGTTTCCGTGTGAAAGATATACATTGACATTTTTGTATACTCACATTAATGTTATTAGCCTTATAATAATTATATAAATGATTAAGATCATATTGAATAGCATCACAGTCATCAATACTACGAACTTTAAGAAATATTTTTTTATCATCAGCATAAAGTAGGTGATTTGAGTTTTTTCTATATTTTTAAATGTCAAATATATATGCAATAAAGAATAGAGGGCCCAAATGAGAGCCCTGCGGAACACCAGAAGGGACAGAAACGAAGTCGGACCTGTAACCCCCAAGAACAACTGCTTGCGAACGATTCGCAAGATATGATTCGACCCACCTAAGAAGATCCCCATGTATTCCCAGCACCTGCAGCTTTTGTAGCAAGATAACATGATTTACACGGTCAAAAGCTTTTTCGAAATCCGTGTAAATCACGTCAACTTGACCGCCGTTCTCCATCTCGTTGAGGACGTACTCCGTAAAACACGCAAGATTAGAGGTAGTCGAGCGTCTTTTTAGAAAACCGTGTTGTGTATTAGGGATACCTTTTAATATGATAGGATAAATATAATTAAATATAATTTTTTCGAAGACTTTTGCTACAGTACTAAGGATTGAAATCGGACGATAGTTGTCAATTTTAGTTTTAGACCCTTTTTTATGAATTGGTATTATATGTGCTCTTTTCCACAAGGTTGGGAAAAGGCATTGTTGTAATGAAAGTTTAAATAGTAACGAGATCGGGTAGCTCAGACTGTCAGCACAGGACTTTAAGAACACAGGAGGTATTCCATCAAAACCAGCACCCTTAGAACAGTCTAATTTTTTAAGACACGTGAGGACGACATCGCGAGAGATATTTACTGTAGATATATAATCGATACTCATATCTGAGTAATTTGGAGGATTACTGGATGGCAAAGGGGAGGTGGCGAACACACTGTGGAAATAATTATTAAAAGCCGAACAGATGTCCTGCCCATTACTGTAAACTTTATTATTTAATGTAAAGTTTTGAGAGTAATTAGAGGTGCCCCTTTTAGATTTCACATATCTCCAGAAATTCTTAGGTGACTTTCTGATATTATTTTCTACATAGGAATTGTACTTATTAAAGCATTCATCGCGAACACGGTGCTGTCTATCACGTAGCAGCTTAAATTCCTCGTAGTCACGGGGGTTTTTATATTTTTTCCACTTGTTATGGGCTTTAGACTTCTCACGTGTGATATTAACCAAAGCAGGACTATACCATATTGGATAACCCGTATTACTTGTAGAAACAAGAGGAACGTGCAACGCGATACATTCTTTCAGTTTGTTGTAAAAAATATCTAATGCCTGATCAACCGACGCAGCGCCTAAAAGAAGTACATTCCAATCCACAGCATTAAAAAATTCGTTTATGGTACAATAATTACATTTATAAAAGTTATACCTAAGTTGGGAGTGTTCCTTTAAAGGCTCAACGAAGAAATCCAAAACGTCAATTGAGAACGGAGGATGAAACTGATCTAACTTAGTTAGGGGATCCGATTCATTAACTTCTATGTATGTATTTGAGAAGCATAAGTCGAGAATATTATTACACCTGTTTTTAATATGATTAAATTGGTTCATGCCTAAGAAGCTTAGGTCCTCCACTAAAGAATTAGCAGCTATTTGAACATCTCTCCTACCAATCGACGTCACTGCCCAGCCATCAGTACTCCACGTTATACACGGAAGATTAAAATCACCGATAATCATAAATAAGTCGGCAGGTGCCGTTTGATACAAACGCTCGAAACACCTTCTAAACTCGTTGATGTACTGAGATAATCTAACATCATCCGGCGGTATATAAACAAGTATAATGTGAAGATCACAGCGCGTGCCCAGTGCACGCGCAGGTAACGTGACGCATAGGGACTCCACATATTTACATACCCAATCCAATCGTTTGACCGCTCCCAGCTCACGGCGCGTGCATAACATAACCCCACCCCCAGTATTCTTGTTCGTTGCCGCTAAGTCTCGATCACATCGAAATAAATCAAATCTATCATCGCACAACTCATTATCAAAAATATCATTTTGCAACCAAGTTTCCGTAAGGAGTATTACGTCATATTCACATGATAAAATATTATTAAATAGCTCAAGGCATTTGGTGCGAAGACCGCGTACATTTTGATAAAATAACTTAAGTTTCTTATCGTTAGACATCGTTAAGGAATAAATATAAATCTATAAAGTCTTTTTGCTAACTTTCCGTGTAGTAAGCACGGCGGAGATAATAAAAAAAGAATTAAAAGATTAAAAGGAAGTGCACGTCCAAATACATAATAATTACTATCAGTGGTTGTAGTAAATTTATTACGAGCCAAGTAAATTTCATAATGAAAATAACTGATACATAAGTTAACTGCGATGTTAGCTAAACGTTTGGGGGTAACATGCGAAATAAAGTCACAAATAGTCTTGCGGTATCACTACATAGTATAAAACAAAGTCGCTATTTTTGTCCGTCTGTTTGTTTGTTTGTCTGTTTGTCTGTTTGTCTGTATGCTTAAATCTTTAAAATTACGCAACGGATTTTGATGCGGTTTTTTGTAATAGGTAGAGTGATTCAAGAGGAAGGTTTTTATGTATAATACATGCATATATTCCCACGAGAACGGGATCCACGCGGGTGAAACCGCGGGCGGGCCGCTAGTGTTATAATAAATGAAAAGGGTTTGAGAAATAGGTCATTGACATGTTTTAAAAAATTGAACAAATATATAGTTACACGTAAATGACATACTTTATAAAGACATACTAAACAAATAATTAAATATATAACATAGGCAATAAATACTACATAATATAATAACAACATCTAATATCTTTAAACGAGCAATTCTTGTTTATTTATTTATATATATATAATCACGATCTCGGAAACGGCTGCAAAGATTTTCATGAAAGTTTCAGATCAGGGGGTTTTCGGCTCAAGGAATCGATTTATCAAGGTCCCAGGTTCGAGAAAAGCTCGGTTCCCGGGATAAAGAGATTTTAAAAACATCATACTGACGCCATCTATGAAACATTAGGATAACTTCTTTGAGGTACTGTTTGTAAACATCATACTGACGCCATACTGGTGTCTTTGGGAAAGTTGTAGGTCTCGTCAAGACCTACATTTCCAATGACAGCTGTCAAACTTCGAACCGAGATATCCCGGCAACGGCTGCTCCTGGAGCACTGGTGTCTTTGGGAAAGTTGTAGGTCTCGTCAAGACCTACATTTCCAATGACAGCTGTCAAACTTCGAACCGAGATATCCCGGCAACGGCTGCTCCTGGAGCACTGGTGTCTTTGGGAAAGTTGTAGGTCTGGTTGAGACCTACATTTCCAATGACAGCTGTCAAACTTCGAACCGAGATATCCCGGCAACGGCTGCTCCTGGAGCACTGGTGTCTTTGGGAAAGTTGTAGGTCTGGTTGAGACCTACATTTCCAATGACAGCTGTCAAACTTCGAACCGAGATATCCCGGCAACGGCTGCTCCTGGAGCACTGGTGTCTTTGGGAAAGTTGTAGGTCTCGTCAAGACCTACATTTCCAATGACAGCTGTCAAACTTCGAACCGAGATATCCCGGCAACGGCTGCTCCTGGAGCACTGGTGTCTTTGGGAAAGTTGTAGGTCTGGTTGAGACCTACATTTCCAATGACAGCTGTCAAACTTCGAACCGAGATATCCCGGCAACGGCTGCTCCTGGAGCACTGGTGTCTTTGGGAAAGTTGTAGGTCTGGTTGAGACCTACATTTCCAATGACAGCTGTCAAACTTCGAACCGAGATATCCCGGCAACGGCTGCTCCTGGAGCACTGGTGTCTTTGGGAAAGTTGTAGGTCTCGTCAAGACCTACATTTCCAATGACAGCTGTCAAACTTCGAACCGAGATATCCCGGCAACGGCTGCTCCTGGAGCACTGGTGTCTTTGGGAAAGTTGTAGGTCTCGTCAAGACCTACATTTCCAATGACAGCTGTCAAACTTCGAACCGAGATATCCCGGCAACGGCTGCTCCTGGAGCACTGGTGTCTTTGGGAAAGTTGTAGGTCTGGTTGAGACCTACATTTCCAATGACAGCTGTCAAAATTATTAACGTTGAATATTTATTATTAATGATGCCAAAGAAGTATAACTTCTTACGTGCGTACATAAGTACACGCAATTCTTTTTAAACTCATATTATGTCGGAAAGATCGAAGAACATTATTCATATTTTATCAGTATGCGATTCATACTAAATATAATTTTCAACCGAGCAAAGCTCGGTCAACCAGGTACTGAATAGATAATAGGTAAATAAAAAAATATACAAGTATATATTATATTGATCACATACAAAGTACCATATAAATAGTCACATTATTTTAGAGATGTCCGAGATATTTTTTATGCAAATAGATGGACTGGTGTCATTTTTTCTGACGAAGATTTTACCGTCACGGACCCACAAAAATTTATACTGAGCCGCCTTGACTTGCATCCTAGTATTTTTAAGAATCAATTTATTAGTCGGTGTGAGATGTTCATTTATGTATATTTTAGATACTTCGTCAGAAAACCCGATATCACACAGTCTAAGTCCTTTCTTGGCACGAACAGCAGCAAGGATGGAATCACGTAGCAAGTGAGATTTAAGCTTTACTACGATGGCCCTGGGGCGGCCCGTTATAACCTTGAACGGACGAATCCTAGTAATCTGAATTACATCTGATTCCACTAATACAATTCCAAGATGTTTGGTGATACTACGGAAATGCAACAGCAGGTCTTCTCGAGGCTTCTCTGGTATTCCAGATATCTCTAGGTTGTTCAGTCTAGCTTGTTGTTCCATTACGTCCAATTTGGTTTCCAGATTTTGAACTTGCGTTAGCAACTCCTCAGGTTGGGAGACTCCAGTTTCGCATGCCTTCAATCTGCTCTCTAATAAGTCTTGCCTTTGTGTGGTAGCAGTCAGAGAGTTCTCAATTACAGATAAACGCTCACCGGTCACAGACAGCGACTCGTTAATTTTTGAGTTATCCTCGGTGAGCTTTTGCAAAGTAAGATTAATCTCACATAAGTTTACGGTGATATGAGATAGTTGTTCTGCAATTGCGGCACTTACAGCAGTCGTGACACAGTTAGTAATTTTGTTATTCAAAATCTCCATTTGCCGTTCCAATTTTTGGTCAAAGATTGAAAACAATGAATCATAATCATCGCGTTTTAGTTGTCTCTTTTTGCGTGGTTGAACATAAGATTCACATTCTTCAGACATATTAGAATTAGTAGGGCTTGAAGGGATTTTGATTGGAGTAGATGGTTGTTGATGAGCCATTATGCCTATTCAACAAATCACGCAACTAGCGCATGCACACGTCGATCTCCGGTAAGCAGGGGCGCGGGGCACAATGCAAGGTGCGCGCGGGGTGAGGCGCCGCTTAGATGCGACGTTGGACAGCAATGCGGAACGAGACAAACAGCCACGGGAAGATAACCAACCGGTATTGCACTGCACTCGCTACACACTAAACTGGCACTAATTACTATTATGCGTAAGGTGACTATGGCGCGTACGTATACGATAAATTCACACAGCAAAGATGTACACAAGTGCTCACAAAGACGTTCGCTCGATGAATGATGATATGGACATGAGTTTACTAAAATAGATAAGTAAATAAAATAAATAAAATAGATAAGTACGTACCTAGTTGATTTCCTATTATAAATACGTGGAAACATTTTTTATTCTGCTACGACTATTTACATAAGTACCTAGATGATTAAAATAAAACAACATTAATATAATAAAAAACTGTTAGCACAGGCATAGAAAGTTCTAGTAAGTTAGCAAAATTATGGTCTACCTTAAGTCTTGAACAGTCTCATAAAACACACAATGAGGTAGAATTTTTACATTGATAATTCCACACATGTAGCGCATAAAAGTGTAAGTAAGGTAGCTACGCTTCTGCAAACCTTAAACGATGATTGCAAATAGCAACAGACAATGTAATAGCAAAACTTGTCCTCCTAAAGAACAGAAAAAGCTGAAAAGCCAATGAAAGAAAATATTGACAATTGATTCCTTACCTCAGCGTGTTGGAAGACTTCGGAGTTCGCCAATGTATCTAGCTAGAAAGGAGATTATGGCTTCGGAAAAAAATACTTAGGTGTCCCAACTTTTGCGGCTTCCAATGCAGATAGTCTACCGATACAGACCATGTGAACATGCAGGTTTCTCTGTTTGTAGCTCAACATTGAGCAACGAGGATTTTTGACTTTCTTTCTTTCTGACTTGCCCAACTCGGAATAACAAGACATCGCAAAACTTTGTCATGGGTTAAACATTTAAACTACTCTATGATGACATACAGCCGAAATAAAAATTTGTGTTTTTCAAAGAATAATTTAAAAAATGTTGAAATGTTACGCGAACTGAACTGATAGCAGGCGTAGTAGGTATAAACAAATGCATAGGTAAATCAATTTATCAGAGTGAACGTAATTGTAAAACGAAACCAATTGCTACATTAAAACCACATACTGAGACAATATTTACGACTAATAAATTTCAGAGCAGTAAAAATATATGGAGACATTTTAAGAACTCGTTTCTTTTGAGTTTTATTATGGTTCCTCGTACTTCAGACTCGATTTTGCGAGTGATTTCATTAGTGATAAAAATTAAAAATGTTGCCTTCTGATTGGATGAATAGCACTTAATATTAATAAAGTAGAATGTACAGTCAATCGGGGTAACTTTGATACATCATCGCTGTATTTTCTTTAAAAACTCTTGTTATTTCGCTTATTAGATAAAAGTTATGATTTAATCAGTGCTCTCGAGCTGGTTTTCATATTGTCAAATTATATAAAGTCTTTAAAAATGACAAAATATATAAAAAAATTGCAATTTTGTTGTGTGTCAAAGTTACCACCCCTATATGGGTAACTTTGACACCGAAGATATTTATGAAAAATCTTCTAAACTACCTTACTTATAACTTTGATGTAACATTTATTAAGGTGATAGCCTGTTTTATGATAAGACAACAAAAAAAAAGTAGTTTGACGGGTTAATTTTCATGTAAAAGGCACTAAACTAAGAAAATTCAATGAAAAAATATTGAATTTTGTTTTTTAAATCCTTTTTTGGTCTTCTATGAAAAAGATTGTATCATCAATTGATTACCTACATTGTTAGCTTTGAAATGAGACATTTTTCGGCTTCCTAGGACGTCTACATCGATAGCAATGATTAAAAAAGTACAGGCGCCCGAGCTTCGAGGTTGATAAAACGGGTTACCCTTGTTTCGTATAACAACTTTTCAACCCTGAAAAAACAAAATGGCTGCAATTTTTTCATTTTATTTCTGGGAAAATAAAGAAGTCCCGGGGGCCCTGGGATGTTTGACTAACACTAAAATTGGTAAATCGCAAAAGTCAGGATACATCTAAGGGATAGGTACATACATTGATACTGTCAAAGTTACCCAGAATTTGTTCAAAATCTGACTTACCGGTATTATTTGTAATTTTAACGAAGATGCAATTGAAAATTAATAAAAATTGTTTATGTATCGAAAGAAGACATGTAAAAGATTGTATTATATTATAACACACCTTGATAGCATTAAAGTCTTGAGAAAATCTAAAAAGTTTTACGTCGGAAAAAACACGAATAGTAACGCACGTTTTTGAAAGAAAGTTTTTTATATTAGCTTTGTTTGAAAACCACTTTTTATTTAAGATTACGTTTACGACGTTCATTATGTACATAAAATGTAATAAATAAATTTTATGCGCCAAATGCTTTTCACGTAAAAAATAAAAAGCTATTTTGGGAGCCGACTGTCAAAGTTACCCTAAAGAATCAGAGTTACCCCGATTGACTGTACTTAATGAGATATTTGAATAGATTAACTTTTATGATATTTTATCTTGTCTCGTCGCCAATGTTTCATTACGAACAGATACACATTTTTTCAAAGCACAGTGGGGTACGTATATTTTAAAGGTCTGTACACATTTTATACTCAAGTGCTTTTGACACTAAATCAATTTAAAGCAAATGATAAAATTTTGGAAGAATTTTCAAAAAGACTAATTAATTGGTCGAGGATGAACGGCGTTTTGACCATGTCCCTGTAAGTCGAGTATCCATACTAATGTTATAAAAGTGATAGTGTGTTTGTTTGTTTGTTTGTGACTCTTTCACGTCGCAACATTGCTATTATATGGTATGGTTTATGTGTGTGGGGATAGTTAGGAGGGCGGAGAGCGACGTAGGCTACTTTTTACCGCGGATAAACATCTCATTCCCATGGGAAGATCGATGTTTTCTTAGCTGCTAGGTATTTAGTGCCTGATGTTATTAATAGATGGCGTTAGTAAATTTCATTTGTAAGTTATGTATCACGCTATCAAATACTACATGTAATTTACTTAAGTCATAGGCAAATCTGATCTGATGTTCCAGTATATCATATTATAGGCTACTTCCTAGCTGAGATTCCTACGGGAGCGGGACCTACGCGGCTGTTACTACCTACGGGTCCCGAAGCGAAGCGCGGGCGATTCTCTAGTTTTAAATAAACCCAATTTACGACAACGCCGCGATGCCCGCGATGTCAGAGAGATAAAATTTGAAAAATATTTTAAATCAACTGGTCAATTCAATTAGGTAATTATAATTAGCTGTCGTTAAATTGGTATAATATTATTTTTAATTTCATGCGATCCGATCATTTAAAATAATTCAATTGAGTTTATAGCCATAATTTTATTACCCCTCCTCTAAATTAACGATTGCCTTCTCGGCTTAGTTAGTCGTCACAAAAACCTTCTTCTTATATAAACCCATTTATCGACAGCATACGTCGACAAAATAGCGCGGTTTTTAAAATTCTCAGACACCATGAAGCTAAGTATTTTGTTACTCAAAAGATAAATGTAAGTACGTCGTAGTGTGCGTCAAATCAAAGCCAGTACCCGGTCAGTGCGCGCTCGGTTTCCTTTATAACGCCCACTCTCTTACGGAAGTGCTTGACGACGACAGATTATAGTGGAATAGACATTTTTTTATACTTTACTACAATTTTCATATTTCGATGATACAAAGTGTCACCCAGCTGACCCATCTCATGATCCACAGAGATGCAACTCTTTTTATTGAATACAAAGTGAACTTTTGAGACAGAGTTTCAAAAATTCCAACAATTGGAAGCCTCCTTATCCGAATTTCAGTGGGAAAAGGTACTTCAAGTAGTACCTACTCCTAATGCTAATAAATAATATATGGGCGTAATCAGCGACAATGTTCAGGATATTATCATTATAACTAATAAACTGTACGAGGTTAATCACTACCGCAAGTGCCCACCGTAGCGTGGTTTTTCTTTCTTAATAAGGACCCTCCACCAATCCGCACTAGATAAGCGTGTTGAGTATACTCTAGAGATCTATGCTCAGAAGTGAGTTATTAATAGGTGGAAGACGAGCCAATTAGGACCCAGGCACCAGCATAGCTCATTAGGCTTTACAATCGCAAGCCTTGCGATTGTAAAGAAGTGAAATCCCACCAAAAACACTAAAAAATTAGCCAAGTCTCGATAGAGCTGCTTGTTTATCTCCAAAAAGTAATGAAATCTCTAGACTAAGTTAAACCAAGTCTAAGGTTCCTTATTTCTATATCTTTTTATTGTATTTAATGTTATATGACTGGCCATTCAACATTTTTTACACGTTAGTGGATTTTTTTTTTTTTTTTATGGAATTAAGATAGCAAACGAGCATGCAGTACCACCCTTCCCCTGCCGCCCATAACAACTGTGACCGAGCTAGAACTAGACTCAAAGGGACTAGGATGGTTAGTCCAGTTAGTAGATGGTGTTAGAATATTAGTTGGTTAGTTTGTTAATAAGTGCGAGGACAGGGTATGTTAGTGATAATTAGTCCTGTTAGTTAATGTTAGTAATAATCCAGTTAGTCATTGTTAGTATGAGTCTTGTTCCAATTCGGTCACAGATGCGTTGCTACCCCTGAGGTCTGAGATGGTCGCCTCTAAAAAAGTGAAACCGGCTCCACAAACCTTCCTATCCGGAACACAATTGCTCTTAAAACAATTATTATGACGGTAGGAATGGTACTGAGTACCTTGGCGGGCGGTGGTACTACCCCGGGCGAACTCTAGGCTCTACCAATTGTTGAATGAGTATGGGTGTTGATCGACATGTCGGCTTTGGCCTTTGAGAGAAATAATCTGTTATGATTTTCAAAATTTGTAATGATTTGATAAAGTTGTTTTTATTCCCTGCCCTCTTACGTCAGGAAGGGCCGAGCTTTAAGAGATACTTTCGTTTGTGTTTATTGTTACAGGTAAATTCCGACACCACAGCCGATCGAGTCATCCAGTTTTACGACGATTGTACGACGACGTATTGCGTTAAACGTTAAAAACAAACCCGCGTTAATAATAAATTTGGTAATTTTGCTCTAAACAAGTGTCATGTTATGGAGTTTGTTTAGCCGTCTTCTTCTCCATAGCGACACCGGAAACGGCGCGGCGGGAGTGTAGGTAGTTAGGGCTAAAAATAAATGCAAAAAAAACTTAAAACAAAAACTTGGCGTTCAATCAAAGAAATTTTAAGTAATCTAAAAACTTGTTGTTCAAATTAAATTTGTAGTCTCGTTTAAAATTAGTAGCTTTTGCTGAATAAAATAAAATTAGAGTTTTGTTGTAACCTAAAGTAAAAGGCATCACACGAGGACGTGTGCTTGTCAGAATGGCCGTGTCGGAGACGGAAATAAAATTAGATTAAAATCAAACTAAATAAATCATTAAACTTTGAATAAAACGTAAATCCGGAACTGTACTTTAAATGGCAACACTGTACGAATTGTAAACGTGTCTCGATGGGGTATCGGAGGGGGAACCCAACAGAGGGCACCTGTGGAGTTGACTACGAGCAGCGAGAACTTCTCGAGCAGACGTCGAGCTGAACGGTCGCATTAAGTTAACTAGTGTACTTTGTAATAAAATCCTATACTGCGTCGTACCTATGCCCGACGGCATAACGTTTCTCTAAGTGTATTTCAGTCGTACCACGTTTTAACATAACCTAAAAGCTTTAATCAAATTAAGTTAAACTGTGTAAACCTAATTTAAATCATGAAGACACGTATTGAACGCCCACTGTTTTATTTTTCACCTTACAACCTGATGATCGGAGCATTATACCACCATCCTGACTAGTGCCTCCGAGACAAGCAACTCTATCGAGACTCGGCTATTTTTTACAGATTTTTTTGGCAGGATTAAGCTTTACAATCGCAAGCCTGTTCGATGTTTATTACGATCTATTGGTATGATTTTGATTCCTGTTACGGTGTTCTTTAGTTTTTTGACTATTTGTATGAAAAGATTTTAGCTTAAGCAATGTAATAACCATATCAATTTCAAGGCAAAGTAAATTTTTTGTCCAGCGTAAACATGTCTATTGGGGTGTTTACCCGTGGTCCCGTTGTGACCAGGGAGACGCTTTTGTCTGGGATTGCTGTTCAATGCATAAAGAGGGGTATTGTAAGTTTGACCTGTCCCTGTCTGTGTGTCTAATGAACCGATTTGAGTGTGGTTCTTTTATTGCATCCAATATCTCAAGATTCCAGACTCGAAATCCAGTTGTATTAACTAGGACTTCTCTACAAATATGTTGAAGGTTATTAATAAGTGGATACCTCTATTAGGTTAGCATAGTAGACTATGATCGTAACATCTTTGGTTGCGTGGAGAAATCGGGCTCTTATTAAGAGTGATGTGATTATTTAAAGATGAACTTATTGTCAGGGAAAAATATACGTATCTACTTATCATTACGCTATTAAGAATTATTATGAATACCTACTTACTTACGAGTAGTATGGTTAAATTAAGCACTCAAATAAAAACAAGCACCAATATTCACGTTCTCATGTGTAATTTTTCTCCGCTGTATTTTATGTTCCGGTATATATAATGTGACGTTTATGAGGCTTAAAAGCAAATAAATGAAAATGATAGCGTATCCATGTTAATCGACACTTCGCAGCAATACTTTTAATGGATCCTGTGAGTTTTTGCCTTTATTTATACGTTACGATGTGCGCATAATGGATCAGGCAACACTTAGTAGATTCGCTATATGTTAGTACTTACTTGTAGCTCGGACATTAGCCGGGTGTTATTACTTACTGCCTAGACCATTCATAATACGGCTTAAATCGGGGTTAACTATTTATTTTACTTTATATGTTTCAGTATCCCAGTTCATAAGTATTGCGATAATGATTGTATCATAAGAAGTTTTCGGAATAGATCGACCATAACTTTTTCTTTTTTCACAAAAAGATGTTTTTTTAATCACTTAAAAAAACATTCAGGTGGGTATCTACTATAAACGATGGTATTTTTAGAATTTACAATTATATTAGTAGTAGAAGCTATTACAAAGTAAGAAAAACAATCAAAGTTGTACAATGAAAATGCTTCATGCAATGTAGCTTCCATTGTCTTAGTATGAGTATTAATCGAATAAAGTCGACCAGGATTTAAGGTGTGCGGACACTAAAATAAATGTATCTATGACATTGTTATTAACCTACATGTATTGTGAGTGTCTTCATAATAGCTGTAGTGAATAAAGCAATTTGTAGTAAGTTACTTGTAAATATGTATTTGTTTTAAATGTATTAATCCAGTTTGTGTCACAAAGAAGTACTCGTAGAATGGGTTGCACTCTATATGAGATGAAAGATGTAGGTATATTTTGATTTGAAACAGATAGATATTATTTGCGATTTAATATACATACGTAAAATAAAAACTTGGTAAAAGTTTAGTTAAAATAAAGATAACTTACTGTCTTGTACAATAAAACAGTTCACTCGCTCAATTTAGCTGTATAACAATTTTCTCGTTTTGTTAATGTTTGTTCTCTACGTGTCACAACGTACTCAGCGGTATTTCTTCATTGACATATAAAATTAACAAATATGTTTATAAATAAATAATTGTTTGCAAAGTGTTTAACACATTATGGCGTAGTGGGCTCAGTATGCGTTATTGTGTTGATACAGCGGAGTCGGATAGGTCGCCCAAGTGAGTTAATTAACTGGGAGCGTGTAAGGCGACGCTCACGGTCGCTCTAATTGCGCGATTATTCCTTCGCGACGCCTAACTGCTGGATGAAATTTAATTAAAGTTTGTTGTTCAAATAGATTTAATTAAAGTAATGTTGTAGCGACGCCGACGCCGAGCGAGGCTCAATTCGCGTGAGTGCTGCGGAACTTTTCTAATTCATTACTTCTGAAAGCGTTCCCGTGATGGTGAGCACTCTTAATAATTTGTATTGTGTAGTTATAGTCGTTTTACTCAGGTCTCACTCCAACTTGGTCCGAGTATAGTAAGAAACCCATTCCTTACTCCACTCTGCAAACCACCTTCATAAATATATCGTTTCGTTAATTAATTGATAAGATTGCGACAATAAACTTAAATGACCAAATTACATTATCGACTGAATTATTCATATACCTGCTTGTAAATAACATGATATTTCTCCATTATAGAGACAATTGTGCCGTCGAAAATTATATCGAAATGGTCTCTCGAATACAAATGCACAGTTGAAAGCCGCATTAAGATAAAAGCAATGTGCCATAATTCTTATTAATTATTAATATGATTGTCAATTAAGAAGGTATAAGGTCGGGAAGACCTTTTGAAAATAGGAAATATTTATCTATCCAAAAATAACAATCGTAGGACCGATCCGGGCAACCGTAAGCGACGAACGATGTTCGCGTCAATTACGGCTAATGGAAAACTTAAATTATGATAAAAGCTGAGCGAACGGCGGATGTTGCGACTCGGATCGGTTCTGGACCGCTAATGACGGGTTCAGTGTCTCGCCCGGGCCCGCCCGGCGCACACTATATAACCGACTGTTCTTTCATTTTTAACTTAAATCATTAGACATACCTATAACATTTGGTGAAACTGTACTAATTAATTTAATAAATAACATTCGGATTGCTGAATTGGTGATACAGAATACAAACTGTAAGGGTTGATTAGGAAATAATAGTACTTGTAATTTATGTAAGTTCTGACCTGTAGCATGTTTGTGGTGCTTTAACTTTAACTAACCTAAACTATTAGATACTTTAAAATTGTTTTACTACGGTGAAGTAGTGGCGTATCGTTAGTATTATTAAAAATATATAATAATAATAATAATAATAAAATAAATCTTTATTTTCTCTCACAAAAAATGCTTTATAGGTACAATGTTTCAGCGTAAAATTCTTTACTTTAGACCTTTCTTGTGAGAGCCTGGTGCCTGATATGGGTTAGAATGTAACCTGTGTTACAGGTCACCAGGGCCCTCCCGTGGAAAGACATACAGTTCCTATGAATTTTAGAAACCTTGTGGTACCTACATGCTTATGGCTCATTTACATAAACTTAACATTATAACTATATTATAGTAGAGAACAATAAGCTGTTATACAAGTATTTTTTGATCGACGAAAAGCAAAATACAATCTAATGCATGCGTGCGTGTGTGTGTGTGTGTGTGCGTGCGTGTGTGTGTGTGTGTGTGTGCGTGCGTGTGTGTGTGTGTGTGTGTGTGTGTGTGTGTGTGCGCGCGTGTGTGTGCGTGAGTGTGTGTGTGTGTGTGTGTGACAAGGTAGGAAGGATGGGACAACGTGGGCTAGTATGGGAAGATCATTTGGGAATATGAAGCAGATTTTCGGTTTCTAGATAATTAAGGGATTTTAGATACACAGTAACAGCAGTTTTACATTTGTGTTTTTGCAGTGGATATATGTTTAATTTAATATTTAGTTTATTATAAAGCAGTGGGCCCAAGTGATCAAAAAAGTTGTGGGAGTGAGACGTGCGGTGTAATTGAGTCGGGAGTATGTGTCCTTTTCTACGTTTATTTTTAATTAATTTAGGATCGTATGCTAACAATGAGTGCTGTTTAAGAACTGTGTGTAAGATAAAGGTCTGGCGGACAGATAGTAATTCCCATTGTTTGTATAGGTCAGTGGTGGGATACCGGAAGTGTAAACTTGCTCCGACTTTAAGTATGGCACGTTGCGCTCTTTCAACCTCAATAATATGGGTTTTGGCTGCACCACCCCACGAGGTGATACAGTAGTCTATTAGCGATTGTCCTAGCGCAAAGTACACCATTTTTACGGTATGACGATCCGCCACATGGCGTAAGCTCCTAAAAATATGGATTAGCTTTCGAAGCCTTGAAACCAGTGCTTGTATATGAGACTTAAAATTAAGAGCTTTATCTATAACAACACCCAAATATTTGATATTGTCTACTTTCTGGATGGTGGGACAGGAGCATGCAGGGTCATTTAGGTCGCAAGCATGAGACGTTAGAGTCAAGGCAGAAGAGGGGAGGAGGTTAACCCTGGTTGCAAAAGCAATATACTTTGTTTTATCTGTATTGAGAGATAGCAGGTTGTGTTGCAACCATTGGTTAATGAAGTTGAATCCCATCTGGGCCGTGTTAAACACTTCTTCCCAAGTTTGACCGTGGAAGAAGAGAGCTGTATCGTCCGCAAAGGTAAGTATTTTGGCACCACGGAGTTGGAGCTGACATAAATCATTAATATAAATCAAAAATAGGCTTGGACCGACTATACTTCCCTGGGGTATACCATACTCCGTGGTTCGCTCATCACTAATAAGATTTTCAATTTTTACTCGCTGCTTTCTTTTGATCAGATAGTCCTCAAAAAGTCTTTGGGGCACACCTCTCACTCCAATTCGTTCCATTTTCTTTAAAAGTAAGGGGATAGAGACTGTGTCAAAAGCTTTTTTAATATCTAGGAATATCGTGAGGCATTTTTTCCTTTCATCCATGCTGGAAGTGATATAGCTTACAAGCTCGTGTACTGCATCACTTGCACATTTGCCGCGGCGAAATCCATGTTGAGCTGGAGAGAGCAGTTTATTTGACTCTAAGAAATCTACGAGGCGATTATTCATTATACGCTCTAAGATCTTGGATAGGGTTGGCAATATGGCAATAGGTCTGTAATTGTTGACACAGTCTTTCTCCCCACCCTTGTGGATTGGTTTTATAATCGCTGTTTTAAAATGGGTAGGAAAGACCCCTTTAGACAGTGATAGGTTGCAAATATGAGTAATCGGCTGCACCAAGAACTTCTCATATCTTTTTATTATTTTAGCAGAGATCTGATCAAAACCCACAGCACAGTTTTCTCTTAGATTTTTAATAATGGAGTGTACTTCGTTTTCATCAGTCGGTAACAATACTAACGAATTTACAGATTGGCTATAATTAAAGGGGTAGTGGTGCTTGTGCATTGGTGATGGGATGGTAATTTTTTCCGCAAGATTTTTACCAACGTCTGCAAAATATTGATTTATATTATTTAAATTTAGTTGTTTTTGGTCTGATGAAAGTAAATAAGATGAATTATCGGTTAACTTATTTGAACCATAAATCTTTTTAACTACTTCCCATAACTTTTTCTTGTTTTTTTTTGCTTTTTCTATTTGTTGTCTGTCATAATTTCTCCTTGCCTTTTTTAATAATGTGGTGCAAAAGTTACGATATCTTTTATAACTTAATTTGAGTTCATCGTTCCCTGGGTCCCTTTTAAGTTTTTTATATAACCTATCACGATGTCTCATACAGCGCAACAATCCTGCTGTGATCCACGGCTTTGTCACTCGTTTTCTATTAGGTGTTTTTATTAATTTGGTGCTATGTTTAATGGCAGTGACTAAAGGACATACCAAGTTTTCAGTGGCAAGGTTAACATCCTGACAGTCTAGGATATCATAAAATTTTATGTCTTGTACCTCTTTGTCTAATTGATTATAGTCGATACGGAAACGTGGGTTTAATGATAAGTCTACGGTAGGCGTCAGGTTGATGCTAACAGCCGTACATTCATGATCTGTAACTGTGGATTCAAATACAAAACATGTAACGTTTAATTTTGTTTTTAACATAATGTGATCTAAACATGTACGCCCATGAGTGGGCATTATATGACCAGAAAGAATGGAATGACTTGCCAATACATTTAGGTAATCATTAGATCGTTTATCATTTGTGTTTTCAGCTATATCTATATTTATGTCGCCACAGATTATAATGTTTTTGTAACAGTTTAATTTGGAAAGAAGGATGTCTAGTGAGTTTACAAAATCGTAGGTATTCGTTTGACTGGGTGGACGGTATATTCCAATAATGCAAGTTTCATTATTTAACTTAATCAGTAGACAGTTCGCGTCGCTAATAGATGGCTCTTCATATATGATCGTTAAGCTGTTTTTATAATAAATTACTACACCTTCGTTTTGAGTTTTATGATTTGTTGTGGTTACGTAGTTATAGTCTTCTAGCTGAGGTATAAATTTAGAGGTAGGAAGCCAACATTCCGAAAGGATAAGTACGTCCCATGATATTTCAGATCTATGAAGGAGGGTGATAAAGCTATGTATGTTACAATTTAGGCTGCGAATGTTTTGAGAGACAACATTGAGACGATTGTTACAGGGTATATATTTATTAAGTTCATCGATGTCACACTTACCATTTTTGGCCACTTGTAATGAGTCCAGATCTACACTTAATTCTTCAAGATCCTGCATAAGTATTATAGTGTATAGTGTATTTTGATAGCCACAGAATCACGTGACATATCAATGTATATATAAAGATAGTTAAAAATTGATCTGAACTGTTAGTAGCCAATTGAGTATTATTGTGACTTATGAGGTTGTTAGGAACCGGAGTTTGATGTTTTGAGAGATTGGAACACGTAACGATTTTACCTAAGTGGTATTTGCATTTTGTTGTTGTTTGGTTTGTTTGTTTTGTATGAGATGAGTGTGTATGTGTATTGAATGTTATTGGTTTTGTGTATTGTGTGTGTTGCTTGCATTTCAATGAATGGTGGTAGTAGTATAGACAAATATAACATATATTAGAGTTAAAGTAACATAAGATAATGTTTTCACTGTGCTCAGGTAACATAATTAGTTGATTTTTTAATGGTTTTTGTCGACAGTGAACAGAAATTCGATACAAACTACGCGAGATACTTAACCTAATTACATAGCTTTCGGAAAATATAATTAAAAATAAACATAAGATTGTAACTAGTCATAAAAGTAGTTTTTGTAAATCTTCTTCTTCTTCGATAGAAATAGGTCTTGCATCTTCTGTTTTTTTTACAAAGACTTTGCCATAGGATGTCCAGGAAGCTACAAGTATTTTCTTTTTAACGTTCTCACGCGCAAGGTAGTACAAGTGTCTAGCTTTGGTTGTTAAATATTCTGAAATATATATAGAGATCGGTGGACCGGCGAGGTTGATGTGCTCGGAGTTCAGCTGGGGTTCTCCTTTTAGACGTTTGTTTTTATTAAAGTATTTATATTGTGATATTATGGTTTCTTTGCGAGTTTTTGAGGAGAAATCGACCACCACAGTGCCATTACGTCTGACACGATAAATATCTTTTATTTCCAGTTCGAGAATAGGTGATTCGGGTGTTAGTAATGATCCAATATTTTTTACAATTTGTGTAAGATCTTTTTTACTTAAATTTTCAGTATTAGGTATGTTGCGTAGTTCTATAGCAGTGCTGCAGTTTTTTTCTTCCATAGCATTCAGTTTCTTTTCTAAGGAGGTTATGCGCAACTTGTACTCGCTTGTTTGTTGTTTGAGTTCTTTAATTTCTAACTGTAAATCTTCATTTTGTCGTGTTAGTGTTGTAATTGAATTGTGGATATCTTGGTTTTGGGATACTATTTTCGTAAGTGCATCGTTAAGGAGTGAAAATCTTTCGTCTTGTTGTGTTTTCATTTCCAGGAACATTGACTTAATATCCATTAGACATGTTGACGGTTGGTCATCTAAGTCTTCAAATGTGCGTTTTTGACGCTTCGTAATGTTGAAATAATTTTCATCCGTAGCGTAAGAGTTGATAGCTGAGTCCGAATTATAGTGAGTTGTAGTGGCAGGTGGATTCAGTTGTCTTTGGGTTGGCTTCGTAGGGGAGCGTTGCACAGACATTTTTAGAATTAAGCACTTATGGCTTTTAGTTACACAGACGGTAGTCTCTCACAGCTACAGAATGGTTGCACGGGGATTTGATAAGGTGACTGAATAAGGAGAGAAATATGGAAAGCGTGCTTCAATGATAATAGGTAAGGGAAGTAATTCTATGAGTTGAGATTTTAAAATAATAATAATAAATAATTAAATAAATAAATATATATATATATATATATTTAAATATAATTTATGTAAAGATATTCATATAATTCTAAAAATTAAAAATATATAAGCGGACCCAAGAAAAATGAAAAAATAATAGAAAATAATAAAAAATAAATAATGATAATATAATATTAATAAATAAATATATTTATTGAACTAATTAGATCAATAACTACACAAAAGTTTGAAAAAATAAACAAGGAAACATAAAAAAAGAGGAATAATTGGACGAAGAGAGATGGGGATCGATCTTGGTGCTACCAAACGCAGTATAGAGTACGTCTATTCAATGTGTTCATATTCATAGCCACTGCAACTTGTGCAACGATGGTTGAAATTTTCTAAATATTGCACTGAGGAAGAATCTATTGAAGACCGTAAGTTGCGATGAGTCAATGATAATTGTACACGCGCACAGATTGTTTTTGTCCCACCGTCACTTTGGAGTAAAGTTTTAATTTTTAAAAGAGTGTTTTTGCCAAAAATAGACCGCACTTTTTATGAACTTATATCACAAAACTTAGGATGACACCTTCGATTTTGGAGTATGCGTTTGTTTATCACAATGAAGTAGACTAAATCACTTATTTCGATTTTATTACGCGGAGACACAGTGCACACGTCTAATCTGTCGTACGGCGCGAGCGGGGGGGGACATATATTTTTACCTCCATCGAGATCAGTAAATTCTAATTATATTGGGATCCCATAATTTCGAGGAACAAATAGGAACTTTAACTAATATTAAGTATGGTAGTTAACTTCACGGTTTATAAATAAAAATAAATTTTAGAATTTGAATTTCTGTTAAAGTCAGTTTGAATTGTAATTCACTAACGACAAATTTTTAATTATATGGTACAAAAAGATGATCTTATTTTTATAACCACAAAGAAAGGACAAAGTCTGACAGACGAACTTGAGACTGCTTCAAATCACAGTAGACAGGTTACCTTGAGACAACTGAATTAGGATTCCTGTCCACCGGAGCGGATCGAGGCAGCGGAGCGGAGAAACTGAGAAATATTAACCAATAGCTAGCACGCAAGGCCGATCCACTGGCGCTGATCGGAGATTTTATGCAATCTTATTGGTTAATTTTCTCCGTTTCTCCGCTCCGCTGCCTCGCTCCGCTCCGGTGGACATCAGCCTTATACTTGAGATATTATACCCCATTACTATACTTAAACTAGTAGGGCATCCACGAAACTTTAAATGTATTCAACGGTTTTATTCTCTCCCATTTCATTTTCTGCACATTTACGGCTGGAACTCTTCAAAATGAGACCATAACCGATTTTTTATGTGCAGCTATACTCCTATAAAATTACTGGGACATAAATTGCTATATAATTGATGTGGAGCCGGTTTCACTTTTTTAGAGGCGACCATCTTAGACCTCAGGGGTAGACCTGTATCTGTGACCGAATTGGAACAAGACTCATACTAACAATAACTAACTGGACTATTACTAACATTATCTAACAGGACTAATTATCACTAACATACCCTGTCCTCGCACTTATTAACAAACTAACCAACTAATATTCTAACACCATCTACTAACTGAACTAACCATCCTAGTCCCTTTGAGTCTGGTTCTAGGTCGGTCACAGATGTTATGGGCGGCAGGGGAAGGGTGGTACTGCATGCTCGTTTGCTATCTTAATTCCATTAAAAAAAAAATTGCCTTACGCTATTAATGTCTGTATATGTATGTACCCTTATGTATTTAACAGTAATTATATAACAAGGTCTGTATAAAATAAATTCCAGTGCGGGATGCGGGCTACTCTCGCTCGAAGCCTACGGGCGGTCGACAGTTGTTCGGTCGACCTACAAAAGCTCTCTGTCGGGCAGCTTTCAGCCGATTACCAGCGACGAAGCCTAATTTGATTGCCGCTCGCCATCAATTACACCGAACACCGCAGCTTTTTATTTACTGGCAAAGCTTTCGCTTCTTAACGACTTCTCGCTTTAACTACAAAGGTTACTTGTAACATTGTGATTGTAATTTGTTCGTTTAGTTAGTAGTTAAAGATTGTTTTGTAATAATTTGTAGAAAATAAAACTTTAGAATAATAATAATGATATGTATTGCCTTACATAGAGAAATAAATAGTATTAGGTATTTTGTACTTATAGATACGTTTAGTACCCACAACGACGTGTCTTGTAAATTAACGATATAATTTCAATTCAATCTTTTAACACGAACGCTCAATTTATTTTCGAGAGTGCGTACTAAATATGTAGTGGTTTCCCTGCCGCTGCCAGTCAATTTCCTTGATGAATTCAAAATTACGGAAATTGTGAGTGCCCGCGGCGGCGCTGGCATCTCCAACGCCGGTTCTCAATCAGATTGCTACATAATATAATTATCACATTTGTACTGTATCTACAGTAGATACCTATTACATTAATCTCGTAATTCGTTTCAATAAGAGTTCTGCATCCCAGGCCAGTCCCTCTGCTTTGGGTTCTGTAAGTCCTCTCTTGACCCATTGTGATTTGGAAAGGATTGTTAATATTAACAATTTAAACACTTTAGTAGAAACGTAAACAATAAAATATTTTCTTTTATGTAGGTATACTACTTAAGGAAGAGGTCTTTACATTATTTATTAGAGATGGAACGGATAACGGCCACCCAATACAAGAATCAATAACACCTATCATAGTGAAAATTGTTAATATTTGTCATATTTTTCATTTATATTAAAGATTTTTTTTGTTGAAAAATATTTAATCATACAATAAAATAAAATAAATTGTGCAACTTAGAAAATTAAGTAGATAAGTAGATAAATTAAGTAGGTAAGTAGATATATTATTGTATAAATTATATAAATACGGCATAAGAGGCAATGCTTATGAACTCCTAAAATCTTACCTACATATCTGACCGGGATCATTACACCGAAATAACTCAGTTATGTTTCCATTGACTTCCAGCGAAGTGAACGTACTATGAAATCATGACAGCTTCGACTGCCGTTGGAAGCCAATGGGGCTAAATGTTTGAATTCATATAAGTCTCAATGTAAAAAAATTAAATCTGGAGTCCCTCAAGGTAGTGTATTAGGTCCCTTATTATTTATTATCTATATTAATGATTTGCCCGATGTGGTAAATAGACATAACATGACTTTATTTGCAGATGACACGACTACAGTCCGCCCAACTTAACTCTGAAATGGCAAAAATTGGAACTAACGAAAAGTCATTCATAAGTACGTTGTGTTCATTCATCTGTCAGTTACTAGTGTGCAATGATTGGTCAAATGAATGTCAAATGCGTCCGACAGCGCCTCTTTCGTTTCAGTCTTAAGTTGGGTTTACTATATATTATTTGATAATAAAAATATTGACAATTTAGAAACTGACATTAATTACGCTTTGACATGCATTATTCAATGGCTCAAATCAAATAATCTTAATATAAACCTCGACAAAACAAAAATGATGAATTTTACGCAACGAAAAAACCACTCTCTGAAACCTTATCAAGGGACAAAAATCGAGGAGACAGAAACTGTTAAGTTTTTAGAAGTACATCTAGACTTCAACATGACGCATATCAATTATGTATGTAAAAAAGTAAGCAAACCTTCATATGCTCTCCGTATGTTGAGAAAGGTTGTAAACGAAGATGCGATTCTAACTGCATATCACGCCTCTGTTGCCTCGGTGCTTAGGTATGGCATTATATTCTGGGGTAACTCTGTAGGGGGGAAACACGAAACATACTATATTTGCTCCATGGGGGGAAACTTGTATTTAAGGCGCAAAAAAATGTATACATACGGTCAATATATAACCTCAAGCAAAGAGATTCGTGTCAACCACATCTTATAAGATTAAAAATTCTGACATTGCCCTGTGTTTATATTTTGGAATGTTGTATGTTTATAAAAACAAACTCAAAACTGTTTACGTTTCATGACAGAGACAGACACAGATACAAAATTCGTGCAGTTTATTGCAATACTCATCTCTATAAGCAGAGCATATTTGGTAAGGCACCAAGCATCTTTAATAAATTACCTTATTCAATACGTACCACTATTGATGTTCGATTATTTAAAAAGAAGTTGCAAAATTTCTTAAATGACAAATGTTACTACACTCTAAATGACTATCTCACAGATGACACAATTTAATTTTAGCATGTTTTTAATAATAAGTCCAAAATATTTTAATATTAAGTTATGTATCTAAAAATCTATTTTTTGTATATTTGACATTATCTTATTTTTATTTTAATATAATTACGGCAATTGCAATTGTAATGTAAATTTAAATTAATCAATACTTTTTAATAACAAATATTGTATGCCCATCTGTGACGGGAATACGGAGGACTTATACTCAAAAATTTGTAACATCTTTTTACCCGTTTCCACAATAAAGATTATTTGAATTTGAATTTAAGTTGTAAAATTAGTACTCATACTACACTAAGGGTAACCCATGCTAAATAAATACTAATTTCTCAGCATTGACAGGTAACAAGCCACCGCCAGTTTCACCAGATACACGGCGGCCGTATATCCGGCTATCCGGATACTTGGCAGCTCGCCGGATATCCGGTATCAAGTATCCGGCCAAATCACTCCGTCAATCGCCAATCAATCCGTTTCATCATTAATGATGAAACATGACAATAATAGGTAGTAATTCTGATTTGTTACTCATTCAGGTTATTTGATAGCAGCTATGCTTATGCTTGTTAAGCATAGCGTCTCGGTATGGACTCCAGCAGTTTTCTTCTCGTGTCTCGGTTGATAGCTAATTAATACAATTAAAACAGAATTAATATGTCATATGATACGAGAATCCTAGTTTGAGGGTAGACTAAATTATCAAAAGCGTTTTTCTCCGTATTCTCTACGAAATATTTTGAGCTCTATAACGAGAATTGCTTTTAACTCATAAAAACTAGTGGTTTGAAATAGAAAAGTAGGTAAATAAATATTTACAGCATACATCTTGTCATCCTTATTCTGGATAATGCTTTTAGCCGCCCAGTTTACAACCGCGAGAACAATGTTCAACACTGTTCTAATATTCTTATTGAAATCTTTAGTGGCCTCTTTGTTCCATTCTCAATTTGGAAGTCCTTGCAAGTTTACGCATCTCTTTCACGAGTAAATTGCTCTGCTCCGTCGGAGGAGTCATAAAGAAAATTGCTATACAGTTGATAAATAATTTATCTGAAAGCCCGCTCCAGTCACCGAAACATGCCCCGGTGGCAGTACGTCTACTTCTACCTAATATTACGTTCCTTTTGTACAATTTTGCAACAGGGCCGTTCGCACGTTCCCTTCCCTTTATGGGCAATAAGTGGAACGCAATTATATTTATGGAGGCGAAATGGTTACCAAAACTAATTTTACCGAGTATCGTTCTATGTCGGTACATTCTAACTAATGAGCTACAGTATGGTATTTTTATTGGCCTTTGATTAGGTTATACCAATATACAAAATTGCCACAGAGGTTTTATTGGAATTTATGTTTGGTTTCTTATAATGAGAATAATAAGTTATATAGTCAGCGTTTATGTTTGAAGCATACGTAGGTAGTACAATTAAATATACCGTTTCTTGCGGCAATTTACCTAATATGATATTCTAATCTGAAAAACAAATAATTGGTTCTTTTCAATATTTAAAGTGTCATACAAAGTTGTTACTTGGGATAATTAGATACCTACCTGTAATAAATTATAGATAAGTAATACGAGTCCTAATTTTCGTTAAGATTACAAGTGCCATGTACCTACCCAACTAACAAACTTCAAAACTACGACAGTTAATTTTAAGCCTGATTAAAATCTATCTCTCCTTGCCGAAGAATCAGCCATTAAGCGGGTTCGTTATTGTCGGCAACGCGTTGGTAGGTAATCCACAGCAAGGAAGTATCATAGACATCCATACTATACTTACTATACTAATATTATAAATGTGAAAGTGTGTTTGTTTGTTTGTGACTCTTTCACGTCGCAACATGTCTATTATTGATAGTTGGGAGGGTGGAGAGGGTCGTAGGCTACTTTTTACCGCGGATAAACATCTCATTCCCATGGAAAGATCGATGTTTTGTTAGTTGCTAGATATTTAGTTCCGGATGCTGTTAATAGATGGCGTAAGTAAAATTCATTTGCAAGTTCTGAATCACGCTGTCAAATACTACATGTATTGTATACAATTAATAATTATGAAAAATATACATTTGCGTAGAAACGCATAACTTTTTTCCCCATGAATTTGGATCAAAATAAAAACATTGCGTGAAATGGTAATCCTAAAAAAACCCTTTAAAAAAACCCTATTTCATTACTGAATGCGACTGGGTCAAAAACGCCCAATGACCTTTACCTACTTAAGTCATAGGCAAATGTTATAGGCTAAGTTCCAGTATAATAAATAGGCTACTTTTTATCCCGAGAATCCTACGGGAGCGGGACCTACGCGGCTGCTACCTACGGGTCCCGAAGCGAAGCGAGGGCGGTTCTTGTAGTTAGGAATATTCAAGGGGGGCTGGTTACAACGTACATACATAGCCTGTTTGCTTTTTTGAAGACTGATATAAAACATACATAAATTGAGACACTACTTTAAATCTTTCATCAGGTTTTTTTACATATGAATATATTGGAGGACGAATCTATTTTTACACAGAAACAATTCACTGGAAACAATCACAAAGCGTAGTTAAATATTAATTGACGGACGGCAAACAGCATTCATTTGTGCCGTCTATGTGTATGCGACATCGGCAGAGCAGCGAAATCAATTAGGTTCGTTTGCGAACTGCTCCAATAAATAGTGCTATCGTTAATTAGAATCAATCGTGGGATTGCGACGGAGTCTATTCTGAAATCAGTTTCTGCGTCGCGTAGGCGAGCTCGACGTTGACAGCAATTGGCTTATTAAGAAAGAAACTAACAAAACGCAATAGTGCGTAGCTCAGTGGAATTAATTTACTCTGTCGGCGTCGCCATTGATAGATTTATATGTATGCAGTTTATATTAGCGCGGTCGCGCAGATGTTGTTTTGTTTTCCGTTCGGTTGTTTTTCGTCCGTTGTAGACGATGTTTGTCGTCTTAGCGCATTAGAAAATAAAATGTCAAGTCGACTTATGTATACAGTTCATGCCAAGAATAAATTCACGATAACATAGTAATGATCGCGTTAGATACCCGACACCGAGAATATTCTATTAATTCCTTTGATTTCTTGGTGAACAGGAAAAATATGCAAATAAATTGTATTCATAATTTACCCATGCAGAGCCACGGTCGTGCTAACATCAATTAATCTTTCGTTTTGCATCGATTTGAATACTGATTGGAATTACACGAGTGGCAGCTAGCCTTAGTTGCCAACGTGGCAGAATACCTAGTGCCTGTTTATATTTTAAAATATGGATAGTGTTGTTTGAATATAAAATGGTTAACGAAATTGCTTTATTTTATACGATAATTACAACACGAATACTGTAACGCAACTGAGTAAATAAGTATCCCTAAATAGATAGGTATATTAAACTTATCTAAATGCGCAATAAAGGGATTTTTAAATCAGGTTTCACTTCTACCGTGATATCATATTTAAATAAATAATAATAAACATCTACCTTTTGTGGCAAATTTGGCCAAAAGTAACCTGGGCCATCATTCCACCTTGAACAGAATCCAACGTCATTACAATACTCTCTCTAGAGATCCAGATTTAGACATATTCAGCAATAACAGCCGTAAATTTAAGAAATTATTACACAAATTATTATTGTAATTACTTAACTACTCTAAAAGCCTTTTTACTTTTACACAATTATTTTTCTTTTATTCAAGTTTTTTTTACTATAAATAACAATAGTATCTTTGTATGTAAATTAAAATTTAGTTATCATTATTCTTAACAAAATAATTAATTGTAATTCCAGCTCGACCACTATGCATGCCGTGGTAGCCTGTAATTAAGACTACATTAAATTCCTAGTTTAAGATAGATTTAGTTGTAAACACAATGTATTGTCTTGTTGGTTACCCAAAATAAATAAATAAATATTTTATATGTTTCAATATGTTTTATACTAAATTGCTGCATAATTAGGTATCTAATGTTTTAAACCCAAACATACATATTTTTCGTCAAAATTTTATATCAGACTGTCAAGTAGGATGCGCATTCAATTAAATATTCGTAATATCTACAACAATATTTCAATGAAATACCTAATTAATATTTACTTTTGATGAGAACCCGGGAGGCGAGGTGAGCTGATAGGGTGCGCCTATCTATAATTAGCATCAAATGCGGAAGAGATTCTGGACACAAGAGATCCTCCTGAATGCAAATTAACCCATTTAAAAATAGTTTCTACAGGAGCAATCATGATAATAACAATAATACAACGGTATTTATTTATATCAGTCTTTGTTATTTGTATGTTGTCTGTTTGTGACGGATCGACTAATAGTACCTATCTAATAACTAGAAAAAGGACAATGATGGGTCTGGTGTGTGTCAGGTTCATGTATATGTATGTATGTATTTGTACGAACATGTATTTAAATTTTAAACCATGGATTAACTATTAATAATTAATTATTAAATAAATGAGTAGGGAGGTAGACGGCTCAGAAGGGTCCCGTATTCTACATCGAATTCACATAACCTCGAAATACCTACCTATATTATAGTTTTCTATTACCTAATTGATTTGAAATAAACGGTTATACAAAGTTAATACGCCAAGGATAATTCCCAAGCCAATGTTAACTCTACCACTTTTAATCAGTATCGAGTCAATAATATTCTAACAAATTCCGAAGAGAATAGCGATAATGGATTGTTGTTACTGACTTAGCTTAATTAAACAAGCCGGGAGTCGGCACTCAGACGCATAATACTGCTAATTAAACGCGGGTTTACAGAGATCCGAAAAAGAGGCACTCAAACACGCTTAGCCGGTATTATTACAGTGTATTCAGGAGGCTCGGCAAACAGGCCCTCTACGCGGAGGGTGCTACTCTCAAGTTTCGCGTTTAATTAGACAGATAGAGGCGCGGACGGGCCTTATTAGTATTGTCTACGGGGGCCCAATTAACACCCGGGAGACGCTGTGGGTGGCTTCGTTCGTTTTAATAATCAAAGGATACCCTTGCCTTCGTTAGCCGAATAACAGTATCAGGTTCGCGACTCAAAAAGTTACATATATGCTAATAATGAGGTATAGTATCAGTGCCCCCTCGGATTGTGAGAGAGCCGAACCGAGCCGGAGACCCGAACTCAGCAGTCGGACAACTGTGAGTTGTTATTGTGAGTCGCAATAATGCACCTTTTTATAACATTTTTTATTGATAACATTCGAGTACCTATATCTGAATTCTGATCATAGTCGAGGGCCCCTTTTCTGCTGATTTCTAAATAGATACACATGTTGGAATAGTTTGACACGTTCCGCATACAAAATGTGTCATACTTTTCAAACGAGACCCAGTTAATGCGTTTAGGGCCATATTAATTGAGCAGGGGTCTCTTCCCAGATTGAAAAGGTTAAATGCCATAAATATATAGTCCACCACCGTCAGGTTTCCTCATGATACTTATTTTTCTTCATTGTTCTAGCGAGTGACATTTAAATACTTAAAACGCACAAAACTCCGAAAAACAGAAGTGTGGACACTGGGCTTCGAACCCGTACCCCCAAAATAGTAGGCCGAATTCTGAACTGTTAGGTTATCATCGGTTTTTAGTTTCATATTATTATTTTCATATGTTTTAATATCGATATTGTATTGTAAAATGTTGAAGTGTGATTAAGACTAGTGAGTTTTTTTTATAATCGTAGCTAATTAACTAAAGAAATATCATTATGTTAAAAGCGCCTTAAGTCCGTAAACATGTAATATTCCAGTCGAACAAACATATTTAGCGCAATAATGCAATCTGTTATTGCGAACAGAGTAATTAGCGTAGTTCGTTTGATATCCTTTTATCGTCTCCACTGTAATCACTTCACATAGTGGTATTGTTCTGTTTAATTAAAACGTTGCAAGTTAATGAAGAGAAGCAGCTCTTCTTAATTAATTTGTACGTGAATGCTATTAATTAGTGGGCAGCTCGGGGCTAACAATGAACTATGAGTCTTGTAATATTATGGCAGACGTATTGAGGAAAAATATTAAAAATGCATCAAAGCTCACCAATAGCATTTAGTTTCCGTTAATTGTGATCTAAGAATTTGAAAAAGAAACTTTGTAGCACATTTTAAAGAATAATCCATGTCAAAGAAAGAAAGCTAAATTTTATTTAAAGATACTTAATTCAGTGCTAAATACTTACGTAAATTTTATATAAATGTTTGTTGTGTTTTAATGTGAAGTTACCTTATGAAAAAAGCTAATAGTTATGAATCATTATGGTGCTCAGGTGCTCATAAACGCTTAAAATTTTTAAAAAGCGAGTAACTAATTATTATTTAGAACTCTAACATTTTCCTTTTCCCTTACTTATCTTGGTATGGGCGAGTATGTTATAATTATTATCCTATGTATTGCGATTGTATTTTATTTATTAGCTATGCACCCCTCAATAATTTTCATGTCTTTTGATTTGTCCTATGATGAAAGGTCTAGCAATAACACCCTCTTTTGTACCGTGTCTCGTATAGCTGATGTAATGTTTTCTTGTGTGTTCAATAAAGTGTATTCTATCTATCTATAATAAATAAAATCATCTCCATCTCAACTTGCTAATTACAATCCACAAAAGGATTTTTTTTCTACTATCAAACTACCAAACCATTTACTGCTACAAATCCATGACTTCTTAATTAAATGCAATAAATGTTGAGCATTTTTTATAACTTGTGTGTAATTCGTATTTTATTCCGATGACTTATTCATTAAAAATATACGTTAAGAAATTTATTTTTAGTGCGTCAATATAAATATACTGTATAGTTTGGCGTTGTTCAACGGCTTCATTAAGCCCGTGTTTTGACCCAGAAAATTGTGCAGCGAAATGCAAGCGCATGCGCACGTTGCTCTGCATGACTTGTCGGCACTAATAACTTTTTCTTAAAACACTAATGAATAACTTGCTCCTTATTACTGGGCACGTTTCGCCACTCGGCCCGGAGGAAAGTGAATATGAAAGCACCAGAAGGGGAAATAAATACAAAAAAATGGTGCAATATTCTCAGCTATTTTCAACTGAAATAATTTTTAACCGACTTCAAAAAAGAAGGAGGTTCTCAATTCGACCGTATATATGCTTTTTTTATGTACGTTCAGCGATTATTTCGTCGTTAATGGGCCGATTTTGATAATTCATTTTTGGTGTAAAGTAGATATGCGCAGTGGGGTCCCCTGATAAGGAAACCAGGATCTGATGATGGCATCTCAGAGAAATCGAGGGGAACTTTCGAAAATTGTATGGACAACTAGTGTGTTTGTTCATGTTATCATAAGTACATTAAAGCGCTACCATTTCATGAAGATCTGGAGTCGATCTGATGAAGCCGAAAGACAGTCGAGGGAACTCCTCAACGATTTACTGCAGTTATCTAGTGTTTGGGCTTCATTAATTTGTAGTGACGAGAACTTTACACTTACATGTTGAATTGAGCGCCATCTGGCGAGTAGTTTTGCAGTTATCTCTACTTATCAAGATTGAAGTCGGTTATTTTTTTTGTAAAAAGCAATTATAATGTGTTAGGGCCTTCATCCATGGTAGAGACCAAGCTATCTCTGGTCGTATTACATCTTGCTGATCAATAGACGAGGCTATGGTACACGGTACGCCCCTTCTATTTAAAATTAGCACTGCACCACATTACTTAATCCTGTTAATAGACAATCACACATGATAATAAGTTTATTTACCACCTGGCTCATAATTAGGCTCTTGCTAACCTTGACTTCTCATCTGAAGTTATTTATTCGTGTAACATTTGAAATTAGATGCAAAAATTAAGAAAAAAAAACATAATTTTTTATGTATTTACGGATACATTAAAATTCTTGATTTAAACGTATAAATCTTAAACACTTTTCCATGCGTTTTGTTTACGACATACTTATTTAAAATAATAATCATACTTATATTTTTTATAGTTTCCAATTAAAATAATGTTCATAATCAACCGATCCGGTTTCATGTCAGGCTCTTTTGTCGTCCAAGCCATTCGGCTTTGGAATGCCCTACCCGACAAAATTAGGAAAGTCAGTAGCAGACAGCTCTTCAAGTGCAGAGTAACTGCCCATTATCTTAAGCATGATTGCTGAGTCAGTTCACATGGTAAGATTTACATTTGTGCCGAGTTGAGTTGATCATCATTTTCGTGTATGTCCTCGTATTTGTTTTCTAATTAATATTTTAATACCGCCTTCGATGCTATCTGCTTAGTCTAAAGGTTGACTGGTAGAGAATGGTTTTAGCATTAAGTCCGCCTTTTGTACCACAATGTTCCTGGTATAATAAAGTTTAAATAATAATAATAATAATAATCTAACGAACGTGTTTTGATCCTAGAATCCCACGATATGTGACACAGAGTCCACGTTGGAAGCTACTAGTGTGGTAGATTTATTTGTAACTAACAGTTTTAAATAAATAACAGAGATTTGTTATGAACTCATATTGTATGACGTTGAACTTCTGTTCTAACTATATAAGCTATGGAGAATATGTGAGTTAAATGGAAGGGTCATGGCTCATGGCTTAGTTCTTAGTTCCGGCGCGGCGTTGGCGCCATCTTACGAATTTTCGCTAAGTCATTTTTATTAACAATAAATTATTAAGCTTCTTTATGAAGCTTAACTTAATTAAATATTAAATCCATTTACTTATTAGGTTTTGTAGGTATTATTTTGTTTTTGAGCATATAAAAGTAACATAATAATAATAAGTAATGAATGATAAGTAATAATGAAATGAAATAAACAGTTTAAGTAACCTACACGGCCTCCCTCTCTTTCGAGTTCAGAAACAGGATAGGTATAATCTTTAATTAATAAGTAGGTATAGAAGGCTCTACATACATACATACATTGTGAGTTCGACTTTGTATCTATACACGTGTGCGACACGACACAATAACGACCAAATGTAGAACGAATGCGTTGGTAATAACACATTTTAAATAATGCATTAGGCGCTTTGCCCACGGAGCAACTATTGCAGCAACTGGCAACTAACTGGCAACTAGCTGTTTACATTTACATTTCAATTGTGTTTCAGTTGTGTTCAATTTCAATGTTCTATTTTTTGGATACGACGACATACACTTTTAATTTCTATTATCTATACTAAATATGTTGCATAAGGAGTTAAGGAGGTAACGTAATTCATATGAGTTTAAGCTTAGCATTTAAACAGTGCCTGTAATTACGAGCCCCATAAGAAGCTTAATTCCCCGGTCCGGTCGGAACAGCGCCAATTTAATTTATAAAGTTGTCGGTCAAGAGCGGATTTACAGCTCTTTCGTACTGGTGTAGATTACGTTTAAGAATTTTATTAACGCTTCATAAGGATTTTAAGTTTTTATACCAAATTATTCTTGAAAATTATAATTTTGTTGATGGGGGTTTGATCAAGGATATTAGCTAGATAAGAGTCTAGACTTGGATTTCATTTTATGCCTATACTACCTACTCAAAATCATTTTTTTTATTTCATTCCTTTTAGTAGGTATACACAAATTTATACAGGGTGTCCCGTAAGTTGTACGACAAACTGAAATGGCAGATAACTTGGAGAGAGACCTACCAGATGTCAAAAAATCGTTTTAGTAAAAGTCTCACCGTTTTCGAGATTTTGACCTTTATTTGATTTTTCAGAAATCGCGCTCTCTTAGCCTAATTTTACTTGCTGACTACACAAATGAGCACATATTTTAATCAATTTTTTTTTCACGTACTCCCAGATAGGTAGTTTGTCTACAATCCCAAGATATGATGGAGTTAAAATTATTACGTGATTCCTAGAAATTCGGGACTATTTAGGACTTTTTATGTTTTGGATTTTCTTTGGTTCAACTTTGACGGTGGCTGGTGGAAAAAAATACCCAGTAAAATAATAGTGCGATCTACGAATCACGTAATAATTTGATCTCCATCATAACTTGGGATTGTAGACCAACTATCTGGGAGTACGTGAAAAAAAATTTATTAAAATATGTGCTCATTTGTGTAGTCAGCAAATAAAAGAAGGGTAAGAGAGCGCGATTTCTAAAAAATCAAACAAAGGCCAAAATCTCGAAAATGGTGAGACTTTTATTAAAACGATTTTTTGACATCTGGTAGGTCTCTCTCCAAGCCATCTGCCATTTCAGTTTGTCGTACAACTTACGGGACACCCTGTATAGAAAAGCGAAAAGTCACTCAGTCATCACGTAAAATCGAAAACCGTTTGACGTATAGATAAATGAAATGAAATGAAATGAAATGAAATGAAATGAATACTGGAAATAAAATGGGGTCTAAGTACCAAAAACAAAATATGGAGGAATTGTGGATTAAAATAATAACCAATCTTCATAATCATATTTGTTTATTTTTTTAATGAAAATAACATTATTACAATAGAATCTTTGTATACAGAAAAAAATAATTTGTTTTACATAACAATTAGCACAACAAACTTACATATTTATTGTCAGTCTAAAGAAAACTCCAACTCCATTGGAGTTAACTTAAATTCGGCCATAATTGCCTAGCATTATATTTTAAATAAAGATCTAAGTACCAAATCGGTTTTAGTATTGGCACTTAGACCATCGCCTGCGCTAGTCCGCGACATAGGTACTTTGTAGGTTAGAAAAACGACAAAATCAACTTACCTCATCTGGTGGCGGCTGTTATTCCGGAATCACTTTACCACTAGCTGACGTGTATTCTTTACCAGCATCCTTTAATGCTTTTTTAACAGCCTGCAAACTTTTTGTACCACTTTTACGCCTTTTTCTTCCCGAACCGGCAACAACAACAGGTGCTATGTCCGCCATTTTCATAATACTGGCGACTAGCTGCCGGGGACTTAAACCCTTTTAAAAAATAATGCGCTTTGCGTCCCGAACCCCCGCGTTTCTTATAAATGTAAGTACCGAGTAGAAAACTACGCTAGTCACATAATGCTTATTTTAAGCCATTGGCGATGGCATATAGATCGCATTTCTGGAATAAAATTCGTTACGAATTTTTTGGCACTTAGACCCTTTTTTATTTCCGGTATTCAAATGAAATGATTTATTTCGAACTTGGTTTTTACAAACACTTTTCGAATGTCATCTACGCCATCGCTTCCACAAATCCCTACGATGAGTGGCCTTGGTAGAAGAAGCGGCAAGAAACTCCCAAGGAGTTTCTTTTTTCTTCCCCACTCACAGTTACAGAGAACACTTATCACTACTTAAGGCTATATTTCAAACTCATGTCCAGGCTGTTTCATCTTGAAAATATTCATCCAGTTTATAATAACCCTTCGTCATAAGAATGTCCTTAACATGAGTTTTTAGCTTACAGTATGGCATTTCCGTTAATTCTAACGGAATTTTATTATAAATTTTTACGCATCTACCCATGAACGAGCCACCAGTTTTACAAAGCCTAAAATTTGGTACAATCAGCTTAGCCTTATTCCTAGTATTAATATTATGGACATCACTTTTCTTTAAAAAACTATCATGGTACTTTTTAACATACATAATATTATCCAAGATATATTGTGATGTAACAGTGAGTATATTAACTTCTTTAAACAGATCTCTCAGCGAGTCCCTAGGTTTGAGGTTGTAAATTGCACGCACTGCCCTTTTCTGTAATATAAAAATAGATTCAATGTCTGCAGCTGTGCCCCACAACAACAAACCGTAGGACATCACACTATGAAAGTAACTAAAATAAACTAGTCTTGCTGTTTCCACGTTGGTTAAGAGCTTTACTTTCTTAATAGCGTAAGCAGCAGAACTGAGTCTCCCAGACAAGGCTTCAATATGGGGACTCCATTGCAACCGAGAATCTATCGTAAGGCCAAGAAACTTTGTAGAATTTACTAAGTCAAGTACTTCCCCATTTAGAAGTATGTTAGTTGGCACCTGTTTTACATTCGGTAACGTGAATTTGACACACTTGGTTTTTTTCGCGTTTAACATCAAGTTATTACAAGTAAACCAGTGTAGTACCTGCGAAACAGTATTATTCACATCGTCAAAGCAATGTTTTCTTCTATCTACTTTAAAAACTAAGGATGTATCATCAGCAAACAATACAGTTTCACACAAATCCCGAGTAAAATGAGGAAGATCGTTTATGTATATTAAAAATAGCAATGGTCCCAGTATTGATCCCTGAGGCACACCCATAGAAATGTGTGCTCCTGAGGACTCTATACCATTAATCACTACTTTTTGTACACGCTCAGACAGGTAAGACTTTATAAGGCTAAGTGATAGTGCTGAGATACCATAATGCCTAAGTTTATTTATTAATATGTTGTGATCAACGCAATCAAAGGCCTTTGAGAGGTCACAGAATATGCCAATAGCATCCTGTTTGCACTCCCAGGCAGTAAAAATATGCTTGAGAAGAGCAATGCCCGCATCAGTAGTATTTTTTCCTCTCGAAAAACCGAACTGATTTGCATGAAATAATTTATTTTTAGAGAAATGTGACAGCAGCTGGTTGTAGATAATTTTTTCAAAGATTTTACTAAGAGCTGGTAAAATAGATATTGGTCTATAATTAGTGGGGTCGCTTTTTTCACCAGCTTTAAATAAAGGTATTATTTTACCATGTTTCATTAAATTAGGAAAGCTGCCATCATCTATACATTTATTAAAAATAATACATAAATGTGGTGCAATGGAGGCTATAATTGATTTAATGACAACTGTAGAAAGACCCCAAAGATCAGTTGACTTTTTAATATTAATAGAATTGAAGGTTTTTACTATTGTATCAAAAGTGATGTGGTTAAATGTAAATGAATTATTGCATTTATCAACACATGACTCCATAATATTCAAAGCTAGCTGAGGGCTGGCCTGCAAGTTTTTTGTAATTTCATGTGGTATTTCCGAGAAGAAATCCTGAAATGTGCTTGCAACTGCATCATCAGAAGACACATTTTTGTTGTTGACTATTAAGGCAAAACTACGATCATTAGATTTAACTTTACCTGCTTCTTTATTAATAATGTTCCAAGTGGTTTTAATTTTATTTCCAGAATTCTTGATTTTATTTGATATGAAGATCGACTTAGCTGTTGCACAGACTTGTTTAAAAACTTTTGAATACCTTCTTACATAATTTATAAATTCTAAGTCTGTGGAAGTAGACTTTTTTGCATAGAGTTCAAAAAGTCTTATTCTGCTTTTATATATTCCTGTTGTTGCCCAATCACTAAATTTAGTTTTTTTAATGCTACATTCAATTCTTTTTTCCTTAAAATTATTGTTAAATTCGTACTTTATTAAATCAAATACATTGCAGTATGCTTGATTTGGTGTATCATTATAATTAATATTTATTGAAGAAATTTTTCTATCTATATTGCTTTTGAAATTGTTTAAATTTTTTTGAGTAATTGGTCTGCAAACTATGTATTTTTTGGAAAGGTCATGATGGTACTCAATGGTGGCGAGTTGTCCGCTATGGTCTGAACTAATACAGCTTAATAGTAACTTATTAACAACAGTACAATTACAAAAAATGTTGTCTAAGCAAGTAGCTGATGATGGAGTTACTCGAGTAGGTTCAGAGAATGTATAATCTAAGTTAAATGATTTAAATAAACTAATAAACCTTACTGAGAGTGAAGTTGGAACAAGAATATCAATGTTGAAGTCTCCACATACAACTACTTTTTTATTTTTCATACATAACACTTTTAAAACATCCTCCATAGCGGATTCAAATAATGGGTAGTTGCCTGAAGGTGGTCTATACACACATACAATGACCACCCTTTCAAGCTCTATACAGGAGAGCTCTATAGTATGTTCAATAGAGAGGGATACTATGTCTTTACGCTCCTTATAATTTAAACTATTATGAATGATGATTAAAGATCCTCCCCTCAGTATGTTTTGTCTACAAAAAGAACTGCCTATACTATAATTATCTATGGATACAATTAATTCATAATTTTTCAGCCAGTGCTCTGTAACGCAAATAATGTCAATATTCATTTCATTTAAAAACAAATTTAATTCCAAGTCTTTGCCGGAAAAGCCCTGTATGTTTTGGTGTACAATATTTAAGTTATGATGCTTTCCCTTTGTCGACTGATTGCTAGAGGTATTCTCTGTTGTCTCGCAAATTAATTTAAATGATTTGGAACGTATTCCAATAGTTCATGCTGAATGTCAATAGAAGACTGCTCAATAAAAGCAGTGGTACCAGCCAAATTTTTGGCTAAATTGTCAATGTAAAATGATAGCACCATTGCTATTTGTCGTTTATGATAATTTGACAGATATAAATTATCTTTAGTCAAATAAATCTTAGATATTAATTTATTAATGTCAATAACTTGGAAATAATTTTCACTATATAAAGACATAGTGTCCATGGTTACATTGAGATTATATCGAATATTATTTTCTTCCTGTGGCAAACACTTACTGTAGGGTAAAGTAAACATTACAATACTCCTTAGTTTAAGTAAACATAGCTGATCATAGTAATGAAGCAACATTTTTCTATTTACTTTTCCCCTATTACCAATAAAAATAATTAAATTAGTACTACTATCTAACTTACTTTTGAGAATTTTTTCAAATATATCCTGTAATGATAGTCCAGGAAAACAATGATTAACACAGCTTAGCTCCGTATATAAATTAATTAATTGGCCAAAACTCCTTCCAATCTCATCACTAAACATCACATATTTATTACATTTATTTTGCATAAAGGAATTATTTTCATGTGTGTCTATGCTATTACAAGGTTTAGAGACTAGTGGCTCACACACCGGCTGGTGGGTTACAGATTCCGAGGCACCCAGGCCCGATGCCAGGGAATGTCTTTTAGTGACCGTCTCGTTTGCTGCAGAGACATCTGACATGCATTTTAATGCCAGTATGTATTCCCTAATCTCTTTTTTGGATGTTTCATAGTTTTGTGTCATAATGTTTAATGATTCCTGCAAACTAGTCATTTTATTAGTGAGGGATTCAATATTTTTTTCATATATGTGTCTATTTTCTTCTATAATTGAGGATGTTTAGCATTAAGACACCTACTTCATAGTTAGTAGTCGTCCGCTTTACGAATCGAATTCGATCGGTTTCGATCTCTAAAGTAGATGAAAATCCGTTTTAGGATTATGGTTAGATTTGATAAAATATCAGTAGGTACCTTTATATCAAACTTTTTTTGGTAAATCAACCCCTAAGGGTTACCCCCCTTATATGGAATTAAATTTTATTGGAAAATCTGCCAAACCTACTTTTCACACGGGCCAAGGTGCTGGCAACACCTGGTATTTTTATACAGTGTGTCCGGCTTCGGTCTGTACAAACTTATAGGGCGTGTAGTATGAGTTATTTTATGAATAAAATTCTTCTACATACTAGGTTTAAACCCGACTCCTCTCGATTTACAGCCATTTTAATGTTTTAATAAAAAAATTTGGACCATGCACAGTAAAAGTACTATAACTTAAGAAGTTTAAGTCCAATCTTCTTCAAACTTGAATTAATTTTTACTCACTGGTAGGGGCCATCGATTTAATACCTAAAATAATTCATAAACTGGCTTCTACATATTAAAATAATAAATTAAAAGTAGAATTTATGATAAAAATGACATAGTTTATTAAATTTTTTAAAGATTTTTCAGAAAATAGCCTCGGTCATGATAACTTTTTATTAACTCGTCTATCAGATGTTAAGTTTACCTAAACAACGACACCAAAAACTCAATTCTGAGACAATGGGTAACCGAGCAATCGTTGTTTGAACATAGCGCTCTCTAAGGTGATTTATGACCGAGCTCCGAATTTCATGCGGAATCAGGTAGAAAAATGACATTTTGGGTATTGTTGAGGTAAGAAAGGGACAAAATAGTAATTTTGGGGAATAATGTTATGGGGGGCGGGGGAATAATGTTACTAGTTGTTAGAGGGGGTGGGGGGGGGTTAACAATTTTTATGAGTAAAATAAATCAAAATTTAAATAAAAACCTTGTTTTTTATTTATTACTTGTTATTTATTACTATTTTGTTCCTTTCTTACCTCAACAATACCCAAAATGTCATTTTTCTACCTGATTCCGCATGAAATTCGGAGCTCGGTCATAAATCACCTTAGAGAGCGCTATGTTCAAACAACGATTGCTCGGTTACCATTGTCTCAGAATTAAGTTTTTGGTGTCGTTGTTTAGGTAAACTTAACAGCTGATAGACGAGTTAATAAAAAGTTATCATGACCAAGGCTATTTTCTGAAAAATCTTTAAAAAATTAAAAAAACTATGTCATTTTTATCATAAATTCTACTTTTAATTTATTACTTTAATATGTAGAAGCCAGTTTATGAATTATTTTAGGTATTAAATCGATGGCCCCTACCAGTGAGTAAAAATTAATTCAAGTTTGAAGAAGATTGGACTTAAACTTCTTAAGTTATAGTACTTTTACTGTGCATGGTTCAAATTTTTTTATTAAAACATTAAAATGGCTGTAAATCGAGAGGAGTCGGGTTTAGACCTAGTATGTAGAAGGATTTTATTCATAAAATAACTCATACTACACGCGGCCCTATAAGTTTGTACAGACCGAAGCCGGACACACTGTATAAGTACATTCACCTGCAAGCTCTCTGAAAACAATCTAAATAACAATAAAAAAGCTACAATCTCATTGTAATTGCTACATAAAATTTTGATCCCAGGAGCTGAGAATAATATAGGTATGAATGACTCTCATTGACCTTTGTAAAGTTCATATCTTACATGAAACTGAATACTTACTAAAAACAAACGATGTTAGTAATCTAATGATGGAATTTTTCGCAAGATCCGGTTACCAAAACAAAGTTAGTGTAAAATTTAATTTTATTACTAAGGGCTCATTGGCTAGTCAGACTCGAGATTCATTAGGTATTTGCAACGGGTGTCAGTTCATTTAGATCGTGAAAGGCTTGTTAGCCGAAGTCGGAAGCTTCTTATTAACTTGCTCACGGTCGTCCGTCACGAATACATGTGTATTGTGTACCCATCATTACCACCATCTGGCTTGAAGGCTGACGCATTTGCGTGTGAACATACTGTGCGACAAGTTATGCTATGGCGTCTTGCGAGTAGGTCATTTCGGTAATGGTTTTGTTATAAATAGTAACGCATTTTGTGATCAGTTATACTCTTTCACATTATAATCCACATTGGACAAAAAACTGACTTCAACATCGACATCGTTACCACGTCTAAAATTAAATCAAGCAACCTGACGTGAAGGTGGCATGTTTAGTGTGATGTGAATGATGAGGTGAATGCGTTTTCAAACGCTACCTACAGTTATGGAAGCACTCGTATTTCGCTTTAGACGATTTAAAACTTCGAGAACCTTTTAAACCAAAATGAACCAAATTATTACATAACATTAGAATCAAAATCATTTATGAATATTGAACTCTTATTTAACATTTTGAACATTTTTTGTCCGAAAAGGTCCGAATCAACTTTTTTTCAATGATACGAAAATAATACTGGAATTCTTTCGAGAAGAACGTTTGTTTAAAGGAATCAGTTTGCAAATAAGGTGTGGTAAAATTAATGTTCTTTACTTCGAATAAACAATCTTTCAAGTTCTGTTTATTGACAAATATTTACTAGGAAGGCATTTTGGCCATAATTGTACGGTTAGTATTTGTGTAATTTCCCAATCGTAATTTGTATAATTTTATTCAAAAATCGAAGCCTTATTGATGAATGTAAACCAGTTTATTTTTAATCGAACCGAATCATTTATTGGTATACAAAAGTTGTTCTGTAAAATAATAATAATCTACAAAAGTATGTAATGGTTTTTGACAGTTTGACCATAAATAACGATAAACTCTGTAACTGTACAGAGAATAGAAAAGTTTTAATGCGAATTGATTGCACAAGATTTACGAAGCAGTTGTATTAATGCCCAATTTAAATTTTATCACGAATTGAATATCCTCTAAGTATTCTCATTAGAAATTAAGGAATTTCTCGTAAAGATAAATTCTTTAAATATTTTTTGTTGACTTTGTTGTTTTAACGTACCCCCTTCGAAATAAATATATTTTACGGGAAGTCCTATTAAATAGAGGTCACTCTGAGATTGATCTTAGAGTATGGCGAAAATTCTGACGGGCAGTTTGCTACAGGAATTTCGAAATTAGAACTCTGTCAAGATCGCTCGTAAGATTTCAGCTAGAATATACACATACCTACCTGTTAACGTCACAGGGCTTCAACCCATTAATGTCCCACTATTGAGCACCGCTGAGCACGAGTTTCTCTTCTCTCCTCGTAACAGAGGAGGCCTAGTCTAAAGTCAACAACACTTATAAAATTTTGTCGCATACTGGTATTTTATTATAAAGGTAAACCAACTTCAATAGTAGGTATTAAATCTGTAAATTGATTGAAAATTTTTTTAGTAACTAAAATTATTGTAGATGCCAATTTTTTTTCTTTAAGGATTTTTCTAGATCCTTTAGATAACTCATTGTCCACGAATAAGATGGAAAAGTTCAGTAGGATGAAAACCATTGATAAGATTTTGATAATACTTCGTTATAGATCATCCCTTATCTCGGATACTATAATGACGTCTTTGTGTAAATTTAAATTTTAGTATTTATTTAATTTAATCTAATGTACTATAATAAAAAAGTCAGCACTCATTGTTTTCCGCGAGGTTAAGCCTCCTCGCCAAATAAAGTACCTTTCGTGCCCAAATTTACTAATGGAGAAAACAGAGGATAAAAGTTCGCGGATTTCTGTCATTTTAATCAAATGCGTAAAATTCACGACATGTAGGTATATTTAAAATTTCTATATCAATGAAATTTTTGCACAAAGACCTTTTGGTATAAACAAAAATTGGATATACCTACGTACAAAAAATAAAGGTGGTGAAACCAGAAATGTTCACTTGGACATCAATTGTATTATCATAATAAGGAGCAGGAGAGCGCATATATACATTTTCATCACCCCTATTCGAAAAAGACGACTTGGTTCGGACATAATGGGTTCCAAAGTTGCTGTTTTCTATTCAGCGGGCCGGAATGAATTTTCATACAATTTTTCCTGCCGGCTAGATCTTTTCCGTCCTATTTTGAATTTAGAACATTTTAGTATTTTGCGCTAAAGAAATCGAACACAAATATTGTTTGAATAAAGAATGTCTGGTTCGACGCGAGGGCCCCGCCAGCTGAATAATAAAAAAAGAAATCATTAAGATCGCTCGAACTATTTCCCGCGTTTTCGTGCATTTTTACGTATTGTTAGAAATTTTGTTTTGTTTTGAAAAAATGAGTTCTTCCAACGATAGTGAAAGTATCCTCCTGATAGTATAAAAACTGAAGCGAGTAATGTGATGAATACTTTATTACCTGCGAAATCCCGGGAAAAATATTTGAAAGCCTATGATAATTTTTTGGAATGGAGAAATGCAAGAGGCGCCAAGAATTTTTCAGAAACTGTGTTTTTGGCGTACTTCCAGAACTTAGCTAAAACTAAAAAACCTTCCACCCTTTGGAGTATCTACTCAATGCTTAAATCAACAGTCAGTTCTAATAACGATATAAAACTGGACACATATTCGAAATTAATAGCATATCTGAAGAGGATTTCTGATGGATTTAAACCTAAAAATCCAAAGTGTTCACAGTCAAAAATGTGGAGACTTTTCTTAATGAAGCACCCGACGAAATCTTTCTTGCCGTAAAAGTAAGTAACTATGTATATGGTGGAGTGGACTATTATAGTAAAATATAGCCATAGTGTTTTAAATAGCTGAATAATAAAAAAAGAAATCAAATTAAGATTTCGTTTTCAAATTAAAATTAAGTTTTCGTGCATTTTTACGTATTATTTTCTATTATATATATATATATATTATTTTCTCATAGTGGGTGATGAAAAGTAGAGTGTATCACTCGGGTGCAAGTATATTTTTGGCTCGGGCGACGTACTTTGAATCCCTCGCTACGTTCGGGATTCTACTAAAGAATCCCTCGCTACGCTCGGGATTCTACTCTAGAATCCCTCACTTCGCTCTGGATTCAAAAAACGCCCTCGCCGAAAAAATATTACTTTGCACCCTTGTCATACAATCTACTATTTTATCAGGCCCCTGAAATGCGTACGATCTATAACATTACACATTTTGTACCAACAAACTAGTGGAATAGTCGAATTTATTATCACGTGATAATAAATTTATTTATGAGCCAATGTCCTTTTTTGCTCAATTTGAATGATATTATGCGGGCCTCGGTGTGTTTATTGTGCGCTTAGAATTGTATTTCTCGCTACAAAGTACTGCGTCATTCATTATTATGGAAGATGGCGGCGTTATTTTTTATAGTCTTAGTGTAAGGGAACATTGTTGCATAAAGAATGTGTGTTAGTACGCTCATCTATATAGACGTAAGACGTAATGTAATCAAAGTGGGCACGGAACTTGTGCTTTAATAACATAAGTTTGTCGTGGGCCCGCCGTGTTTAAATTCCGCTAGACTCTGACACACCGGGCTGGCGTCGTGTAATTACACCAAATACCGCCATTATGCACTTCACACAAATTTATACACAGCACATCATGTTTTTAATTTAGGTATAGGTACATTAATAGAGTGTGAGTTTATATTTTTAGGTAGGTATAATATTATCCTTCTCGTGTATGTTGAAATACTTTCAAACATATAGACACAAAAATAAAATTATTTATTGAAGATCACTTTTTTATGCTGAACAAGTAGGTAATAAGAAGCAGAATATTTTCGAACATTTATATCCTTAAATTTATGTCTTAATGTTATCATGTAATCTTTATAGTGGAGGAGCCACATGAAATCTTGCTAATGGATCAGGTGAGACGATGCTTTAAAAATATCCACCTAATCCGGGAGTCGATTTAGCTCAAACATTCTCGATCCAATCTCTCTCGATTCTATCTCCTTCAAAGAATACCACAGGAATTTTTATAAGTATAAATATAAAATTAATAGAGAAAAATAGGAATTCACCATCGAAGAGATCAGGATAGTGACGCCACGCTGACATGTCCGCTAATGCCTTTTCCATTTCCCGCCACTATACGCCCCTTCTCTATTTCATTGATAGCCGGACGGTAATGGGTCTTACTTCTCAAGGTTTATATGCTGGTTTAAGCTAATGTGAATTAGATTTATATGAACTACTAAGTATCACACCACGCGTCTCATTTGGCTTTCTTTTGCACTCAGTCAAAATGTAGCTCTGTAAAAAACTATACCCCACTGAAAGGATTTTTTGTAATTTAAGTAAAAGCTGATGAACTTTAGATAACCTACTAGTTAAATCCCAGCAGTACTTCCCTACCTTCATATTCTTTTGATCCTACTTAGTTTTAAATTTTCACATTCATTGATGAAATATAAATAATAATCATTTACCTTATTTCGATCCCATATAGAATGTATAAATGTAAGACTCAACGTCTTACTAAGTATCTTTTTGTGCAAAGTAGGTAAGTATATGTAATTGATCCTAAATAAATTCATAACTTTAAATAAAGTTTTAGTAAAAGCTACCGTAACACTGCGGCATACAAAAATATGTAGCATGCTAGTTGAGTACCTATTATGATTTGTTGGCCATTTTAAAAATATTCAATGCGCAATGTAGGATTCTATTCTACTAAAACATACGTTACTTTGTTATGTACTTACTAGAGAACCGCCCGCGCTTCGCTTCGGGACCCGTAGGTAAAAGCCGCGTAGGTCCCGCTCCCGTACCGTAGGAATCTCAGCTAAAAAGAAAATTACATGTAGTATTTAATAGCGTGATTCAGAACTTGCAAATGAATTTTACTAACGCCATCTATTAACAACTCCGGAACTAAATATCTAGCAACTAACAAAACATCGATCTTCCCATGGGAATGAGATGTTTTTCTGCGGTAAAAAGTAGCCTACGTCACTCTCCACCCTCCTAACTATCCCCACACACATAAACCATGTCATATAATAGCCATGTTGCGACGTGAAAGAGTCACAAACAAACAAACAAACAAACACACTTTCACATTTATAATATTAAGTAATAGTAATAGTAAGGATATTATTAATCATGTAGGTATCTATTATGTAATAAAATGACAGCTTACGTAGGTATTCAATCGAGTTAGTTATAAATAAAAAGGAATCTCCTTGAAAAGTAATTTAATCTAATCAAAAAAATGCAAGGGGAGACAACAGTAGGCGACTTGTACCTACGACCATTTTATGCCTTATTCCACTAACTGCTTTATATTTCCAAGTGGATAGTTATGGATAGTTTGTGTTTAACATAATTTAGGTATTGTCAGAATGGTTGGTACCTTATGGTGCGTACAGACTATATAACAAAACATGTTATAAAACATAGGTAAATAACATGTTTTTTTAATGTGGACGATATGTGTTACAAAACAAGTTATATAACATGTTACCTATTAGTTTTTGCAACAATGTTATATGCTATATTTTAAGAAATGACACGCATTGAATTGTTATAAAACACTGTTATACAACCAGGTTATTTTAATGTGTACGGTCTTGTTACATGTTTCATTGTTAGACAACAATGTTAGATAGTGTGGACGTGTTATAAAACAGAAGTTATATAACATGTTACATAATCTGTACGCACCCTAACGCACAGAAAATATAGGGTGTTTCAACAAGAGCTTTGTTTTTCAATTGCAACAAACACTGACAACATGATAGTTTTGACATTTAGTTTTTCGACGTATTCTTAGTAGATGCATTGACAATTGTTACAGTGAATTCAATTTCGCTCGAAATTCCCATTAAAATAATCAAAATCCACCATGAAAATGATTAATTCTGATAGAGTTACATTTCGTAAAAATCGTGATATTTTGGGACAACATAATTATGTGTCCTTCTGAGACCGAAATTTGGGTCGACAGGTCCGATACAAAATGTGCTTGACGAGTTAAAAGAATATGATTCTTAATAGCGGTCTCGGAAGGACTATTATGTTGTCCGAAAATGTCACGAATTTAACGAAATGTAACTCTATCAGAATTAGTCATTTTCATAGTGGATTTTGATTATTTTAATGGGAATTTCGAGCGAAATTGCATTCACTGTAACAATTTATTGTCAATGCATCTACTAAGAACACATCGAAAAACTAAATGTCAAAACTGTCATATTGTCGGTGTTTGTTGCAATTGAAAAACAAAGTTCTTGTTGAAATACCCTATATTTATATATATAATATATTCTATATAATATATAATATATATATGAATTATTTATAATATAATATAATAAATATTAAGTATTATAATATAATATGAAATAAAATTAAAAATCCTGTTATGATAGAAAATGGGAAAACAATAAAAAATCGGCCAAGTGCGAGTTGGACTCACGCACGAAGGGTTCCGTACCATTGTGTATAAAAACGCCAAAAAAATCTGGTCTGTTGTATGAAAGCCTCACTTAAATATTTACTTTAGTTTTTTGTAGCCACAAGTAACGCCATCTCTTGGACCGAAAGGTAACTAATTTATCGCTGAAGCGTCGAAGCCATATTTCGACTTAAATATTTATTTTATTCAGTGTTTTAGTATTTGTTGTTGTAGCGGCAACAGAAATACATCATCTGTGAAAATTTCAACTGTGTAACTATTACGGTTCATGAGATACAGCCTGGTGACAGACGGACGGACGGACGGACGGACGGACAGCGAAGTCTCAGTAATAGGGTCCCGTTTTACCCTTTGGGTACGGAACCCTAAAAATTGTAAATTATATGACCTTTTATTTTCAAAATCAAATTCATTTATCTACGAGGAACCTAAACATACGGTAATTCACTTTACAAGATAAACATGAAATTATTTAAAGATGTTTTATAATACACGTAATTATGGTTATTCAAAATCTAATCGTTTATTTAAAAAACTCAAATATTTAACTCTCCTCACCTCCAGAATAAAATGAAACTATTGTCAATTCTCCTTGTCTCTTATTTTAATATTAGCCTTTTCAACATTTACATTGAGGTATCTAACACCATAAGTCCAACAATTTTATAACAGGTCAAAAGTGTTAGTAGAATTAGCACGTTATCGCCCCGTTGCCCTTTTGATTGCGTATTATTCGCGTGTTTATACAGTTAGATCGCTTCCTAGATTGTTGCTATTGTGATAATGTTTTTGTTGGCGCGGTTTCGAAGGGGTCTTTAATTAAAAATGCTTCTTTGCAGGACCCAAGTAAACTGTATGTTGTAAAGTGACCTATACGTATGTACGTATGTAATTAATAATTATGTATGTATGTATGTATATTTGTGCGCCATTATCTCGCGTTTGGTTAAACCGATTTTGATGGGGTTTTCAGCATAGTATTTGTCAGACTTAAGAGAAGGATTTAGGAATATTAACCGCGTTTAACTGAACCGATTTTTACTTTTACGGCGTTAAAGTCGGTTCTATTTTGTTAAGAGTTATTTGTTTGAGGATTCCGTTTGCTTTAAATAAAAGATAATGCTTTACACCGATCTTACCTGATGATAGGTAATGAAGTTTAATGAATAAGTAGATATTAAATGTATAAAATAAAGATATTAAATCCAGCTACATGCTTATTGACTGTGATAGAAAAATATTTTTCATAAAAAACAAACTATCGCAATTGTTGAAAAGAAGTTTTAATAGAAATGTAAATACTTAAAACGCTTTCCAGTGAGATCATTTATAAATTTAAAAGTATTTTAATGATAACCTTCTCATTATAAACTGCCCGATACCAATTTGAAATTTAAAAGCTAAAGCACTATCTCGCTTAGTCCCCGCTAGCACGTCTCTCATCCAGCGTATTTATACATTACTCACGGCTCAAGTATCCGATTATATAACACGCAAAATTTCAATTACAACTTGTAATTAGTTTTTCGAGAGTTTTTCTTTCAGTCGAGGGAGTGTGGGGTAACTGGAGTGCGACGGAGAGGGCTGACAGACCATCTCCCTCGCGCATGCAGCTGCGGCGCTTTGAGTAATGTCCATGCCACTTATTTGATTATTTTTATGCAATCTGCGCAGGAAAATGAAGAATTTATTTACAGTATAGCCCACGAACTGTTAATTAATTTTACGGCGCTGCGTCGTACTCATTCCCATATTTTTATATAATATGATTGGATTGCATCCTTTACAAGTTCACCATAAATGAATACTCGTAAATAACAGTTCGTAGGTCTCTGGACTTTGGACGGATTGAACAAAAATTCATCAAAACAATAAAACAATTGGTAACTTTGAAAACTTATGATCTGAGCGGGAGAATGTTAACTAATAAAGATTTTTTAATTTTATATCCTATTTTAGAAGGTAACTGGTAGGTAATTCATTCTATCATAATTATCCTTTTCACTGTAATCTACTTAATCTAGCGGGGTAAATGTGGAAAAATTAGTGTACCTACTGCAACTGACTAACATAAAAACAATGAAAGTCTTAGTATATAGGTATTAAGTACACATACTCGTATCTAACACACAACGCTGTTGCCTATTTTATAATAGTTTCTTTTCCCTTATTTCCAATGGAAAATTATGAAACTTCGCGTCAATGTATGAAACACAAAGAATCTAATAGACTATATAGAGTTTATAGAGCGTAAGTAAGTGGCATGTTTGTTTAGTTAGTCTATTGAATGAGGCATATTGTTCCGAGGGTGACCCTTCATGTGGATTGGCAGGCCGACTGGCCGCTAATGCACGGAAGCCGGGCTATGCGAATTAATGGCAAGAATAATGGCGATCCCATTATGGATTGCCGCCAACATACTTTAGCCATGAAAAGAACCGAAAGTTACATTTGCGATACTCTGAATACTGAGCGCTCTTGCCCCCACCACCCCATTGGGTGGCACAGAGATGGTCGTAGAGTTCCTACTCTATGCGTATCCTAATTAATTAAATTGTAACGTAATAAATGTCTCAATGTCCGCCTGTTTACTTCTTTTCTAATTGGTTTTTACTAATAACAAAATAATTACTAAGTATGAAAAATTAATTAATTGGTCGTTGCATAAACACAAATACTTTGATGGTAAATGATGGAATATTTTAAATATCGAATGTATGTTTAATAAAAATTGGTTTTTAATGTAAAATTTTAATATATTGAACTCTACGAATACGCTGTTCTCTGTTATTTTCCACGAAGAACTTTTAGAATGAAAAGTCTTTAAAAACTGTTTTCAAGAAAATTAAATAATTAATATCGAGTATGTCTAGAGGTAGCTTTACATGATAATAGTCCTTATTCTAATTTCACTAAGATGGGCTATTATGGAAATTACATTATAATTTAATGACTAATGTATGAACCGTTTTAAGTAATAATATACATACTCGTAGATGAACAAAGAATTAATTTCATGTCAAATTAAAAATTGTTGGGGAATTTTTTACTACAAATTATAATATCTAAATAAATGAATGACGGCAAGATAAACCATCTGCTGATAGGTAAGTGGTCATCGTCAGCAGAAGGTATACCTAGTCAAGTTCGAGGAATGTGCATGAAACAAGCAAAAAAGCATTTCATGGTCGATTTTAAAAGTACATTGGTAGAATGAATGAAATGAAGTTAATGCGAACTTGGATATTACAAACTCTTAACTTTAATAAATACTTACCGTGAGTCGTCTTGGAAGACACACGGGCAAAAAGGAATAAAAAATACCATACGAGTTGTCTGCTGACCTTTTCCCTGGACTAACCACCCAAGTCCCTAAATTGAGTCTTGTTCTAGGTCGGTCACACAGTTGTGATGGGCGGCAGCGGAAGGGTGGTGTATGCAATGATGTATATTGGGTGTATGATTAGGTATACCACTGGTGGTACGACAAGAAATTTGACATTCCTCCTCGTACCACCGAGTTTGTAGAGCTGCACGTCCGTTTGCTATTTTAATTCCTTAAAAAAGCATACATACATAGTGCTGTCGGATGGTATGATGCCCAGCGACCCATAGAAGACACCGTTTATGGCGTTACTCATCGTCTAGTTTGACAGTCAGCAAATGCACCGCTAGAATGTGAAATTGACTGGGGCTTCGGTCTACCTTACCAAATTCATTAATAAGGAAGAAGTAAAACTCTAGTTGTGTGTTTCGATGTAAAAAGTAGGTACAGTGGGCCAAGAAAGTGGTGTACCAGTTTTCATTTAGTTTCCTAGACATCAAAAATTTCATAGTAAATATCACTGAAAGAGACGCATAATAATGACGTAAACCTAATTGTTAAGAATACGTACATCATATGTCACATTATAGGTGCAAAACATTTTAATCTTTATTAGAAACGGATAATGCATTAATTTGTGCAAAGAAGATTTAAATATTCTGAACAAAAGCATATAAGAACTATTTCAATTGACGAAATAATTCTTTTTAAAAAGAAAATTGACAATTGACATTTAGTCAAATAAATGCTAGTAATATAATAACAATTGGCTAAGTGCGAGTCGGTCTCGCCTATGAAGGGTTCCGTAGCAGCAAGTAACATAATAGGTATAAAAAAAATATTCGAGTAGATTGAATGAAAGGTAGGTAAATTGCGATTTACGATTTATGACGTATTAAAAAAACTACTTACTAGATCTCATTCAAACCAATTTTCGGTAGAAGTTTACATGGCAATGCACATCATATATTTTTTTAGTTTTATCATTCTCTTATTTTAGAAGTTACAGGGGGGGGACATATTTTACCACTTTGGGAGTGCCTCTCGCGCAAAGTTCAGAAAAAAATGATGTTAGAAACCTCAATATAATTTTTGACAAATTATTCATAGAGATATCCCACACGTATGGGTTTGATGAAAAAAATTGAGTTTCACTTGTAATTGTAAGTATGAGGAACCCTTATAATGAATACCGAAATTGTTGGATCTTTTAAACTGCTGGGCTGATTTCATTGATTTTCCGGCGTCAATGGTTCTATGAAGTTTAAACTAAGAACAAAACAAATGTCACGTATTTATAATCGGATAAAGATGGCAATAAAAGTTGTCAGATCGATCTGCAAACGAAACTAACCTTTATTACCTATGAATCTGCAAACGGCATTCAACCTTAGAGTGGTAAACCAATTCTTTGGCCGACCGTACCACAAATAAATTCATTAAGAAATTCTTCAATATATAATTATGTTATTTAATATTGAAACGAACAAAATTTTATAATAATTATACTTTTGCATCTATGTAAGATTACTTCTTAAACGATCGAACGATTTTGATCTTTAGCAAAATTGTGGAGCACGAACCCACGAAGGTTTCCGTGTTGGTACGACCAATTTTCGACAGATGGCACCACTGTCATTCTAATGAATTTCATACGCGGGCCAGGCCGCGGGGAACACCTAGTAATGTAATAAAATTTGTGAGTCTGCGACTAGCTAAGTTTAAAATCACACTGTGTCATTGTATCCGGATACATATTAAGCATACAGAATTAGTTATTGTGAGTACCCGTATGACAATAAAAATTATCACGGTAGACGGCTATACGTATGTGAGCCGATGCAGCAACGTCATGCCAAGTATTGCCGATCCCTGGCCCGCGCCATTACCCCAAGCTTAAAGCTCGAAGGCCAGCGCCGGCGCGCCACTAATTGGCAATTTGTTCGATCCTTAGATCTGACATAATGATGTGTTCGTTTATTTAAATGATTCGACGGAAAGTGCTCGCCTCTAACAATGTAGCCGCACTTGTGCCACCTTGGCTTACTCGCTTTCTTGAATACGGTCTGGGGTTAAAACTTTTATCTGGTGCCAAATCGTAAAAATGTTTAAACATTATAGCATTACGTTTTGAAAACAACCCAAGATCAAGTCCAGTAGGTGGTGTAGGTACCATTAATTTGTAATTGTAAATGTAAAACAGTTCGTAGTTCGATTTTGGTAAAAGGTTACGTTCAACCAATTATTGCAAACCAGTAAGATCAAAGTTATGTTTCACTAGCCGAGGGTAAATGCACTTAACATAAAAAGGTGTCACACGACATGTTTTAACGACAAGTAGCACTATCGATACAATGTAGTATGAAATAGTAGCACATGTTAAGTAAAGCACGTCATTAAAATTGTTTAGTGCGTAATAACCCTACTCAACCATGTGCCCATATAGGATGTAAAGGGCTCCATTCAACCTCGGAGCTAAGGCTACCACTCTGATGATTGTTGGTCCTCCCTGCTCTACCACAAATGAGGTAATTGTGATGTCCTCCCTGCTGAAGGGATTTGATAGCAGATTAATGTATGCATTAGTGTCGGTTATTTACCGCTTAACTAATTAGTTGCTTTTTAATTTTGAAAGCAATATATTATATTTTTTATTAAATGCATTTCATTATATCTATGCTACGAGGAAAATAAAAGAGAAATTGTGAATGTTCAGAACTAAGTTAGGTATATTTATCTACCTATGTTAGGCACAATACACAATTAAGATTTTTGGTGTAATTAAATAAAATTAAATTGCATTTAGTTCACGTCTATTTAATGGATTGTTGTAATTTGCATACAAATTCAAACAATATCAATGAAATGCAGCGCAACTTCGTGGCAATATACGTTCAAACATGGTTCAAACATATACATTTGTTTTTGACGCTCGGCCCTGACGCTTACAGTGTACCTATCTAGAAAAAAAAATCGCTTTGAGCATTATGTGGTTTGTGACCCTCGGAGAGTCATATAAAGAACATAAGGCGTGGTTGTTGCTTGGGTGCGTGATGAATCTTTCGCCCATAGACGGTTATGTGGTAAGAACTTTTACAAAGTATTTCCATAGAACCTCATTGTGCTGATGTCGATAATAATCAGAGCATAGAGAATTGGTGTGAAGGATTTTTTGTTATTGTTTATGTATGTTTCCTAGAGAGGTGCATAGCTTTCAGCTGATAAACATTTTATTACTCCTCTGGCAAGAAGAGTACAATATTTCTCGTTGGAGCATTAAAACTGTTAAACTTTCAAGTCTATAATATACTTAAAACAACACGTGGGTGATATAATTACACAAATTACACTATATAGTACATTTTATATATAAATAGAAACTAGACACGCTTAAAAGGTGATCGGAATGTGAACTTAGATTATGCACGTATGTCATTAAAATTGACGATTAAGCAACTTTGCATCAGGATTATTCATTAGCTTTCAAAAGTTTTTGTACCTCGTACCCGAGTGCATGACGCCGTGAAAGTCGATTAAGTTGGTCATTAGCCTTCAGTAGCCGGACTAATTAATACTGCGTTTTGAATAAAGCTTAGGGATAAGATCTCTCATGGCGGCCAAGAAAAATCAGAAATTTAATTAAAAATATTTAAGTGAGTTTTCACGGACGAGCGTGCGCCGCGCGGTTCTCAATAACTCACGCAAATTCTATTCTTTGCGTCAACTAAATTCTTAAAGGTATAAGTCACGGGTAACTCAAGTAGGGGAGATGTGCTCAAGACGGCATACTCAGGTAAGATGACACACCTACTATATTGCTTTAAATATTCGCGCTAAGAGTGCAATTGTGACGTTAACGGGAGTCTACATAGATGTCGCTAGTACTCAAATTCAGTATGGCGGAATAAGAACGCGGACTGGCAAGCAGTGCACGTTTTTGTGATTTTGACATGCTCAAAAGTTTGCTTTCGGTTTTGTTTGATGGTGAAAATACATGTAAGGTAAGGGTCTTTACTTTAAACTAATTTGAATTGTAAAAATGGGTTATTAAACTGCACAAATATAGCTAAAAACGCATCCTAACGTAAAAGGTATGGTCGTGACAATTTAAACCATAATTTTGTGACCGTTGGGTAAAATGACATACAGGGCGTGGGTGTAAGATGGCATACTATGTCATCTTATCCGTGTAAAATAGGATAGGAAAACTTACCTGTTTTCTTTTTTTATACAGAATGCCTGGCATTTACTAATGAACATCGACGCGAAAAAAAAGGCTATTGAAGCTGTGAGGGACAATCGAATGGTCTGGCTTATAGCATTGATAAGACGACATACCCTTAAGGTGTAAGATGACATACAGTAACCAACTTATCTCTGAAATGAAGAGAGGCGCTGTCGGACGCAATTCGAGAGGTAGTTACTGACAGACGAATGACCACATTGTACTTATGAATGACTTTTTAACATGACGGCATTAGTTCCAACTTTTGCAATTTCAGAGATAAGTTGGCGGCAATGTACCATGTCATCTTATCCTATACATATGTCATTTTACACATGTCAACCTAAGTGCCATTGATGTTTGTTTTCAAAGTTAATATGACGTTGATTGTTCTGAATTTTAAATAATTTTGTTGATTATGATACCTTTTAGAATATACGCAAGATGCTGATCTCATATGACTAAAATTATTTTAAATATTTCCCTTGAAAGAAAAAGTATGTCATCTTAAGCACAATTCCCCTAAGTCTTAAAGCTAAGTACATACCTACGCATTATAATTAACATCGTATTTAAAAACTGTCACTTAAATTATTTAAAGGGTCAACTCAGAGTTTATTGGGGAAAAAGTTGAAGTGTTATCCATCGTCCTTTCTCTGTCGTTTTTTAATTTGACTCGAATAATTTAAAAGCTTAAAAAAACAAAAAGGAGAAACAAACAGACAGACGAAACGTTACACTAAGATACCCACTTGTCTACACAGGGGCTTTAGGAGAACAAGAACACATAAGGCATATGCGTACTAGTCGTAATTATGCACGTACCGGTGCGCCGGCGACGCTCCGTCGATACTACTTACACGCACACATTGTGTGAGCTCATTAAAATTACATTACTGCTCTTATTTAAACAGCAAACAACTAAACGTTCCTAGTTAATGCGTTGCGACGTGAGACTTATATGGACATGCCCAATCCGAAATATAAAAACTTGCTAATTGTAGATAAAGTGAATTCTTGTTTACGAATATGTTATTGCAGTGTCTGTTGGTTTGGTCTTTATGCCTGTCATTTATACACAGGGCCAAAATAATAAATACTACTTACCTATTTCTTTAAACGTTTTTTTTTCTTTTTACCAAACATGTTATGGTTCCCTACTAGTTTTTTATAGTGAATGTCAAGAATGTATTTAAAGTCGAAATGTAATATCTGTATGTTACTTGAACTACATGATTCATTGTTTGTTTAACGACATAATGGGTTTTTTCAACACACTTGCTCGTAAAGTTGCTATTTTTTCTTTAGTCTTACGCCCGGAATGCGGTTTATTACACACTAGTGCGTTTTACTTTTCATTGCCGCACTAGTGTTTTTCTTTTCCACTTTTTTTTTAATATCCGTAAAGAGGTTGTTACCAAAAGATTTATTATTTTGTAAATAAATAAACTTGTAGTCAAAATCTGATAAGATAAGATTATACTTCATCTAATTATCTATTAAAGCATTTAAAAAATACAATATTTTAATTCATTAATTACCGTAAATTCTTATTAGAAATACATAATTATTTAGTTTAATATATTGTGGCTGAATGGCGGTGCTCGGTACCTCTGGACTTAACCTGCGCGCGCATAGTTATTCAACCAAAGATACGGCGCGCGAAAAAATAAACCTCCGCGCCATTTTGTGCAAACATTTTTTCGTTTTTAATTTGCTGATTTGTGACTGAAAAATGTATTTTATACCTACCTAATTGTTTTTTTCCTCGCAAGTGTGTTGAAAAACGTCGTATGATACGCGTGTGCTTTGTTCATTACAGTCTTGGCTCTATTACAGCCCTCGCCTTGCGGCTCGGGCTGTGCAATACCGCCTCGACTGTAATGACCAACTTCGCGCACTTGTATCATAATGTACTATTAAGGGATCTAAAGGAGTCGTTCGTATTGCAGGAGACTTTGCTTGCAAATTAGCGTGGTGTACACGGCTCCGTATAAAACCCTAAATATTTTAAGCAGTCGGTAGTTACGTGAGAAATACTTAAGTGCTTTTTAAAAAGAGAATGTTTATTAGCTTGGCCATTAGCGTTAACAGTGCTAAAGTAAGTAAATATTTTTTTTCTGTCAATAACCGACAAATGAGCAGAAAGATAAAGTAAGTATTTCGATGTAAGTGGCTGGGATAGCATATACAATAAGTATGTTCGCAACACTAAGAATATATTATACGTAAAGAATATAGTTATGTAAATGTAAGGTATCTAAAATATTATAAGATTTTTAATAGGTACCTATACCTACCTACTACCTATATCACATTATATATTATTTTTAATTTTATTTATTTTTCTGTAATATTGTGATCATACACACAACACATTCTACGGACTTTGGTTACCTGAAACTATATATTATGATAAAATTAAATTAAATCACTGATTACAGTACACGAACATTTACATTTGGCACATATAAATACGTGTTTTGGCGCATATTAATGCCAATGTACTTGGATTCCCAATATCGCCATTGGAATTAAGTGTACCTATGTACCTAGGTGCCTTAGGTACCCACAGATTGCAATCGAACATTTAGGTATCTGTCGCAAAAATAGGTATCTGAACAAACCGGAAATCGAGGTACGAAAGAGGAGTAGAAAGATAAACTGATATTACACTATCCTAATCGGGGCTTTACATTATACCTACAATTTGCAGAGCGCTAAGTGAGCTAGCGTGCTAAAATCGCATAGTGTAAAGGCAGTTAGACAGTAACTAGTGCAGCGTAATGTATGAAAACATTAGTTAGTGCACTGAGTTAGCGCTCTGCAAATTGTATAATGTAAAGCCCCCATAATAGTAACAGTAACAGCTATTGTTTATTATGGTTGTATGCTGTAATTTTAATTATTTATTATTTTGGCATACTTTATGTATAACCGTATGTGGCAAATAACTAAAGCAGTTTTAAAATGCAATGCAATTTTATTAAATTCTTGCATATTACAATAATAATTGAAGTAAGAGAATTTAAATGCAGGATTGACGTATTGAATTAATGTATCTAGTATAAATAAAACGCATTAGCGTAACTTGAATTAGCAACCGCAGTAAAATTAATTAGATAATGCGTTTTGCTACGTAACAAAGTAAGGTAGGTACCTACAGTAAATAAGATCATTAGCTGTATTACATTTACTTAATTATACTACTTACTTACCCAGTGTTTATTTATCTAACCATCAATTTCCTGCAGTTGATTTACATTTAAATGGATTTATTTAACTTGCAATATTTACACACATCAAAAGTGTCTAGGGATCAACATATATTTTTGCAATAACTTTTCTCCTGATTGATATTAATTAAAATTTTCTTTAAGGATTCATCAAATAAAGTGTTTTCGTTTGTCACAGTAACGATAAACCAAGTCACCTTTGCATTAATAAAGAAATTTGCCATTTTCCTAATAAAGGGATTTTTGACATTTGAACCACTAACATTAAAGTTCGAAAAAAAGACTGAAATAACAGTTTTCTTTAAAATTTTATTGGGTAACTTAAACAATTAATAATCCGTGTTTCTACCGCGAACACTAACAACACAAGAACATCGGTTTGGCATACTCAAAATGAGTTCATCCAAATCACGCTGTGGAATGGCCGCCCATGTTCGTTGCAACAACAAAAAAAGGTCTTCTTGCCACTGGATACCCTCCATATTCGGCAGAGCTCTTCTCTGTAGCATATCCCATGCATGCTCAATCGGGTTCAAGTCTGGCGACTGAGCAGGCCAGGGCAGGACATTGATGTTAGCTGCGGCGAGAGTCTGTCTTACAACTCTTGCGGTGTGCGGTCGTGCATTATCATGCATTAACTGAAATAAGGGACCGATTTGCACTTGTAGAGGAACGATGACGTCTGATACAATCGTCTCAGCATAAATTTGAGCGTTGAGGTTGCCTCTGATCCAAATCAACTCAGTTCTTCCGCCGATCCAAATACCCGCCCATACCATGATGGTTCCACCACTATAAGGATGGGCTTCCTGGCAGGATTTTAATCGCTGTTGGCGTCCAGGGGTTCTCCAGTGTCGTATACGTCTTGTATCCGGTCTCATAAATTTATTACAAAGCCACATCTCAATCTCAAGAAATCCGCATAAAAATGCTTGATCCCTAGACACTTTTGATGTGTGTAGCACAAAACGTGGGTTTCAAATACTTCCTCTTATTCTACTATGTATAAAATTATATACCTACGTACGAGTATAACCAAATCCATAGTTCTCTAACTGGAACACCATTGCTGTTAAAATAATTATTACACGGTAGAAATGGTACTAGGTACCGTGGCGGGCGGTGGTACTACTACCTAGGGCGAACTTTAAGCTCCTAAACTAAACCGATTAGACTCTAAGGCGTCGGGCACACGGCACCGCGCACCGCCGCGGTAGGCGGTGAAGCGGTTGTCAAGTTGTATTGGGGTCTATGAAATCCGTTGATGCCCTAACACACGTACACCGACTGACCGCGCGGTCGAGCGGTGCTCTCACCGCCACCGCCCCTCCGCGCTGACGTCCGCGCGGAGGGGCGGCGCCTAACACACGAGGCACCGCATCACCGCGCGGACCATCGTTGGTGCAGGGCGTGTTGCAATTGAATGAAGTCGGTCAAAAATGGATTTCGATGTCGAAAAGTTTATTTCGGAGATTGAAAATCGCAATTCTATCTGGGACATGAAAAGCCCACAATATAGTGATAGACTCCTTAAAATGAAGCAATGGGAAGAGATTGTTAACTTATATTTGGAGCCAGAGCAAAATTCTGACAAAGAAAAAAAAGAACTTGGTAAGTTTAAAAAATATGCCACCACTTCTGCATCCATTCTTGCGAGTGTCTGTGATCAAACTGGTCAAAACCGCGTTAAACCCATCCGCGCGGACAGGCGCGTAAACCGCCTCACCGCGGGGACCACCACCTCGAAATCCGCTTTACCGCCACCGCCTACCGCGGCGGTGCGCGGTGCCGTGTGCCCGACGCCTAACACTTATTCACTGAGCATTAGGAATAAAAGCATGTCTTACATTTTTCAAACTGTTACCTGTGCTATTATTATAAATAAGTTTACTAGCTTCCGCCCGCAGGTTTCGCCCGCGTGGAATTCGTTTAAACTTCACCCCCCTACTTCAGCCCCTTTGGGGTGGAATTTCCAGAAATCCTCCCCTACACTCTCCAAGGAACATGCATGCCAAAGGAGACGGAATGTGAGAAGTGAGGAGGTGGAATATGAACATGCATGAGACATCGCTTTTTAGATCGATGATATTGTTAGTACATTGTACATATTCCGTTTTTGCGGAAAATGATGGGAATAATGAAATAAAGTCGTCTTACGCACCGCGTAAACACATAGTATCTACTTTAGTCGTCGCGACTTAGTGATATGATGTAACTAGATTTTTAAATATGATGAGGGTATTGAACAAGCTGTTCGCTCCAGGCCCAAATCTGATGTTCTCCTTTCTTCCGTTCAGTAGTTTCGGCTGTGCGTTGTCTGTCAGTCAAACCGTAACGCAAGAGTTTTATAGATATAGATTTATTAGTCTATGGTAATATTGTATAGGAACCTAGCGATGACTGCCTCCCTCTTATCGGACGCGATGACCGCCACAACTAAAATTATCAATAGCTTTTTCTGCCACCAGTACCTACTAAAAATACTCAGATGTAGGTAGGTACTGTGACTTAGGCTGGCCGCATACATCCGGAATTTCAGATCCGGAATGTCAGATTCTGAAACCTGAATGGAAACTTTTCATACAAAATGCTTGACAAGCGCAAAGTGGGGTACGCTGATAAGGACACCAGGATCTGATGATGGCATCTTAGAGAAATCGAGGGGAACTTTCGAAAATTGTAGGGACGACTAGTGTGTTTGTGATTATTTTCATACGTAGGTTAAAGCGCTACAATTTCATGAAGGTTTGGAGTCGATCTGATGAAGCTGAAGGACAGTCGAGGGAACTCCTCGAAAATAGAAAAAAATAAAATGAAATAATTTTATTCGAACTTGGTTTTTACAAAATCTTTTCGAAAGTCACTCACTCTACGCCATCGCTTTCACAAATCCCTACGATGAGTGGGCCTTGGTAGAACAAGCGGCAAGAAACTCCCAAGGAGTTTTTTTCCGACTTACAGTTACAGAGAACATTTATAACTACTTAATTAATGGCTATATTTCAAACTCATGTCCAGGCTATTTATTCATCTTGAAAAAATTCATTCAGATTATAATAACCCTTCATCATAAGAATGTCCTCAACGATTAACTACAGTTGTGTAGTGTGGGCTTGATTAATTTGTAGCGACGAGAACTTTACACCTAGATTTTGAATTGAGCGCCATCTGCGAGCAATTTTTAAGTTATCTCTGCTTGTCGAGGTTGAAGTTGGTTATTTTTTTGTAAAAAGCAATAACGTTCGTAATTTTTTTACATTTATTCATACTGAGTAGCGAGCGCCACTAAATTGCAACAAAAGGGACAACAGTGGAATAAAAGACATTTGCGCATTAAATAAATATATTTATTTACACAGTAACAGTAAATTAAAAATTACTCTGTCGATGTATACGGAAACTTTATATCGAATTTTGCGATAGGTATGCAATGAAATTTGTTACACTCTAGACTTTATTACTCTAAATGACGACTGTTTGAATTTTTTACATAAATACATTCAAGATAGAAATCTTTATTTTACATCAAGTATATTCAAACCTTAAAAAAATTAAGCATATTTCTAATAATCTTTTAATATTTATTAAACCACTTTAAATTGTATACTGAAATTAAAGAAAACAAAAATTCCCAGGCAAGGAAATCATTTCAATAACAAACGGAAAAGTGACAAATAACAGTAAAAATTTATAATTATTTAAATTTCTATGTAGATGTACTAACTAATAAATTGCACCACTTTAAAAAAAAACACTTCTACAGGTACTGCCATCTACATATAAACTGTAACCCATACTAATTATAATGCGAAGACTAATAAAAATTCCTCGAACGGAAAATTGTCTTTGGTAAAATAACATTAAGCACCTACAATAAAATGGAATTTCATAATTAAAATAAAGTATATTCGATAGATTTCATACCTTGTATGATAACAACTTTAAGGTTTACTACTGTACATACAATTTTAATAACAATGAGATCGATTTTATCAATAAAATGGTGATTTAAATTTGTGAACCAGACCTGGCGTTCTTTGAAAAGTTGAACGTGACACTTGATTTATTTAAATAAACAACAAACTACTTACAAAATGCATTTCTATTGTTCTGTTGCATCTAATTTGATAAGCAAACGTTTATTAATATACAATGAAATTGGAAACGGGCGATGGTTCTGCGCGGAATAAATTGTTCAAGCTGTTCGTATAAACATCAATACCAAATAATGACATCCAAAATTTATGGACCAAATCGCTTACAGATTTTCTCATTTGCTTTGTTCCTTACAATATGAGAATGATTTATAGCACGTGTCATGCTTTCTGTATTTATCATCGCTACTGTTTCTTACATAATAATACACCATGTTCAAGTGGCACTCGACTCATTATTTTAGATTGTGGTTTTAGTTTCATTTTCCTGATGTACGAAAATTATAAATTGTTTGTTTCAGTCTTATCTTCGATATTAAAAAAAATAAAGATTTCATATTTTGATTTAGATTTGATAATTAGATACCGAAAAAATTGTTAATTACTAAAAAGTCATTAAACACAGCATATTCCAAGTTTTGGTTTTCCAAGCAGCCTGTTCTAATTTTATGTTCGTTTGTTTTAACTACATAATATCTAAATCTGTACAAATAATCGAACAGTTCAAAAAAAATTATAAAATAATAATGACAGGAGTTCCATCAAGGTAATAATAAGTTTTGAAAAAAAAATTTAGATGTTATTTAATAAAAACGTAATAACTTTAAGTCAAAATTAAATGCTAGGTAGAGCCCTCATTACAAAGTTCCGAAATAAACATTTCAACGTAGTAGATGGATATTGAAATGTATGAGTAGCAATGTAAAGTTAAGTAGATAATATTATTAAATTGTTATTTACTATCCTTCGAGTGCTCCTTAAACAACAGGGTGCTAACATATTATTGTAAAATAGGTACTTAGAGGCTTCCCAATAAAACGCGTAAAACCTTGAATTTAGTATTCTTGTTTGTTATGTATTATTCGAGTAAGCCCATGTGAAAAAATATACCGAGAAAATTGTTATTAACGATTCCATACTTATTTTGTCAAAGTTATCAATATTTGAAGTAATTTACAAGTTTTAAGGAAAGCGTCCTCTTATAATACAGTACTGTGGCAAAGTACAGTATAATACAAACAAGCGAGAACTCGCGCGTCCTACCCACGCGGCGGTCCTATCTTAACATGTAGACTCAAATCGTATACATAATGGAAATATCGTGTTCTGACAACGTTATCGCGTCTCATCCCGGACATTTTGTAAAGTGGCCACATATCCACAGCCCGCCTTCTAGCCTAATGTACACTCCTCCGGTGCTTTTAAAGTATGTTCGTCGAGACACTTCGATGTAATTCTGCACTTAGACGGCTTTGCATTTAATACCTACATGGGTCGCTTAGCGTTACCAATTTTACTATATACAAATTGCACTTCACTTTCTTCGCTATTTGCTCGTAATGTTTTTAAATGTCTTTATAATGTTCCTTATTGAAAAGTAAAGCATGAAGTAAGAGAGTCAGTGCCGTGATCAGCAAGGGAATTAAAGGAACGTCGCCACTAATTCTAGTTTATGATAAGACGTACTCGCCACGCTGTCAGAGACGACTCGCCCCAATGGACGAGTCTGCACGGTTGCAAGCGTCTCAAAAATCCGACGGCTCTCAGTGAGGTTTCACCTGCGAATGGAAATTGTAGGTTAGCAATAATCTTATGCATGTAAAAACTACTATCTCATACTGTAGTTGCCTTTGAAACGAGGTGTCGCGAGTTTTACTTCCGGCTGTCTTAGTTCTTAGTAGCTAAAATCTGTTCTTAGTAGCTAATGTCTTATATGTATAATTGTGTATTGTATCGATAGGGGGAATCTTGCTGCGGAATATATGGGACATTATATTCATAATTGCAAATTACAATTACATAATGGACGCCCAGAAATATTCTAGCGTGCACCTTTCGAGAAAAGACGTAGAGCGTTCTTGGCGGGAGCATTTCTACACCCCCGGATGTAATCGAAATCCGTAATCATAGTTACATTTTGGGCAAAATTCACCAAAAAACATGGTAATCTGTAATAATAATTACATTTTCCCTATATCTGACTGCGTAAGTTGATATCAGTAGGTATGTGAACGTTTATTTATTTACCAGGTTCACATTCATTGTATACACGATTTAAGTAGGTAGGATATTTAAAGGCCTTCTGTTGTACTACATAAACACGAATCAAATTATAAATACTCGTATACCATGATTCCCTGAGTTTGGTGAATGAATCTGGGCATAAACATAGTCAGCCCTTGTTGAGTGAGAATCGAAACCTTTCACACAGCTGTGACTACCGATTGTAGGTACTATGGGTCGAAAAAAGTTTATCTTTACAACATTGTAGCAAACAAAGTCACTGTCTGTCTGAACGCGATAATTTCATGAACTATTGCGCGGATTTTATGTGGTTCCTAGCAGTAGATAGAGTGATTCACGAGAAAGATTTAAGTGTATGGAGTAACAAACAACTATTGTTGTGAGTGCGGATTTTTGAACGTGAACTTTTCCATGATTTATTGTTATTTTATTCTGACAAATATTGTTTCAGTTATACCCTTACTTAGTTGATACCTTAATTTTATATTTTGTGCTTTTTTACACCGTTCTGTAATGACAATAAAAACTTAACCGCAAAGTTTATATTCTCGAAACGAAGCCAAGAAGTATAAATATCTAAGTATTCCTTGTTTCGTGAATACCATGGACAACACACGAGAAAAAGACACACATGCCGAGACCGAAAAGAGAAATTTAAACTCACTCTTATTTAGGAATGGAATAGCGATAACTTGTTACTTATGAAAGATACCATGTAAATTTTGAACGAAATAAATATTTTGTGTGTTAACCATTGCGGCAAAGTTGTCATCACGCGAAAACTATGTAGTTCCTTACCGAGGCAATAAGTCGGCGGGCGGCCGGCGGTCATCGCGCGGCGTCGCACACGTCGGGGTCGGGAGGGCTGCCGTAGCCGCTGGACGCGTCGTCTGCGCCCGCGCATCCACCGTTGTCCTTGTCCACCATCGCTCCTACCACTCCTGCTGGACATCCGCCAGCGCCGCCCACGTAACCGCCGCTAGGTGACTGCGGTGAAAATTGTCTCATTTAGATATCAACCTTATCGCAATAATAGTAATAGATTAGAATTTACTTCGTAAGCTTTACTTTAATTTCAGTATGAAAATGAACAGTACAAAGGATGCTAAAAACACAAATCAGCAGAATTTATAGGCACTTCCATAGCAAGAATGGTGGCGGTCCAGTTATCCCCAAAGACATGTGGTCCCAGGACCAATGGTCACTCAAGATGAGAATGTGGAATCAAATAGGTAATGAGAAAATGTATTACAACGGTATAACACGCGCAATAGCTAGGTAAATGCTACGCTAAGTAGGGTATCTGTTAATTGTACGAACGAATGGAATTGTGATTTGATTCGATTAAAGTCTTGTCATTGTAATAGGATAATATTTATTCTATGATACTTTTGCTGGAATATCATAGAAGGGAGAAAATAATATATATGAGTTTGTCAACGACGGGCTAAATCATAAGCTTGTGTGGAGGTAATTCGATTTTCAATGTTGGCAATTCCCTTGTCAAGTTCCCAACAGTAGACCGTGAGCGCAATCAAAAAGTCGATTAGAAATGTCGTGCGGCTGAATGGTTCCCTCCACTCGCGCAACTCATAAAATGATATAGATTCCCCCACATTCACATTCCGACAAGCGTTCGTACGAGAAAGATTAATGATCACAAAAGAAACATAATAAAGTGGAGATAGAATCTCCTACTAACAGTGTCCTTGTGGGAGTTATTTACTCTGCGGAGCCTACTTTTTCACGTGACTTTTATTAAAGATGCGGACAGTCGAAAACAACATTGTTTAGATGGGAATTTAAAAATAAGAGGCAAACAAGTGGCAAAAAATTTTAATTGAATGCGTGATAAATCGATAAATACACAAGAGACAGGGTAAATTATCACTTACTGATTCGTTCCTTCAGATAATTATCCTAGTGAATAGTTTTTTAATATTAATATTTAATAGCTGAGTAGGAGGCATAGTTACTATTTTGTTTCAGCAATTCTACAATCCCTATTGGTCCACGTCAGAAGAAACTTAGTAATTGCAACGTCGTGGCGTGTGGTGGTCGCACCACGCCGTGAGAACGGACGGATGGTGTCGATGTCAGGCTTGTTATAGTACACGGTTGATATAATTAGAACTGGACATGAAAGGTCGGAAATTACTTATTCAGACTTTTATATGCTGACTGTATCATTTTTCCAGGACCGCAATAGAAACCTATATACAAGTAACTTATTTCATCCAGACACAAAAACATCAACAGTCTTGTCCAGCTGTTTGTACAAAACTATTTTAGTTTTTGGTCAAGCTATTGTTCCAATTCTCATCAGATACATTGTAAGTAGGTTAAAAAAAGGAATTACAATTTAATACCTTACTAGATTGTAAGAGTAAAAATATAAGAGAGTTAAAAAAAGTAGATAAAAAGCAAACTTTAAAGACTAAGAAGAAGATTGGTAGAAAATATGAACGGAATAGGAAACTAGGACAGCAAATGCAAAAGAGTATTTCATAGAAAGACCGTAAACTAGGCAATAATAAAATAATGACGGTTATAAACTACGAATATGTACTGCGCTAAGGGTCATTTGAAGGTTCAAAAGCTAATAATATTAACCTGTAATCCACTAACTTGTCTCCTGATGTGCGCCAATCCACTGGGGTTAGCGGCCATACTCGCGAACACCAGTCTCTCCTCGTAATCATACTCGCAAAGTATCTTGTTGTCGCACAGATAGAATCTGTCGCCTACACAGAACCTGCACAAATTTATTACGTCTGTGTAACTCGGGTTATGGCTAGTTAAATATAATGAGGAGCGATACGTAGAAAGCATTACACTAGAGTTCAAGTTAGATAGCATTTACACATTAAATTTAATGCCTTTATGTTCATTTAGTACTATTAATAGCCATGTGGTAAATTTCGTAGACAGTATATTTGAATTTCATCAAATGGAATGGCAATTACCTGTGGTTACATTGCTGACAAGCGAAGCATTCTAAGTGGTAAACGAAGCTCTTCGCTCGCATGACCATTTCGAAGGCGGGAATGACTTTGTTACATGCCACACAGTTGCCTGTCGCACCGAATAACCTGTTGAAATACAGATTGTTAGAAACATTAAACTACATTAAGATAACTGTTTTATGTAATCTGTTGTGTTATTTGTGTTTTATCTATGCATCTCAAGGTCTACACTCTACGCTTTTCTTGTCCATTAAATCTCTGGTCTGACCGAACCAGTATATAATTTTCATTTAACATATTTTAATAAAGGTTTTTGAAGTTATACTTCTTTAGGCGCGTTATGGAAAAATAATGAGAGTGAAATTTTACGATGCGCGCGCATCTGTAACACAAAAATTAACAGTATGAAGTTAGGCGCGTTATGGAAAAATCATGAGTGAAATTTTACGATGCGCGCGCATCTGTGACACAAAAATTTACAGTATGAAGTTGCCGGCTAAACCACTCATTGGCCTTTGTCAATGTAACTCTGACGTCTCTTTAGTTTTGCTTTTGCTTTTTATCGAAATTATTTATAACCAGCCAGGTTTGTTTTGACTTGTTTGTGGTACATTGACATGACATACTATGCACAGACTAGCTAAAGATTAATGTTTCGTTATACGGTATGCAACGACTAGTCTTTTTGGTAAAATATTTAATAAAGGTTTTTAACTGCAGTATAACAGTAAATAAATTATAACTAAGTATTCAAAGATAGTTTAGGATGACTATTAGTGATTATGCTACCATTCCATCAGTATTTTCTTAAGACGTTGTCACGTTCAACTATCGTCAGTAAATCGACTTTACAGACAACCAATTTTTTTTAGTATAATTAATACTAAATATTATGAAATTATTAACGTTGAATATTTATTATTTTAATGATGCCAAAGAAGTATAACTTCTTACGCGCGTAGGTACATAAGTACACGCAATCTAATTTTTTCACTGATAGTTATTTCTTGTCAAAGCACTTTTGAATTAAACTATATTATATTCAGTTAAGGGAACACTCCACCAACCCGCATTGGAGCAGCGTGGTGGAGTATGCTCTAGACCTCCTCAGTAATGAGGAGAGACCCGTGCTCAGTAGTGGGCCATTAGTGGGTTGTAGCTTAAGGGAACAGTGTATTACCTAAGATAATCTCTCTTGCAGAGCATTAGATCGGCTTTGTAGTAGAGCTTGGATCCGACTTCACCGAGGCGGCAGTCACAGCACCCACACTTTAAACAATCTTCGTGCCAGAATCGCTCCATAGCCTTTAAGAGGAATCTCTCAGTGATAACCTTCCCACACTGGGCGCAGAGTCTGGCTCCACCCGCGTTTCCAGCCACAACGCTTCCCAAAGCATATTTGTTGTCTTCCTGTTGACCTGGAACAATATTGTATACATGTACTAAACAGTATCTACCTATAAAATAACCTTGTTATATTTTCAGACATTTGTGAACTATCCCATTTTAAATTTTGGTGGTCCCAGGATAGGTAAAAGATCTAACAAGTAGGTATTATGCTGAATCTCTTTTGACTGTGTAATATGTGACAATGGAATTTCGACACTTTTTCCTTCTTTAGTAATTAATGTATAATTTTTTTGTACCTACTTCCTTGTACCTACTTTTACTCCGTTGTCCGAAAGAAATCAATAGGTAGGTATAATATAAAATGGCTATGTGTTATTTTAAAGACAGTTTTGGTAAAAACTACAGGTTACAGTAAAATAGGTATAACGTGTAGGTAATTATGAATTGTGTGATAAATTAGCTGAAATTGATCATATCCCGTTATAAAATTTTGGTATTTCCTGCAATTAAATTACCACATTTTTAACTAAGCACTACACATATCTAGACAGCATAACAGAGTTATTTACACACACGAAGGCGATAATGCGATTTTAATTACAATATCTAGTTAATACGAAATTAGACAAACAAATGCAGCAACGTAGTGATTAATTTAAAATAACCGCGGTACAATGCATTCTGTTTCGCTACACACTGCTGGGTAATTGTTCATAATATGAGACTCATTATGGCATTTATCTAGGCTCGATTGTTTTCTACAGTGTAATTGCGTCAATTAATTCGAGTAGACACATATTGCGTGACGCGAAGTCACTGCTCGCTGACGTCATTAAGATGCGCATACGCATATTATTCGTGCAAAAAGCTGCAACGTGCTACTTAAGGTCTTATTGTTCGAACAAAACATAAAAAATATACAATGTTCATGTAATGAGAGTTTTGCCTTATTTGTACTACAATGTTTGTAATTAAAGTCTATGGGTACAGGATTGAAGTCGTTTTCTCCGGCAATTTTAAACTTGTTTGACTCTATGGTATGATAATCTTGTCAAACATTATTAACATAATAACGCAATAATAAATACTAAATACAATTTAAATTCTAAATAATAACTTTTTCATGACCGAATCTTACAGAGCCATTTATAGCTTACGTATGACAATATACTTATTTTGATTCAATTTATCATATCCAGACAACTTCATCATTAAGATCTCTTACACCAAATCAATATGCCCCAAATACGCAGACGATGTAGAGAACTCAGTGACCAATATGATTGAAGTGTATTACCAACGTGTACGTTAGTTAACAATCATTTCCAATTTATCGGAACACTGTCCACATAATAATGGTGAGCACGTCAAACCAATCAAGGGTCCAATTGAAGAGGTAACTAGGTGGACACAACTCGACGCAATCGATCAGTGGCATCGCCGCACGATACATCTCGCTTATTGAAGCAAACGTCGAGACAATAAAGTTAATTGGAGTATATTAATGACGGATCGTTAATAATAAAATAATAAAGATGACGTACGGCCTTTGGGCGTCGCAATTCGCAATTAGTGCGCCGCGGGGAGCAAGCCGCGTCGGAACGGGATGTGTTGTAGCGCGATACAGGAACGAGGAGCGAGTTGAATATTTTATAATGTATCTTATTTCTCAAAGAATATCTCTGACATTATTTATCTTAATGGATAAGATAAATAATAGTTTGAAGACAATTTTAATAGATCGAGATCTCTACTGACTGAGATGTATGTATAAAACTGGTTGCAACACGAGTCTGGCTACAAATAAACATTAAGCAGTTACTTCGGTGGTATTGGACAATGCCATCACAGAATTTATTTTGACCGAATTATTTTTTACTTTAAAACAATAACTGCCATTTTCTAATAAATGAATCAGATGCGGCACCGTAGCACATCTTAATCTGAATATTTTAACGACGCAACTAAATTAGCGTTTCGGAATGTATTGCGGAGTAATCTTATCATTAATCAACTAATAAAGACTTTGTCTCGACAACGCGCATTTCTTTATAATGTGAAATATTCCTTTCCTAAGCTAATTATATTATAAAAACCATTTAGTGATAACGTAGTAATAAATTTAAAGCGTTTGCATAATATATCGCTCTTCGTAAAGCACTAGCGGTAAGACAAGTTAACATTACCGCCCACCAGTTCTCACAGGATTATTATTACACTTGTGCGAGCGCAATTATTTAGTCGGGTAGCAATTAGAATTAATTAAAGTAACAATTAGTGAGGACCGAACAGAAACGCTTATGCGATAATGCATTCAATTATATGAACTTTTCATTCGGGCTGTATGTAAATAGCTTTTTGTATTCGTCTATATTTAAATTAATTACTTTGAATGCTGTTCTAGTGATGACTTGATCTCATTAAAGCCAACTACTGAGCACGGGCCCTCCACAGTACCACATAGCTCTAGTATGGAATATTGAAGGTTCTAACTAGAGGTATTTGAACAAAAGTAAATTTTTCTTAATAAAATGGTCATTTAGAAACATTTTATAACTTAGATCTTACAGCAAAATGCCAATACCAATCAAGAATATCGTAATTAAGTATCGTAAATTTCATTACTCATTTGGCTGTGGATTTCCTCATCTTCAAAATGTGTAGAATTCCTATGAGATAAGAGTCTATTAATGATGTTTGCGCCAAAATGAAGAAACAGTATTTTTCCGTGGAATGATTCCACGACTGCCGCCGTGCGAATACCAAGACAGTCCCGGTGGCTGTTGGCGTGTTTTGTCCATTTCAGGGCCTGCATGTCGTTAATGCTATAATTATGGAGCGACTTCGCATCGTTCTAACAACCAGATCGATATAATCGATTCATGGACTCGCTACGTTGAAGTTAGCCTTTACATCCTTCCAGCAATATTAAATGGAACCTATTTGCATACATAACTTGGCTTATAATTCAAGACGGGTCTGGTTTCCACTGCTTTTAATTCAATTTAAAATGTTAGAAATATGAAGTCTTTATTATAGGTAGATTACATAAATACAAAACAACTACATAAAAAAGCACTTAGTTAGTTCTATAATTAAAATAAATTTATGGGTTATTTAGTAATGTTTGTATGAGGTTTCATTAAATAGACGCGACTCACGTGCAATATTTGTTGATCTAACCGTTAATAGGGACCTAAAATTATCATTAGGTATAAAATTATTATTCTTCAATTAAATTAAATCTGTTAACCCAATTACCTCGTGTAAAAAATATTAACAGTAGGATAAACATTATGGAAATGTAAAAATTTGTCGACAAGGAAATTATTTCTAACTATATTCATTGCCATAAAATTTATTCGGAAACAATCATGAAAATAAAAGGAGTTTGAGAAGTCTTACTTACTCACCCATAAATAAACATATACTCGATATTTCGAATGTACTATTTACGAATTCGATATTTCTAATCTGGAGGGAACTTGCTACTATACTTTAGTATGCAAAAATAACTAAATTATGCCAAAGTTTACGAAAGATAAGAACCATTTAGATGCCACAGGGTTAATGTAAATATTAATCAATTCAATTTATAAAAAAATACTTTTTTATATAATTTTTTTTTCAAAACCTAAAAATACCAGTAATTTTTATTTTTGCAGACCATAACTTTACTATTAACCTGGTAAGGATTTTCGGATCCACGTAAATAAACGAACTTTCGTCTGAAATAACAGCATTAACGACGGCAAAGTCGATGAAAAAAACTTACATATCAAATAATATTATTGTAATTATATTATTATACGAAAAAATATTATTACAAAGCAGTCGGTACTATTAACTGATAAAAATTTACAACATTTGAATTGTTAGACTTTAGATCATCATGTATCATCTGCATAAACGGGTACTTGTATTGTACTCGAAGATACAACAATATTACCTAACGCATGTTTACGCTCGAGTATGCTACAAACACTTTTCGAGATTGGATACCGACAATAAAGGAAATTCGTACCTAATACCAAATCAACATATTGCATGCGTGTTATTTTTATTTTACTGTGAAAGCGTATTATTTTCTTTTTATTACTGTTGCTGAGTCGAGAATTTGAAAGAGACTTGGCTACCGAATTGGTACAGTGGTGTGATTTCGCCAACACTGCCGAGCCGCCGCCAAACATATTAAGGGACTAAAATGAAAAGAAGTCCGGAAATGCATGGAAAGTAATTAGTTTTGGCGTGAACAAACCCCAACACGAAGCTTTTCCTGTACGTAGTACTTACGTAGGCGCCAGTTTTTAACAATATTTAATGCATGGCATCTGTAATTGGCTTCAGCGCAACTTAAACTACTTCGAGTCTAAATTACCGGAAGGCTTAAAATAACGTTCCGTATTAATTTTACAATGATCATGCTTTGCTGTCATTATTTTGGTTTCGTAAGTGGGCAACTTAGTATGGAGATTGTATTATTAAAATTTGAAAAAAAATAAATTATGTTACAATGTTAAAGTGCTTGTAGGTATGTATATTTTAAAGGAGGGCTATCAGCTTATTGTTGATACTTAACCATATCACTGTAGTTAATTATTGTATTGTAAAAGTAGTCAGCAACTTCAATCAGATTATTTGCCACTGCTTAGATTAATCTATTGTGTTACTGTTTGCACCTGGGTTTTAAATATTATGTATACGTACCTACCTCTATACAAATAGGACAACTCATATCGTGGTTACAACTCGTATCGTGGTTACCCAATGTAAACAGTCCACAATCCGTTGCAGTAAGGCTTAAAATATGATATTCTTAATATTCTTATAGTTTAATGACTCCAAGTTTCATCTCTTGTAGGCATATAAATTTCCTCCAAACTACATGATTTGTGGGTTATTATAACACCAGCCGTGTCATACCTACTGCCGCGACCAAATGATGAGCGTAAACCATTTTCACATAACATCTTGTGGCATTAAATAACATCTCTTTCTATTTATTATTTTTAATCTATACTATACTAAAACCCAACGGAACAGTCCCTATCTAGCCATCGTATTTAGGTATATGCACTACAGCAGTGAAGCGTTTGCAGTGTTTTCAGATTATTGGTAAAATTAAACATTACATTCATATTTTTATATAAATAAACGACAAATGACAAACGTGTACAGACTAACTCAGACCGTTCCAATTCATCGATAAATTAATCAACGGCAGTCTCCTCACTACGGAGTCTATGACTAAGAACTAACAATGGCACACATTATTCTATTAAGAAGAGATTATAGGAATAAAGTTAAATGAAACGCAGCGAGTGTAAACGCGGAACGCCCAACTTGGCGTAGTCATGCGTGTCTCCAGCTGAGTGGGTAACATTCCGTGAATTCAATTAAATGCCAGGTTATTGTAATGAACCCGCATCACGACCACTCCGCAATCATTCCGAGCAATTTACAATCGTTCATTGCGTTTTGCAATTAACTTGGCCTTCCCATGCTAACACAACAGCATTACCAATAAAGAGTTAACTCAAACGGAGAATTAATTATTGTGTACGGACGGAATGTTATAACTTTTTATGGTAGGATTTATATTTTTTACATTGATTTACCCACACAGATATTAGGAAAATATCACGAGATAAGGAATACAAAAATAAATAAAGTGAAATACAAAATCATTGTTATCATTATCATTGTACTTACGTCATATGTTTTAAAAAGAGTAATTTCCATTTGGCTAATCAAAGAACGAAAGACGGTTAATGCAGGTCATTTGCATGTATGTACGTAAATATGCGCGATATTTTTAATTTCATCAAAAGTGCAAACAATGGTATAAAATTATGTTTTAATGGAATTAAGACAGTAGAGAAGTATGTAACACTACCCTCCTAAATGTAATAATATTACTCGTACTAAGCAAAAAGCGGTGGTACTATTCATGGCAAACTGTATATGTATGCTGTAGGCTCATTACCACTTATTAAATTTGCACTTTGTTTGGTTAAAACAACATTAAAAGAAACGAATGAAACGCTTATATTACGTCAAATAATTCATAAGAAAGTATGCAACTTCAAGTCCATTCTTTAGTAGCACGGTTTATAACGCAATAAATTGTTTAAGTAGATACATTTTGTAGACATAGTTGAATGTGAATGTAATTACGGGGTCTGGCATAACCATCTTAATTATTTTAACGTTTAAAAACTAACATCCTGTTTTACTATTATTGTAAAAATATTTTTATTGACAGTGTTTAAGAGTTTAGACAGGAGCACAATGCATACCAAATGACGATACCTTGAACAAATGTCACAGAAAAAATATTGTTAATTGTTAAGATTCTTTAATTCGAGTAGGTAATTCTGTATATTCGTGAACCGATTGTAGTACCTACACAAACAATCATAGAGTTTCATCGGAATTACTACTTCGTTGGAATGAAGTGCACTAGATAACTACTGGGTACAGACTTAATGGTGTTTTGTATTTTAGAAGACCCACGTTTAATCAAAATTTATTTTGCATTCAGACCTAATTTGACAGAGTTAGACATAGGTAAATAACCTGATTAACGAAAAAGATTGTAATGAAATGCGCCTAATATCTAATGATAGACAGCTATGTATGTAATGACCCGTTCATTAAGGGTCATTAACAACAAGTTATTTTTTATAACGTTGGTGATATAGTAGTCAGGAGTTAATGGTCACTCGGTATGGTATATTTATTTAGTTTCACTTGGTCATTCATTAAACAATGAAGTTGATTGCGCTGTTGCGATATCCATTATGCGGGCAGTAATTAGATTTAACCAAATGCGGGTTTAACGCTAATAACGACTCGATTGTAAAAACTTTACTGGATTTTGCCCTGAATTAAATAATCGTACTTTCTACAGTTTGCATTATTTAGCTGGCATACCTACTTTTGCTCATGCCGGTGAATATGCCTAACATAACAGTTAGCCGCGGCAATTTTTCTAACAATGCAATGTTATTCAATTAGATATTTGAAATGTCTTTTAAACCTTTAACTCAAAAGAAGTTACGTTTATAGCAAGTAGGAACTAAATAAACATAGTACCTTAACATATTAAGGTAGATCACATTATAAGAACTACGTATACTTAGTTAACATAATACCGGAGTTACAAGTTAGCAGTTCACACAGTAGTATAGGTATTTCATAATTTTTTCATTAGTGACTCGAAATTCAAACGTATCTACCTAAGTAATTCTATAAAAATTCATAACATGTGGCATGTATTATGTTGACAACAGTAAAATGATTCTCAATAGTCTATTATCGTGCTTGTCCAAAATCTCACGTGCTCTTTCAATTCCTTGTGTGCGAAGTTTAGGACCTTTGACATCTTTAAAGGGCAGGCAGTGTTTCACCTTATACCCTGATAGGGCTTGAATTAGTATCGAATTTGAAAACAAGCATTCAATAATTTGCTCGATAAGGAACATTAATTGACAGGATTAAGAAACAGCCTAGGCTATTTCCTATAGAAAAATATTATAGAAAACTAGTAAGGTGCCCTAGATTCGTATCAAGAAACGTATACCTTATACCTGCTTCCGCAACAATTGCTACAAACTCAGGCATTATACATATTTCATTTTAGTAATTCTTCATTCAGGCTTAGGTACATAAGATTCGGATTAACATAAAGTAGTCATTGGATTCAATGTCAAAACATTTCAAGTCCAAAAAAGTTCAAAGTGATGATCGGCAGGATGTGGACAGTAGAATGATTCTTTGTTGTGTTTAAATAAGACAGATTTTATTGAAGAGCAAAATACACACAATTGCAGTCAAAACATTAATTAGCAATCTCTTATAAGACCGCTTTACTACACAACTTTCCGCAATACGAGTGTCTAATTATTCCAACATGGTATTTTATTAAAAAATTCCACGTGAACTATCCGCACCTCCCCACCAAAATCCTTCGTTAACGTTTCCCTTATTAAAAAAGTACGAGACTTTGTCATCAGAGAAGTTAGTTTTTTTTAATTAAAATTATGAAATTGATATTGCCTTTACGGAGCTCGCTTCCCGACTCAACCTTCTGAAAGTTTAAATTAATTTTTGAATTAAGCCTAATGGCAGTGGTAAACGATTTCTAAAGAAAGAGTTTTCTGTTTGAGCAATTAAATTTTCAATTACTTTGCACGAGAGTTCGTTATTATATCTTAATTGATTTTTATTACTGCTTATGATTACAATTAAACATTATTACCCACTTACGTCGAAAAAAAAGTATTTATTAATATAATTCAAGTAAATTTTAAATAGGTATATTATTTATTTAGATACCCATCTATTATAATTTTTCATAACTCTACTGTACACATCAAAATTAAAAAATGTTACCAGTAAACAAAAAAGATATTTAGAACATTTTTAACAAACACTTCTTTCCTGGAAACCTTCTAGGGAAAATAATAACATTAGGTATATGCGGCAGTTAAAATATAATTACCTCGCATGAACAATCAAAGTTTAAGTATGTATGTAGACACATACTACGTAATAAATTATTTTCTTAGAGAAAGGCTCCCACGAAACTTAAGCCTGACATAAGTGGGCAATAAACTTCAGCCAATTTGGAGATTCGCATCTGGAGGTTCTTATTAAAGCCCGAAAGTTAGTCCTTTTCATCCATCACCCGTAATACGTATGTGAGTTATTGTATGAAAAATTGAAGAATAAATTGAGTCGCTGCAGCGGCGGCGAGACATAAATCCCAACTGAGCCCTCAATATTGTTTTAAAGGGGAAGTGGCCATAAATTTTATCAGGGCCGCCCAGCCGCGGGCGCGGGCGCTGTCTCCTCGCTACGCTCCGCGGTCGCACTTGCCCCGCGTTCCCCGCGCTCCCCACGCGCTTCCCGTGGGTCATTCCCCATCCATCCTCTACACTACATGCCATCCTCACATTGTCAGTCTGCATAATATCGTATCGAATTATTTCTTGCTGTGGAATAAATTTTAGATAGTGTTTATAATTTATGAATGTTTAAACAAATATTGTTGCAATATGACATACTTTAACTTTGAAATATCAGTAGAATGTATAGAAAGAATAGCCTAGCTTCTGAAGCCGCAATTTTCCGCTTTTGGCATTAGGATGTTCAGTTCATGTGAATTTGTTGTGTTATAACTGGAAAAATTGAATCCACGCTGTAGGATAATAATATGTAGAATATACCGTAACTAGCGGCCCGCCCGCGGTTTCACCCGCGTGGATCCCGTTCTCGTGGGAATATATGCATGTATTATACATAAAAACCTTCCTCTTGAATCACTCTACCTATTACAAAAAACCGCATCAAAATCCGTTGCGTAATTTTAAAGATTTAAGCATACAGACAAACAGAAGGACAAAAATAGCGACTTTGTTTTATACTATAATAGTGAAGCAGAGGACAAATCGAATACACTTATTCGCACAACTTTATTTAGTTTTCCAATTTCAATTTGCTAAAGGTACTACTTTATTTTGTGTCCTTAGCAAAGAATCTTTCATAAAATTTAAAGCTTAATAAATTTTTTGAGTAGGTACCTATTTTCATAATTAGTGTTGGCTTCAATATCAAAGTTAGTAATGAGAAGACAATCATTAGGTATGAGTTCTTGTCTTTTTCTAAGTCCAACGTAATATAATAATATGATGTTGAAAAAAGGAATAAAATAAAGGCATGAATCCCGATGTATGGTCTTTGGGCAACCCAATAAAGAAAGGACGTAGAAGGATCAAATAATATGTAAAAATATGTTTTTATGACCGATCGTTCGACAATACTTTTCTATTACAACAATAAAACTAGCTATGTCGGCTCTCAAGGGTCCCCGAGATTAAAACTTCAATTAAGAACACAGTAGGGAAACGTGGTTCCTGGGACGATATTATTGCGACCCACAATAAAAAATCGCTTATTTTTATCAATACGATCTGGGTGTCGGACATTTCGCATAAATGTGATATTGCAATATCGTTCGTCCCCTTTTTAATATCGCGACGGACCTAGCTGGGCGGTTTATGGCACAACCCTTCCCGCGTTTTATTCACGACCTGTTTGTCCTAATATTATAAAAAAATTATGTCAGCAAAATGAGAACGTTTTTATTATTCTGTCGATTTACATGTCAAAATTGTAAACAAATGTTATAACAGCGACTCGATTTGTGATATAAAAAGCAGCTAAGTAAGTTTACATTTACTTTAGGAACGCGTATACGAAAAAGGTATGCGCGAGCAATTATGTACTTTAATCGGAAGAAGTAAATTGCGTGTGGTCGTCGAGTGGGAAAATACGTAGCGACACAATCAATTAATGGAACATTATATTTCTGTTACTGACTTAATAGCTTTTATATGTTTAAATAGTAGGTACCTAAGTACTTACTAGTTGCGTTGTCAGGTTTGTGCATGGCCGGCGGATCACGAATCATGGCGACTCTCACGCAGGCATCACACGTTAGAATTTATTTCTGAAACAATAAAACATTCTTAATACAACTTCAACGTGTAATTTAAGTTTATTGTTGTAATAAAGAATAATAGGTAAACGTTATTGTACAAACTCTTTACTTATGAGTATTTTTATGTAGTCAAGATTCTTTAATAGGTACCTTGCGTTTATGTTAGTTTTTTTATAGCAACTGCTTTATAGTTTCGTATGGGGCAAATTTTATTTCAAGGCATTCGTCTTAAAAGGCAATACGAGTCCTATATATCGCTGAGAGCGACGGACACGAGCAGCACGCGTCTCGCAGTGAAACCTCATTAGAATAAACGATATCCTCTCCTTACGTCCACTCTGTGCGAGACCTTATTACTCCGACAAAACGCCGTCAAACGGCAACTACGACCTTAATACGTTTCTACTAAAACATGCCTTCCGACGTTATCATAAGACATAATTTTCCTAAAACTTTACCTAGCCTATAGTATGTGAAGCAATTTCATTCCTTATTCACAGTGCGTAGAGTGGAGTATGGAATGCAATAGAAATAACAAACAAGCTATTAGATGTTACTCCTTATAGGTTGAGATGTCCATGCAAGCTGTAAATTGAAACCCGAAGGAGGCACTAATAACTCTTGCGAATCTCCCCTTTACTTGGAACGTAATACCGGTTAGGTTATTAGATATTTATATACTGTATCTACATTACTATTTAATCGTGAAATTTATCTTATTTGCTATTTGAGCAAATAACTCGGTACATATTTCATAATTTCAGGCGTTCAACGTAATAAATGTGACTAATAGAATAAAAAGCAAGTAGTTGTAGCAGTAGGTTTAAAGTGAAACTTAATGGCACAAAAATTGGACAATCATAAAAGAAGACGATAACGTTTGGATTTATGATAATATCTAGAAAATTGTGTTTGGTTTTAACATGAAATCCGCTGTAAATAGCTTCAGAAAATATTACAATATAAATTGCACGAGATCGCATCTATGTTTTGCTATAAATAGCGCTATAAACTTGAAGCTGAATCAAAATCTTTTATAACCGCATCGAAATTCCTATCAGCACCTGTTACAAAGGCGGCTATCAAATTATCCGCGACATATCCGCAGGCGCGCCTCCATCCATAAATACGGTATTCGTTATGCATTTCTCATATTCATGAATCCGTTTTATTGGCCCCAATAAAATATGAACATCTCAAAATGGATATGAGCGAGCAAATCTAATATAGATTGCTTGCGCCGGAATAGGTCCGATTGGCAGGATGAGCCAGGCAGCTGAGCCTTGGTTTTGGGTAAAATGTACATACAATATTGTTTCTTAGTATAATATTCATAACTTGTAACGTTATTACAGTTATTGCAACAAGAGTTTAATTGTAAAATGGATTGGTATAAAAATTTAATCGAAATGTTTTTTGACAAGTGGTCACGGTTACTTATGGACATCATAAACACTAAAGTCGTCATGGATGTGTTGCCGGCTCAGAAAGAAACTCTGCGTTGAGTCACTGCGCCCTAATTGTTTCAATGTCAATAGCTAACAAAATAAGCAAACAGGCCACCATGTAAACAGATGGGTACCTAATTACTTTTCACAATTTATTTGAGATGAGGCTTAAGTAATTTAGAAAAAAAGCATGAACAAAAAGATTATTTATCTATTACACTTGTGTCAGAGAGACTTCTGCGATAGTACATATAAATAACATCTACGCTACATGAAAAAAATCACTTAGATCTCAAGCTCAACAATGATCTATCTACGCGAGTGGTTTTTCACAAAGAAGTAATAGTGTTCTTGCGTTACTCCCCACGTATAATGCGAATTTAAAGGGCACTGTCACACTAAACCAGACACAAAAAGGCCAGTCCTTCGTCAAGGTGTCAAAAATTCAACAGAGCGCCCGGATAAGTGGAATGGATGGCGGGCGTCCCGAATAAAATATTCTATGTCAAATCGTACGTCACGGGCTCTCGACTTGTTCTCACTGAGAGTGCTTCGCGGAAGTCTCTTATTTATTCGCTTTTACGTCAGCTGCAGTACAGCTCTTTTGTGCGCTAGCCGATTTACAATCGTCCATTAGGGAGTTTTTTAAGCCCCAGTGCGTGATACGGAGCCTAATTGAGTATCCATCTCCACAATTTGTTATCATCTCGATATCCATGATCCACGAAACACAGACCTTAGGTAATTTAAAGCACGAATATAAATCCCTGAAAATAATTACCGTTGCTATTTGAACTCACGATGTAATAGAGGCATTATCTACTTTTATTAAAATCGCATTTTGAAATCGTCAGTTAAGCAAAAGCAAAATATATTTTTAAAATTTGCTTCACTTGAACGACGGCGGCTCGCAGGAAACTGCGTAGAGTACTATGGACATGACATTAATATAAAAATATTATAGTAGCATTTAAAGCAGATTTAAAATTAAACAACATAAAACCTGTAATTATACAAACGATTAATTTATGAGAAAAATTGACCTTTGCATTGTTAAAATGATTTTAGCGTAACACTAACCATTTGATCCATTTAACGTAAAACTAATCTATTAGGCAGCCCTTCTGACTTCGCACTGATCGAATTCATTATTCACCGGCAGAGAGCAATTAAAGCTCCACTAATCAATCTCAAACTTCAGCTGAGCTGAACTCTAATCAAGAAAACTCCTATTCCGTGAAAGCTTTCCGAACAAAATTTAACTTAATTAAAAACGTAAATTAAATTCCTAGGCGCTTCCACAAGCATCACGCCGGGCCGCGCCGCTCGAGGCTTTTGATTGCAGCTAAAAGGTTTGGGATTAGTGCGCGAAAGAGCTTTCAGTGCATTTGTAGAGCTTTTAAGTGGGAAGCTTTCGCTTAAGACACTTACATACAATGTAAATTTTATGTACCGTCTTCGTAACCGAATGGATTCCGTGCTCTACTTTAGGTACTGTAGACGATATTAAATATTTTAATATCAAATCTCTTTTGTTATATTTTTTAATCATTACATTATGTGTCACTTACTTACGTTGATTCCTACGACACAAAAACTTTTATCAATAACATCACTTCACATTTTACATCTGATACCTACCTTTTTGGAACTAAAGTTTTGGTTGGGCTATGAACAAATGGGTTTTTAAGTTTTGTTCTTAATAATATGGTATAGGTACATAATATAAAAAATATTGAGCTTGAATTATTGTTTGAAGTTGTTAAAATTAAAAAAAAATTCAGCAGCGACTTATAATGTTCAGTAGTTCGTCTTCTAATAAAATAAAAAAAATCATAATCATAATCATAATCATTTATTGCATCATGCCTAACATTACATAAATTTGTTAATCTACGCTAGTACAGCATGTAACCCTGTGAGGGCGTTGCAATTTAGTCAATTGAATTAAATTATTTTAACACATTATTTATGCATGGCGAATAATATAACTTAAAATTATTTAAATTTATACATTTATAAATGGTTAATGTCAATGTTAAAGATAATATTAATGTCAAAATAAGTCAATATTAATAAAATTATATAAAAAAAAAATCAATGTCACAATAAATTAATAATAATAAAATTAAGGAAACAACAATAGAAATATTATGATAAACTGGCAATTGGTTGGACAAAAGTTTTATGTTAATAATTTTAATAATTTAATGATGTCAGTAAGGTTGCATTGCATACTAGATAATTATACATATTTAATTAAAATATTCACTTAAGGTATAATAGCATTTAGACTGTAAATACGTTCTTAGTTTCTTTGTAAATGTTGGCAAGCTTTCTGACTGAATTTCTTTTGGGAGCTTATTGAAAATTTTTACACACATGGAGTGCGGACCGGAGCTAAACATGGTCATGCTGGATTGAGGCAGTACCAGTTTGTTAGGGCGTCGTTGGCTATTATGTTTGGCAGTTTCTTTTAATAGTTGGAAACAGTTCGGATGTTTCTTTACAAATTTACATGCTTCAAGTATATACATACAAGTTAATGTGAGTATACTAAGTTCTATGAAGTGTTTCCTACAGCTCTCCCTTGCTTTTGCGTTTACTAGAGTCCGGATACATTTTTTTTGTAAAGTAAACAGTTTACATGCGTCTACACTATTTCCCCATAGTAGTATTCCGTACTGGAGCCAGGCGTGGGCATAAGCGTAATATGCGTTTTTGGCTGTTTTTAGATCGGTAATCTTTTTGAGTTCGTAGAGAGCATAACAGAATCTGGCAAGTTTGCTTGAAATATTTTGTATATGGGTTTTCCAGTTCAAATTTGTATCTATATATAATCCCAGTAGGCGAGCACTTTCTACACTCTGAATTTTTGTGTTATTGAATTTAAAGTTTATATTTAAGGGTGGTTTCTGATATGGTCGGAATTGCATTAATTGAGTTTTATTAAAGTTGACTTCTAGGTTGTGGTCACTTAACCAAGAAGTGACGCTATATAAGGTATTGTTTAAAGTGTCACTAAGATGCAAATCGTTCGAACAGGGAAACACTAGTGAGATATCGTCAGCAAATAAAATGCATGGTGTGTTTACGTTTTTAGGCAGATCATTTATGTAGATTAGAAACAGGATGCATCCTAGGACAGATCCTTGTGGGATAGATTTCTGTATTTTTACAAGATTAGATTTTTCATGTGATATTGTACCGGTTTTGTGATCGTAGTGCTCGATTTCAGTGTACTGTGTACGATTTGTCATATAGGAGGAAAACCAGTCGTGAGCTATTCCTCGTATTCCTATTCCGTAAAGTTTGTTTAATAGAATTTTGTAATTGACTCTGTCATATGCTTTACTCATGTCGAGAAGAATGCCTACACCATATTTTTTGTTATTAATTATATTTAGAATTTCCTGTATATATTTAAATACTGCGTAGGTAGTGGATCGGTTTTTTCTAAAAGCATTTTGGCTGTCGTCTAAGATATTGTATTTTTCGCAGAAGGAATACAGGCGTTTTGTCATAACTGTTTCAAAAATTTTTGAAAATGTTGGTAATAGGGCTATCGGTCGGTAATTGTTACAGTCAGATTGATCTCCTTTTTTATAAATTGGTTTAACTTTAGAAATCTTTAGGTGGTCTGGTACGACGCCTTCCCGCAGAGACTGGTTTACTAGAAGTGTTAAAGGTAGGGTGAATACGTCGGCACATTCTTTTACTAGTGTTGGTGGTAGTTCGTCATATCCAAAGCTATTTTTATTCTTAAGTTTACTTATTATAGCCCTAATTTCTGATAAGTCCACTTGCCCAATAAAGATAGAATTGTCAGTTTGATTGCAGACAGGTCTTCCACAGGCATTACTATCGGTACCTCCGACTGTTGTAAAAAAGTTGTTAAAACAGTTTGCTACCTTTGTAGGACATTCAGTCGTCAAGTCGTCAATTTTAAGTTTAATATTTTCCCTAAGTTTTAATGTTTCGATAGTTCGTCAAAGTACCTACAATGAGAAATATAACGTAAACCAGACCATGGAGGTTCTGTATCTGGAAACAAACTGCCCGTAAAATTGACAATTACAAGGGAGTTTCTTTCGGACCTGGCGATTTCGATTTTTCGTTCGTAGAGGCGCCACGAACCGAACCATATCGGCGCTTAAAATGAATCAACAGTTACAAATACAATTACTTCTCTTATCTCTCTTGATCTCTACCTATACCTAATATGTGAACTTTTTTCATATTTACCCAATAGTTCTTAATTACGCGAAGGTAAGTTGTTCATTGCTTTTTTATATGTAGAGACGACAAAGTAGCGGGTGACCCGTCTGATAGTACTAAAGTCCTACAATCAGACGGTGGGCGGGGGGGGGGCGTCTATTTCCTCTTCCTGATCGGCCGGCGAGATATTGGGATGAGAGTATTCTAATTCTAAGTGGACGTAGATTTTTTGGTTTCAACTCAATATTTATCATTTCTGTTCATTATCGTAAATAGGGGGGATTAAAATATATATCGTAAATCCTTTCTAAGAAGTCAGGCTAAAAAAACTGTCACGTTAAGTCAATTTTAGGTGATACAGAGAGCGAAGGCTCGTTATAAAAATTGCCACTAAGTATGATTACCAATTCAACCACCAAGAGAAAAAATTAAAAAGTTTAAAACCATAAAATCGACCGCAAAGTTGCTTTAGTTGGTCGATCACTTACGATTGACACAAAGCCGGGTTGTAACAGCATCAAGCGCTGCGGCTTGTGTAAAAGGATGTCTTAACAAAGATATCCGTAGATAACTTAAAACTAAAGTTTGTTGTCTGTCGAATATTATATGCTTATGTTGAGTTGATTTCAAAAATATAGTAGGTACATAATGAATTTTCATGCAGTTTTTTTTGTCAACGGAACTTGCCTGAAAACGTAAGGTTTTTAGTGTTAACATGAAGAAATTATATAACGGATAGCGATTTTCTTTTAAGTGCGGTCATCAATGCATTATTTGTGTAACGTTAAGTTAATATTTTCCGCTTCGTATGCCTACGAATGTCTTTAAATCACGACTTCACTTAACTATAACTAACTTATAACATAAGATCGTGTCAATACTTAAAAAAATAATTTAATAGTTTATCTCTTGGTCGTGGTACGAGTATTTTAAAGGGGTAGAGGGCCCGAGTAAGCCGGACCAAGGAAGTTCGACGTCCGGAAATAAACCGCCCGTAAAATTGTCAAATCCGAGGGAGAGTCGGCGTTTGGACCCGAAATTTTCGAAGAACCGCCACACAAAACCACAATCTGTTCTTACTTATCTAAAGTCACTTTACAGCAATAGTTTAGTTCTTAAGGCAACATAATTTCTCTTAGAAACCTTATTTGATACAAAACGACTTATACGAAATTAATCTCGACGATTGCGAGTGAAACCTTAGTCCGTTTTCAATTATTTTGTTTTAACAGTGGAATGGAAAAACTCATATTTATAACGTACCTACCTACCACGCACAGAAAATTAGCATTTCAATCTGGGTGCGCGCCAAAACAATCGCTTTTATTCTTTATTTATTATTTTAGTAACACAACTACGTTAGGTATTATATTGTTATAACAATCTTTATTCAAAACAAATATTTGGAATAAACTATGCTAATATTTTATGATATTAGTACCTACGTAATAAATATCTTTCTGTCTGTTGGTCTGCTACGTTTTTACGCGTAATCCATTATCACTGCATATAATAACAAAATATAAAATTGAAAAGTATTAGTATCCCTATATAGGATATAAAACTCAACGGAAAGAAATTAAAACTTAAAACTGACACGAAGGAAGCTTTGTTCCAGGTTAGGTACATATATGTATGTATGTACGCCGCGTGTACTAGAGATAATAATTTAACCATAATTTTATTTTCCGTGTCCCATATAAGCGAAGTCGCAGGCAAATACTAGTCATTTACTTGTTAAAAAATAAGTTCACACCTTTTGACTCGACAGTCTCTAATTCGCCAACGTGACCATTTACCATCAGATAAGCTTGTCTGCCGAATAGACATAAAACTTATTTTGTTAAATATATTGTTCTCAATTACTTATAAAAGATATAAAGTACAAATTGGCTACAAGGTACCAGGGCAGCATACGCAGATAACACACGCATAGCCCATCCAATCACAAGGAGCAACGAGCAGAAAGGTTATTATCGCGACGCGTTCTTCCATCGCGTTGTAATGAGAATAGCGGACGGACAATGTCCCTACATTGCACGTGCACCTCCACACTTAAACCCTCCCGCTTTTTGAACTGAGATCATCGCAACACTCATCCGTGAAATTGATTCCCAAGAAAAGAAAAGACGAAAAGATAAATAAAAAGGAAATAGGAAAACACAAGCTAAGATTTGGCGTGAAATTGTTTTTCAGCGCCCGCCCACCGCCGACGCGTATAGACGATAGCGGCATCCCGGTTCGGGAATTTGCCAATTACTGAGTGTGAATGTATACTTACTTGATGATTGTATCCTTCACATCAATTTGTTCATATTCAATAAATAATATAAGATATCATTATACACAATTCTTCTTGCCAATCCTATGTGCGGTTTGGTAGTTAATTCTTTATTTATTTATTTATTTATTTCAGTACACACGAACAATTACATTAAGAACAATAGAGTTCGTAAGTTTAGCACTGGGGTGCTGCTTATTCCATACAGGAATCTCTTCCAGCAGACCCGTAAAGAGGAGAATTGCATTTCTTGTTCATTGTTTCATTCATTCATTGTTTCATTTTCTTTCTTGTTTTTACAATAAAACAACCTGTAACTTTAATTATATAAGCATAAGAAAGTCTATAATTTACTTAAAAAATTGTAATGCTTTTACATCAAATGTTAATATTGTATAACAATAAGTAGGAACGTGTGTCAGCGCTCGTATCGGTCGAATTGGTATCTTAAAACACTGTGACATCTCATCCACTACGTGATCCATTTGCCGAAGTAAGAAGCAATCTCATTCAATACCCGGCCGCCTCTCCCCACATCCGTCCCCCCTCCCCCACCGCTAGGGCTGCTAACAATGCGATACTTTGTGCGCGCCGTATCACGGAACGCAATAAAACTTTACATTTCTCTTTAACTACTTTCCTACAGTTATCGGCGTGTGATAGGAAATGAAGCATAATATACGATTTATATTAACGACTGTCTTGAAGTATAAATAGTATATAATAAACGTTTACAATCAAATTAAAACTCTCCTGAAATCGTTTGGCGATTGTTTCAATCATGAATGAAAGGGAAAAGGTCCACGACAAAAGTTCTTTAATTTTGGCTGAAAACAATTTTATTAGCAACCCTGTGGGTATCTAGTATCGCTTTTTCCGATTGTATTAGATTCAGCTGCCCTTTTCATCTACATTTCGTTCTCTCCTTGCCTCTCAAGAGGATACAGAGTTGTGGATAAGCCTTAAATGCTATTTGCTTAACATTGTGTGGAAAAACCATAAAGCGTCTTATTTATTTTTATTAAATAAAATATTTTTGCGATTTTAACCCGTGATAAAATTGTAACAAAATAAGTAAAACATTTATATTCTAATAGATACCTTATTCAAATTTTTATACTTATGTGTATTACAAAATCTTAGAAAATATTTAAATGCTTTATCTGTATTTTATATTTATTGGTATCTTTTCATAATATAAAAATAATATTAACGTGATTTTAAAACTTTGCAAAGGAATTGGTGTTATAATATAACGAATATTTTATTTTATTTTATTTTTATTTATTTGAGATAACAACAGCCATACAATTTATCTTACACACATGCTTATGTTATTCTATGAATTAGGCCAATTAAAGTTATCTACGTTTTATATAAAACAATTATGTAATGTACCAAGCTATATATCATACCTCTGTTTGATATAAACAAGACTAAAATAAGTTCTAGGATAGTAAGACTAGTATTAATAAATTACATATTGGCATTCTAATGGTGCGCACAGACTATGGAACAAAACATGCTATAAAACATAGTTAAATAACATATTTTACAAATGTTGACGTTATGTGTTACAAAAACAAGTTATACAACATGTTACTAGTTTTTGCAACAATGTTTTATGCTATATCTTATGAAATGACACGCATTGAATTGTTATATAACATTGTTATACAACAATGTTGTTTTAATGTGTACGGTCTTGTAACATGTTTCATTGTTAGACAACAAAGCTAAATAGTGTGGGCGTGTAATAAAACAAAAGTTATACAACATGTTGCACAATCTGTAGGCATCATAAGGCAAATAACTAAATTTAATTATAAACTGAGTAATACAGATTTAATAAATGAGAGAAAAACATGTTTAGTATCAACGAAGGGATCTGTGTTGTTGAACATTTTATTGAATGTTTTAAGCAATCTTGACATCGCGGCATTTTTTCCATACAAGGTGCAGTGAGTGGGAACAGCGAATAGTGGTGTATGGCGAGTGCGGCGCGTTGGCACTTGCAGAGATACCAGCTCAACAAGCTCAGGGCAGTCCAGGCGACCTCGTACCACGTCATACAATAGGCCCATATCTAACATTGTGCGTCTTTCTTCAAGTGATAACAGTCCATAATGACGACAATTAGTAATATACGATGAGGTTGTAGAAAGTCTAAATTTAAAATTTAAGTGTTTAATAAACTTTTTCTGTAATTTTGTAATATTGTTAAATTATACAATTCAAGCAGCAAAATATATTTTGCTACGTCAGTTTAATGTATAAAATATCCATGCAATCCGTTTACAAAATTAGAAATCGTCAATTCGTGAAACTATGAATATGATTATCCACACCATTCCAAAGGCCATCATCCAATAATGCTAGTACGTAGAAAAGGTATCAAATCTTTTTCGTCCGTAGTGAAATTGAATATTTATCCGGGTAGTATCTCTATTCCGGAACAATTTTTATGTAGGGGAATACAATCTCAAGATATTTGGAAAGGCCACTCGACGAGGATATTGGCAAATACCTTGCCTACATTACCTTTATTGGCTCGCGACTTCGCGTGCCCGCCCGATCCTATCTGCCATTATTTTCGTATTATTCAATGTTTCTAAATGTAATCCAACGCGAACTAATCATCATTCAATATTTTTATTACTCGGCTCGATAACGTGGACCATAATCTTCCATTTTCGATACTTCTCTTTTATTGCCTTATTAGCATAATAAGTTACTTGATATTCGTGCAAACATATTTTTGTATTATTATCGGAAATGTTGTAGAAATTGGTAAAGTATTACGATTCGTTTTATTATACTGTAACAAATGTTTTTGTTAACTGTGACCTTACCTTAATACACCTTTATAACTATTCTACATGTTAATTCTTATTCAGTACCTACCTAATTATACCTATATAAAATTAAGCTACTGTTAACAAATTTAAATCTACCTTTTTCATATTTTTTTCTACGTAAATGAAATTATTTTTAACGTTTCTTAATTAACTATTCTTGTTTATGGAATATCTCGTTTATTCTGAACTTTATTTGCAAAACATACGAGCGCAATCAAGAAATAAAACTGAGCTATTCACCAGAGAACTTGTCCATAATACCTGAGGAGCAATTTGTGCGCAAATTAACCAACAATAAGCGTAATTTACTTCACAAAACTCGTCGGCATGTAGAGGCCCGTTTATAATTGAGTGGGCATAATAACGGCTCTTGGCATAATGACGGCTATATTATCGACTGCATCTTTTACCTCGCTCAAATGCATTAAGGGACTTTAAATGTTTATCTCAATCTGTAAGCACTTAGTCACTTTCTAAGTATTTGGGATTCTGCCAGAGTACGCCTGTACTTATTCGTGTTGCATTTATCCACCTGTCTATCTGTTTGTCTTCGATAAATTTCACGTTAAATAATGACAAGGCAAACTGATCCGTAGGGCTCGATCGAGTCGGTTTAATTAGCAATACTGATTTATATAAGTTGTAGCACTCACTCCGTTTGACTTTCATTCAAACAAGTTATTAATGAGTTGAAACTTGACGTGTGTAGCGTATTCGTCAATTAAAAGTTGCGATGCGGGCTCAACATAATTTCCTACTTCATCGCCCCTTCGGTTATTTTAGATATGCACATACGTAACGGTTCCGCAAGACGCCATATCAGCTATTAGCTCCGTTTAATTACCATGGATTTTGCAATAAAGCACCTTAATTAGCGGTTATACGCAATGCTGATTACTTTGTTGTGGTCACTGGATATTTTACCATTAGCTAGCCGGTTGGCCAGAATGTTATACATGTATCGATCTATTGCAATAACTATCTCTATTATTTAAAAGGTGGGCTGGCAGTGGCATAATGGAAAGTGATCATCGTCAATCTCTTTTAAGAACACTGCCACGTGACTGGCCTAATGTTCTAAATAACAACATCACATCAAGGCTTTTAGTAAATTACTATAAAATTATACAGTTTTAATTATAAAATAAATGTAATTTGCATGGAAAGGTACCTATATCTTTCACATTATATGCATATTAAATATCTATACTAATATACTTAACTAATCTTATGCCGCATTACAATATTTAACTAGATTTTAATTTTAATTTTATGCTAATGATATAATATATCTTTAGAGTTTGTTATTAAGCAACTAGGTAGGTATCTGATTACTAAACGAGATTGGTACCGAATCATAATAACTTTATTAATGAGAGCTGATCGCAAATCGTTATTTATAGTCAATAATTTGTTGTGTTCGCAATGGTAAAGCGAAAGGCGCGTAAATTCGACGAATCGGTGGCAGTCTGACAGCTGTGATTGCATTTACAATGCTAATTCACGGCAGAGAATCACGTCAGCGAGCGACGCTTCTCGTTTTCATAACTGATCGTAAAATCCTAACGCGAGAATTCGCCGCCCAGCGCCGCGAACTCTTATGTGTTGACGATTAGCCTTCCTAGAGTACCTACCTACACCTTTAATTTGCTAACAACTACATCGTGGAGCATAAACTACCATCTTACGGTTGAATTGGAATATCAATAAAAGATAATTGGCACTTTACCATTAGGTATTCACATAACAACAATTTCACGATATATAAACATTTTAATAATAATAAAAAATATTCTCTAAATTGTAATATCAGTAACTATATCATATACTGTATTGCCTACCTGTTATAATGCGGACTCAGGGGATAGAATTATTCCGGTCAATATCGCTTTAATTTTAGTGTCACGAGTAGGGGAGACCAGGGTAATGGGAGCCTACTAAGGAAAAGTATGAATAAAAACCAAATTAGTCCAAATTCTTGTAATTTTTTAACATAAACTCTTACCTTTATTATAGGTGAATACTTTTATCACAATTATAATGAACTAAAGACATGTATTATGGTACAATCACAGATTTACAAAAAAAGTCAGTCGCTCCCATTACCCGCCAAATGCGGCTAATGAGAGCCGATTTAACTCTCATACAGGAAATGAGAGCCATTATAATTACTCTTTAAGAAAAAATAACAAAACGTACAATAAATAAGAATTTAGTTATTATAATTATCAACACAAAACTACTAAGTAACACAAATTACAATGAAGACAAATTCCAACAAAATAGAGATAAAACATAAAATTAGGAGAAAATGGTTGCCTTTCTGGTCCCTGTGTTTCTGGTTGTAATCTTCTTACTTTTAATCTCTATAACTTTGATATTCTTCTTCTTAATTCATATGCCTTTGTTACTTTTGCCTTTGCCCTTGACACAATATTCTTTATCACAATTTCCTTTATTTTTCTTTGTCTTTGTCTTATTCTCCGTTTCAATTATTTTCCTCTTCTCTTCTTTAAATACTGCTTTCATTGGAGTGCTTGTTATTATTTCAAAGTGCTGCTTGTTCTACAACGATATTTGTACGTGGCATCTAAAACAAAAAACAAGTCATTTTGGCATGGCACTATTGAGAGCTTATCTAGGCTACCATTAGCCGCCGACCACCATTTTAACACGTTCATTGCCAAAGCCAAAATTGGAGTTTTTTGCTGGTGGCCCATAACCATTTTTCTACTTATTTAACTCTTAGTACAGCAAAAATACTATTCTGCATGTGTGTTTATACTTTTTAGATAATTATATGATATTTTATATAACAAAGTTAAAATCACGCGACGTCGCGTGATGGGCCATATACAACTTTAGATGTACTGATATAACCCTAAATTTATCCTAGGAGGCCCCATCACGCGACGTCGCGTTATGGATTACTAGCGCTTTTGAGAAATTGTGAATTCAAATATATTAAAATAAAACTATTTTTCGTATCAATAATATTTTGTCAATTATACTTTTAATTATGATGTCTACAATTTTAATTTACTACAATTGTATTGACCGGAGTCACTAAGCAAACTAAGCAACCACGTGACACTAAAACTATCGCTCGGATCTGATGGCCACGCTCACTTTACGATAGCTAAGTCCTTTCTCTGGAGGCCCACAAAAAACATATTAGCGATAATGCTCCGGCCTACTCAATATTCTTCATACAAAGCTCTTCGGACACTTCACGCGACGTCGCGTGAAGGGCCACATTGAAGAGGACATGGATCACGCGACGTCGCGTGATTGGCAATGAACGTGTTAAAAAGTAATAACATAAATATTTAATTCTACTCTCAATCACAATTCCACTAATTGGACTTGTGACTAAACGAATCCAGGGATATAATGAGCATAAATACAATAAAATAACAATATAATTTCATGCTTACCTTGATGCTGGCAATTGGCGAATTTTTTGTAAGCGTTTAGCGAAAAACACATAATTGTCCCTTGTGACTTAACGAATAGCACTAATGATTCGATCGCGTCAGGGGTAGTTTGCCGATAGTTGACGGAAGTAGTCGTGTGCTTACGATCGCCTAAATGTAGCTGCATTTCGTTAAATCACCATAGCTCCCATTGCCTGATGGCTCTCATTACCCTGTGTTCCCCTAACATCACAATAAAAATAGAATGTTACTGCATATGTGACTTAATTAAGTACTAAAAAAGTTTAAACCGGAGAAATAATTTTGTCGCACATAAAAATCTGTAGAAAAATTATAATGAAATTATTTACTTATTATTACCTTCCAAAGGTCCAATTTATTAACTTAACGAGTACTATTTAATTAAATAAACCAAAAGAATTACATCCTGCATCGTTCATTAACTTAAACCTGAACGCATGTCAAATTAAAAACAATATTACTGTAGGTGGAAAGATAAATTGTGGGCGTCGAACGCTACAGATAGGTAAGCGAACGTTACAGCTGTCGAATAAGCGGCCGCAATCCATTATCGAGCAGTTAATTGATAATTACTTTCTTCCATTACCGGACGAAAAACGCGGTGATTAACTCTGAATCGCTTTAACGAGCACAATGGGTCGACGTTCAATTAAAAACCCTTGTCGAATGTCGACGGCTTGCGAGGAGCGGAATCGACGCTGACTCAATCTCATATACATGGAATAAGGAATTACTCGCGTGCGAAAACTTTTTAATTAAATATTCACCCGTTTTGTAATTAAGACGCGATCCGATTGAACTTAATGGAGTTTCGTGAAAGGCTTTCAAAAGAAATCGGATACAATTACTTCTGATATAACATTAACATGGACAAGACTTGACATTTACTTGAAAATTAATCAAAGTTCAGCAATAAACACCACAATTTAAAAATAATACCTACCAATTAAACGTAATTATACTTTTGAAACTTTTATAGCATTCGATGCGACAGTCATCCCTACCAGCTTAAAATATCCATGTAATCAAATTGCATTATTGTAAAAAGTAGCTAAGCTGCTTAACAAAATGTACAAAGGTGAATCGATGAATTCCAAATGAGTGATAAAGAATGATAGTTTAAAGTTTAAGTAGGTTTAATAATGTTGCCGACTTCCGGTATAACTATGTATGAAGAAACTAATCCTGTGGATAGGCCCGCAGCCACTCAGGAGCCACATATGCCGCATTTGAACGTAATTTAAATGCATACACATTATACTCGCATGCACCGCAGCAAACATGTTACTTAAATTTTTATTTAAATTGCTAAATTTGAGTCTGAATCGACTTTATTTATAAGTACTCTATAGTATTCAAACATTACATTTTAAAATTTAGATATTCGTAATTTTATTTACGAATTAAATGTGACACACAATCAAATAGATTCAATAAAAAGTTCATCGTTTCATACCTACCAATTCAGATATCGGCAATTTATAAGGCATAAGTTACCCAATTGTAATCGAATTGTGATTGGTTGAGTTACTCACTAAAGTACTTACTACAAGTAATATTGGAAAGTAATAAACTTCCCTTAAGTACAATATGGTCTATTAGATACAATAACCATATTGTCTGCGATATAAGGAGTTCATTCGCTAATGTCAAGCGAAAATAGCCCGGTTCAGTGATAGATATGAGCCTAATAAAAGTTCTCCGGGGCGGTTCAATAAACGTCTTAGTTATCTCTGAGTAATCTCCAAACGGCCCGAATGTAATCTCCTAGACATTTAATTTCGCCGTTTTAAATGAATCGCTGAGCTCATATCCCATCCCGAAATCCTTGCCGCGATTGGCTCGTTCCGCAGTTCGTATAAATTGTGAAGGAAAATCATCTGCAGAATTCCAATAGCAGAGTGCTGATGTCCAAATTCGTGATATATCGACGCGAGGGTCGTATCTGGTGTGCCTGTTTATGAGATATTTCATAACATGCATAATTCCTGAGCCATTCATCATCGATTTCTTCCACACTTACGGACCAAGAAAGCAATAACGTGCTGTCTACCTCGCAGAAAACTGTGCCCCCGTTAATATGACCTTAGCTTGCAATTAAGCCGACACTTTGAAATACGGCAGACATTTTAATCGCATGTAGGTAATATGCATTACTTTATTTTAATTAAATTTTACTTATATATGGATAAACTACTTTTCAATCTCAGTGTAGGTACTTTGTCATTTAGTAACGCCGATAAAGACTACTGAGTCAATGTAAACAAGTCATTAAAATAATGTACTTTTTGGTATGACAAAAATTTAAGCACGTCCGTGAATTGATGAAATTACATTTAGCTATTTGTCATTTGCAAGTAATTTACTATTTTAAATAGAAAGACATATTCGTAGTCAATTTGTTAACGGAAAACGAAATAATTATGGTGTCGCTAACGAAACAATTCTAGCAAGAGCATTAAGCACAGCTGGTGTTTCACGGTGAATTGTTAAAATATGTCGCAAAGTATTTTAGGCAAGTAAACAGACCAGCAATTGACACGGCGTAAATTTATTGTTGGCCTTATAGAGCCAAGTGTTAATAAGAATGGGTCTTGTTAACGGCAATGTCATTTATTTACCTTCAATTAGAACTACTTACCATAACCGATTCATTGGAGAAGGATTTTAGACACAACGTTGGGACAGAATTTATTAACTTAAAAATGTTTTTACTTTTATATTAATGTATTCTTTATTGTTATTTTTTTAATATAAAGAAGAAACATGCATATCTTGCATGTATGATCGTGTATGAGCAATGCGTTGGAAGAACTTAACGTCGAGCTCACTTGCTCCATAAACAGGCTTCCGTATTTTTCAATCAGAGAGCTGTCAAAGCATTCTGACACCCTCATCCCATTGGCTCGCACTCGCCGAGCGCCGAAATTGGTTTTCTACATTCAATCCATACAAAGTTTAATGTTATTCGTTTGCGATATCACCGGGATGCCGCCGATGTTTACCGACGCGCCAAATCATATTGGATTTGCAAACTTTTGTTTGCGGACTTTATTTCATTTCACTGTTAGTTCAGGCCGAGAGAATGTAATTTTAGATATTGTCCTCTTGGCCCTGTTTTGAATAAACGTCGGTGTTTGCAATATATCGAACAAAGACGTAGCAGTGGGTGCGCGGACTGCATCCGACTCGGGTAAGTTCTCGGAGCGCTTGGAGTGTGAGTTACAAATTAAGTTCACCGGATATAAGCTAGAACAGCTCAGCTAGTGCAACGGTGAGTGGAGTGCGGCCGCGAGCGTTTATAAATTGAAGGGCTGGTACCTGCGGCTTAATACACCGCTGTTTCCGGTTCATTTCCGGACGGCGCGCGCGGTGCCGGATATTGCTTTTAAGGTTGCGCCGCACGCCACTGATTCGCAACACTTACATTATCCGCCGCTTCGCCACTCGCTTACCGCTCGCACTCGGACCTGCTTTACTCGGACCACTAGATATTAAAGTATGATTTTGGTTTGTAAATTATTTCATTTTTACGTGATTTGTTTAACTCGTTATTTTTAATTTAATTATCTATTGTATATTGCACCTGCAATTATTAGTCCGCAATAATGGATCAAACGGCGGGCGGTAGAGTTACTCTACCGCCTGCCAAGGTATGTAAACAATTCATCGTGACATCTATTCGGTGTTAAAAATTAACAAAAATACGGTTTCGTATATTCAGTTTATTGCAAAGGTGCTTTTGAAACGCGAAAATAAAAACACCTAATCTATACAGAGAGTTCTATTTCCGTAATGTCGCGATTCTTGGTTAAATAAGCTATTATACTTACATGCCTAGTCAACACTTACGCTGTCAAACGAAGATAAGTAAGTGTTTATTTACTTTTCATGCGAGCAACTATTTACTAAACTAATGGACGTAATACACTCGCGAGGATATTACAAAATATGCAGAACCACGACTTTAGTCACATTAGTTGGTTCCATCACAGAGCAGGTTTGTATTTTAACTTAACAATATTAATGGCCCCATCCATAGTTGATGAAGGCTTCAAATTTTAATTAAGCAACTTTGAATATACATTTAAATCAAATAATTATACTTAATTAAAAAATAAAATACAAATATTATCAAGTATTAATTAGTAAGTATTCAACAAGTTTAAATTTAACGATTTTAGTCTAATATGTTGTTTTTCAGTATTGATTTCACTGTAACAAAATGTTTAATAGAGATAATTCCAGCAGCATTATTTTCACGCTAGAGTAGTGTGTAAAAACCGACTTTGATCATGAGGCTAGCGTGAAATAGGCGTTTAGTTGCGAATCCATTCTTTTTAGTTCATCGCGGGACTTTGTGTAAGTTTAAAGAGGCTTCAAAATATTACTTACTTAGTAGTAGGTATCTACTTACTTTACTGTACTTAATGTTACTTACTTTACTGTAAAAAGTGTAAAGGTAACCCGTATCGTTCGATTTTGTTGTCTATGACTGTTCTTACTCTGTCAATAATTTCACGATGAGTAGTAATTAAATCAGTTACCAACAAAGTAATTGCATTTAACTATTTTATATTCAATGTTCCTAATTTTGTTCTAAGTTATTATATTTTTGTATAATAGTATCTATTTCTTATTTACTTATTTATACCTACATGTTTATTGGGTGCTTGTGGTTTGGTCGTTTTCGTGTTTCGGAGGGTACGTTAAGTCATTGGTCCGAGTGATTATCGAGCAATCGAACCATGGTGGAGGCCGTACGATGGCCAAAAACTTTCGACATATATTTGAACCCTAATCCATCCACCAATTTGTACTTAAATTGCGTGGTAAAGCGTGAATGGCGTAGCTCTAGGCCTCCTCAGATATGTAGAGTAACAGGTGCTCTGTTATGGACCATTAATGGGAAGCCATACAAGGATGAACATGTAGGAAATATGCATTATGGACAGTCAATTTAGAGCGACGCCAGAGCGACGACATGTGTATTTTGATTCGAGTGAATAAATGCAGGATGTTAACGCTACATCAGTTTATGAGGGACGTTTGCAAACATGTTTAGCTGGATTTGTATCAAACGTTACAAAGTTGCTTCTGTGGAAGTCTCCGTTACTCATAATAATAATATTAAGAATTTATGTTTACAGAACGAAATTTAGGGTAATGGTCATACTGATATAGTATAATAATAATAGGTATTTATCATAATATAATTATCATTCTATCTAATTCTTGATTGTTTATTCATTTCAAGTTTTATTTTTATGTAGATATATTATTGAAAGTATATTTAATATCATATAATTCTATTGTATTATTGCAGGATTTTACTTGTCGTTTGTCGTAATGCAATTGGTGTATTCCTCGTCGTTCCACCAGTAGTTCCACTGGTGGTACTACGAGGAATTTGACATTCCTCCTCGTGCCACCGAATGTTTGCTCTACTTTAAAATAATGTTTGCTCTACTTTAGATAGGTAAATGTTTGCTCTACTTCAAATGATTTTTTTATTTCTTTTCTATACTTATTAAAATTAAGTGCATTTTTATAGATAGTGCATATAATTATTTACACAATAGGTACTTAAACATTAGTTCCGGATGTGGTTGCAATTATTTTTAAATTATTTATTAGGTAGATACTTATAAGACAATAACTGTCACATCTATAATAAATCTAACTTTAATAAAATAAAAATATAATAAAAGTGAAATTGTGAATATTCAGAACTTAGGTAGTTTAATTAATTGAATCCTAAAATAGCGAAGCATTCGTATTAATTAAAGGAACAATTCTAGGTCGTACTGATATAATGTAATTTATATAATTAATTTGAAGATAGCGGTAACTTTTGCGGTAGTTTCCTAGTAAAGTTTTGTATAATCTATTACGTTAAGAAGTTCGTTTCATATTAACCAATATAACCAATATAACCAATAACCAATAATATTATAAATGTGAAAGTGTGTTTGTTTGTTTGTTTGCTCCGGCTGTATTCAGTGTACCGCCCGCCCGCTGGCACTATCCTGTTGGCTGATGTCCGCAAGTTGCTGGACTCGCCGACACCGGTGGTGGGCGCGGGCGACTGGAACTGCAAGCATCCGGGGTGGAATAGCCTAGCTGCCAACAGAAGTGGAAGGCTACTTTTTGATGCCGCTGAACAGCACGGCAATACCGTCTGTGGTCTGGATTCCCCGACGCACTTCCCAGATTACGCGAGACACTCATCGGACGTTCTGGACATAGCGGTGTACCAAGGCCTCCATTGCCAGCCACGATTGGAGACGCTACATGACAGTATGGGGTCCGACCAAGTTCCTGTCCTGTTAGTCCTGGCGAAGGAACCCAGCAGTCTTGCCAAGGCCGCGTCGCCTTATGGACTGGACAACCTTCGAGAAGCAACTGGAGATCACCACGCCAACTCAGCCTGTCCGCACGGATGCGGACGTTGACCAGTTAGCGGTTGAGCTCACTATCAGCGAGCAGAATGCACTGCAAGCTGCAAGCAGAGAGCAGAAAGCTCCGGGGAAACTTCCACCTCTCCCCTATCACCTCAGCAGCCTGCAGAAACGCTGGCAGGAGTCAACCGGACCGCAGCCCGACTCAAGGCCGAGTTAGATGCACACGCGACTGAGAACTGGGAGGAACACCTGGAAGGGTACTTTGCACAGCCTATAGCTCCCGAAGAAGACCCAATCGTCATCTCTCCCGGCTTGGTGCAGCGCACCATCAAGAACGGTGCTAACGGGATCACGAACAGAGCGCTGCGGCACCTCCCTCAGAGGACGATCGGAGCAGCCACGCGCCTGTATAACGGGATCCTTCGCACCGGGATCTTCCCGCAGGCCTGGAAGTCGGGGAGGGTCATAATGCTGCCCAAGCAGGGGAAGAACAGGCTGAAGCCGGAGAGCTATAGGCCAATCACCCTGCTTCCCACCCTATCCAAGGTGTTCGAAAAGCTCCTGCTGCGACACCTAGCGCCGCATATTACCCCCAGACGGCAACAACATGTTCGGGCGTGTCGACGCGTCGCGGTTCCCGCATCTGCAGGACCTGGCGCCGCTCCACGCCCGTCCACCGGACTGCTGGGCCTTTCCGCGCGACTTGCTGGTTGCGCGTGACGGGCCTAGCACTGACTGATACTGGGGCTTCGTAAGTTATCGCCCGGCGCTGATCGGCTCCTGCTGGGCTTCTAACCAGCGGGATTCACCCGGTAGGGCCTCGATCGCCTGGGCAGCGCGAAGATAAACCCCATCCCGTTTAAGACTCTGTGGCCTGTAAAAAGGCCGCCACTCACCGGACTTGACCTATTGGTTAACCACAGATGGACAACCAAGGGCCTTAGGGCCCAACCCAAGGACCGGCCCGTTTTAACGGGCTGCGAGAGACACCCCTAGAGCGAGTAGTAGGCTACTTTTTAGCCTAAATTCCTACGGGAGCGTGACCTACGCGGCTGTGACCTACGGGTCCCGAAGCGAAGCGCGGGCGGTTCTCTAGTTAACCAATAAATATGTTCAAATTATAAAAAGAATAATATTTAACATAGTAAATAAATAAAGATTCAGAGCCAAATAGCGTAAAAATGTCATGAAAATTTAAAAAATAAGTTGCAGTGTTATTAAAATAATTTATTTATCTAACACACTCCAATTGACAGGTCATTAGCTTTACAGGATAGAATAAGATTGTTAATCACAATCATGCGGTGTTGCAGTAATTTATGACAAACCATAATCTGATCGAGAACATAATAACTCGGCGAAACTCGTCTTATCGGGCGGCCTGATTCTGCTCTGGTAGGTACAACATTAAATCGTTTCCATTACTTTAAGTAGATTTCGATGTTTATGTCAAACGTAGCAGCGATAATACGACAATTTATTATATTTATACATTCGATCTAATGGGACGCAGGACGATGGTTTAAAGCTATTTCGTGCGGTATTAGGTACTATTGAGTTTACTTTAAACGTTATTCATTGTAATTAACGTGGACTATTAATTTATTTGCTACAGCCAGCGAGTTTTTAGTCATGCAAACTTTTGATTTTCCTGTAATACGTTCGTATTTTATTAATTCAGTTAAGAGGGCTAAATTCCAAGTAGGTAGATAGGCTTTTTTACTTTACCCCGTTGATGACTATTAATAATAAATATAAAAAATAATAATGAATTAAATATTTTCTTCGTATCTGTTCATGGTATATCGTATATTAATATTAATGTAATTTAAATATTCCTTATCAATATTTTAGTCCGAATCTAAAAGAAAACTTATATCAGCGCAGGCGCATGATTAAGCGTTAATATTAAAATACGAGAAGGCATATTTTTATTTTGGAAATTACGTAAATAAAATATTACGTTTCAGTAGAGATTAAACCATTCCATAATGAAACATTCTTCCAATAAATTGACGCTAATCGCGATTACACACCCCTAATGTGGATTTATTATATCGAGTTTTCACTTGTAAGATTTTCCTCCCAACAAAATAAAACTCTAAGATCCCTTATAATACGATAATGTGCCTCTATCTTTCGTCTGCAGTCACACACACGACCCTCGTGTGCTAATTGAATTTAAGGAATAAAATCCAATCGCCCCGATTCTTTATTATTCAAGATCCAATTTGGATAAGGTCTGATCGGTCCGGGGGAAGGGCGGAGGGGCAGTCGAGAATAAAATTGGATTTGTCACTCAAAACATAAGACTGTCTGAAAGTTTGCAAGTTGTATGCTAAATGAAGACAACGGGATACTATAATAATATTTAATTTGAAACTGTGAACATTAATTGCTATTGCTTGAATAGCTCAGTAAGAATTCATACACAATTAACTTCACAGCAGTAAAGCTCATTATTTCTTTCTTACAGTTACTTTTATTACAAATGAATGCAAAATACATTGTTAATTATAGCCACTATACATATTTATTAACTTTAAACTAAGGAGAGTGAGTTTGTCTGATTTTGTCAGTGTCAAATGTGTCAAAGGTTCAGTTAAAAATAGGCAAGTGCGAGCTATGTGAATATAAAACGATCATTGAAAGCGCGGAAATTAAATAGCCGCTTATATCCGGCCGTGGGAGCAGCTTGCTGCCGTCTGACACTGCAACACCCTGAACTAGTCCCTCCCGTCGGGGAACATGAGTGGGAATTTACAGGAACCAAAATATACTTACCTACCCTATATTCGGTGCGTTCCACTGAGCGATCGTTCCGCTCAAAACGACTCTTTTTCTACAGAAAAAGCTTTGAGCGTTTTGGTCGCTTACTGGAACCTGCCCTTTATGTAAACTTTCTAACTTAACCGTAATGTTGTTCAACAGGCTCAATGATTTAATAATTATTGTCAATGTTTGATGGTATGAATTTAAATTCAAATAAAAAAGAAGCACTGGCATTGCAATGTTTTCAAATTGTCGGCAAGGGGCAATAAATAAGTTATTACTAGAAATATGTACAAAAATACAAATTGTTTCGTTAAAACACATTATTGATTGAATTTTAATAACCTTATTGACTATTCCGCGTTAATAACATTGTAGTTCTGGTTTCAGGAATTTTTGTGTTGCGGATAAATACGAACATATACAATTGAGACTTCACAAACACCCAAGAACCAACAATATAAAAATATCAATGTCTACCCCGGCCTGGAATCGATCCTAGCACCTTTCTATTGTTGCAGGCCAGTTGCTCATACCGACTGACTTAAACTGTCTTCAAACAATGCAATACAATTTCATGTACCTACTACATATTTCTTTTGTGAAAATTTTAGGCATCCTCAATATCCTCACTAAATATGGTTCGAAAAGTGAGCCGGAAATTGGATGTTGTGTTATACATCGTTGCAACAAACTCTTTCCAATTTCCTTGTTAACGTCCGAAGGTCAAACTGTAATAATATGAACGTATTCACAATTCTTTCGCGAATTTTATTACATTTATATATTTTAGAAATCATGTAACTGATAACACATGCATAACTTTAGTACGGTATTCAGACTTTATTTTACAAGTTTTTTTAAATATTTGTCAGGATTTTATTCCAGATGGTCTTGTATCTCGAATACCCATAGCAGCCTTAATTAGGACATTTTTTACTACAAAATACTTTTTCCTTAATTATTATTTTCATTAATGAACGTTACACAATGTTCTCGCCTTTCGAAGAATTGTATTTAGTTAATCTCGACGCGCGTTATCAAGACAAAATAAATTTTAATAAATTTAATTAATGATTGCTATCATAACAACGGTTAAGTAACTGCTGTATACGATAGGGTTGTTTAGTTTATTATTTTTTATATTTTGGTTTCTGTAATTATTATATCTATAAGAATTCTTACTTTTATTGAAAGAAAAAATATAATACCAGTAAAAATATATCCGGTTTAATTCACCAAACCATTAGGAAAATTCTTTATCTTACGATAATTGTAAAACACTATTTATAGTAAAGAACACTAATTATTTATTACAAACCATAATTATTACATAAGTTACGAAGGCTTATCTAAAATATTTTGCATCATTAGTTTAGCGTTGCGAAAACAAAGCACAATTAATTTGAATGATTAGTTTATTTACGTAGCTAATTAACGAGTGCTTTATATAATAAGTTACATCATTCCAATAACGTATAATTTCACTGCTTAGACCTCATTAAAACAGCTTGATACGTTCATAAAATAAGCTTGTTAATCTCAGAATTAAAAGCGAAGTTGCGATAATGCGCTCGCGTCGTTTAACGTAATGAAAAGAGTTCTGGCACAGATTGTTAATGAGCATAAAGTGTAACGCGACGGGCAGGTGCTCTCGAGGAATCAGGCCCTATTATAAGTAATGACGATGAGTAAACATTTTAGAGAAACGCGCTCCTGTTAGTGTTGGCGAGCCAATTAGAAGTGTTATAGGGGGGTAGTACCCGGCGGACTGGCATGGCACCCCGCGCCCTCGGTTGTCCAATTAAACTCACGCCCGCCACCCGACGACGTACTGCCGCCGGAACCGAGTACCTTCACGTAATTGTGTAAGCCACTTCTAAACAAACCTACACTTTTTTGCACCGCCGCAGATAACAATAGAATCATGTCAGACACCGCAAGAACCCCCTCGTTCTTTGTAACTATTGAGTTGTTAATTAAATTTTCACAATGTTATAGCCCGGCGTACGGCGGCTACCCGTAACCGGTATTACGAGTGGATAGAGGCTATTTCGTGTCGATTCGAGCGGCGCGATCTGCGCCGATGTTGCTCGTTGTTTAATTACAACAATAGTGGCCCCTAATGAGAGTTTGCGCTAATAAGCGCTGCAGAATGTAATCAACATGCCTCGTCGCTCTAATGAGCCGAGTTCCTGGCAAAAACAAGCAGCGTCGACATTTTACTGAAGATTAATTAGGCGTTCTGCCTATAACAGGGAGTCGGTGCGGAGCGCACCGGAAGCCCTGTATTTCTAGCTTGCTGCTGATTAACATGTTGCTTAGTAGGTGGCATATTTCGTTCCAATGTCTTATATGTATTATTAACGAGTTCTTGAAACGGGGAAAAGTATTCTCCAGTACGAATCACTAACTACGGTTTCTCGTTAACAAGTAAGCACTTTGAACTCGAGCCTAACAAGCAGAAGTCTTCTTTAAGTAACTTCTATTGACAACCAGAGTGCAGACCTGTAAACGTCGTTAACTTAAATAAGCACGTTTGATTACGTCGTAGCTAGCTACCCCATTAAAACTTAACGAGGGGCAACCCCTGGGAAAATAACTAACCCAATTTCCCTTTGCCGGGAAATCATTAAAAGTCTTAAAAGGGTCTTTTCATATATTTTTTAGCCCGGAGCGTACGTGCAAATAAACACATTTTTACATACTCGAACAAACAATTCTCCTAACGAGGCGGGAGCGTAACGAGCGCGCGCAGGCAACGTGTCCAGCCTCCGCCCGCTGCCGCCGCCGCGCCCGGCGCCCGCTGCGTGCCCGCGCCGTGCCCGCACCATGCCCGCTCCGTGCCCGCGCCCGCACCGCGCCCGCGCCTCTTCCACGCTTCACTCTCGCTAATTGGAAGGATACGCCCGGAAATGTGTGTGTGAAAACTACACGCGGCCACGTTGGCTCTGCTCGCTGATATCTTCATAAACATTACTGATTTACACACCAGTCTTCGAATTGACACTCTTAACTCTTTCGATCACATGTGCCGGCTTCTGGCAACAGTTTTTGTCTCAAACATATGAATGACGAACAAGATCCCGAAGCACTTATCTGGTATTAATTATTGTGCGACGTTCAAGAGTTATCATACAAAAACATAAAAGTAACCTCTACCAGTGTTGATAATAAATTAGCGATTAGATTTTCCAATTACCCCGCTGTTTGTATTCACTGTTTAATTAATGGATGTATGCTGTATTTGTGTCGGATACAATCTGATTCCAGTCTCGTCGGTAATTACCGACGACTACAAAATACATCGAATTCCACGTAATTGCTGAGAATATTACGGCAGTGAACTTAATTGTTCTCGACTTAATTAATTAAGCTTTTGTTTCAAACTAACAGCAAAGTGTAGAGTTGGCAATTCTAAATTGGATCTTGTAATTACCTTACCCTCTCTTGTGCAGAAACTGTCTACTTTCAATTATAGGCGAAGCTTAGTTAATGAAATCAATTAAATTGGGACACAATGCGTAGCTTTTGCTATACCCAAACACAATGATAAAATTGTTTATCAAGGGATGTATTAGAATCTAATTAGTCTCTAGTACCTAATTTAATGAAAATAATATGAGATCATGACAACCACCTATGACAACCACAAAAAGAAAGTATCAATATAATGTACGACGTTTTTGTATTCTTGCGTTTAATGATCGATACTATTGCTTATGTTCAAATAAATATACAAGTTGATTTACGAGTATATAAACGTGTGTCAAGCTGATAAACAAGATTTATAAGACAAAGTTCGTAAATTATAATTGTTTATCTGCCTAAATAAAATGGGCCAGATGGAGACACTAGCATTCATTCTTCCTTTATGTTAGTTTCTTTTATATTGTTTTTATTTATATTATGTATTTGTGTTTATTTATTTACCTATACCTACTACACATAATTTAGGTACATAAAGTCTAACATAAAGTAGGTAGTCACATTGAAACTGATTTAAATGATTTTATTTTAATTCAAAATTACCTAAAAATGGCTATAAAGTTTTGAACATTTGAACTTGGTTCTTTATAACAAAACAATACACGCAAAGCAGTGTCATATAATAACAACTATAATGTATTAAAAATATAATAATTTTGTGTTATAGCTAATTTATTTCATTTTATATCTACCACTAAAGTATTATTGTTAGTGTCTTTCATATTAATAATTTTCTTTTTATATTACAGTCGTCGCAAGCTGGAAGCGTCACTGATAATAAAAATTATCATAACCGTAAGCTATACTTAACATCAATGAAATCAATAAAAACAACAGAAAATTTGCTGCAGAAAAACGGAATGTTCATTAACTTTATTAATACCTATTTAATTACCGCTGCTAGTGTTTATCATTTTAATTAGCTTGCGTCAAGATTTGATTAATTCATGTGAAATTTTAATAAGGAATAATGAACCTAAATATAACTACAGTAATGCTAATTAAAATTAATAAAGATATTGCTTATGCTTAGAATAGACGATAAATTAATATATAAGGTAGGTTAAAAAACCTCGTACAAATTGTACATGGAATATAATTATCAACTTATTGCTATCGGAACTTTGAAAAAGTAAAATAATATTTATAATATTTAAGTAATAAGTAAGTATCTGCGAACTTTTTTTTCCTGTTAGATATTGAATTGCTCAAGACATTTAAAGAAACTCCTGTTACTCCTGTTAGGTCCTATTTCAAATTTAAAAGAACTTATTTGAGCTTTCATATGTATGTCAAAGCGTGGTCTATAACCATGCTTTTAATCATAAATGTAGTTATAGTCATTTAAGTTAAGTTATCATTTTGCTACGATTTTTGCATTGTTTGCACAGTCATGTTGTAGTGCTATCTCAGCCACCAATTAAGGAATAACGATGAATAATACAGCAATATTCATAAGGACGTCGTAATAATTGACAATAATTATAACAACAAGCAACATGCCCCATGATGATGCATCATTATGCGTATTCGTGGGCGCGCATAACTATGAAGCCCTAGGAACTCCCTAAACCATGTCGTGCAATAGCAATTATCTTGCGTGTAAAACGTTGAGAAATGTATAATGAGGATGTCGAAAACATCATTCACTCCTCTATTTCACCCACTCAAGGGATGAATTTTGAAAAATCCTCTATTAGTGCTCCCCTACATTCCCTAAGGAACATACATGCCAAATTTCATCTTCTTCCGTTCAGTAGTTTCGGCTATGCATTGTCGGTCAGTCACTCAGTAACGCAAGAGTTTTATATATATAGGTAGATAGAGCCATGAAATATTTGTCTGTAAACCTACTTAACTTTATAAATTCAAAACAATACTAACAACACGTTTATGATTCTGTTAATAATGATGCTTCAGTCCATTGACCAACCTCAATCAAGACTTCAATTGAAGCCATCGTCAATAAAATTTATGAATGTATACCTTTTACAACAGACTGAATCAATTAACTTCCCCAATCAAATCTACACCGGTACCTATTGTTTTTCTGATATAATAATAGGGTAGAGAATTGTAGTTTCCCCCGCTATACAAGAATCTTTCATATTTCTTATACCTAATAGTGTAAGGAGTCACTTTAAAAGTTTTGTATTTGTCTAACTGTTGCTAAGTCGTTAAAGCTCTTAGAGTGTCGTGAGCTTTGTAATTGTTGCCTGCTGTTTAAAAGCTAAGCTTGGAATAACTATCCATTTCTTTATTAGTTTATAATTGTAATTTAAGTCATCAAAAGCGGAGACCTCTAACTTTCGGAGGGCTAATTTCCCGTTTTTTTAATAAAAAAGACATCTAAATAATGCAATATAAAAACGAATCAATATGATATAGGTAAGTATTTCTTTTATTCTGTTGTATTGGCGACAAAAGTAACCGTTCATAACTGAGTTTAAATAACTTGTTTTAATAAAAACTAGGGTTCAGATATTCTTCGCTACTATTGAAATGAGTTTTGAATTTACCTGTTGCATTTTCCACAACATCATCTATTGAGTACTTTTTAAAGTATTAGTTAACATAGTGTGAGTTACTATTTACGAAGTACATAGTTATTTTCCTGTCGGTAGCATAGCACACATAAAATTATTCCAATTATTGTGGCTACAACTTAACCTCAATTATAATCAAGTAGGTACCTAAGTTATTGTTAACTAATCTGAAGAAATATTTCCTTATAACGTTAAAAAATATTAAATGTTTTCCTTCTTATTATACTGGTCCATGGTATTTTGATTACGTATGTATATTCATTAAACAGAATTTGTCTAAAATAAGAGAGCAATAAACAAAAACAATAATTACAACGCATTAATTATAACAAAAACAATAACTATAAGACGTTCATGAGATTGTGTCCTTACGAGACCAAAAATAAACATATTATCTGGTAATTAAAAGCTTATCACGCGTAGAGCCGTAGACCTACAAAAAGCTCGCATTGTTTGTTTATACGCGCGGCGCTTTCCACAGGGCTGTCGACTCTACGCGATAACAAGCTTATTAATAAATTATAAAATTAAAGCTATTGAATAATAAATGTTATAAAGTGAATATAAAAATGAGATATTGTAACAAAGCTGCGAGTAACACGAGAAATTATTTATGGAAACTTCTCATAACTTAACAGTGTTTCCGGTAAGAAATAAAAATCTTTACAGATTAGTTTTTAGTAAAATCTATACCTACAAGGACTAAGAAAAATTTAACTATCGCAAATAATTCATTCAAGTTTCATTTACAATACTATGCAATTATAATACTTTACAATTCAGTAAATAATTCCATAAAAATAAATGTTAGAAATACATGTCACTTACCTTAAATCACTCCTTGTTTTAACAGCGTTCACAATTCAGCGAAAACAGTTAATCCTAAGCCTTGTCCAATAACTCGTTGGAATTTCACAGTAGCGTTATTGAAGCACTAAACTAAAAGTTGTCCACTTTAATTGTCACTTTTAGCCAAATTTATGGGCTTTATCACTTCCAAATGGCAGGGATTGACAGCGAAAATTTCGAAAAGAATGTCGTGCACGACAATTTTCGCGGCAATTCGTCCGATGATTTTGTGTAAACGACGGAAATGCTTTGGGTTAATGAGCTCGTGTAAAGTTTGCGGGTCGCGGAGGCGAACTGATACGAGCGCTCCCGACGAAGGCCTGCGACGGAATGGGCCGAGGAGCGGCGAGCGAGTGCAGGCCGCGCTACGGGCCGAACACGAGGGTGGGAGCCGGAATAGGGGTGAAGCACTCTAATATAATGATGGGATCGGGATATTTTAATTCACTAATTAACAAAGTACGCTTTCAGAGATGTTTTTCAAGTTCATTTCTGCTATTAACGTCCATAAGAAATTGAAGTCTCAAAGCCAATATAGACTTCAATTTGTGTTAAGTAATTTCAGCAAATTGCTATTACAGTTGCTTTTTTGTTCAATTCTATTAACTAACAATTACAATAATGAAGTTGCAACGTATACAAAACGATACTGACTCGGACATCTGTCATAGTAGTTTATCGGTAGTGAATTCCGGCCCAAATTCAATTCCACCCCATTCTGCTCCCTCCTCGTAAGAAAGCAATCTTCTTTACATTCCATCGTCGACAAATTTATACCGTTCCGTAAGTCGTTCCGGATAGGCGGGAAGTTTAGATGCAGGCGAGATCGGGTTACTGTGGTGCATTATTAAGCAACCGGTGGTCAGTTGGTGGGCCGCAAAGAAATGGCAAGTGTGTATCCGATGAGGGCGCTACGTCGCCGAGAATTTAATTTCCACGGCCCGGCCCTCACCGCCATTGTCCGCTCAGTATTTCATTACGGCTGGAGCTTTTCTATTAATAAATCACTCTTCGCCTGCGCCGTTTAATTACGTCCCGGATCCGACCAACGTCTGATTACAGTTTCATCGAACATCTAATTGGTAGTGCAGTCGAGCCATGCAATAAGTGTGTGACAAAGGAGCTTACATACTCGTGCTCAACATTACGCAATGTGACATCATACGGATAAGTTTTAATTAGCTGCAAATCACAAATACGCAACTTAGTACCTAACTTAGTACCTAACTAATAACGCTTTAAGTTCGTCTTGACAAAAACTAGAAATCCATTGAATGTGTTTCTATAGCAGTTTTAATATTTTGAATGTTTTTTATGTAAGATTTACTTAAAGGACTTAAACATATATCTACCAAAAGCTTATGCATACAGTCACGTTTTAATATAAAGTTATTATTAGTTACATTTACCTTGTACGTAATAAAGGTAATTGCATGTTGCGCGCTTCTTTTATGGCTCGACGTGTTCCGCCTGCCTAGATTTGTTGTACGGTCTCGTACGTAATATGGTATATTACAAAATGAAGCGGATAATATTATCGTATACGAGAAGGAACAGTTACGGTTCGACACAGTGACTCAAGACCTTTTTTAATTTCCTGGATGGCGGCCGCGCGGCCACCGGCCCGCCCGTTTAACTTATTGCCACGGTTAACGAGAATACGCCGCTGTGTGCCGGCGAAATTGAAGGATTTACTCCGCGTCCCTCCTTTATTAAACGTATTGCACACTCGTATACTTCCGTGTGTGCGTACACTACACGCAGTATGCCGAAATTACATTTCACATGAGTCGTAATAACAAGGGCGGGCGTAAATCACGAGCATTATTAGTTTCTCTCGTTACGTATACCATTTGTCACTTTGTATCGACGTTTGTAACGGGATGCTTGTCTATCCCCGAAACTAAATTGAGTTTAATTATATTTGAAACAGATCGGTCGTCAAATATCAAAACGTGTACCGCTATAACCCTTAACAAGCGGCAATTTGGTTCAATTCATTTTAAAGTTAAACACCCTTACGTATTACGAGAATACTTTAGAGAGTAATTATCAGTGGGAAAGTTATAAGTATCCTTTGAGCAATGTAGAGCAGCGTCGTCAATGAGAGCGCTGGGTGTAGGGCGGGCGGCGCGGCGCTCGCGAGCGGCTCCGGGCGCAAGAAGCAATATCGCCGGACTTCCTGTACTAAGCGTATCGCTTAAAGTTTCGCAATATACGCGCTCCGAGCCCGTCCTTTATTAAAAACTATTCTCACATTTTTAATTAAAACTTGTGTTCCCTCACTAAAACTTTATTTAAGCAATAAAGGCGGCGCAATTAGCGGCGCTGTCCCCGCCGGCGACTTTACCTACTTTTTCTCCGCTTTAATGAGTGTTTTTTAATAAAGCCCGAGACTGCAGCAAGTTTATTAATTTAGTTTAACTCGTGTCACGGCACCGGCACCGGTCCACTACTGCTGCTTCGTCGCACGCTATAAACATACATTTTATTTCAAATTACTGCACTATTCAAGTTTAACTTACTTACGTTTAAAAGTCGGAATACAATTTACATCATTATAATATTGATTTGTTTTTCTGCTTGCTGTTAACTTGATACGTATTTACATTGACTTGCATAATAATCTTTGAAAGTGATATACTTACATAATACATAATTTACTTGTATACTTGTTAAACGGATATCCTTTGTAACCTAACCGTCCATGTGTGTGTGTCTCCATGAAGTGTCCATGTACATATTATCCTCTACTTTTAATACTATTTACTGCAGAAATAAAACAAACACTTCAATATGTTCTTTACTTTTTTATAAGTGTATTTCAAGACATAATAATAAGAACTATACAGATACCATATCAGGTATCAAAACAGCACAGCACGAAGGCGGTTCCAAATCCAAACTGGTAATGGAACGAAACTCGTAATAGATGCCGTCATAATGAAAAACAGTGAGGCCACGTTCTCCGAAACGAGCATTATGAATCCGAAGTAACGATCGCTGTCGAGCGCCGAACTAAAAGCTTGAATGACGTGCGCCTCCGCAGTAACCCCCGCCCCGGCAAGTGTTCCGGCCATAATTACATTCCCGTGTCTAACAAATGGAGAATCGGTGTTGATTTGTGTTTAGCCGAGTCCGTGATCCGTGATCCAACCCCACACTAGCCGCGGACACACATCGCGGCGGCCATTGATGCGTCAATGATGTCCCTGCCAGCATAATGGTTACATGACCATTCAATTCATAAGCAATTTGGCTTGAGTTTGAATTGGCAATAAGTGCGTATAATTAACGATTGTTGTTCATGTTAAGCGTTCCAAATAATGTTCTGCATTAAGAAAGCGTGTACTATCTTTGTTAACTATATTTATTATACCTACGTATTTTGGGGCGCTTCCAAAAACTTATAATCTTCTTTATTAAAAATAATAATCAATAACGATGAAACCGTTCAATCAAAATTAAACAAGCTACCATACATGGAATTACGCTTCAAAAAAGTAATAATTATTATCCTCATTTAAGGAAATTATTAATATCTAACGATAAAGTCGTTGAAACTACAAAAAATTAAAGCTGCATAATTTAAACCGGCACGTAGCATATTTCTTACCTAATGCATTTTTGGCAGTATTGCAGCGACCTATGTATAATACTGAACCCAATTGTATACCCCACACTATAGTGCCGTGAGAGTCATCAGAAACCGGACACTACACACCAGATTGGTAGTTGAAGCATGTAGTGGTAGTGATGTAGTGGTAGCTAGAATCTTGACCTCGGCCTACGCTAGTAGAGCAGTGTTGTAAATGATGAAAAAGTCTAGCCCCTGCCTTATGGCCCGGCTGGTTAACTGCTACTACTATGTAGGTACTAGAATCAGCCCCCAAGCGACTTGTCGCATTCTAGCTGAGAGAATCCGTGCCAGTACTTTTTTCTTACTTCAATTGATACCTTTTGGTATCGCTAAGGATCAATGAAAATGGTGACCATTTACCATCAGATGACTCGACAGCCCGTTTGTTTGCTGTATCCATCTGTAACAGCCATAAAATAAAAGGTTTAAAGGTTGCTGTGACGCCACGTCAACCCACTGCCAGCTCTAACATACTGCTTCTTCTATCTATACGTTACGAATATTTACAGTATGAAACTACAATCATTCAATTAAGCTTTTTTATTTGTTATACGCAGTCAAGTTTGACTATAATATTATACCTACTCGTTTGTTACAAAGTTTAAAACAAACTTCTATATTATGTTTATATATTATGAGCTATTGCACATCTTGGTGCAGATCTTTATATAATCACATAAAACATAACTATAGTTAAATGAAACAAAGTAAAATAATTCATAAAAATTATTACGCACATCAAATATCGAATCCATCGTCTAAATCTCGCTTTTAAAACCTTATTCACTTCTCATCGGTTCTTATTATTTTAAAGTAAATTAAGGGCTTACATTTGCAATATTGAAATAAAACAATATTCAATTTATTATAAGACCCAACACCAAAACGGCGCAACAGCCTAATAACAAAATGAAAAACTAAAATAACGACGGAACGGGGGCGTTGCATTTCGTGCAGAGGAAGTAATTGCTCGCATATAAACTAAGTGTAAAACGAAACACTCGGCTAGTCGGCCTAAAAGCTTCGCGGCAGATTGGATCAGCACATGGAATTTCCATTACGCGTTCTTTATGCACTTACGCTATACAATAAAATCAATGTCTATATACCTAATACCTATTGATTTTTGTACTGCATGATTAATTTCATATATACAATCCTGTAGTTACTGAGATTTGTGTAAACCTGTTCTGTACTGTTCTGTACCTGTTCGTTTGGAAATCAAAGCTTGTCATCGTCAAGTGGCTGGTAAGAATTAACATTCTGTTAGCTAATGGCAGCATTAATCACCAAAGTCCAAAGAATTAGGTGGTGGACTTAAGGGTAGTTTCCTAAGAGTAGTTTTCGTTGCAGTTAAGTCTTACTTTTAATATTCTTATCAAGTTGAGTCATTTTAACATCTATGTAGACAATATTCATATTTAGAAAGAAGAGGAAAAACACAAAACATTGGTCCTTACCTATGTGCTTAAGCTTTCAACCGCAATAGTCCAGTCGTTTGGCGCTTTACTCTAAACAGTAGCTTAGCAATAGGGCTACAATAATTATTACCGAGTGTTGGTCAGCTACTGTCGTCTCTATCGATACCCTGGTCTGCCAGTGCGGGAATGGGATCAGTGGAGTCGTCTCTATATAGAGAAGTTTAAGTATCGTTCAGATCAGTTCAATTCACATTTTAGTTGACTCTACTACGCCAATGTGCGGCGACCGCTTTTAGGACTCCTTGATGTAGGATTCCTATTGAAACTTTTTTGACTTCATTGTGGACATCACTACACTGGATACAATAGAGTGGATATGTGTATAGGAGGAGAAAGGAGGAAAAGGAGTAAGGACAAGGTTTTAAACATCTTTTGTTCACAATTCTTTTGCTTTCCTCACTTCTTTTCTTGACGCCCCTACTCTTGTAGACACTTGATAAACTAATTTAGTCAATTTGCTCGTACATGACTCAATTTTTCGGCTTACTACTAATCTTAAAACCCAATAATTATGGTTGGGCCCAACTGTCCTTGTTCGCCATACAAGTTCGCTTGTTATTCGGGACCGATAAAAGTTTTCCAGATTTCTCGAAGCAAAACAAGATGCATATCAATGGGTCGTCCAGCCATCCACCGGTTTCGTTTTCATAGCTATTAGAGCGGATCGTTTGCGCAATGGTTCACATGAACCGGGCAAGGAGTCGTTAGACCGGTCGTATATCCTTGGATAACCGCGAATATTGGCCTCACTAACAATGTGCGTCTTTATAAGTTTTTAACGAGCTCGGACGGTATAAATTATGTGTGGTGCGGGCACTGGGTCTCGTTATCTCGCTAACGGCGCAATAGCGGAAGCTTAATGTAGCGAGAGCTTTATTGTAGCCACTTACGACTGCGCGGTGCAACTAACTCCAACAGTTATATGTTACTATTGTTGTTTTATATTTTGATTATTACGTACAATATTATTAAATGACTCTTGTACTTATTCTTGAGGGTCTGTCCTGGTGTAAAAGGTAGTCTGATAATATTCGTTTATTTGTGATGCACGAGAACCACCACATCATATACATATTTGGCGTAAAGGATGTTCTTTAAGTTTTACAAACTGAAATTCAGCTTAAAAGCTAAAATATATGAATGATGGGATATATACGAAGACAGTAAAAATAACGGTAAAAAAGATGTGGTGTCGTGGGTCACCAGGTAGGAACGAAGTTCCTTCGGCTATTGTAGAATCGACACAATTTGCAAAAAAAAATCGTGCTCAATTTTATGTCGGTTTTCTTGATTTTTCTCTTAAATTTTGCTGATTAGTTTTTATTTAAGTACAGGAAAGTATTTAGGAAATTCAGTATTTTAGGAAATAATAAATTACGTAAAATAAAAAAATCGTATTTCAAATTATCAACTAAAATAACAAAAACACAATAACAATAACAAAATAACGAAAAGAAAGAGGGAGAAAGAGAAAGGTATTATACACTACTCGCTTGTGTATACGACTGTCGCGCCTGCGCACGTCTCATTTAACGGTTTTATTCCACGCATTTTTTCTTACGGTTTTACTATCACATTTTTTTCAGTTCGGTCGCGCAGCAAAATCCCTATCTCCTCCAAGCCTGCCGTAAGGAACTTCGTTCTAAAAATAAATATGCCAATTGATTAAGTTCCTACAAATATGTAAAATCACATAATATTTTAAAGTTATCCAAAGGCTGTCGATGTGGAAACTTGACAACCAAGTCGAAGCATCGTCGTTACGGTGCTAACGAGTTGCTAAAGTTACAATCTGGCGAATTTTCAGGGCGGCATTGGCGTATTTGCAGGGATTCAACCCATCTTTGAGTCTAAGTCAGTTTGGGGTCGAATCTACCTTACTTACCTACTTAGGGACTATAAGGTGCAGCACTCGCCAAGTCTATTATTGAAACCTATACCGTTCATTTTAATTTTACAGTGGAGTCAAATGAAGCAACTCGGACTTACAACTTATGCCTCATTACCCTGTCTTACAACCTATATGTCTCGCTTGCTACCACAATCCCTTATCAAACCAAACTTAAATCACTATTTTTATTTGCAGTGTTGGGGCGCCTAAACAAGGGGGTATCCGCTTGGTTGAGTCAGGTATGCGTTGATAACTTACCTGGTGTTACGGATAATAAATAATACACAATTCATAATTAGCTTTCATCATTTGGCTTACTACTATATGTAATAAGCATCTTATTTACCTAATTATATTTCTACGTACTTTAGTACATAATGTGTAATATCTCAATGATTTCTACCTAAGTATCTAATAATTTTAAACGTAATGTATGACTAATGACATCCCAATAGACTTTACACATCCGACGAACTACATAAACTGTGCACATTTTCAAAGCTACACTTAAACTGTATTACGGAAACCATTAAGGGCGGCTGAAAGTTAATAAGTAATAGGTACTGTAATTGCTAGACAGAGCCGCATTCAGACGTTTGAAGGTAATTGACCTAATGTCGTTAATTATTTCCAAATTACAGTTCATTACGAACTGACATTTAATGCTATAATTGTGCATAATGAATATATCTGTGGCATTTTCGAATCTGTTACTTCGCAATTAATTAAATTATTGTACCTACCTGAGGAAAAGGCAATTACGGTTTTATTTCATTATCAACGGACATTTTATAATACTTGTGCATAATGAATACAACTGCAGTATTGCCAAATTCGTTAAATCCCAATAAAATTAATTAAATTCATGTCGTTGAATTAAAGATAATTAAGGTAACGTTCTTTAAATATACTTAATAGGTCAAGTTTTCGTTTTGTAATAGGTATAGCAGTAATGTACAGTTTTCGTGTGTGCACTACATAATTATATAATTAACACATGTGGACCGTGTACAATATTTTTTTAAAGTTAATTGACTTATGAACCTAATTGAATTTATATACGTAGGTATTATACCTATAGGTACGTGTATTCGTATAATAATAAAATTTGAACGACGCATACACCGTAGGTACATTAGGTATGTACCTACCTAAAATTTCGATTGGTGCTCACATAATAATTTGACGCATAAAAATATATTTTTAAGTATTCTATGTGTGTAATTTTATGTGCCCGTATTACATGAAAAGCAATGAACACATTGCAATACTTTCCATATAAGGAGTACTTAAGCATGAGCTGCATCACCCATATAGTTTAAGCCACATACATACCTCCTTGCTTAAATAAATAGTAATAACGGGAGTTCCATGCGGCCCTGGCTAGCCCCTTGCGGAGGCGTCACAGCTAAATGAAGGTTACCTACCCTGCAATTAGTGCTCCGCGGATTAATAAAGAAATCCCTTAATTCTTCCCGTAATAAGAAAATTCTTAACGTGTTTCGTATAGCCGTCAAATCATTAGCGCAACGCCTAACACTTTTAATTGGCGCAAAATATCCTTCGTGGGCAGTCATTTACCTCGTTCTACCAAGCTTATTCAAAGCAATAAATGAACATATTTTTAATCAATGAATAGGATAACGATATGTGTACGGGCTAAGCACGTACAAGTCACATCGTGACACAAATTATAATATTGAATATCAGCAATATCACGACACAGATTTATTAACATACATAACACTAGCATAGATTTATAAGCAAACATAACAGTTTATTTAGAACATCGCAACCAGTACATTTCACGAGAGCATAATATATAGTTAGATCACTTCCTGATCTTCAGTCCGCAATCAATCATCATCGCGCGCGCACTCACTATATCATCCCCATCATAGCATAAATATCAATATCAGTATCAATAAGTATCAATTTAATATATTTCATCAATATCAAATATCATAGTTTTATTCACTATCATTCTAAGGGTGTTAACGAAGCCCTTAAATAAACTGTTATGTTTGCTTATAAACCTATGCTAGTGTTATGTATGTTAATAAATCTGTGTCGTGATATTGCTGATATTCAATATTATAATTTGTGTCACGATGTGACTTGTACGTGCTTAGCCCGTACAATATGACTGACACACTAATATGTTAATTCAGTAGTTAACATTTTAAAAGACAATTTTCCTTTTAGTTTCATTATTGGCTCAAGAGGTTTTAAAAACTATACTTTATAATGGAAAGTTGCAAAGTTCATTAAATTTGCAGTTAGAAACAAAATGTTGCATATTTACAATGCCTAATGGTGTGCAACGACACGATATGACCATTTGCTTGTGTAATAAAATGTTTGCAGGTACCATAACTAACAATTCCTTGTAAAGTGACTGGCTACTATGCGATTTGGTCTAAAGAGTATTGGCAACTCTAACATCTAAGATAGAATACTAAAACAACTCTAATGAAAAGCAGCTATAGACTATAGGCTTGAAATACCCAAATACCTAAGTCTACATTCTTACAAAATCCACTATCAGAAAATAAACGAAAATATAAATTGTTTATTCGTGTTCATGTCTTGCATATATTTATATTCTAAATGGAATCTGTGCTTCGGCATACCTACGTTACCCATTTTAGAAGCGGTGAAGTAACAAATCAATATTTAGAGTGAGTGCTTTTTCGTGCAATGGAGAAGCTTTTATCTGGACAAGGGCCGCGCGGCATCGCAAACACTCAAAGACAGAGACATTCACTTTAACATAACATGATTCAACCCTCAGCTCGCTATTGACTAAACCTAGCAACGCCATTTCATTATTACGACGGATATTGAATTACGCGATTACTTAACACAACATAACTCGAAGTGATTAAGAACGTATGAATAATAACAGCATTTATGGTGCAATTTTAACTTGCACTGCTGGTGTCTAATTACCGATTAGTTTTTTATAAAATGGTAATTGAATAATAACAGCCTTTCCAAATTGACCGAGACTACGAGTTTAATAATTAAAATATTTTTGTTCAAATATAATTATGACACAGTATCAATGTAAAAACAATTTGTTTATTATTATTTATTTTACTGTAATTACAATTTACCGTGAACTATTTTACAATTTAAATACGGTTAACACACTTACACCACGCACTAGGATTAAATAAGTAGTTATGGTTAGGTGTGCGCTGGGGAAACCACGTCTTAACTATGTACTCATTTGTTGAGAAGGTATGGTAAACAATAATAAATTATGATAGTAGATAGTCGTTAAAGCTTGTCGAAAGCTTGCAGGCAGTATACACTTTAAACACTTCCTTTTAGTTTGGCCAATATCCTTCCATCACTTCGCGTTGGAACTCCGATGAGTCTTTGATGTAGTTAAGCAAACCATCGTTTAACAGTGTGGATATCGGTCTACCGTCTTTTAAATAGGTACCTAAACCCATTATGCTCAATGCAGTTTTCCCATTCAAATTTTTGTCGGCAAGGTATCAGGACAATCAAAGGACGACAGACTGCGTTATAAATAGGTTCATCATAATATTATGGGTTACTGCTCATTTCTCAACAAGTTACAGAAATATATTTGTGTAGTTTGTTTTGAAGATCTTACTGTACTATTCATGAAAACCAACACCGATCAGTTTGCATGCAATAAACCACGCCATCTATGCGAAAGCAATGAATTGTAAATTATGAAACTACATGAACTGTCTATTAGAAAAATTAATTTGCAAACTCTGCAATTTTAAAACTATGGATTCCAGGTATATAAGCGGTACTATGCATTCTCGACATGCATAGATGTCGTTGGAATCCAACAGTTTAATATTCACATACCGGAAAAAACATTTAATTAACTTCGTCAGTGCCGCGGCGAGGTCTAACCGGTACGGACTTAGTGGAACTTTACCACAAGCGTTAATTATTATCTGCGAGGAGTGCTCTTTGTTTAGTTGCCAACTCTAAATTAGTTTTCGAAATGGATCATTCGCACCCCTGCACACCCCCGCCCAGTTCTGCCCCATTCCCAGTAATTGGAACGTTCCGAGATGACACCACTCAGCCTGGCTCTAATCAGTTAACAAGAAACCCACTACACGCTATTGTCATTCATAAACACTGACTTGGATACACAATATCTTAGCTACTGTTATAAGGCTCGAGCGCGATTCCCCGCTCTCAAGATAAAAACTTTATTATGATTTATGAACCCATTTGTATGTTCCCGTATTTATTATAGCAAAAATCTGCTATAGATTCAAATTGTCCAGAACTATGCATTCATCTTAAGATATTTGTAAAGATGCAATTTGTCTATTTATCCTACGACATAATAATATGAAATATGACGTCATAAGAAGCAGATATTATGCACATAAATAATATTGCAATGCAAGTTAATAAGTGAAATTTCAATGAAATTTCAACTAATGAAATTTCAATGAAATTTCAATCAATCAAATTAATAATGAATTTTCAATGAAAAAATGGGCACCACTTCTACAAATTTTTAGTAGGTAGACAATGATGCGTTACCAGTCAAGAAAGTTTTACTGGCTTGTCAAGTTTGCAATTAAATGAGTGAATAGCCTTTTACAAAATAAGTGCACTGTTAGTCAATATTAGCGTCACCATTTTATCCTCAGGTGGTATTGTAATTATTCTTAACCAACCAATAACTCTCTCATTGCTGGGTTATAGTCTACTCTCACAACCGATTGGACCAAGGACCAACCAAGTACCTACCGATTGGAAGACTTCACACAACTTTCAATAAGAAGAACTTTAAAGGTAGGTACCTAAGTTAAAAACTTAAATAACGTTGATTTTAAATAGAAACTAAATAAGCTACCAAAGAACCTAACCGACATACTCCAGTACCGAAAACCAAAGAAAGTTATAGTGTTTGACCTTGATTGAAAGGGTAAACTTATTCTTAGATACTAAGAATACCAAAACATTCTGCAGCCAATCCAGTCATGGCAAGTTTCTTACATCATATTGTTATTTCAAAATTCAAATACATAGTAGAAAATTTAAAATTAGGACGTTTTCCTAACAACACCATGCCACATTCATTATAAATTGACCTTCGTATAATAGACCCATCTTAATTTACATGTTAATTTGTTTAAAAATGTCACTGATGTTAGCAATCAATTACGTTATGTCAAAATATGGTAAAATTTATAACCGTGAAAATTTGCTACTTGTCGACTCTATTACAAACAGCTACTACTTACTATTCAACAAGAAATTCGTGTAACATTTTATTATATTTTTTAATACTTTTGTCATTTTTTATCAAAATTATTGTGAAAAATGAGAACCAAAGGAGTTTTAGGTACCTAGTATCAAAAATCTTACTATGTGTTTCGTTAATCTTTTCCTGTTATAATTTTTCTTTTAATATTCCATTGAGTCAAAACAAACATTTCAATCATACATAATTATATTATACTTAATTAATATTATTTTAGATGAAATGGTAATCTAATGATCCTTATCTAATTAGAGTTAATTAATTAAAGTAGGTAATTGAAAGCAAACTGGTAGTTGAAATATTTATATGTATAAAGATACGTATTTATTAATATATATTTAGAATAATAATATCTTTCAGTGCATTATTTTTTTATAACGTTAGGTATAAAAACATTTACGTTAACCGATTCCTAAAATTTACAACATGATACCTAACAAAAATTAGTTTTTTACCCGTTATCCATCTGCTCAAAGTTTCGAAACTCATTTCAAAAAACATTTCAATCGATGAAGCTCTCATTCCCTGCCGCTTTCGATATTCTCTTTATAGTTTCTACTCCATTAAGTAGTAGTTTCTTTGGCAAGTGCATCTTTTCTTTTTGGCACTTAGGGCGATGGTTGAACACTTATCTACATTTCGTTCATTAAGTCGTCGACGATTAAGCCTCATTAAATTTCATTAGAGGAATGGTCCCGCGGCGAGCGGTCCTGTCGACGCTTAGACGGATAATCTCCAGCTGTCAGGGGCTAATGCGTTTTAGAGTACGTAATTTGAACCGGCGAGATCGACCGTAATTAACGCAAGTAATTAAGCTAAGTGATTATTGTTATGAATGCAAGAAGTTACCACTACACTCGTGGTCTCTCTACGATGCTCTTATAGGCTTAATTTTAAGGGGTACTTTATAATGGGGGTTTGAAAACCCAGCTTTTTTTTAAATAATTTTAATGAGAGACGGAAAACCCAGCTTAGCATTAAGTTAAAAGATTTTTATTATTAAATTCATTAAAAATTATATGCAAAATAATTATCATAGAAGACATAAAAGCAGCGTAACATGAAATAAGAATTTGGACCAAAAATACCCTTCAAATACATAGAGTCTAGGAGCATTCAGGAGTGTTAGAAATTTGTAACGGAATTAAAACTCAATATCCTACGGCCCCCACAATGTCAGTTAAACGTTGTCGTAAACAATGTCATTAAACTTTTATTAACTGTTTCCTGGACAACAATGTAGAGGAATGCCTCATAATACCAACGTTTATTGAAATGAGATCGTTGGAAATACAAAGAAGAAACCTGCATATTCAAGTGAATGTACCATAATACCGAATGATATTATTACTTAAAGTTACGACGAATTACGAATTGGACAAATACCCTAAAACCTTTATGTAGAGTCTGAGAGTTGTTCAGGTTAGGTTTCAAATAACTATCGTTAAGATAAACCTTTTTTGACTTTCAAGAATATTAGGTATTTATTGTAATTTCATACCTATTTAAGGCAACGTTTGAAGTTTTATTAATGAAAAGGACTGTCAGTTGGGTGGTAAAGCATTTAGATTTGAAGTAAAACGAACACTTACAAGTAAGAATTTAGTACAGATGTTTAACCTGTGACCACTGTATACTTTTTGCTTGCTTGTAGACGGTATTGCTTGTTGAATGAACTTTTTTGTAACATAAAACCAAAGTAAATAAAAATATAATACTTACTTCGAAAAATTGACAGCACGCTTTTAAAATTTCAAGTTAATTATGAATGCTAAGGAGTCATTCAGCTTGGACCCAAATGTTTATACCTAGCTATTAAGTATTTTTTAGGCGTACTCATGATATAGAGTAAAAAAGACACATTCAATTATAATTTAAATTTTCAGGGATGCACTCACCTCTATGTAGAATCAGTAGTGATCAATAGCCCCACATTTTACAAAGCTATAAGTTGGCATAATATTAGGTACATGTTTGGCTTACAGTGTGTTTTTAAATACAAAGTTATAAAACTTAATAAATTCACATAAAATAAATGTTACAGCAGTAAATAACTGTCAATCTAAATACCTGGGTACTTTAAAATATTCTTGTTATACAACAGCAACAAACCTGATATATATCGGAATGAGCATGCTACTCCGAGTAACGTACCTACAAGATGTTTCAGATTTCAGACCAAATGTAATTTAAGTTAACATATACACCGGAGAGCTGAGTGAAAAGCTTTACGTCACTTCAATTTTGTGTTAGAAGTAAGTGTGCGCGGCTCGAGTAACCCGAAGGCTAGGTAATGTATTCCCATACATACATAAGTGAAAACATTTTAAGAAGCTCCACGGACCCACTGCATCACCCCCGGGGTTAAGGCCTAAAAGCACTATCTCGAAGCCAAAGCCTCACAACTCTTCTCAAATTCAAGTTACTTTGCTCCGAAGAGGTGCCGGCTTGGAGGTTTTATACTGCGATTCACAGTCTTGATAATAATATTTTTTTACATCGCTTTATCGTTGTTGGTTTTTAAATCTGTAATGAATGTATTTGATTAAAATAACGATATATTTATCTATAAAGGCTCTCTAGGTTTTCGACAGATATCGTAAAACAAATATTTATTGGGATGCACAGAGCTAGACGAACGATCTATCAATGCCTTAAATCTCAAAATATCTAAATCATAAATTAAGAATAAGTAATTTTCAATAGCTTAATTAACATGCCATTGTGTTCAAAAGTTCACTTATTTTTCTTCACTTACCTAGGCATCGCGGTTCATTCCAGTCTGATCCCCAAAAACTGATACCTAAAAATATATCAATGATATATTTTTGTGAATCATGTACTAATGACTATGAGCTATAATATACCTATTACTTTATCTTAAAAATCAATTCATATTGTGAGAGCCCAGTGAGACATAAAGGGTTGCGATGAAGAAAAAGACACATAAAATAAAATAATTCCAAATTAAATTAAATTAAGCAAAATTAAATAGTAACCTATCATTTATATCGGTATACGCCAGTCAAAAATCGTCATCCGTTTGCGCTGTACCTGCTTGATTTTTGGTAGAATTTTAATCGGCATCATATAAGATTATCAACTAGGTACCTAGCTATATTATTAAAAAACTTTAATAATAACAAATAAATATAACATTTGCATACTTAGTATAAACTTTAAAATAAAGGTACCGTAAGTTTACAGTGTGATGATAACTCATAAAAAATAATTTCTGTTACGTTACATTAGCTCAGCTTCTTCTAGATATTTTTTATCTTGAGTAGTCGGTACACAGACCAGCGACTTCCGCCAGACGAAATCTGGCGCCATAGCCTGAACCCTTGTAGAGCAACACCGGGTTAGTTTAAGATAGAGTTTCACTTGCCCTAAAAGATAGCACCCCTTACACCCAAAACAATAGTGCCACATTTATTAATAGTGTTTGTAATTTTAGGGTTCCGTGTCCAGTGGGTGACCAATAAAACCATGTTAATATGACTCCGCTATCTGACTGTCTGTCACATGCCCCTATCTATTGAATAGAAATACAAATGTTACTGTTGATGTTACAAGTTAGATTCTGAAGGAGGTCTCCATACAAGTAGAAAGTATTAAAAATATTTTTTTTAGTATTTCGTGTCCACAATATTCTTTGTTATTGACCCGCTACGTATCCTATATTTCAATATTATTTTTACATTACAGTGCTCTACGTGCGTGTTGTTGCACAAATATTATAATTTTATCAGTAAGTGAAGTGAACGAATGAGGGTAAAGGCGTGTGAATTCGCCGCTAGAGGCGCTAGTGTAGAGTGAGGTCTGGCTGTCAGTGCCACAAACTTATCTGACTCGGTAAGAAGGGCGCTACTGTCTTTGTCTTTGTCTGACAACAGTATAACATTAGTTCCAATTTTGGCCACCGGGTCAGATAAGTTTGTGGCACTGTCGCTTCTCACTTGTCTGAATATCACTTGTCACTGTTTATGTATGGGTGGGCTTTGACAGCAGGACCTCACCTCGCCGGTGGCGCCAACTGGTGAGCACAAAAACGGCGACCCTCATTGTCAAAGCTCGCTGGCAATAAGATAAATAAATTAAAAGTTTTAATTCTATCTTTCACCTTACAGATGGTGGCACCGTGGCGGAAGCGAATCTCGATGTTTTGTAATGGAGCTTTTTAAAATGGAAGTCGAACTTTTGTCAGACACTTTTAGCCGCGTCGGAGATACATTTAAGCTTTTTAACTTTTCCACTCCAGTAATGTATCCCACTCTCTCCTAACATCGTAGAGGTGTCGCATAAGTTCTTTTTTTTTATTTGAGTCGACAAAGTAACTTTTTATTTGTGTAAGTTAACACGTTCCTGGCTACTCGCGATAATCCTTCTAAAAAGTCTCTACTCTGTATCTTTTTTCTCGTTCGCTGACACGGTATAAACATTTTGCATACTATCCATTAACTAAATGCACTCAGGCCACCATTCGCTAGTGCATTAATATTGCATTTCTAATGCCCCACTCCCTATATCGATGGACGTTGCTTAGTTTATATTTGGAAATTGATTTAGGTAGGTAGCTATATAGTAAATAAATTAGCTACATAGGTAATAATTAAGGCAACTACTAAGTTAATCACTAATAGTGTAACACGATGCCAGTAAAATTAACATTTTGAATAACTTAAGGCACTTAAATCCATTTGCATTTTAATAGGAGTACCTAGGTAGACATTTTTTTCCTTTTCATAAAAAAATAACTGAAAAAACGAAAGCATAAATATTTTAACTTAGAAAAACTACAAAAGGTACACTTAAGATGTAGCTTTTCTCTTAAATCACATCAATCTCTCAAAATCAATAAGTGTTTGTAGGTAATGTAAGCGCTTAACGAACCGCGGGCAGGACTCCTGAGCGGATCAGCAAATGGAGTGCTTCATGCATAATGTAGCGTTGGCAGAGTGTTGTTTTGAAAAGCGTTCTGAATTCGTTATTTTCATCACACCAGGTGATGCCTGTACACCTCATGAAACATTTAACGACATATCAATACGATAACAGATTCGGAGCGGACGGAATAATCCCAACGTCGCGTCGTCACCGTCGCCCTACGTTAGATCATCGCATCGCAGTAAAGAATTTATCTATCCTTGCACAACTTTATTAAACGATAACAGGAGATAACTGGCACCTCAGAATTAATTAATCCACTCAGAGATTGCATCTAAAAGCCCCGCGTCCCTCCCTTCCCGAGCGGGTCGATCCGTTTCCAGCCACTTAAACTTCACGCGCCGCGTTCTAGCTTCCGTTTTAATTACAAAATTAATTCAAAATGTAATTAAAGTTAACAATAAGGCAGCAAACAATTGGAGTTATCTGTGTAAGTTTATGCTTTGTGGTAGATAAATAGTGACGAAAAAGCAACTCGAGCACGAATGTCATACCTACTTACTTATTGTCTGATGGAGAAACGGTGTTTTAGTAGAAAGATAAGTATTAACGATAATTATTACTTACTTAGTATAAAGATAATTATTACTAATTATTAGGAGGTAGTGATGTTCAACCACAAACAAATATTTTCACTTAAAAAATATCATACGCGTCAGTACGCACTGCAAAACACTCGTTGTCAGATTCACAATCGCGCTAATGTGGTAAAACCCGATTGTTGCCGGCTCAATTGTGAATATTGTCAAATGATTGATGTATTGTCAGCAAGATAGTTTGGGATGTGTGATGTCACTTTGTTTGTTCATCCTTTATTGACATGTTCATTTCTGGTTTGCGAGGTGAAAGAAGAATAAACAAACATACAAACACAGTTATGCATTTATAATATTAGGATAAATACAAATCGTACAATGAATGAGGACTGAATGAGTAGTAATAAATAATTAGATCCGACCGCCGGCAACGAGCAAGCAACTAGGGGGTCATTTCTCGGTCAAGAAAGGGACATAAATAATAATTAGATGACTTAAATCAAAGATGTTTTAAAAAATTGTGGCTTTCCGTGTGTATAAAACTTTGATTGTGGCTAACTGTTAGCCACAATTTTTATATCATTACGCACATAATATTACGCACACATAGACAATAGACGAACGGGTAAAACATCGCCTGCAAGCACACATGCTTGATAATGTTGCCTTGTTATTTTTTGTTTTCATTGTAGGGCGACGCTCAGTCTAGATATTTAAAACATCAAAGAACTTAAATATTATGCGTCTCTATTGTTTACACGGAATGTCATGTTTTTTACGTGTCTTGAGCGAGAAAATAGTAGAGCTGTACTCGCCTACTCGCCGGCCGTAGGACACCTGCCTAATTCGGAAGGTATCACCAAGTAGGGGCAGGCTTCTATCGCTTAATACGACACCCTTGTCTATCAGTATCTTATGCCGCCCTAATAGAACTAAAAACATCCCTAATAGCATCGCATTCTATCCTATAACCTTTAGTACCTACCTATTTATTTATTTTTATATCTAATATTGCTTCTAAATGTTATTGGTGTAAACATTTGGGTAATAGTGACATTAAAACTTGTTATTTTTTCGTAATAGAACTGTGGCAAACCACAAGGGTGTCAATAGACGGTCTCGAAACTGCGAGGCGACGTGCGCTCATCCACTCAACAGTCGCTATACAGGCAATAAAGCTCTGCTGAAAACACTTAGCGGAATTGATTCAGACCATTTACCATTCTTGAACAAACGCGAAACCTTTCCATTATCGTGAATTATAAAACCTTTTAGCAAATCAAAGCTGACAAATTAGATACATATTATAAGGATCCATTTAGAAGTAGATATCTAAGTAAGGAAACACCACATGCAAGTTTGATGTTTTGTTTTATAATAATTATTTTAAGTAGATTGTAGATGTTACCTATAGTGTTGTACTAAGAATGGTTTATATTTTACTTGTTGTAGTAGAGTTACAGATTGGCTTCGTTAGGTATTTCTGCTTGACTTGCACCTATACAGGTACCTATGTACATACATAGATGGGAGAATAATATTATTGACCTGGTGTTGCAGATATAGGTACGTGGACAGCGGTTACCGCATGGTATCGGCACCACACAATTATTATGGACAATCTGTATAAAAAACAAGGTAGATTGTACTTCTATTTTCAATCTCTATCGAGGGATGATGCAATTTATAGCTGCAAATCTGCAATCCATTTAAAACGGGTCGATAAGGAATGGCTCAGCATCAATTTATTTTCGTAATGAAATAGGATTGTAGTGTATCCCAAAATTCCACCATGCTGCTCCATTGTTTTACCTGCTGTAGGTACCTATAATTAATTCAAAATAATGACATTGTGAAGTAATAACCCTATTGCAACAAATGTCTACCTACCTATCTAACCACTAAAAAGGACATAACTAAGTAGATTATAATTAGGTACCTGGCTGATTCTACGAGTTCGTGCAAATCGGGTGTCCGCGAAGCATCAGACATTGAGCTAGAATTCGCACATCGAATAAACCCGTAATTATATAAATTAATAATGAAAAAAAAATCAAAAACAGGTCGTAATGTCACCTCCTTCAGTGTCCCAATTACATGTTTTTCACTTCCGCTGCCAATATTTTGGTGAAGTTGATATTTCAGAAACTTGGTAAAATTATATATAAACACATACATTATGAGGAAACATTATATAAATTTTCACAAATACAAACATATTAGTTGAGTCAAAAAAAAATAAACAAACTTTGTCACGGGATTTTGGTCCTTACCTTCAGCAAAAATTGAATTGATAAAATATCCAAAAGTATAAACACTAATTCAGTGACTCCTAGTAATTCACATTCGCGCACCATTCAGTCGGCCAAGAGACTTTCCAGTGGGTGGAAGCGCATTGGCGTTGAAGGAAAAAACCTTATTTTGTCGTCAAAGAGGCTGTTTGTCACGGAATTTTCATCTTTACCGTCGTATAAGTTTCACAGTAAGCGATTGGTTTTAATGCTTATTTTATTTTTTAACGTAACACTTATGGGGTCTAATATTCTAGTTGTTTTAAAATAAATGCTTCTGTAATTACGTGGCTATAAATAAAAATATTGCAATATGTCACTACCCTCAGTGTCATTACCTTCATTTACCATCAGTTTTTAATATGAAGGTAATGATCACAAATTGAGGGTAGTGATAAAATTGGGTTACCCTTGTTTCGTATAACAACTTTTGATATAATTTTAATAAATCGAACAACGTTTAAGATAATAATCATTTTAGTACTGAATGATTCGTGAGTGTTTGAATTCATTTTACGTATATAACGCGGCTTACCTCACGCACTGTTTTGTCGGATTCGCCCGACTAGTTTCGAACCGAACCACAGAACTTGTGGAATTTTGTTTAACAAGTGGTTATTTTGTATGGCGAGGCGAGTACTTCTTACAAATTGACGGCGTAGCTATGGGGTCGCCCTTAGCTCCGGTAGTGGCCAACATTTTCATGGAGTGGTTTGAAGACAAAATGTTGGAGGAAGCCCCTGTGAAACCGCGTTTATGGTGGAGGTACGTGGATGAAGTCTTCGCTGTGGTAGCCAAAAATGATCTGGCGAAACTATTGGGTCATCTCAACAGCGTTCACCCAAAAATTAAATTCACCGTCGAGGAGGAACAGGGTGGTACATTGCCATTTCTATATGTCCTGGTATGTAGGGAACCCAACGGCAAGTTGTCACATACCGTGTACAGAAAACCCACACACACCGACCGGTACTTGCAAGCAGATTCCCACCACCACCCCTTCCACCTGTCCTCGGTACCCAGGTCACTTATAAGCCGAGCCTTGGAACTTTGTGATTACCAGTACGTGAACTCCGAGTTGAGTCATGTGAGACATGTACTGGAATCCAACGGGTACAAATGGAGGCAGAGCCTGCGGCTGATAGCAGGTAACATACATCGGAGACGGTTGGGCGCAGACAGACTACCAGCCTACCTCCCTTATGTAAAAGGTGTAACGGACAGAATAGGACACCTCCTGAGAACCAAATATAACATTAGGACGTTCTTCCGTTCACCTCCTCAAGTGAGGGAACTTCTGCGCTCGCCAAAGGATAGGGATCCATTAAATGTACCAGGTGTGTACATGGTACCATGTAACTGTGGCAAGAGTTACATCGGGGAAACCCGCCGTAACGTCGCGACTAGGATAAGTGAACACATACGCAGCATCAATGGCGAATACATAATATATTTTCGATATGCCGACGACATAGTAATTCTGGCGAGTTCCATGAAAGAACTTAGTACCTACTATGTTCGGGAACTCGAACAGCGCCGTACAACGGGTCTTAAGATGAACATGGAAAAGACGAAAATCATGTCGAATGTCCATGTCACACCTGTACCAGTTGTTATTGATGGCGCTGCTCACGAAGTTGTTGACGAGTATATTTACCTGGAACAAGTGATCCAAATGGGTAAGTCCAACTTCGAGAAAGAAGTCACTCGTAGAGTCCAACTCGGATGGGCTGCGTTCGGGAAATTACGTCACATCTTGTCATCCAAAATACATCAGTGCCTGGAGACGAAGATATTCGAAAAGTGTGTTTTGCCAGCGATGACATATGGCTCCGTGACTTGGTGCTTCACTATTGGCCTAATACATAAGTTCAAAGTCACTCAGCGGACTATGGAAAGGTTATCTCGTTATTTCTCTACGTGATCGAATCAGAAATACTGATATCCGCAAACGAAGACGAGTAATCGACATAGCCCAGAGAATTAGCCGGTTGAAGTGGCAATGGGCTAGCTATATAGTTAGAAGGACCGCTAACCGTTGGGGAAGAAAGTTCCTTGAATGTAGGCCCCGTCTCGGAAAAAGGAGCATAGTACGCCCCCCGACCAGGTGGTTTGACGACCCGAAGAAGATAGCGGGCATCCGCTGGATTCACAAGTCAGAGGCGTATGTCTAGCAGTAGACGCAAAAAGGCTGATGGATGGATGAGATGGATGGAGTTTTGCCACCTTTAAGCGCGACAGAGAATGGCATGAAGTACTTTATGGCTTGACGCACCCTATTGGCTATAACATCCGCGCAACTTGACGGATCAAGAAGAAACGCAGACCTCGCCCAAGGATTAGATGCGAAAAAGTGCCGCATCCCTTACCAATCTGCTAATTTGTAACGCCTTAATCGCCGAACACCTCCAGATGATTGTAAGGAAAGAGTACCCAATGCGGAACAAACCTCAACTGTATACCTTTCTGGATCAGGGGTTAGCAGAAGGTCCAGGCAATCGACTGTGGGACCATCGATAACGGGCACCCGAGTCGCTTGCATTACCAGCTGCGACAGCCCAAGACATGTGGCAAAATTCAACGCTTTTCTTCTAGCATGGTCAGTCGTCTGATATGGGAACAACCAGTCTCAATGACATGCGTTGAAGTCCCTCAGAAAGACTAGCTGCGTAGTAGGGCATTGATGTAATGCTTCATCAGCAACCACGTTAAGATATGCAAACAAAATAATTATCTCCTGGTTGCCGCTGTGCGCTTTGTAGACACATAATGTTAAGAATGTTATCCGTACCTGTGTAGACACAATCCAGATAGTGCAAAGACTGGTGTCTCTAAAATGTCAGAGACGCTGACAACAGATATCGCTGCAGACAATAAATAGATAGGTGATTTGGTGCTTCCTTCTTCACCCTCCGATTTTCACGCCACTCGCCAAAAATTGAAGTTCTGTCTAAATTTATTGGATTCGTGGAGTACCTGTCTTAACTCTCACCATCATTTTTTTACAAACTTCTTTCTGAGGTATTCCCGGAGCGCCAGGACTCCAGGACATTTAAAAAAGACTTGTTTTTTATTTCATGAACAATCATTCATGAATAATCATTACCATCAGATGATTGGTCATTACCATCCTCAGCGTAAAATTTGAAAGGTCTATAACTCCAAAAGTTATGGGTGCAATTTATTTAAAAATGGTGAAATTGCATAACTCTTCATATATTTTGATCCTAGCGCCCTATTTTTAAAATCTAAAAAATTCTCTGTTTTTCCTCCGATTTACACGAACTCATAGAATCACCCACCTACCTAATTATTTTACACCTACTTAAAATTTTTGCTCTTGGGGAAAAACGTTCTACAAAACACTGATTCTACTGTCAATCGAAGATTAACAAAACCTGTGTAGGCTAGACACATACAGGGGCGGTCTGGCCAGGTCGGCTAGTCGGCGATCTCCGAGGGCCCCGGGGCTAGGGGGGGGCCCCAAATCGCCCCCACTAGATTTTTTTACTAACGAAACAAATATTGGTTTCATAACGACTTTAACGAGCAACATAATACAGACAATAGCAAATGACTTTCAGATAAACTGTTAATTTACATTGAATTAAATTCGTAGTTACATTGATCAATCCTACTAATATCGTACTTTTACTTACTACTAGTCCTCCCTACTTATACCTAGTATTATAAATGCGAAAGTTTGTAAGGATGTGAGTGAGTGTGTGAGTGTGTGTGTGGGTTTGTTACTCTTTCACGCAAAAACTACTGTACTGTACGGATTTTCATGAATCTTTGCAGTAGGTAATATAACTTAGACATCGGAATAATTTGTTGTTGACATAATTTTTTAAAATTAAAAGAGATTTTTGAAGGGACTGGTTCCCCGAAGCGAAGCGAGGGCGGGTTTACTGGTAAATAATATCGCGATACCGATCGGGTGCTTAAAAAGATCCACACCAAAAGAGCGCCAAAATCAACATTTGAGCGCTCTTATAATTCAAAAACAAGACAACAAAGACCTTTTTTACATATTGTATGGGGCCATGTTTTAAATTTAGTTGTTGCCGATGCAACAATGAATGTACTTCAAGCAGAAAATACATTTGGTCTCGTAGAGGAGTCCGCTGTATTTCTAAGTTCAAGCTACAAGAGAATGACAGTTTGGGAAAAGGAAACAAAGAAGAAATATAGTGCACACGATAAATTACTGAGACTTCAAAAAATTGGAGCAACAAGGTGGTGGAGTAAACATAAGGCTCTTGCTTCAATAATTGACGAGGAGGTTTTAAGAAATGAAGAAGAGATGAAGACAGAGAAGTTAATTAATGTTTTAACTGTGTGCAACAACATATCATGTGGGAGTTTCGACTGTAAAACGAAATTCATCGCGAGAAATCTCATAAGTCAATGGTGTAAATTCGAGAATATCTTCATGGCTTTTGTTCTTTTAGATTTGTTTTTAGTTACTTCCCCAGTTTCAAAATATTTACAAGGCAAAACTATAAATTATTCAGTTGCCTGGAACTTAGTTGAAACGTTAGGTACGTGAACAAATTATTTCAAAAAGGACCGATGATCACTTTGAAGCCCTATATTCCAAATCAAAGCAGTATGTCAAGAAAGTTAACAATAGCTTAGACGTTACTAATGTGGAAATAGAATTAGAAATTCAAGAGAAACGAACTACAACAAGAAAAATAATGCCCGGAGAAAAAACAACAGATGAAGCTAGAGAAATCTCGACTGTCTTAAAATATAAAGCCATATATTTTCAAATTTTAGATTGTGCCAGAACAAGCATAGAGAAACGATTTGTACCCAATCAGTGCATATTACAAGATTGTGCATGGCTGGATCCAAAACGATTTAACGAAATCAAAAGTATTGAAAACTTTCCTGAAAATGTTCTCCAAGAGTCGGCAAAAATGTGTAAAATTTATAGAAGTAAGTTAATAATTGAGAACCAATACGAAAGTTTTATAAACCTCGAAGGGCAACTTAAAAGTGATAAGGGATGTTCCGTTCAGAAAAGTCACGATGAAGAGTTTGACCTGGAATTTAAAGAGGTCTGGTCAGAGGAAGAGTCAAATAAATTAAGTTGTGATGAATCGGATAAATGTTTTTTTTGTTTGGGGTGTGCATTCTCTGTTATTTTTAATCTGTCTCAGTCAGGTATATTTCTCAAGTTATATATTGTTTACTTAGTTGACAATGCCGTGTACACAGGTGACATGCGAAAGAACATTTTCGAAGCTAAAAATCATAAAAACCCGATTGAGGTCAACTTTAAATCAAGAACATAATATGTCAAATCTCCTTTTTAACCGACTTCAAAAAAGAAGGAGGTTCTCAATTCGACCGTATATATGCTTTTTTTTATGTTTGTTCAGCGATTTTTTCGTCGTTTGTGGGCCGATTTTGATAATTCTTTATTTGTTGTAAAGTAGATATGCGCAGTGGGGTCCTTTTAAAAGGATCACCAGGATCTGATGATAGCATCTTGGAGAAATCGAGGGCAACTTTCGAAAATTGTAGGGACGACTAGTGTGTTTGTTAATGTTTTCATAAGTACATGAACGCGCTACAATTTCATGAAGGTCTGGAGTCGATCTGATGAAGCCGAAAGACAGTCGAGGGAACTCCTCAACGGTTTACTGTAGTTATCTAGTGTTTGGGCTTGATTAATTTGTAGTGACGAGAACTTTACACCTACATGTTGAATTAAGCGCCATCTGGCGAGTAGTTTTTGAGTTATCTCTGCTTATCGAGGTTGAAGTCGGTTATTTTTTTTGTAAAAAGCAATTATGATGAATGTAGAAAGGGACTTATTTCAACATTTGGACAAAGAAACAATTATCAATGAAGTTGCTAAGACCAGCACAGAACTGACCAGTAAACTCATAATTTAATTGTAATTTTGCAGTATCAAAATTGTCTGAATTTTTGTTTAATGAAACGTTTTTTTTTTAGCAGAATTTGTAATTGTTGTGTCCCGCAAGGGGGCCCCATATCTGGGTTTGGCCGAGGGCCCCCAGCCTAGCCAAACCGCCCCTGGACACATAAGCAAAATAAACTACTATCAACTGAATTTATTTGGGTTGTTAGTTTGTCCTAGCTTACAATAAAAAATATTTCATAAGTAATTACTACTTAGCTTGAGTTTTCCTTTTTTAACCGACTTCAAAAAAGAAGGTAGGTAAAGCGTAACATGCGACTCGTGTGTTTTTTTAATATTTTCATTAAATCTTTAAAGTACCTACTACAATTTGATGAAGGTCAGGAGTAAATCTGACGATGGGGCCTAAAGACAATCGAGGGAACTCCTCAACGATTTCTTACAGTTACCTTGTGTTTGAGCTTTATTAATTTGTATTGACGAAAACTTTACAACTAGATTGGTTGAATTAAGCGCCATCTGGCGAGTAGTTTTTGAATTATCTCTATTTGTCAATGTTGAGTTACTACTTTTTGTTGTAAAAAGGATATTATAGTTAGTACAGTGGTTATTTGTCGCAATTTGGACAATAAATTATTTTTTAACATAATTTTTGGCGCCCCATTGGGTTAAGGGTTCAGCTAATGAAGTCCAATAATAATATTATTTTATAGGATACCTTACTCGATAGGATTTTAACCCTAAACTTGGCAGGATTTTTTCCCCTCGAATTTTGTGTTTTTTCCTTAAAAGGGGGGATAATAAGGGGGGATAGTAAGGGTAAAAAATAGTGAAAAAATCTTCATTGTTTAGTTTTTTATTTATAAAATATATTATCATCTACAAATACACACCGCCAGTATAAAAACGTATTTTTTAAGAATCTTTAAAGATACACCGTCAGGTTGAGGTTCGAAATATTCAATAAGCTAGGTAGTTATTAATAAGTGAAACCGATTTGATGACAAATTTGGATTTTCTTTTATAGATTGTGCAATGATTGAACGCAAGATTTAGGTACCTAGCGAGTTTAATTGTTTTTGCACCGTGTAGGGTCAGTACCTAATAATTGTATTGTTCAATATCTATTAGTCTAAGGATGGTCTTGAAGAGTCACACGGTGTATACGGGATCAATTATTTATACTATTCTTCGACTAAACACGTGTAACACTTAAACATTCTGTAGGTACAGTCAATCGGGGTAACTTTGATACATCACCGCTGTATTTTCTTTAAAAACTCTTACTATTTCGCTTATGAGATAAAAGTTATGAGTTAATCAGTGCTCTCGGGCTGGTTTTCATATTGTCACATTATAAAAGACTTTAAAAATGACAAAATATATAAAAAAATTGAAATTTTGTTGTGTGTCAAAGTTACCACCCCTATATGGGTAACTTTGACACCGAAGCTTTCTACCTTCCTAACTACTGCTAACTACCTTACTTATGGTTTTGATTTAACATTTATTATGAAGGTGATATCCTGTATTATGACAAGACAACAAAAAAAAGTAGTTTAACGGGTTAGTTTTCATGTAAAAGGTACTAAACTCAAAAAAATCAATGAAAAAATATTGAATTTTGTTTTTAAATCCTTTTTTGTTCTTCTGTGATAAAAATATTAAATAAAACGTATCATCAGTTGATTACCTACATTGTTAGCTTTCAAATGAGACATCTTTTGTCCTCCTAAGACGTCTACATCGACAGCAATGATTAAAACAGTACAGGCGCCCGAGCTTCGAGGTTGAAAAAACACAATGGCTGCCATTTTATCATGGAGGGGGCATCACCCTTAAGGTGGGTTCCCACGGCCCGTGTTATTACAGGCCAGGCCGGATCGCGCCACGCCTGTGGATGCCTGTGCAGGCCTGTTGCGTCTCGTGCTGAGCCATTCCCACGGTGTGTGTCGACCTGTACCCACCTGTCGTTACCGCCAGTCCAACATGTGTGTGTGTGTGTGTGTCCACTCCATGTGTGCGTGTACGCGCACGCGCTATCCCAGGTGAAATGAACCGACGCAGACGCGCCCTTACAGGCCGCGACAGGCACCGCCGCGCCGCGCTGCGCCACGCCTTTGAACTTACCGACTCCCCACGGATCGGACGGGCGACGACAGGCGACCACAGGCCTCATCGGATGCGACTGTTCCCACGGCCTGTAGGCCTGCCCAGACGCGATCTGGCCTGCGAAAAGACAGGCCGTGGGAACCCGGCTTTAAGTCTTCGATACTGGTGACCACATTGTAGGTATACGACGAGATTCCATCCATTTAATTTCTGGGAAAATACAGAAGTCCCGGGGCCCTTGGATGTTTGACTAACACAAAAATTGGTAAAACGCATACAAAGTCAGGGTACATTGACACCGTCAAAGTTACCCAGAATTTGTTCAAAATCTGACTTACCGGTATTATTTGTAATTATAACGAAGATGCAACTGAAAATTAATAAAAATTGTTTACGTATCGAAAGGAGACATGACTTTATATGAAAGATTGTATTATATTATAACACACCTTGATAGCATTAAAGATTTGAGAGATATCTATAAAGTTTTACGTCGGAAAAAAAGCACGAAAAGTTTCGCACGTTTTTGAAAGAAAGTTTTTTATATTAGCTTTGTTTGAAAACCACTTTTTATTTAAGATTACGTTAACGACGTTCATTAGGTAGGTACATAAAATGTAATAAATAAATTTTATGCGCCAAATGCTTTTCACGTAAAAAATAAAAAACTATTTTGGGAGTGGACTGTCAAAGTTACCCTAAAGAATCAAAGTTACCCCGATTGACTGTATTTATTTCGTATTATTGCGCAATCTAATTAATGCTTGGGTTTCAAGCCCCCTATAAATCTTATTGTGCAATAAAATTTACTGTACAATTACTGTACTGGGCCTCTTTAGGTATAAAAATATCTAACCCTTAATTAAAAGATGCCCTAAAAGACATGAGAAGAGATGATAGAGAATTGATAGGTGTGCGCCTACCTCTTATCCATAGATAAGAGCAATATTTATTTTATCTTTTACAATTTAATGACAATATAGCCAAAAAGATGAAGTCCAGGTCCTGTCGACTGTCGAATAAAATAAAAGAAGTGTGCTTGTGGAAATAAAAAATAAATTTAAAAATTATGATTTCTTGATTTGTTGAACTTGGGCCATGGAGGATAGAACTAAGGAGGGTCATCTGTGTATATGAAAAGTGTCCAGTTGTATGCGCTAAATAACAGTTCCAAAATCCTCCACTGGTGGCGCTGGTGGATTCACAGGGTATGGTATGAATCATGGAGGATTATCCTCCATGCCTCCATGCTACTTTAGTCGATAATGACATTAAATTTTTTAACTCGGCATACTTCAATTCAATCAATTCATCTACGATTGCTACATTCATACCATACCCTGTGAATCCACCAGCGCCACCAGTGGAGGATTTTGGAACTGTTATTTAGCGCATACAACTGGACACTTTTTCAACTTTTCTCCCATATAAGATGACTCTCCTTAGTTCTATCCTCCATGACTTGGGCCTCGGGTTGAAAACATAGGTTGAAAAGGTTTTGAACTGAAATAATGAAGCATAGAGATAGGAATACGGAATACCTTGAAGATTTGAAGTGAATACTGTGGTGTGGAGTGTGGAGGTTATTGTCAATTTCAAAAACAACAAGATTTACTGAATAAAAAGATCCTACCGCATCCTGGCTTAGTCCCTGACCCTGAGGCGATAGCCCGCGGTTTTAATCGCGCGAGTTACATATTATTACACAATAATTTCTAATAGCTTCTATTGTTGTGCTTTTACAAAGGTCTTAGAATGCCTACGACCCGAAAAAAGGTTATAAAGACTGTTTACAAAGACGAAGACGGTAGTGACCCTGAGAATGCCGATTTTAGCGATTCAAGTTCTGAAGCTGTAATATCACACCCATCAAGTTACGAAGATGACGACGAAGAAGAAGCAAAAAGTCCTAACTACACAGAAAATACAAAAAGGAAAATCAAAATACAAAAAATTAAATCAATTAAAAACACAAATATTAAGAACAGCGAACAAAGAAGATTAAATTCTAATCATGTCGAACATGATTTTGATCAGAAAGATGAACCTAAAATTAACATAAAAGACTTGACCGATGCAGATAAACAATTACCTTCATTTCTAAATTTGTCTGAAAGTGGTAAGTATTTTATATATCAGGTAAAAGCAGTCAGTAAAAAGCACATTTATTCTGCCCCTATGATCTAACTGTGTTTTCAGATAGTAGTGATGATGAGACTCCTAAGCCCTCAAGATCAACAATCCAGACAGATGTAAAACCAGAAGAGATCGAGTCTGAAACAGAAATGGAATATAAAGATGTTGGTTACTTGTATAATCTACTTGCAAAATAGTCGTATGATCAATGCACAATGTTCATATTATATTATTTTTAGGTGTATCATTGTGTATTTACAATGTGTCTTAATTTCTTTGGAAAGATACACCAGCAAAAGTGATATTTCTAAGATTGTTATACATAATTATCATACATTTTGACTGTCCCAACTAAAAGTATCAAAACTACAAATCAGCTAATTTACAGAAAAGCCGGTCCAAAGTTATAATTTGGTTGGTTTTGTTTTGGTTTGACACTATTAAAATGTCCTATTCTGAACCAAAACTTTATAAACTGCTTTTCTATAAAAAGTTACTTCGTAGTTTTTAATACTGTCTTAGAGGGCAGTAGATTTTATTATGTAATGTTGCTGACAAAGTCTTAAATCACCTTTCCAATATTTTTAATGGAATTGTTCTAAAAAATTCAATTTTCTTTTGAGGTAGAGTTTGAGAAAATTATTGTTTGAGAGAAATGGGCACGGGAAACAAGTATTCCTGTGGGGCCACTGTGAAATTTCTGATGTATGATAGCCATGAGGTAGATGATTTTTACATTTTTATACATTTTATACTTCAGAACTTAATATTATTAAAATTCTTGGAAATGTCAAAGCTACAACCCACTAATGGCCCACTACTGAGCACGGGTCTCTCCTCATTACTGAGGAGGCCTAGAGCATACTCCACCACGCTGCTCCAATGCGGGTTGGTGGAGAAATCTTGGAAATGTCAACAACATACTAAACTTGTGTTTTTGAAAATTTTCTCCTTACATTGTGTCATAAATTGCAAAGTTAATTGGTATTGGTGCTATCAGATGTGTCAATGTAAGGTAAACATTTATTAAGACATTATAAGGACTGAATGAATAATACTAGCAACATGTATTTTTGTTATCTTAGGTATGGTCAAGTAATCTACAGCAAAGTGAAGAAGTTGCTCAGAAGGCATTCTTAGAATTAGAAAAGCACAAATCTAAACTGGAAGAAACCAAAAAATCCATTGAGAAGTACAATGTGAAAAATAACCAGTCAGGAGAATCTGATGTCAAAGATCTTTTGGCCCTCGGTGAAGAACTTCCATTGGTCTCCCCAACAAAATTTAAAAATCGAAGAAAGGCCAAAGCTAGAAATGACAGTGACTCTGAAATTGAAGATTGGGAAGAAGTTGCAGGTAATAATATAATATGTTGTTAATTATTATGAATTAAGAAGTATATAAGAAGAATTGGGTTGGCTTTAGTATCCTGCTGCACGATGATTTAGATTCCTGGACAAATTTGGCTTTAATCAATAGGTATTGATGCCCCGAATCATAATCTAATTGCATTTTGTGCGGAAATGCGTAGTTTTTTTTTAATCTTAATTTAAAGTTTTTAAGGTTATTTATAAAATTTGAAGACAAAAATTAAGCGTATTTGGGTGACGTTGGCTTTAATTAATAGATATTGATGGCCTAAATCATCATCTAATCGCATTTGTTGCGGAAATGCGTTGTTTTATTTTAATTTTAATTTTTGTTGTTATTTTCAAAAGATAAAACAAATACTGAGTAGGATACAGATCTACCTTCAAAGTTTAAAAATAAATCTTAAAAACGAGGGTATCCGTGATTTTTACGTTGTGCTATGTCAACTATTAATAATCGTGCCGGCAAGCGATCCGTATTTGTTCGTATTTTTATTGTGTTTTGTGCAAAAACAATAAAAAAATAGCGACTAGTTCGGCGATTTCTGTTTCATCCGAGGATAACGCCACCGATGCGTCCGCACGAGGGTAAAATATCTCCATGAAGCGGGAAGAGCTTGATATAGTCTCCAATAAATATAGATCCGTTAAAAAGGAGGGCTTATAGGGAAGACAGGGGGATTCGGGGGCGAAGCCCCCGAATAGGGGGTGGCGGGGGCCAAGCCCCCCGCCTAAAAAGAAACAAAAAGAAACTTTTCAAACAGACGGGTTGGGTTAGGTTCGTTAGGTTGACAGTTTAATTCAAGAAAAAAAAACATTTTTTGATGTCGATTAGATTATGATTGGAGCCATCAATATCTATCAATTAAAGCTAAAATCACCCAAATACGCTCAATATTTGTCTTCAAATTTTATAAATAACCTTAAAAACTTTAAATTAAGATTAAAAAAAAACTATGCATTTCCGCACAAAATGCAATTAGATTATGATTCGGGGCATCAATACCTATTGATTAAAGCCAAATTTATCCAGGAAATTGTGCAGCAGGATACTAAAGAAATACCGAAGAATTTATATTTTATATTTTCATATAAAATTGTATTTTGTTATTAGTGTTATTACCATTTTGCTATGATTTTATAATCTACATTTCTTTTCATATTAATGTTGTGGCAACCAATGGCACTAATTGCAAAATACACTATGAAACAACAATGAATTTGAAAAGATTTCTAAATAATCACATAGTCAACATTCCTTAATGCCTTGTTGATACATAAAGGTTTGCCTACCCTAGCCTAAGAGATCACTACTAGACAAAGAAAGCGAGGCCTTTTTAGTTGACAATATATTATATTTACATCAATAAAGACCACACCATCGGCTTTTAACATGATACTAGCAGACCTGGCAGATGTCGTCGTGCAACATATATTAAGTACACGCCTTCGCTTGGCTTAAAAAAACTTGTTGCTCCGCTCCTTATAAATGGATTATTTAATACAAAATTTATTTTTCAAATCAAACTAGTAGTTCCTGAGATTAGCGCATTCAAATAAAAAAACAAACTCTTCCACTTTATATTGGTTATTAGTTTAGATTAAAATTAAAAAAAAACATGAATGTAGAAACACCATATTTCATTTCCTCTCTCTGAGTAGAGGTTAATGGTTATTGCAGTGAAATAAAATTACTGTCTATGATATGAGAAAACTGTCCACTTGTAAATTAATTCTGTATGGCAGCATGTTTTGCAGTATTAAAAGTCATTTTAAAATTACTAATCCTAATATCATATTATTACAGAGGGTAAAACATTACCACAACAAGGCTTACAACTTGTTGTGGACTTTCCTGATGCAGTTCACAGAAAGTCTAAAAAAGTTGATGTGGAAATGATGATGAAAAGAAAAATCAATAGGGTTAAAAAAGAGTATCAAGTTTACATGCATAAAGTCCATGTACTCTGCTGGTTAGGTCATGGGAATTATGTTAGTCAAGTTTTAAATGATCAGGAAGTTCTGGCTGCAGCACTTTCCTTGATCCCAGCAAAAGAATGCTACCCTGGCGATAGAGTAGATATGAAATATGTGGAACAAATCACAACATGGTTCAAGGATAAACTGAATGTAAAGTATGACAAAAATGAAGGAAAGTACAGACCTAAAGCACCACCACTGAAAAATATATTAATTGAACAGATTAAAAGTAGAATTGTTACTTCTAAAAAATATGTTGTGTTTATTTTTGTATCCATGCTAAGAGCTGTTGGCTTGCAATGTAGGGTTATGCTAAACTTTACAACACTCCCAATAAAACCTCCTGCTACTGAACTTTGTTCACTGTCCACAAAGACAAATAAAAGCGATAATAATAAAAAGAATGAAGATGTACAAAGTAAGGTATGTAATAAAAGAATAAAGAAAAAAAATACAAGTGATAAAATACCACAGTTAGATGGAAATTATGATTCATTGAGTGACAGTGACTTTGATAACATAATGCAAGTAGATGGAAATGATGATACTGCTACCACCAAAAGTCCTGCTAAGAGTCCAATAAAAGGAAAAAATAAGATTGACATCAAAAATATTGAAGACGTATCACCACCAAAAAGACCAAGGCGAAATCTTAGTATTAAAAAAGCTAGTTCTGAGATAAAAGAAAAATCAGATCTAAAAACTGATGAAAACAGTGTAAAAGCATCTAATAAAACAAATAAGAAGGAAATGCCAAAGGAAAAAGAGGGCATTGGCAAGGTTACAAGAAAATCATTATCACTCAAAAAAAACAAGTCAGATACAGAAAACGAAAATAATAGCAGTACAACTAATGGAACTTCTGTTAATAAGTTATCCTTACGTAAAACAAGAAACACTAAAAATACTGAGAAACCTGTTACTAATCCAGATGAATTAAATTCAAAATCAAACAATATAAACATACCCAAAATTGTTGTAACAGATAATCAAACAAAGAATGACATAGCTAGTGAATATTTTAATAAACCGAAGCCGGAAAAACCTGAAACCGAAAGAGAAACAAGGGCACGAAAACGCTCACATACTTCTAATCCAAAGGAAAAACAAACGCCAGTTCAGAATGATACCAAAAAACCGAGAGCAAAAAGTGTTCCTGGGTCCTCATCAAATAAAAGCAAATATTTTGATGATAAAAAAACAAATAAGAATGTTAAAGTGGAGGATAAGGATGCTGAAGATAGTCTAAGGGTTAGTCATAAAGACCTGGTGAAATCGAAAACAAAACCCAAGAATGATGTGACAAAAGATTTGATTAGTATCATTAAGAAAAGGGTAAATGAAGCTAAATTGGATACGAAAAAAGGTAAAACCATTCTTCGCTTATTTATAATATATTTTCGTATTTAATTAACATTTTGCCGAATAAAACTTTGCTATTTTTGAAGTAGACTCCATCCAAAATAGCTGTTCAAATATCACAAAACTTTTATACATTGCATTTCCCATACCATTTCAAAAGTTTGTCTTTTTGATGCATTTGATAAATTGTCCTGTTTGATATGATATTTCACGAACCTAATGAGGAAATTAAAAAATATATATATTTATTTTCTAGTATATAATACACATCAACTTTATTTTGAATGTTACAGGAAAAACAAGTAAATCATCTGATGACGACAGTGACCATTTGCCAGAAGTCTCTGAACCAGAGAAATCGAGTGCTACCAAGAAAACTAAGCCGAAACCTGGCACAAGTCGAAAGATAGATCGTCGCGTTCTGTCCACGGATGATGAAGCACCCAGTCATAAAGTTGACGTATGGTGTGAGATATATGTGGAGGAATTGGAGCAGTGGATTGCTGTCGACATAATTAAGGGGCGAGTGCATTGCGTCAACGAAATTTATGTATGTAATGCATTTTGTGTTTTTTATCTATACCTACTTCACTACATAGTATAAAACAAAGTCGCTATTTTTGTCCGTCTGTTTGTCTGTTTGTCTGTTTGTCTGTATGCTTATATCTTTAAAATTACGCAACGGATTTTGATGCGGTTTTTTGTAATAGGTAGAGTGATTCAAGAGGAAGGTTTTTATGTATAATACATGCATATATTCCCACGAGAACGGGATCCACGCGGGTGAAACCGCGGGCGGGCCGCTAGTCTATTTATATGCTACTACATTATAGTCCAAGATCCCAGGGCCACCAGACGTCACGTATTTTCTGACGAAGGAAATGTGGACGATTGAGTAGTGTTAGTATGTACTAAGAACGCATGCCTACCTGCTAGCTTGCTCAGACGGCCAATTTTCAGGTATCAGGTAATCAAGGTACATAAAAACATTACTTACCTCACGTAAATTCTCCAAGCTGATTTTTACGTATATTTTAGACAATATCCTTAAAAATAAGTCGCCAATACTCCCAGACACTTTCCGTCGGCCGTATTGCTTTGCAGACGCTTTAAAGCTCCCAAATGTATTAGAGTCTCCAACGCCTGACGCATTTTAATTGCACCAATTACACCAATCACGCATTGCGTGAGATGCGTAAAGCAAATTGGTGCAATTAAAATGCGTCAGGCGTTGGAGACTCTAATACATTTGGGAGCTTTAAAGCGTCTGCAAAGCAATACGGCCGACGGAAAGTGTCTGGGAGTATTGGCGACTTATTTTTAAGGATATTGCCTAAAATATACGTAAAAATCAGCTTGGAGAATTTACGTGAGGTAAGTAATGTTTTTATGTACCTTGATTACCTGATACCTGAAAATTGGCCGTCTGAGCAAGCTAGCAGGTAGGCATGCGTTCTTAGTACATACTAACACTACTCAATCGTCCACATTTCCTTCGTCAGAAAATACGTGACGTCTGGTGGCCCTGGGATCTTGCTCTATTAGGCGTTAGGGGATTTGTAAAGATCACTCTAATAAAATTAACCATCAATGTCCATAAACATAGTAAATGTCTATACTTATAATTACGTTGCTTTTGTCTTTAATTTACATAAAGCATAGTATCAATGTAAATGTAGTCAGCAATCTAAACCACCAGGTATGCAAGTTTGATCTCACTAGACATACTTAATTTATTTTAATACTTATGATTCAGTACTTTAAATTTAATATACTAAAGAATAAATATTTTTTATTCTTCAGCGTGGGGCAACTCATCCAGTGAACTATGTGGTGGGTTGGGATAACAACAACTATCTGAAAGACTTGACCAGACGATATGTGCCGCACTGGAACACCGTGACCCGTAAACAACGCGTGGATTCCGCCTGGTGGGACCAAGCGGTGCAGCCGTGGCTAGGTCCGAAGACACCCCGGGACCGGGAGGAAGACGAGAGTTTGGACCGAATGCAACTAGAAGCGCCGCTGCCTAGATCTATATCTGAGTATGTATTCATTCATGTATCCATACTGTATTTGCTAGATCTTTTGTTTGTGAAAAATATTTATTGTAATTTAGTAAATTGCACCGAGTAGTTGTTCTATCATTTATTACCTCACAGCACAATAATAACTGATAATAATATTGTTTTAATTGCGTTACGACGCTAGGAACAACATATTATTACAAAAATATTCATTATTGAAAAACTATTTACCTCTGATTATCTCTGTGTATTTAAAGAGTGCATTTTTTATTTTGAGGCATGTAAAAACTTTTGGAAATTATTTTTATAAGAAAGCAACTTTTAAGTTCCATCTTCATACCTTTGTTATCAGAGTCCAAATTGATGAAACGCTTAATAATTTCAGGTACAAAAATCATCCTCTGTACGCCTTAAAGCGACATCTGTTGAAGTTTGAAGCAATATATCCACCTGACGCCGCTACGTTGGGGTTCGTGAGAGGCGAGGCCGTTTACGCTCGGGACTGTGTGTATGTGTGTCGCTCTCGAGACACTTGGCTGAAGGAAGCGAAAGTCGTGCGTCTTGGCGAGAAACCATATAAAGTTGTCAAAGCTCGTCCTAAGTGGGATAGGGTAAGAAAATAATTTGATACAATAGAGTAATAATTATCATAGAACCATCCCTTTGCCTAAAAGATAACAGAAAGATAATGTTAAAAGCATTACAATGTTTGTGTTAAAATTATATACAATAAGAATAGCTCCTAAATTGTATCTATATTTATATCTATATCTCCAAAACTAAACAAACTGCTTCATAAGATATTCTTCGTTCTAGCTTTCTAATAAACTCATCACAGACAAACCTCTCGAAGTGTTTGGTCCATGGCAAGTACAGGACTACGAGCCTCCCATTGCTGAAAATGGAATTGTACCACGCAACGCATATGGAAATGTGGAGTTGTTCAAAGACTGCATGTTGCCTAAAGGAACTGTCCACATTAAATGTAAGTTGTTTATCCTACTTCCTATCCTATCCTATCCTACTAATATTATAAATGCGAAAGTTTGTAAGGATGTATGTGAGTGAGTGTGTGTGTGGGTTTGTTACTCTTTCACGCAAAAACTACTGAACGGATTTTCATGAAACTTCGCAGTAATATAGCTTAGACATCGGAAATTCGGAATAACATAATTTGTCAAAATTTGAGATTTTTGAAGGGACTGGTTTCCCGAAGCGAAGCGAGGGCGGATTTACTAGTAATTTCATAAGTTACATGCTTTGATGTTTTAAATAACTAGATTGAGCGTCGCCCTACAATGCAAACAAAAAAAAACAAGGTAACAATATCAAGCATTGTGTGTGCAGGCGATGTTTTTCACGTTTGTCTATTGTCTATATGTGCGTAATGTGTGCGTAATGATAATATATAAAAATTGTGGCTAACAGTTAGCACAGTTAGCCACAAATTTTTTGACACGTTTGCGCGGATTCGATGTTCCATCTAGACATTTAAAACATCAAAGGTTACATGTTACATATTGGGCAACTACTATATCTATGAAGAACTAATTGGGTAACTTCAGCTTTACGGACGATTCACTACACTGACAATGCCGAGAATGTATGAAAGATTTGCCGGAACTGTGACGGAACGGTGACTTCACTGATATGTGTGAATCGTCCGTTATTCCAATGAAATTAAATAGATAACAAATGAAACAAATTCAACTTTACCCCTTGTGTTCTTTTGACGAAATTCAGTACAGAAGATGTTGGTCAACTTGTCAACCATGATAGTTTCAAGATGCATTTTGTGGGATTTTGTAAATATTTATAAGATTGCCTCTTTTCTTGAGGTATAATTTACTATATTTTGGTTATAATGTGAATTCGCAAAACAACATAAATCTTTGTTAATATCTTTGTTAATAACAACATAATTCTTTATTTATTTTGATATTTCAGTACCTGGTTTGAATCGGGTGGCAAAGAAGCTGAATATAGACTGTGCGCCAGCAATGACAGGATTCGATTTCAATGGAGGCTGGTCCCATCCAGTGTACGACGGATTTGTTGTGTGTTCGGAGTTTGAGGAAATAATAACCAATGCTTGGCATGAGGTAACATTTAATTTGTTTATTTATGTAACCACACACAACTACACACACGCGCGCTGTTACTCAGTATAAAAAAGAAGACATCTGCAAAAGGAATGGTTCAAATCTGATGAGGTGATACATGTAACATATAAGTTGCAAGCATTGATAATTTGTAATGTCTCATTTGTATGATATGAAAGGCTTAGAAATGTGAAAAAGTGTTTAAAAATAATTGTCGAAACACCGGATTTAAAGCCGACATTACCAATTTCACTGTTGCTTTTAGGTTTGTAATTAGGAGGGCGGTATAGTATACCACTGTGCAAGCACTGTTCAGTTGTCCAGAATACATTGAATAGTTTTAGACTCACCTATTCATTCAGCTAGGTGCACTATGATGTGAATAAGGGAGATTTGAAAAAGCACCCCAGAATGTAGTAAATGTAGGACATAAAATTTAAACTTGCAAGTCTCATTAATGATATCCCGTTTGCGAATTGTACGAATCAGATTGACACTTGATACATACTTTTCAGATATTAAAAAAGTGATTGGATGATAAAATAATTTATTCCATTACAGGATCAAATAGAACAAGAACGCAAGGAAGTAGAAAAGCTAGAAGCAAGAGTTTACGGTAACTGGAGACGCCTCATAAAAGGTCTACTCATTAGAGAAAGACTGAAGCTTAAGTATGGATTCACTGAGCCGACAACTTCACAAGGCACAAAGAAAAAATCTTCTGGCCCTCGGCTAGCTTTAAAAAAGAAGTGCTTGGATAAATAACATGTTTTTTGGCCGTAAGGCTATGTGCATTATGGTTTGTGATAAGATTTAGTTAATAAGTTGTAGTGTAATGCATGGAGGAATGTGAGAATAGTAGTATAAGTACTCTCCCTGGCATGCCACAATAAATATATTTCTTTGTTCGATTTTCAAATCAGATATTTTATACCCACTTGCCATCGAAAGGTAAGTTACTGCGGCCCATATAAATAGTACTAGTCATTTATTGGTTAAATTTTTACCACCCACAAGTTTTAACTTCTTAGCTAGGGTGTTTGACAGGGTTCAAGACCTCCATCCCAGCTGACTGCATGAAGGTCGCCACATACTTATTTAACGAAATTTGAAGAATATTCTGGTGAACTTTTAGTATCCTTTTGTTTTTCTTTATTAATGGCATTTAATTCTTCGTACATCTTTACTCCACTATAGGCTGTCTGAAAGTCATCACATCATTTTTTGTAAATATCAAATAAGAATGTTTTCAAGAATCACAAAAAAAAATTATAAAGATTTTATTTAGTGTCAGTATGTAATTGAAGAACTTTCAATACAATTTTGTCAAAACAAAATTTTGTAGTTCTAAATAATAATATCGATATCGATACTATTGCAGATAACCAATAGTATTACCATAATTTATACTATCGATACTATCGATAGTATTGATTTTTTCAATACTATCGATAGTACTATCGATAGTCTCACTATTGCCACACTATCGATAGACTATCGATAGTCTATCGATAGTAGCCTATCGAGCGGCATCACTAAACGTACAGTACCCGGCAAGAAATAATGCACATCGGTATTCAGAAAGAGATAATCGGTTTGTTTCGGCTTTGTAGAGCGTTGTCCTTACTACGCAGTCCTTACCGCTGACTTGTCACTTATGTTTCGAATTCGGAAGAAGACGGTCGCTTTCACTCATAAATAAATATAAAGAGTTGTTAAAACCTCCAACAGAATATCAATTTTATTATTATTATAAGTACTTATTAGGGTGCTTTATCAGCTCTTAAATACATATTGCACTGCTAGTGCAATGTGCGAGATTGACAACGCTCTACAAAGCCGTAACTAGCCGATTATCTCTTTCGGAATACCGATGTGCATTAATTCTTGCCGGGTACTGTAACGGATTTTAATTATTATAATTATATCTCTAATATATCTATGTTTTATGCATGATCGAAATAGCTGGAATTCTAGAGTGGTTGTGGTGGTTGAAAAGAATTTTGAAAATATCTCTAGAATGTCGTTCATGTATGACAGTTGGTCTTTGTCGCGACTTATAAATAAGGACTTACACACTGTTAAACAATGTTTTTGCGTTGACGAAGTCAGACGAAGAACTTATAGTTTTATCCAACCCCACCGAAAATCTATAGGATTAAAACTCGTGCGGAAATACAATAAAAACTCTGCTTAAATTTATTATACTGTACGCTGGTGACCTGATTCGAAACCCGAACAGAATTTCCGCATTTCGAAATACAATGGAACTTAAATGAGTGTAATCCGTCTTTATTATAAGTGGTCCAAATGATTTAGACTAACCCAAGTGGATTTTTTAAATAATATGTTACCGAAACCAAATGGATTTTTTAAATAACACTGCCATTATCGTAAAAATAGCATTTTGGATTAGAAAAACAGATTTTTCATGCATACATCTTACATTTTCTAAGAAACTTATATCACTTGGATTGGTCTGGTATTAGAACCAGAATGAATTGGTCTGGTATTAGAACCTTGTATTAGTTTTCAGGAAATAGTAGCAACTGTTTGGTATTAAAAATTAGTTAGGTATCTGAGAAAATAAATAATGTCGTAGTAAAAAAATAAGTTCCGCCTATTTTATAATCACATCAATACCAACATTATAATTGAATCTGAACAGGGTAATATTTCATACTGATATTATTTCGATTAATATTTTGTAAACGAATAGTGTCAGTTCGAAAATCATGAATGAGATAAAAAATATAGGTAAATCATGTCCCAGTCTCTTCGTAGTTTACACTTAAATTTAAGTACTTATAATTTAAAATACCTGTCTTATTGGAAGTAGCTTTGAAAGCATTTTTATAAGTTATTTTTTAAGTTCTAAATTACCTCAATGTGAATGTAAATATTGTAATTCCATTCATACACAATCCAATTAATATTATAATATTTGCAATATAATGTATGCAATTTAATCTTAGTTATATATTTTTACTGCTTGTTATATGTTTTAGTTTCACCTTAAATTCCAGTCCTGTGATGTATAATAAAATTTAATTTTTAATAAGAATTTTATTGTTTTAAGTAACTAAAATATCGAATACCTCGTTTCATATAATCAGTGTACATTTTATAAAATAGGAATTGAAGATTATATATAATACGCTGAGAAACTTGGGGAAATGAATACAACCGTTCTTTTTAAATTTATTTATTTTAAATGATGCTTATGACGATCATTGTCAATTAATATGGCAATAAGCTGTCTTTACATTAAATAGATTTAAATATGCATGTTACGTAGCAAAAGCGCCCAAGCAAAGTTAGATCTAGCACAACTTATTGCTGTAAGATATAATAAAATGACAATTTATGTACAAAAATCTTTGATGTATAAAAATATGTATATCAACTTCAGATCTTCAAGATAAGATCTGGTCGGTCGAAACGATTACACGATGTGCAATCTTATCCGCGTTTACAGGATAGTTTTTGTTACCTTACCATCACAAAGTGAATACGTAAGGTGTAATCACAATGCCATTGATCAAGATTTTTCTAAATTGTTCCAATATTTTTTTTGTATTTTTTATATTTTATTAGAGAATTTTACGTCCTTATAAGTCTATAACATAACTATTAAGTCTATGCATCCTTACTCTACAATATTTTATGACGAATTTATAAACTAAGGGCCCAGACACATTCATCACAGTTTGTACATATGAAAGGAATGTAACCTTAATTTATATTTTCCCATCATAAAATATTTGGGCTTATCTCATAACATTTATTACATACGTTTAGTCTCATCAAGAAGTATCAACCATTATTAAATCCAGTTTAATTAATGGTAAGATCAGTAGACTGGTAGCGACACGCAGCATAGATTCTTTTCATGCTACCGTACACTTTTCTCATGTTTCTATAAAGTCCAGCTTCATAGTTATCTAAGCCATGGTCAATGTGCCTGCGCCCAACCCGAATCCAACACCTTTAGGACCGTAGTTTCTGCCGTAACAGCCGCGGCAATAAATTTCACCGTTAGGTCCGTCGTTTAGATTGGTGGAATCCTGAAACAAGTAAGTGGTGTTATTTTAACTTCTAATGATTGAATTAACCTAGGTCAACCTGTGCTTTGTTTTCAATTTGGCTTCACCTACATGCCTACTAAAAAAAATAAAAGTGACCTGCTGGACAAGCAGGTTGGAAAATATTTTAAGCGTTAAAGGCCACTTAAAGGCGTTGCATGTTGCATCCCTATTTCCCTACAAAATATCATAGATCAACCATAGAGGTATGTATGCCTATATATACCCCTATGGTTTCCTATATATGCCTGTATGCCACACTTATAAAAAAAATAAGTAGACCTAACAATCCTTACTATCCTTACTAATATTATAAATGTGAAAGTGTGTTTGTTTGTTTGTTTGTGACTCTTTCACGTCGCAACATGGCTATTATATGGTATGGTTTATGAGGGTGGAGAGTGACGTAGGCTACTTTTTACCGCGGAAAAACATCTCATTCCTATGGGAAGATCGATGTTTTGTTAGTTGCTAGATATTTAGTTCCGGATGTTGTTAATAGATGGCGTTAGTAAAATTCATTTGCAAGTTCTGAATCACGCCATCAAATAGTAGATGTAATTTACTTAAATCATAGGCAAATGTTATATCTGATGTTGAGGAAGCTGCCTCTCGCCTACCCTCTATTCGTGCTACACGAACGATATTCCAGCGGAGGGGGGCGTCATGCTCGCCCTCTACACGGACGACGCGGCGTACCTGACCACCTCAATTAAGTCAGGTCACGCCGCCGTTAAAATGCAAAGATGCCTTGACGCCCTCCCCAAGTGGCTACACGAGTGGAGGATGGCGATCAACGTAGGGAAGACGCAGGCCATCCAATTCGGAGGAACCACGATGCGCGACCCCACTCTAAAGCTCCTCAACCAAGACATTGCCTGGACAAGACAGGCCAAGTAATTTGGGGTAACCCTGGACTGTTCCCTGACTATGAAGCCCCACGTGACCAACGTCGTAAATCACGCCAAGGCAGCAGCTGCAGCGCTATGTCCAGCGCTCTCCTCGAGTCTCCCGTTGAGGGTCAAAACCACCATCTGGAAGACCAGCCTGGTACGCACTCCCGAACGAACCACAACGCAGGCGTCTACGCGTGGTTCAATATAAGACGCTGCGCCGGCTGGCAGGGGCGCCGTGGTGCGTGAGAAACGCCACCATCCAGCGGAACCTCAGAGTTGAGAGCCTGGACGCCTTCGTGGAGCACCTAGCGCAACAGATGGTTGCGCGCGCGGACGCGGCACGGTTTCTGCACCTGCGGAACCTGGCGCCGCTCCACGCCCGCCCCTCGGACCGTTGGGTACTCCCGCGCTACCTACTGCGCGGGAGTAACCCGACATGAACCACCTCGGACAAGACCGCAAGCCGCCGTCCGGTCGCAGATCGGCTCCTGCTGGGCTTCCCACCAGCGGGTCTCACCTGGTAGGGCCTGATCGCCCGAGCAGCGTGAAAATCATCATGACTCCCCGGACTAGACACCCATACTCCACATCACCATCTGGACAATCTTCGAGGACCCATACAGGGTCCCAACCCAACGACCGGTCCGTTGTTACGGACCGCGGCAGACACCTCAGTCAGGGGGCCACCGGCCCCGAAACTGAATCCCCACGGCTATGTTAGCCGTGAGTAAAGACAGGACGGATTCTGATGTTGATGTTCCAGTATGTCATATTATAGGCTTATCTTTGGCCGAGATTCCTACGGGAGCGGGACCTACGCGACTGTTACCTATGGGTCCCGAAGCGAAGCGCGGGCGGTTCTCTAGTAGGGTATAATACTTTCCGTAATGAAAAATAAAGTATGTAATTTGATAAAAATTAAAATTTATGTGGAAATATGCTTTAATATTCTGATTTTGAGTCATAAAAGCACATAATTATTTTAATATACAATATTAAAATTCGAAATTTTTTACCTGTATGTCACGTGACCTAAAACACGAGAGGCATAACATTGGTGTGACGTCATAAAGGCAAAAAATAATCAACCAACCAAACTGTCAGTTTATTTGTAGCTGTTTACGTTGAATGAATGCCGGTCATACATATAAGTGCCACAAACTTATCTGACCAGGTTAGGGGGGCGTATCTGTCTTCGTCTTTGTCTGACAACAGTATAACATTTGCATTAGTTCCAATTTTGGCCACCGGGTCAGATAAGTTTGTGGTTGCCATTATTACGTCATCAAAATGGCTGACAAGTGCTGACAGCGTTTTTCCGGAAATAAAAAAAGAATTAATATTTTATTTTAAGGCGAGAAAGCGTGTTTATTTTGCTCAAATATTTTTTGTGTTGCTTTTTATTGAGAAAATCCAGTTTATTTTTCACTACCAAAAGTACCCTATTTTCACCACTACATAAGACGTATACAGACTTCTCTCCCAACACGTACAAAGACTATCTTGTTCTATTTTTGTTGTTGCAACACTCACGCACACATAGACAAAATGTGGTTGAAGCACATTCGCCATTTTCATAAGCTACAAGATGCTCACTTTTTGTATGAGGGCCTTGCTTAAATGGCTTGCTTTGTTCTCCCATATGTTAATTCTGCTTTTTTTTATAAGTCTGTGCTCTATGCTATGGATAAGCCTTTATTCCTATAGAGGTGTAAACTTTATAGTTTTGTATCTGTTAATTACGATCAGTCACCTACAGCTGCTGTCAGTTTTATTTTGACATGTGTCAGTCAAATGTCATTTTATTCAATCGCCAGATGTCCCAGATGAGATGATTGATTTGATTCATTTCATTATTGGTCCACCTTAATGTTTTTAGCTTTTTAGCAGAATTGCATTGATTTATACAATCAAATATCAATTTCCTTAACATTTAGAAATAATTCCAAGTACATTATTCAAAATAACATATACTATATAAAAAATGATTACTTTTAAAATATCACCTTCGATTGTACTTGTTTTATTAGCAGTTCAACATGTAAGGGCCGAATTTTCTACAGAAGATTGTGCTTCACTTGGGTTTATAAAAGCAAACCTTTTGTGTTCTTCGTGTGACCAATTGAAAGATTTTAGTCTAGAACCACTTCTAGAACATTGCAAAGAATGCTGTCATAACGACGAAAGTGCCCCAAAGGAAAAGAAATACGCGCGAGCTATACTGGAGGTTTGTACGTGCAAATTCCCGGCGTATCCACAAATACAAGCATTCGTCAAAAGTGACAGACCTGCGAAGTTCCCGAATCTACAAATAAAATATGTTCGCGGCTTAGACCCGATAATAAAGCTTCTCGACAAGGATGGGATTATCAGAGATACTGTCGCCATTGAAAAGTGGAATACTGATTCAGTAGAAGAGTTTTTGAATACACATCTTGAAAAGGAAGAAGATGAAGATCGTAGTTATTTGAAAACTAATCAAATTTAGTGAAATACATACATTGCATTATAAAATCTTATTGTTATTCTTTTATTGTATACTGTTATGATTTAATACTGACAAATGGTAGATAATCCTTAAAGAGACTTTCATACAACTTCATATTTAGTGTACCTATAATAAAATGTAAACAAATCCAGTTTTCATAACTGTTCACTCTAAAACACTGCCCTATTTGTTATTTTTATATAATGGAGAGTGTCAAACAGTCATAATTATGGTGCATGTGATGGAAAGTGTTCACCATTGACTATGGATATCTGCAAGATTCAAGGAGCTGCCAAATGCATTGCCGGCCTTGACGGCCTAAGAAATTCTCAAAATTTGTAAGAACAAAACATTCCAACAACAAGATGTGTGATTTTAAATTTCTGTTGAAACATTGTAAAGTAAAAGATGGAATTTAGCTTTAATTAAGGGGATTGTTTGAGTATCAAATTATGAAATCCCTCGCTACTTGTTCATCACAGCAAGAAGTTCAGAATCCTAATGTAATACTTACAAGAGATCTGTGGCAGTCCGCACATGAGAAGCACCGTTTGTGCCATGTGCCATTCTTTGAATGCATTTGTTCTGCAGCATATACGGGGAACCCACAGCGCGGGCAGCCTTGGCCCTTGGCTGCCTTCTGGCCAGTGAAAGGTACCTGTTCAGTGCTAAAGAGAGAAAAAGGAAATTAATTTATAATTTATATTTCATGTGCCTAACAAACTTCAGATGTGACCTATTTAATAATTATGTATTGATTTTAAACTCCTTAATAAATACTGAATATCTCGAAGCAATGGTTTTATTTTCTGATTAATAAACATGAAGTTAATGTGCATTCTTTTAACATACCAGTTTATTAATTAAATTAATGACACCTATTGAAATTCAATTGCTATTTTTTATGTTTCTTACAATTAAAAATAATAAAATATCAAGAAGGTAATATGAAATGCTTACTATGTGATCTGAGGTTCAGCATCTGTGGACACCAGAGTAGGAGCGTGGCCAAAACCGAATCCTTTAGGTCCAAAGAGCTTAGCGTAGCATGCACGACAGTGGATTTCTTTGTCAGGTCCGTCGCAAGCCAGCATGGAGTCTAATGGACGATGGCATTCCGCGCAGTTGAAACATTTCTTGTGCCACATCTGAAACAAATTGTAATTATAAATACCACAAAAATCTTATAACCAACCATAAAACCAAAACCTGCCTAAGTAATCTCACATGAGATCACAGAACCAAGACCAAAGAGCCGACATTTATCTGTCGCCTAAATAATCGAAATGTCTATCGCGATCGGACATTATACCCGGAACGTCTCGCTCGATAGGCCGGGTCTACTGGCCTACTTCCAATTAGAATGTGATAGTGAAATGGTTTACTAAATATACTTACCACCTATTTCCTTTTGAACGTTCCAAAGTTTATTTTAAAATGTCTCCAAAGACTTATATTCTTTATTTATAGTTAGACACGATTACGTGCAAATGGAAACAAAATGGATTTGGGATAAACTAATTAGGTACTTGGTCACTCACTTCTATGAAGGTTATTGACCCCGGACTAAGATTTGGTGGGGTTAATGACCTATGAGTAAATTATAATTATATTTTTTAATTTTGCAAACATTTTGTTGTCACTTACAGTGCCCTTAGCCAGTTGTTGTTCCGCCGCAAAGACCATACCGCCGCAACGCGGACATCCTTGGCCTTTAGGAGCCTTGATCGAGGTAGTGTCAGGGTTGTAAAATGGACGACTGGCGGAGATCTCTTCTTCACTAAAAATGTAATAACAATTATAAATATCAATTTATCAAAGCTATGAAAATAAAGACGCGAAGTCTATCGTCTTAAAATATTTAGGTACCTCAAGCCATCAGTTTGAAGGAATCCAGAGCCGCAGGCAAAACCGTAACCGTGAGGTCCCCATTTCTTGCCATAGCACGTTTTGCAGTAGACATCGCTGTCAGGTCCGTCGCAAGCAATGATCGAGTCCAGGGTCTTGGTGCAGTCACGGCATTTGAAGCACTTGCGATGCCATTCGCGACCCTTTGCCAGAACTTGCTCGGCAGCGAACACCACACCTCCGCAGCGAGGACATCCCTTGCCAGGAGGAGCCTTGATGGCCGCGGTGTCGATCACCGTGGTCTTTGGTGCTTGTTCACTGTAAAAATATTTCAAATTTTATTTACTGTCAGACTTGACTAGTGTTGCCAAAACTTCTTCAACTGATATCATTCACAACGCTTGTGAAAAATCATCGGTGTTTTTCCGATCATTAATTTTTTTGCGGGTTAACAAATTAAAGGAACTTGAACCACGTCGTGGGTACTTAGATATAAGGTCTCACAAGTACCTACTACTGTAAACAAGCTCCGAATATCTAAGTGTCTCATACATAAGTATTCATAAAGTTCCTTACAGGTAAACAGGCTGTTAACTGTTTATCTGTAAGAAACATAACAATGTTCACTTAAGTACCTACTTATAAGGTTCACTTTTAAGGACTAACCATCGTAATCGTAACTAATGAGCCAACAAACCTACCTACATTTCAAACATTTATTATCTACCCACTGAAGCCTTTTTTATTGGTATCTATCATAAATGCCTACTCCCATAACGTTTTTATTATGCGTGTGGAGTTAGAGGTGTGCCGAGCGGCGGTGACCACTCAAAATCAAGAGATCTCTGTAATCTCTATAATAATATGGCTATTACAATAAAAGAAGACAAAACAAACAAAAACAACTGCATCAATTTCAAATATTTAATAAACGGTCAAAAGGTTCAAGTTAGGTATACCTACTTATCTCAGTTAGTTAAGGGATAATAGGTACCTACTTAGGTAATTCTTGCGAGGACAAAATAAAATAATACACACACACACACACACACACACAAAATGTATCAGATAATTCTGATATAGGTAGGTAGGTACATGTTAGTTAGACATGGGTAGGTACCTACTATACGTATTGGTAGATAATGAAGCATGATAGCTAGGCTATAGGCTAGGATAGGCTGAGGTGAAAAATAATTAACATAGTATTTAAAATCTAATAAAAAATTAGGCATTCTAGGTATATAAACATCTATGAATCCTTGACCTACGTACACCCTTGTAATAATTATGCATAGATTAAAATTCGTGCACCAATACAACTTCTATTGCTGACATTGTACGTCTGTAGAAATTCCTTTAGGAAATCTAGATAAGGCGTTTATTTATTTACTTAAAGGAACACATAAATATATCTATCCGGCTTAATTTCGATAGTTCCCGCTCTCTGTACTTTAAGCGTTAGTACAAATTAAGGAGGATTAATTTTCTGAATCTTAAATCTTAATTGTATTTTTTAATGAAATTTTTGTAATTTGTATATTTTTAATGAAACAGGAAAAAAGATTATACCCTATGACTGGAATCCGTAACACATTAAAAATGTTGTAAGCTCACTTGCGTGGCTAGTGCCGGCTTATAAAATTAGTTCGTAGGAGAGCGGAGAGCATGTGCTATTTTCACATTGGCATTCTGCCACCTCTTGTTTGTATTATAAGCTGTTTTTATGAAAGTGCCTATGTGATGGAAATAACCTAAACCTGTCGTGTAATCTGAGAAGTTTAATATTTACATGTATTGAAACTCCCTTTAGGGATTGGTACTACTTTGTACAGGGTACCTAATAATTTATTGAAATTATTAGTGTGTATAGAAAATGAAAGGATGGATATAAACATTACAAACACACACGCTTTGCTAAGCCTCTATAAGCAAATAATGGTAATAGTGCGCTATTAGTTGATATACAGGGGCCCATAGTTTGAGACGTTTTTATTGGGATTATCGGTTATACGTCATTATTTTATTACCTTTGTCTTTCTACGTCCTTTATGTCACACATAAGACCCAAGGATGACATTCCCCCGTGTCCGACACCCCTTGGCCCAAATTTTTGTGCGTAGCATCCTAAGCGAAAGCAAATAAGCGTTAATAAAGGTCATCTAAGGAACGCATAGCATCATTTTCAAGAATGGACTTATTGTGCCCAAATTCTACATATGCTGTGCCCTCGCCAGATGAGTTATCGACTAGCGACACCCAAAAATGTTCTTACCCATTGGCGTAAGGGTCGCTCTGCAACACGCCGGCTCCCTTTCCATACCCATAGCCCTTAGGCCCAAACTTCTTCCCATAACAAACTAAAGGAAAAACATTTTATTAAAATTACACGTAAAATATGGATATCATGCTATGAAATATTTGTTAATTTTATTAATATTGCACTAAGTGTTAGAAATTAGAGAATTAATTTAAAGGATTTGTAATCGAACTATTGTAAGCGTAGATAAAGTTCAGATATTTGATATTGTTGAAATGAGTTAAACGAACCTTTGCAGTAAATGTCTTTATCTGGGCCTTCGCAACAGTTCGTGGAGTCCAGCCGCTTATTACATTCACCACATTTGAAGCACTCCCTGTGCCACGCCTGGACATACAGTAAAGGTACAGTCACATGCAAGGACACATCTAAGTACAGGGTACACGCCGTTATCACAATGAAAAATCTGGTTATCCTTTTACACATGGGGATTCTTCAATTAGGGAAACGTAACATTTAAATACCTCGACAATATATTTCATTATCTGGTCCATCACAATGTATCATGGAATCAAGGGTTTTGTTGCAATTTATGCATTTGAAGCAGCGCTTGTGATATCCCTACGATATAATAACTTGATTATGTTCCTATTATTTTGATATGCTGGTGAACCCATTTTATTATACGTGCATTAAAGGCAATTAAATAACGTAATACAAATATGTAACTTTAGAAATAAGTACGATAAATAGGAAGTATTTTATACGAGTATATAACATTTTGACGAAATCTTACCGTTCCTCGAGCCAGCATTTGCTCCGCAGCGTACACGTAGCCTCCACAACGAGGGCAGCCTTGGCCTGGTGGTGCCTTAGCGATTACACGCGACTCCAGACATGCCCCGTTGGTCCTTGCATGTTCAACCCTGTTCCAGGAAGTTAAATCAGTCGAAGTTTTTACTATTAAGATGACTGGTCGAGCAATGACAACGACAGAAGGAATGTTAAAAGGCTATTGGATGCCGGAGCACTCCGGTCATCCCTAGTAGGTACTAGATCGTCCACACGGATGTTGGTGAAGCTGTAGATGCCGGCGGCGCACCTCCGCCGTAATGGGAGAAGGTAAGGGCTCCCGGCCGCCCGCTCCGCACCGGCCCGTGTAATAGCCTCACTACACAGACTACGCTTATCGACATAGAGGGCACTTTCCTTATCCCATCACATTTATATTAGATCCGATTAAAGCTAATACAAGCGTTAGCTGAGTTAAAGGTCAGTAGTAGCCTGGAAAGTTACGAAACAAACAATAGTGATAGACTAGTCATGCCTTAATGCCATGGTGCGTTTGGAGCGTTGCGAAGCCGTGCGATGGCTTTACAAATTTGGTGTCTCACCGTTGCTCCGCTGTCTTAGGGTCGCTGGTTCGGGGGATAAGGGGGAAAGAACTGGTCGGAACGCATCCGAGCCGGCGGGGGTCTGCGCGGCTGCGGCCGGAGGCCCGCGCCGACTTCGACCGCGCTCCGACTCATAAACACAAGTCATACTGTGTGGTCGACTCTTTTAATACATTTTTTATAAATAAATTATTAGACCGATAAACAAAATAAATTAAGCGATAGCGAATAAATAATCCTAACTAAAGTAGATTAAAGTACGGTATGGTATTTGCGAGGCGCCGCTGGTTGGCCGAGACGAGCATCGGCGACTCGCGAGCTGCTGGCCGCTGCGCGCGCTCAATTCCTGTTGCGACATAAACGGAGACTGGTCATGCACGTGTCAGGCGGCGCGTAATGTACAGGCGAGCGCGCTTTTTCTACTTTGTATGAGTTTATATACACGTGGTTAATTTGTTACGTACGGGCCCGGAGGCCGATCGTCAATGCGACCTCAGATAAGGAAAGACCCTCAGTGGCGCGGGCGGCGGGAGTCAGATATCATTGGTACTTACGCCCCATCCTTCAAGTGTTCACCGGAGTCCATAGACAGGCAACCGGCGCCTCCACCGAAGCCGTAGCCTTTGGGTCCGAATTTGCGTGCGTGACATACTTTGCAGAACAGTTCACCTTCGTGTTCTGAGCAGTTGGTGGAGTCCAGCAATTTCTGGCAAAGACCTGTGGAATAATATTTTTTTATGGAAATAGTTGACCAACGAGTCGACAAATGGACTGGTGATTAGTGGTTACTGTCACACATAGCCATCAACAAAGGCAATACACATGTTTTGTTGTCTACAAGGAATCAAGGCTGACTTTTTGGCTAACTTACATGAAAAAACATCTTTTAATAATTTTATCGTGTTACTAAAATTGACTGGTACAAACTTAGTAAAATACTAAAGGAGAGTTCGTGTGCCATAACATAGCCCGTAGTTCAGCTGTTAGCACTTATTAATGTCGTACATAGGTACATAATCTAGAGATGACCACTACCTATACCAAAATTAATGCACAATTTACCAACTAATAATGAAACCAAAGAATTACGACAAAAACTATTAACCCGTGAGGAGGCGCGTTCTAAAAAGTTACACGAGCAGGCGCGTGCGAGCAAAACGCTCACACACTTTAGGTTGTATTTTCTTAAAGAACAACTATATTATGTAATAATTATAAAGGATATTAATAATTAAGATACTTTATTTTATGATATAAAGTATATTTTTGCATGTATTTAATGAAAAAAACTGTTTTATGCTTAAACTAAACAAATAATAGACTTTTTCCTCAGTTTTTGGCACACATTAAGAAAATGAACTGTAAAACATAAAAAAAACTATAATATTGGTAGAAATCAGTCTTTCCTGTGATTTTGAGATATATTTCTTTCGTAATATACATGACACACAAACATCACGTGTTTAGTTTCCAGTGATTTACTGTACAAACCTACATGCTGTTTTAGACTTTCAAAAACTAGTACTAAAAACGACTAAAGATCCTTTTTCTTCGGTATTCCCCTATTTAAATATTACATCAGCCTTTGCAAATCCTCTATTTGATACAGGCCTACTTACTTACATACTTGGGCCACTCTTGACTATTCCCGAGACTTTCGTATCCAGCGTGTGCCCCGTACCATGTTCAGGTCGCCACACTTTTTTCCCTAACGGTTATCGGTCCTATACGCTATGTGGCTAGCTCTTTTCTTATTGGCAATATCGGAAGGTAATTATTATGTGTTTAAAAACAATAATTTAAAGTTTACTAACAAAATTATTTTTTATAATTTGAACAAAAACACTTACACGGATAGGCGCGTGATGAGCAAAATGCCGCGCTTTGCGATGCAGTGCGCAAAATCCATTTATTGCACAAACTCAGCAGCACTGATCGAAGAATGAGATGTGTCAAAGGAAAGGGGATGAAAAGTTAGGAAGGTACTGTTAAGCTTGTAGTTTCAAAGTATCGCTAAGGTAGAAAAAAATCGCAATAAATTTTTACGTGAGCAAAATGCTCATAACGCGCCTTCTCACGGGTTAAGGCGCGAAATCGTTTGACCTGCGAAGACTCTACAATTTTGAACTTCCATGTTCTCTACAATATTAAATGGCTATATTAGAAGTTGTGATACTATAATAAGAGGCATTTACTCGTACATATAGGTTGTTAGAAAGTACCATTAAAAGGTTTAATCCATGTAACCAAATAAATCTCCACACTTAAGAATTTCATATTAATTTTCAGTAACTCAACGACTCGAGATTTGAGAATTGAAAAAACATATCAAACATAAAACATTTATCAATGAATTATTTCGAGTTATTTCATACTGACGTCACGTTGTAATGTTGTTCTATGCTTACACGTAAACGATAAAGTTAATAAATAAATAATAATGTCTTGTAATTATAATATAATATATGGCACAATATTATAACTTTCAATTAATTAGATATATTATGTAGAGTTCAATCAATTTAGATACTTGTGCTTGTGTACAAATCCGAAAACGTTTGTTATAGGTAACTAACTACACGCCTGTTTTATAAGGTAGAACTTTTTAACTTTTTTAATCTTACATACACCAAACACCCTTTTCAGTTTAGTTATAGCATCAAATGGTTAAAAAACTGTCAATTCTAAAGATAACTCTTTTATGAGAACCACTTTTATGACTTCTCAATGCTCGATGGTAATTACATACATCAAAGACGTTTTTTAACCCTTCTCTCTAAAGATTTTATTCCATAATTCCAGTCACATTATTTTTGTTGTATATATCTGCTTTATTCAAAAATTTCTTGGTCTCAACCAAAGCTCTAACTAATAATTGACATTAATGTGATATTTTATGTCATATCCTATGAAATATATTTATCATTATCATAAGTGCTTAATTCACACCATCTTAATTGCGAAAAAAATACAAAACTGAAATAGACTGCTCTGTACTCAGTGTTGTTTAATCCGTTGACCCCATCTTATTTTCGGGACAAATTTGAATTTCGACACCTAACCCACAATCACTTACTTCGTTCCTCCAAAAACCTTGCCCTTCTTACTCCTTCTCACAATTCATCCTTCTATCATGACTCCTTCAACGTGACTGCTATCCGCCTTTGGAATTCCCTACCTATTTCTATACGTAAGGCCCCTAATTTAACCTCGTTCAAAAAGTCACACCTTTCTTTATAATCTCGTGTAACCGTTTCCCTTCTCTTTAAAACATAGTCCTTCACTGCTCATAATAGTTATGTATATGTGTTAAGTTTATGTTCTCTCTTTTTGCTGTGTATACCTCTACCCATTCTACTTCTCTTTGTACTACTTTCCTAAAACCTTGGGTTGCCTGGAAGAGATCGCTATGTAGCGATAAGGCCGCCTTTTGTATTGTGTATCCTTTGTTGTATTGTTTTAAACATTTATATTTTGGTATAAAAACAATAAAGTGAATAAATAAAATAAATAGAATATAGTATTATATAATACTAGCCGGTGCTCGCAACTTCGTTCGCGTGGCTTTTGAATAATTTCAGATCTTCGATTTTATCAGCGGAAATTGCTCATTAGACACAACCATGGACACAACTATTTCTGTTAGGGTGCCATTTTTATAACTATTATTGTTTAGCTGAACTGTCGTGGTTCTGCATCAGATGTTCCAGTTCCAAATCAATAAAATTATAGCCTATATTTTTCCGTAATAACTATAGGTAAAATAAAAAAGTTTCATTTAAATCCGTCCAGTAGTTTCAGTGATTAGCGTGTAGGTACCTACCAGAAAACTTTTTTAGATTCGTGTTTTATTACTCTCTTTTAATCTCAGTTACGTATGTTTATTTTAATGTTATATCTCACTTGGTAATGATATTATTGGAGACATTTCTGATATATATGGCCCTTATCCATACTATCCATACTAATATTATAAATGTGAAAGTGTGTTTGTTTGTTTGTGGCTCTTTCACGTCGCAACAGGGCTATAATATGATACGGTTTATGTGTGTGGAGACAGTTAGGAGTGTGGAGAATGACGTAGGCAACTTTTTACCGCGGAAAAACATCTCATTCCCATGGGAGGATCGATGTTTTGTTAGTTGCTAGATATTTAGTTCCGGAGTTGTTAATAGATGGCGTTAGTAAAATTCATTTTCATGTTCTGAATCGCGCTCTCAAATACTACATGTAATTTAATTAAGTCATAGGCAAATGTTATAGGTTACTTTTAGCTGAGATTCCTACGGGAGCGGGACCTACGCGGCTGTTACGTACGGGTCCCGAAGCAAAGCGCGGGCGGTTCTCTAGTACGGTATAAAATACGAGTATATATCCTTTAAAGTACCGTAGTTTTGGTGGATATAAAAGGAAAATATTTTAAACATACCTACATTCGCAACGAAAGGCTGTGTCTTTTTGATCATATCAACTCAAACGGACCCAAAGTTAAACTCTATTTCCATATTTGAACTACATAAGTGTCTGCTCAAAACTCCTATCACTTATTTAAACATAGAAAGAAAACAAGTTGAAGAGTACATAGTTGAAAGTAAATTCTTTCAGTATCTATCTAATTTGAGACTGGGAAAAATAACTTAATACCATTAACACATCAAGTATTCCAGATTGATATCTCTCATAGAAGAATTATTGATTTGATAAAAAAAACTTATGTAGGTATGTATTGTTTACTCAAGTGTAAACATTTAATAATATTTATCAATGGCTTGAGACTTATGTTTTTGTTTCATTGGATGTAGATACTAGATACCTATACGTATGAAATTGTATTTCGTCGCAAGTATAAGTTATTCAAAATTATTGTTTACTTATTATAGTATTATTTGTTTATGGTAACATTTACCAAGTTTTATCTACTCCAGTGTTATTTCTTATCAAATAATGCATACCTAGTTTTCTTAGCGTCATCTTGGAAAGGACATAACCCCTTTAATATGATATGTCTAAGGCTTTATTGCGAATGGAATTGACAAGTCCTTCTTGTTAGTTTAAAAACTATTATAAAATAGATCTTACCGCACTTGAAGCACATCTTGTGCCATTTGAGTCCACCGGCGACGCGCTCTTCGGCAGCGTATACGGACTTGCCGCATTTTGGACACTTCGGGTTATCTGCAGGTTTGAAAGGCATTGTGCTCGCTTAACTTATCCTGAAAAAATAAAAACGCTACATCAATGAACGAACACCCAACACTAGATTACTATATTCTATTACTAATTACTAAGTCCTAGTCACTCTAAACTATTTAGGAATAGATCTAGCTTCCGACGCAGCCCGCCCATATCCAACTGCTACTATTCCTTTTACTTAAATGTTAACTATTTGGGTATCGGTCAACATCCAAAATTACTGAACTGTTACGATAAATCGTTCATTATGCACTAATTTGCTTAATTAAACTTTTACGTAACCGGCACAATTGCACACAAGAAAATCATTTTATTGATGCTATAGAGCAAAATTTATGATAATGAACGGTTTGTTTGTTGGCCGAAATCCAAATCTGTCTGCACTATGTCCATTGCATCCAAACTGACACTTTATAGCTCAAGCACATGTCCCGCACGGTAGGTTGTGTATGTCGGATCCCTTCGAATGGTAGCAGCCGTTCGCGTAAAGAACGCGTGGAGTAGGGCGGGCGGCGCGTGGGTGTCGCTCCTGCGCTCCTAATTTGGGCCGTCCAGGTAAAGTTACGCCACTGGAACGGCACTGCATCGCTATTAATAGACCGCATTAGGAAGAATCCAAGAAATCACTCGCGATTTCGTCGTGTTATGTTGGATGATTCGATATCACTTTCACCGGAGCACGGACCTGTTCGTCGAGTCGGTACGAGAGTCGATCTCCCGGACGCGTGTTCAGCAAGCCGGTGATGCCGAGACTGCGGTGCGGAGGTCGAATGATGCGCGAGGGCACCGTGCCATCCAAGTCTATACGCGAGTTGCACACGGCCCCAGTGGAGGGGCGACCCTCCGCCGCCCTCGCGTGGCTACCACCCCGAGACCCCATCGGCTCCTACCCACTCCATCCACCACTACATTGTCTCCTGGAGAAACTAGGATCGACTCATTCTCGGTGCACATTGTTTACATTATGTAATTCTTAATTTTCAACCGGCAACGTTAAACGCGAAATGTAAACAAACAATTTATAATGTTCACTTTCGATTCATGTAGATGTTAAATTATTAAGATGAAATCGAACGTCATTTTGTAAGTGGTAAATTCCCAAGGGATTTTTACTATTCAACCTTAATTCAGGATACTTCTAGTAGTGAAAAAAAAGTACGGTGTTGTTACAACTTATGTATCCAATTTACGTGGAAAGTCATTCATAGAATGTCTCAATTTCAAATTAATGATGGAGTCTGCTTATATTTTAGTGAGTAATATATTCCCTATGATATAAAAAGACAATTGTAGCTTGTCAGTCATTCTAGCTTGAGCTTTTAGGGTTCGATAAAAAAGATTAGGTGAATGGCTGGACTGTAAACCGCATCGGCCAGTATCTGTTAAAATGTAAAGCCTATCAGGTACTACATTATATCAATAAAAACTTCCTAAAATAAAGAACATATTAGAAATCAGAGAATGTCCTATAGGTGCCTATAAAAAGCTTATCTCCTTCTGTTTGAGATTACTCTAAGCCAGTTAAGGGTCCAAAAATATAAGGGTAATACATAAAACATAATTAATTAAAGTGTGCCTCTCTACCAATCTACTTTGAACGTGGGGAGTGTTCTAAGCCTAACCAAACTTAAGAAGAAATCCATGATCAATAATAATTAGCTAGCTATAATATTGTTTGAAGCCAAATACTTGAATACCACTTTGATGACTTCTGTGTTAGTTACTATTTTAAAATATAACAAAATTACCAAAACGCACGTTAAGGTAATATTTACATGTATGTTCACAACGCTTAATATTCATATCTGAACTACAAATATTCCTTCTGTACGTAGATAACATGATAATCATGGTATCATAAAGTCTTAAAGTTTATATTGCTTCCAAGGTAATAATTAATGGACACTACAGGGCACAGTTCAGTTCTTGGCATTGAGAGGACCTGGGATGCACTTCAGAGTGCAGCCCGCTACGGTATCGCTAGTAGTAGATATAATTTCTATCAGGTAATAATAATTGTTTGAACTTTAATTGTGTTCCAGTTATAAAGAAAAAAAAACAGAAAAAATATGAAAATAGTATATTATTAAATATGTTAAAATTCCCATCAATCGATAATACCGCTCTTCGCGCATTTCAGCTTGGCCCAGTGGTTAGCTGGTAGAAAATGCAATTAGCATTAAGCTTGCCATTTTGTACTATAATATTTTGATATTGTTTTCAATAAAGTTTACATAAATAAATAAATAAAGAAGTAAATTAGGTTTAGACTTTTAAAGAGCAACAACATAACTGACCGAATTCATATTATGAGACTCATATTAACAATTGCTAACTGCTCTAGTAGTTATAGCAACTAACTATCAATCACTAACAGTCTGAGCCTCATTCCTCGAGGGTTGGGTACTAACGAACTGACCAACTAACATTCTGAATAACATCCTCCGCTAACTGGACTACTTAGTTCGAATCCTAGTCTCGTTCTGAGCTGGTCACAGTCGCAAAGGGCGGTTACAGAAGGTGGTATCTTTGATCCATAAAAAAAGATTAATAAAAGCTTAGGCCCGCAATCCAAGTGTCAGAAGTTCCAGTCTTAAATGTATGCATTAATACATTCGACACGATGTTTGTTAATTGCCGGAAACACTAATTGACGAGCTATTTCACGGTTAGCATTCAAAGTCGCCCATGAACATCAACAACACCAAGAAAGAAGGAAGAGCAAGGAAAGAAAATACTATCTCAAAGACTCTCAGGCAAGACTCTAGCTGCTCTGGCTAGCCAAGCGGGCCTTAATCCCCGAGTAAGTAGCCGAATAATAGCCACCAATAATAGCCAATAATATTTCCACAGTCAAAATACCAGACAACAACCAGCTTACCAGCCTATCTCGTTTCACTTCAGGAAACTTGTTTTTTTTATTTAAAAAATCCAAATTCCAAAAATATTTTTTCTATTTTTTCAAAATTTCACATTTTCCACTATATCGAAAATGAAAGTGTTTTTTCAATGTGAACCACTAATTCCTAAAATTTGCTCGATCAGACAAAGAATCATACTCTTCACTATGACAAAGTTTGTAGAGTTAGATTATGCTTGAAGGAAGCTAAAGTATTTAACTATGTTTAGCCATAAAAAAGTTTTATCTATGTTTGGTAGAAATCGGTCCAGGAGTTTTAAGAGTATCAAGTATATTCGAAAAATGACATAAGGCATTTTTGGCGTAAAATTGAGATATTATCTAAGTCTTATGATGAAAATCTGTTCGAGCGTTTGATGATCATCAGCTTATAGGATAAGCTTAGGGGATTTTCTTAGTCGTGGATTTTTAAATTTAGCAAAGTCAGGCATAACAAGTAAACATTAAAATTGTTTTCTTTATTTCTGATAATTTCACACGTAACATTATTTAGCAAATAGTACTTAATAAACATTAATTTACTAACTGGAAACGCAGAAGGCGATTCAGTAAACACTTTGCACAGTAGCACTAACATAGTACCTACTTATCTATAGAAACAGGTAACGATTCTAAATTTAGGTTCACATTAAAACATCTGTCTACATCTGAATCATTAACGTTGCCTGAAACTACTGTGCTTTCTGTATCCATAAACTTAAGATAATACTTATAAGCATTAATTATTTATTTTTAAAATTTATTGAAAATAGTAATAAATAATGATGATTGGATCTTTTAGGACAAAATTAAAATATAAATAAATTAAACTTAACTATCAATAATATGTACGTATAACATGTAAAAACGGCGCTCTTGATTAAACAAAGAGCAGAAAAATATACAAAATCCTTGGAAACCCCATAATTATTTATTTATTGCTAGTGACTTCACTATAAAATGTAACCAAAATATACTGAATCAAAGTAATTGAATAGTCAGAATACAAAATATCGACCGCTATTATTTTAATTGTATTCATTTATTTATATTAATTAATTTCATTTAACAATGTAGGTATAGTTGTTACCTTGGTATATTCAAAATTCATAATATTCAAAAACATAACAATCAAAAAATTTAAACGAAAAGTTTATACCCACAATTAGATAATTAGGTATTTTATGAGAGCCCGCAGTGTTAGGATCAGTTGAACAGTGTATTGGACAAGATGAATTATTTCCATTGACATATAATCTAAGATTTGCAATTCTAATTGTAAATACTAACAATGTGTTGTCGATAAAAATGTACTATCACCTCGGTGTTCAATATTAACAACTGAAAAGCTTTTCGGTTTAAACTTAGGTTGATTAATGTTTCCATTCGAGATATAAATGAAATAAAACAATCCTACTAACCATTCCCATATGGATAGATTCAGATACTTATGTCAAACCCTTCTTAAGCTAATCAGCAATAAATACACCACACATGAAAAAATCATGAGATGTCGTGATTAATTGCGACAGATCACCGTCAACTGGTAATGCCCGTTATAAATTATGTCACAAAATCAATAACTCATACACTTGAATCACAATTCAAAATTAGCTTAGGAGCAAAAATACCTCGAGAAATACGTTTGAGTCACAATTTTGGCAAGTAAAGTGAATCCATGTGTGTGAAGAGACAATGAGCAAGAGACATTAGCGACAATGTTCGCGACTAAACATCATCATAACCGAGTGCTGTGATGCCGTGAGGGCGTGCACTCATCATGATAAAAATAAACAACAGAATATACTCTTTATTACGTACACAATTAGTCCAGAAGCGTGTCACATCATAGCAGCCCGCGCTGCCAACTTCTGCACACCTGCCCATCTATTAATATTTTTTATAATAATAACCTGCCTTCATATTCTGATGGAATCAAATTTTTTAAATTAAAATCAATTTAAATTTAAAGTCGAATTTATACCGTGCTACTTTTAAATAGGTTTTGTACTTTTGATAAATATGTCAATTTTGTAATACTATAATGAAAATAAACAAGAAACAATTTATACTACAAAAAATATATCTGAGAAACATTATACGCTCGGCCTTATTCTGATTTAACCTTGTTCTTGGGCGGGGTTATCGTGTACAGAAAAGGAATTTATACAATGTCAATTTCCCTTTATGGGCAGTACCAAGTCGAAGTTCCTTTACTACTGTTTGGTTCGGGTAATTGCTTAGGCATATTACGTGTTTTGGATTACGAAAACAAGGTCTTCGCTTCGTGATGGCTAATCCTTGCGTAAACTTGTAGGTACTTATTGTAATCCAGAATTTTCAGTCAGAGTCATAAAAATAATTTCAATTAGATTGAGTTAGGAAATGTGTGAGATCTTTTCATTTAAGAGCCTAGAGAAAACATTGTGCGAAAAATGATTATAAAATTTATTTAATAACGCTACACACTCATAGCTCCACATTAGGATTCTTCGTGTCGTGGGTACCAAGGATAACACAAGACAAGTACTCACACCCAGACCGAGAACGGGAACGCATCAATCAAATTTCCGCCTCGTTGGGAATCGAACCTAGGACCAAAAGTAACCTGTTTACCATTGCACTATTCGGGTCGCCAAATTTAAATTATTAAATTTAAGTTTTATCACCACATTTAGAATTTTTAATGGTAGGAAGAAGCATGAAGTGGTGACAATAAGAAAGCCGTGTTGTTATTAAATTCACTACGAAATGTTCCGTTGACAAAAGGTAATAAAGTAGAGGCCACAATATGTTCATAGATATTGCCATTCTGTGCCAATTAAGAAAAGATCTACTTCCATCATTGGATTTTTAGACGCTGATGGATGGATAGGTGGAAATGAATATTTATTTATGGATTCATAGCGAAGATGGAGGTAATGACCTCAATAATTTACAGTAGATGATGACGTCAAAGATAGGTATTAGGTATATCATGTGGCGAATCCATCAATAGAATAACGCTTTTTTTATAAGTCAACTAAGAATGGATGCTTTTAGCTATAATTATAATTTTATCTAGGTTTTTCATAATATAATATTATGGCTGATAGAAAAATACAGGAATCTAAATTTGATATATATGTATGTATTTTTAATACCACCCAAAGCTATCATACGTTGTGGTAGAGTTTTTTACTTCTTTGTTTATGTAACCTTCCACTTGTATCTAAAACCCATTGAAATTTTTCGGTCAATGGCGCTGGGTTGGAGCCCTAAGAAGAAAAAAAAACGGGTTCTATTGTAAAAGAAAAAAATTAGGCAGATGCTCGTTTGTCAACTAATATAAAAGAATAATACATTCTTAGTAAATGGATATACCTAATTAGTATCTACAACACAAAAATAATTTTTGTTCAACAATTACCTAATTCTACGCCTATACTTGCTGTAGATATTATGTAGACAAAAGTTATTATGTCAGCCTATTGTCCATATGAATAGATTAAGCAATATTTGTGTCTCTTGACAATATTTGTATACCTACATCTCTATCAAAATATAAATAGTCCCTGTATCACCTAGTGGCCTGTATTAAAATAATGTAGGTATTAGTCATCTAATGCTGGAGATTTCCACTATTGAATATAATTTACAACTCCAATTATAAACCCACATAGACTTACAAATTACTACTCAAAATTCTATACAATAATTAAGAAGCACCTTGTTCCACGCCATTTTTATCCCCTGTATCATAAATAACTGAAGTGGTCGTTACACCGTCCACCTAAATTGCTAACTACTTACCGATGACTAATTCATCCATCAACATCTTCATGACACGACATATTTAATAACGACGGGCAGGGGTAACGGCGATGACATTTTTACTAATACCTACCTACATTTTCTAGGAGCTATACCTATATTTTTGTTTGTCTGTACCGAACGTCGCTCCAGAATCAGATGAATCAGTCTGCAGTCACCGTGCGGATGTTTAGCCAACGGATATATTATTCTTCGCGTATAATCCACATTTAACTGATTTAACAGCTGAAATTATTAATTATTTGAATTCAGAGCGTTTCTGACGCCAGTTGAATGTATTTTTCTGCTTGACAAACTGAATAAAGTTTCTATTATTTATTTAAATTTTGCTAAACATTAGTTATACATTATAGTTTCATTTCGTAGATGTCTAAGTAGATACACAGCATGTAATGTGCTTCTACTAATAATGTTGGTATGGACAAATGATGGTTCACGCTATGGAACATCGGTAGGTTTTCATGTAATTCACCGACATTTTAACAGACGACATCTTACTTATGAACTATGTAATATCTCTCTCTCAATATGGATTGACGTCTACAAACACCACAGCTAAAAATTCGAAAAAGAAAACCCTCCGATCGGTTGCCAACGCAATTTTAATAAGTCTTAGCGTTTTTGCTCTACATAAAATCAAAATTTACATAATTTTTTGCCATGCTGCAAAATAGACTTGATTCTATTTAATATCTTGATAATAGTAACATAGCACCTACCTATTTCGCTTAATATTTCTGCAGTAGGTACCTACACTTTAATTTTACAACGGACTTGAGATTTCTGTTTATAATAATAAATTTTGATTAACCCATAGGAATCCTAATAATGTAGCATTAAATGTTGGATACCTATCATCAGTATACAAGATGTGTGACATTAGTTTGAAAGTCCCTTACTTTCCACAACTAATATTAGCGGTTGAAGCATCGCTAATTTTGTATTATATTTTGTTACACAAAACATACCTATATTTTATGGCTGTGTAAGTCTTCGAAAAATGTCTAGCATGAAAAGTTTCCGCTGGCAAGCATTCAAAGACGTCCATATTTCGGTAGTGCCTCTTTGAAAGTCAGATTATTTTACCAAATGATCTAAACATTAAACTCTAATGACATCGCAACACTGGCACATAATTAGAAGTTTTCCGGAATTAGGCTTTATTTACGACAACAAACTCAGGTATGTTTCGTATAGATCGTTTTAGCGTGGCTTAGTTCCAAAATTTACTTTAGAAACTTTTTTGACTTTCTTTTAAGACGCTGTAAGCGTTCGTCCACGTGATCTTGTAATCGTTTACGTAGTCAGTGCAGAATGTTATGGATCTCGGATTAAATAACACTCAGGTGTTTACGAATCGAGCCGCAGGTGTGGTAGATCTCTCCATGAAGCAGCGCGTGGGCGGATGCTAAAATAATATGTGAACCCTCACGCATGCCACAGTTACTCAGCGAACACTACTGAACTGAACGGTCTGAATTACTCATGTTGCCATCGTGGGTAGTACCTACTCCTACGCTACTTATATCAAATTTTCTAACATTACACTATGCTTTCAGATAGCAGTACCCAATTGTAATGCATTTTCCTTTATGGATCTCCTTGGAGGATTTATTGCTGAAAGTAACAGCACTCAGTTAACGTAGAATCGTGGGTCTGCGTATCTACGTAGGTTCGCGAGCGAAGTAGATATACCGTATCCGTATACGCTATGACTACTTGAAGATAGTTTTCAGCTTGAATCACTAGGTAATCCCACTAAAATTAACCTAGCTAACTCTCTTCTTCTGCCAATTCTTGACTACGCTGATATTTGTTATTTTAACCTTACTGAGGAGCAACTTAATAAACTTGAGCGCCTCCAAAATTTATGCATTAGGTTCATATTTGGTCTTTGCAAATATGACCATATTTCTGATTTCCGTAAGAAACTCAAGTGGCTCCCTATCCGTCTTCCCCGGAATACTCACATACTTTCTGCTCTGTACTCAGTGTTGTTTAATCCATTGACCCCATCTTATCTTCGGGATAAATTTGAATTTCGTTACATAACCCATAATCACTTACTTCGTTCCTCCAAAAACCTTGCCCTTCTTACTCCCTCTCACAATTCTTCCTTCTATCATGACTCTTTTAATGTGACTGCAATCCGCCTATGGAATTCCCTTCCTATTTCCTTACCTTACGTAAGGCCCCTAATTTAAATTCTTTTAAAAATTCATTAAAAAACTACTACCTTTCTTTATAATCTCGTGTCTTCTTATTATCTTTTTTTTTCGTTTTTGTAATTAATTTTCCTGCCACTCGTAAACATTGTCCTTCACAGCTCATATTAGTGTGTATAATATTGTATGTATTAAGTTTAAGTTCGTTTTCTCTTTCTTTGGTGTGTATACCTTTACCCCTTCTACTTGTCTATAGTTGTATTAATCTTCTGAAACCTTGGGTTGCCTGGAAGAGATCGCTAAGTAGCGATAAGGCCGCCTTTTGTTTTGTGTATCCTATGTAGTATTGTTATATGCATATATGTTATGGTATACAAACAATAAAGTGAATAAAATAAAATAATAGTACACTACAGAAGATGGACCTTTTACCCATATAAGAAAACGCTCAAAGCTTTATGCCGCCCAAAGGTCTCCGACAAAGCATATCCACTGCTATTTAGCGAAGCAGTCGTAGCCAACCAACGTTGTTTCGAAAATATTAGCCTCAAAACCTTCTTTGATGTCATTGTTAGTAAAGCCTACGGATATAACACTGCATTTTCTGAGCTAAAAATTAACAACCATTACTTTTATTTTGTTGTCGACTGTCAACTGTTGTACATGAGTACCTATAAAATTAGATAAATAAGGTAAAGGGCCACAACTTCGTGCTAGTACATTACTTCGTTAGTTTTGCTTCAGGCGCAAGAAATAAGCTACGTACATAATATACATTAAAATTATACATCAGAATAAAATATCTATCTCCTAACCTGTCTAAAAAACCAAGTTCCAACATTCTACCTACTAAACTCAATAAAATAAAACGCTTGGAAGTCCCATCGGCCGCAAACGTCGGTGAGAGGTGAATATGCTTCCCTATACCGTAAGGCAGGCGCTCAAAGTTCTTAAGCTCATAGAGAAGAAACGGTAAGTCCATTCAAATAAAAACTTAAACAGTGCTTTTATATGTTCCTTAACAATTGATTTGACTCATGAAAAAGTTCCATGCAGCTTGAAATGCTTTTAAAATAGCAATAAACCGACTGACGAAATAGCGGTCATTTTATATTTCGGGTGTCTCCTATTTCGTGACATTCACGAATTAGGGGTTTTATAGATACATTTTCGTTGTTCGTGTTCATATATTAAAATTGAAAAAATTGAAATATAAATGAAAAAAACGAATAAGGCATTTAATTTCAGTACTTGTGAGCTAAATTCGGTATATGTTTTGTTTACTAGGAAATCCATAATACGAGCTTAAAGATGACCCAATTCTACAATTTTAAACTAAATTCGCATAGGTACTAGCAGCATAATTTCGTTTGTTATTCGATTTGTTTTGTCAATATTCGTATATTTTATTATATAAACTAGCGGCCCGCCCGCGGTTTCACCCGCGTGGATCCCGTTCTCGTGGGAATATACGCATGTATTATACATAAAAACCTTCCTCTTGAATCACTCTACCTATTACAAAAAACCGCATCAAAATCCGTTGCGTAATTTTAAAGATTTAAGCATACAGACAAACAGACAAACAGACAAACAAACAAACAGACGGACAAAAATAGCGACTTTGTTTTATACTATGTAGTGATAGTGTACTGAATAGTCAATTTATATAATCTAGAAAGAATCTCATTACTTGAGTGTGGTAATTTCGAAAAATCAATAACACGAAACAAAGGACTTATCTTTTGTTCCTTGTCCGTTAGTTCGTTACAAATAATTTTAAAGTAGTTCCAGTTACTTTAGCATAATAAAAAGTTTTTTTTTATTTAATCATCACTTTAACAATTTATAAACAATTTGGTATTGATTAGCAATAGGAAACCACAGAGGTTTATATATGATCTCATATCATTAATTTATATGAGATGCTATCATTAAACAACCTCGGATGAAAAATACCTATAAAGCTGATTTTTCGTATAGGTGTTTTTGTATAGGTACTTATAAATTTTGGCAGTCATGTTAGATCTCGGAAGTCTTATAAAAGACGCACAGGACCTAATAGTAACTCAACATCAAATGTGAAAAAGTCTGCTTTTGCGATTATATTGGTTTCTTTTTTGTAGAAATAAGGTAGCAATCGAGCAGGCAGCACCACCTACCTATACTTCTATACTATAATAATACTATACTATATGTGGGAGATAAAATAATTTTGTGTTCGAATTTATTTTTTTGACGCTGCATATATTTTATTTGGATTTCAAACATTGATTTCCGGTTACAAAAATCAGTTAAAGTATTAACGGAAATAGTACTGCTTCCGGTACCAACGGATACAACTCCCCGCCATTGACGAGCAAGCCTTTATAAACGCTCGGAGCGCCACAGACGGCTCAGAAGTTGTCCGATCGCGGGCACGGCTCCACACGGAGCTCTGAACTGTCAGGTGACTATGTTATTTCTATTTTACGTTTACACTGTAAATTACATTGTTAATAATTAAGGATATTATTATTATGCTATTGTAATGCCGTCATGCTAATGTTGATATTAGATACCTAGTTTACGAACTGCTGAAATAAACATTGCTATATAGTATTAACTGTCATCACTGATATTTATTTGCGTAAATATACTTATTTATGTCTATTTGCGTGTTTAATTAAAATCATCTCCCACATCAGAAGTTGGGATAAAAAACTCACTGTGGGTTGTTAGTTTACAATTTCAGGTTTTCATAACTGGATCCATAAATGGCAAGTGAGTTGCCATGTGCCATTTCATCTCACGTAACATGGATGGAATGTGGCGTCGAATCTTGGTAAAGCTAAGCAAGACGGCGAGTATGGGTATGGCATTATTTTTATTCCATTACGTCTGAGGTGATACAATTTCATTGCTTAAATTTTAATTTTTGTGTGAACTATATTGTGTGTGTGTAGTTTATTTGATAATCGTAAGTGATAATAAAGACATCAATTTCCGGTGATAAAATCATTTAACGCAGCTCCGTAATTAAAACAAATCGCTTCTCATTGTAATCTTATTTTGATGTTTAATCGCTGAAAAACAAAAGAAATCGTTTTTATTATGACCTCTATGTTTTCATTATGAAGGGAAAGTTACACCCTTTGATTTTAGTGTAATTTAACCAAGTATTATAACATCGGAACACACTTTTATCATGCGATTATTTTGTTGAAGTTTAACGTGGGTAGAATTGTGGTTAGTTTGCTAGAATGCCCAAGGGCTAAGTATCATTTGAAGTGTTGTGAAATAAAAAGTGAATTTGAGTAGAGTGATAGCGATGAATCTTAGTTCAGCTAGTCGGGTCTTGCAGAGACCGTGGAAGAGTCCGTGTGACTTGTTGACTTTGTTTGTTGGGCTTAGTGAAAAGCCACAGGCCACGAATAAGATTCATCCTTTGTTTTGAGTTTCCTTGATGATATTAGCTGATGAAAGTTATTGGACAATATTGGTACTTGGTTGGGTAAGCATTTTTGTTCAATTAATTTAATTGAAATGTAACGTAACTCGAGTAATTTTAAAGTAAAATTATTATGTTACAATAATAATTAATCTACGTTCATAAAATTCTTAAAGATACCCCCTTTGGTAGATAAGATTTTGTAGTCTGGTCGAAAAAGAAAAACAAACATTTTAAAGTCAGGTATTTTGTTGTGCATTCCTTGTTGGTAATTTTAATCGATAACGAGATATGACGTACAGTGCAGTGACTTTTATCAAACGTGTAATGTTCGTGATAGTTATTTTGGTTTTCCGTAATTTGGTGCACCGCTTATCGCTGAAAAGGATTCATTGAAAAAAAAAATAACCACACACAAAACGGTTTGCTTTATTTGTTCTTAACCTGACGAAGTATTCCATTTATCGAGTACCTACAACGATAATAAAAGCCTACAACAATAATAACAATAAAAGCGTAAGCTAGCTTTTAAAAAGTGAACGGTTTGGTTTTTCATTGGTGACGTCGATCGGATTAGTTACTCATTAGTTCACGTTGTTTTAAAAGTGAAACACAATACAATTTTCATAGGTTTTATTTACTATGTGACAAAATGTTTTCGAGTAATCTCACTATAGTGACATTTATCGAGCCATTAATTAAAAAAAAAAAAGTGTTCGATTTCAGCTTATTTTGTTGCGTCGTTTTAAAAGTAAATCACATTTTATTGTTTTGTGTAGTACTCTAAATACCCGCGTAGTTCATTGTTAATTTTGGATATTATGTGAGCGTTATCTAATGATCCAAAACATTGTCGTTGGTTATTACAGACGAATTAGTTCGATTCTTGCCCGCTTTGGTCACTATATTTTCGAAATAAATAAAGTCGATTTACGTCGGATTTAAGATGCGTTTAGGAAGCGTTTCTAGTTTACAAGGAGCTGGAGACCAAAACCTTGTCTGGTACCCGTCTGGAACCAAGGGTGACATCGCCTTGTTGTGGTAACATGAAACAAGGTAAAAGTGAAACGATGTTTTGGTATGATAAAGTTTTATTTTATTACATCTGGTGTTGGAGTTTTAAAACTTCCATTTTTATTTCGTTCCTTGTGAAAATATAACCTTTTCTTGTGTCTTATAATTAGTGAACAATGACAAAAGATAACAAGTAAGATATCGGATTTCTGTAAAATTAAATTTGTTCATTTTAATCTTTCGTCATTTTCTATTTGCTGAAAAAAAAAACAATAGCAGTTTGTGGAAGTTTAGTGAAATTTTTAATTAAAGTAGCAGTTGGATACAATCAGTTCCCTAATTATTTTATTTTAGAAGTGCAGCACACTTCGATTGGTTTTAATTTGCCTTGTGAAACCAATGAGTTTAAAAGTAATCTCACATGTGACGATGCAATGTGCATCGTTCTGTTTTCAGATAAGTTTTCGAGGATGCACAGGCAGCAGCACACGCAGGTTACACATGTGTTGTCTGGAGCCGAATCGACGGCTGCGTGCGTGCACTCGTGGGCTTCCTGGAGTTCATTCGTGTGACATTGAAGGAGAAAGCTCTGGCAACTGGCAGCCGCAGATCGGACGAAACGAAGCAGGTGATCTGTATCGTCATAATATTTGTTTTCTGATAGCTTAAAGGAGAAATGAATTAAAATTTGTTTTCAAGACGTAATGTTCATTCAATTTCAAAGATTTTTTTATTTTTGAGATTTAGTTTTCGGTCAACTTGTCGAACGGAACTTTTGAAATTGTAATTGAATGGTGTTGTTACTTTGAAAAATGTATAGCCCTTAGCTATGTATACGGTTTGAATGTTATTTCTGGACAGAAGTACTGATTGTACTTGAGTACCGTTCGATAAGTCAACTTGTTTGAGAAATGATAACTTTTTAAGAAAAGTAGCTTCTATGAGAAACGTAGAGTTTGTTTTGGATTAATCCTTGGTGACCAGTTAATTTCTTTTGAGTAAAAGCTATTATGTTTTGAGCTGACTAAAAATTAAAAATTATGGGATTAAAACTGGAGAAAGTCCACTAGTTAATGTGATAGGATAAATAAAGCGACATGTCGAACAAACCTTTTTAAGAGTATTTTTGATAAAAGCTGGTTTTATGGATATTTTTGATATCATCTGGGTGGTTACATGCGGAGGTAACTGGATAGAGGTTGCCTATTGGGTTGATACTTATGACTGGATGGAGGTTATAAGTGTGATGATCAGGTGCGGATGGAGGTCAGGGTACGAGCACTGCAATATTTCAATGAGCTACCTATTATTTGAATGAGTATGGGTGTTAATCGACATGTCAGCTTTGGCCTTTGAGAGAAATAATCTGTTATGATTTCATTAAAAGTAAAGACGAAATTTGAGATTTTGAGAATGACTTTATAGTAGGTCAGGAAGGGCCGAGCTTTAAGAGATGCTTTCGTTTATGTTTATTGTTACAGTATCAGGTTACGACGACTGTACTACGACGTATTGCGTTAAAAGTTAAAAGCAAGCCGCGTTAGTGATAAATTTGGTAATTTTGCTCTAAACAAGTGTTGCAATGGTATGAAGTTTGTTCTGCCGTTTCTTCGACACCGCAAGCAGCGCGGTGGGAGTGTAAGAATTAAAATAAAAGCTTGGCGTTCAATCAAAGAAATTTTAAATCTAAAAACTTGTTGTTCAAATTAAATTTGTAGTCTCGTTTAAAATTAGTAGCTTTTGCTGAATAAAATAAATTTGAGCTTTGTTGTAATCTAAAGTAAAAGGCATCACACGAGGACGCGTGAAGTTGTCAGAATCCAAGTAAATGAAAACGATAGATATACTGTGAAAGTTTATAAGACTGGTCATGAGCTATACGCATTACACGATAACTTGCGTATTGTAACACCCGACTTGGGAAAAGAGCGATTACTGTAGAGTAAGTTTTGTTTTTATTATTTTTATTACATTTCTGGTGTATGCATTGTGTCAGCGTAAGCGTCTGGCCAACGAACATCGTTGTCACAAGCAGACACTTAGAAATGTGTTTGGCGAAATAATTTGTTTTAGGGTCATGTAAATTGAACCCATTGTCGTCATGTGATTTGGCGAAATAATTTGTTTTAGGGTCATGTAAATTGAACCCATTGTCGTCATGTGATTTGGCGAAATAATTTGTTTTAGGGTCATGTAAATTGAACCCATTGTCGTCATGCGATTTGACTAAAATTGCTCTTATTATGGTCATGTGATTTGAACCATAGATATGTTTTCCGTGGTCATGTGAATTGAACCACTATTATAGTCATGTGATTTGAACCATAGAGATATTTCCCGTGGTCATGTGAATTGAACCACTATTATGGTCATGTGATTTGAACCATAGAGATATTTCCCGTGGTCATGTGAATTGAACCACTATTATGGTCATGTGATTTGAACCATAGAAATATTTCCCGTGGTCATGTGAATTGAACCACTATTTGTTACATTAAAATTGATAATTTTGTTCTCTCACATGAGAGGAATTGTACCAAGATATTAATTGTCATTTCCACATGTGACTTTGTTGACTATTATTGTTATTCGCGAGCCATATTGGCTGCTCGTCAGAATGGCCGTGTGGGAGATAAAATAATTTTGTGTTCGAATTTATTTTTTTGACGCTGCATATATTTTATTTGGATTTCAAACATTGATTTCCGGTTACAAAAATCAGTTAAAGTATTAACGGAAATAGTACTGCTTCCGGTACCAACGGATACAACTCCCCGCCATTGACGAGCAAGCCTTTATAAACGCTCGGAGCGCCACAGACGGCTCAGAAGTTGTCCGATCGCGGGCACGGCTCCACACGGAGCTCTGAACTGTCAGGTGACTATGTTATTTCTATTTTACGTTTACACTGTAAATTACATTGTTAATAATTAAGGATATTATTATTATGCTATTGTAATGCCGTCATGCTAATGTTGATATTAGATACCTAGTTTACGAACTGCTGAAATAAACATTGCTATATAGTATTAACTGTCATCACTGATATTTATTTGCGTAAATATACTTATTTATGTCTATTTGCGTGTTTAATTAAAATCATCTCCCACATATATACTATACTATATACTATTACTATTTACTATTACTATAATAATATAAAGCGGAAGAGTTTGTTTGTTTGAACGCGCTAATCTCAGGAACAACTGGTCCGATTTAAAAAATTCTTTTTGTTTTGAATAGTCCAATTATTGAGGAAGGCTATAGGATATATAACATCACGCCACTACCGAAAGGAGCGGAGCAACAAGTTTCCCGAAGCGAGGGAGTCTACTTAATAATATTGTCTAAGCGGGATGTTATTATAGCCTTCCACAATCAATACACTATTCAACACAAAAATATTTTTTGAATTCGAACCAAGTACTTCTTGACATTAGCGCATTAAAACAACCCTTCCCCTTTATATTATTACAAGCGGATGTCGTCCTGCAACATACATAATATAGTATATTATTAAGTAAGTAGACGCCCTCGTTTCGCTTTCGGAGACTTGTTTCTCCGCTCCTTTTGGTCTTAGCGTAATGTTATGTAAGTAATAACCTTCCTCAAAACAAAAAGAATATTTCACATCGGACCAGTAGTTCCTGAGATTAGCGTGTTCAAACGAACGAACAAACAAACTCTTACGCTTTATATTATTAGTATAGATATAGTATAAACATTAATTATCAAAATATAGTATTTAAATATATATATTTTTAGAAATTACCAAAAAAACTTTAACAAACGTTGTCACGAAATAGGGGACACGAATTCACGAAGTTAGGAACAGAGCCAAATTTTGTCACGAAATAGGGTTCAAACAAGGGGTCCACAAATAAATTAATAAAAAATTTAATTCTAACTAAAACTGCATAATTCATACCTTAAATTACTAACAATAGACCATATTCATTACACAAAAACTTTCAGACTGATATCTTATGTAGTAAAATTTAAAAAAAATCTTAAAGTCGGCGGAGGCTTAACATACCGAAATATGGGACACTTACCTTACGTTGTTATATATCTAGTACTACTAGAATAATAACCTACTTGGCGTTCGAATCAGATCAGTGTTATTTTCAAGATCAAATCGGTAATGACACAGAAAAAAGAAGCGCGCGTGGATACATTAAATTAAATAATAGTTACTCCTACGCCTGTAGTCCTAATAAATCTGTTTACATCTAAAGAAGAATATTTTCAAATAATAAAAACTGAGAACATTCTACACTTATTAAATGTAAGCACCCACTTGTAGTACCTTCTTGTAGCTGGAGATGACGTACATACAATGGTTAATTAATAAATCTATGTACGTCATCTCCATCTTATGTAGGATGTAGGTATGTTATAATCAACGTAGATGCAGTTTAATATTCGTATAAACATTTGAAAATGAAATACCTAATATGGACGCAAATACAGAAAATTGAATGATTTTTCGCTGTTACAAGGTTACAACATACACATAGGAAAAAAACGGTTTTATCCAAGGATTGATCGAAGTGACCTATTGTATAGGTACGTACGTCATTTGCTTTGTACAAGAACCATATAACCGAGTAGTTTGAATGGTTTCAATGTTACACGCACCTCTAATTAAAAAAAAATACCTATTCGTGTTTTAGGATGAAATGATCGCTTACTCCGGAGAAGGAAAACACCGTGACGAAACCTGCATACCTGGGGTTACCCATAACGCACTGAAGGGTGTGAAGTCAACAATTCCGCACTTGGTCAGTTTACCACAGCCTGTATATAGTGCACCTCTCACATTCTCAGAGGAGACCCCTGCCCAGCAGTGAGACAATGATGAGTTGTGATGATTATTTCTTTCGTTTACCTGCCAAAAAACTACCTATACCATCTCAATTTCGTTACAGTATTAAGTGGCTAGCAAAACCATGTAATCATACATTCCAAATGTAAAAATAGCACATAACCCACAAAGACATAAAGATGTTCGGATTTTGTGTGTGAAGTACTAAATTCGTTACTGTATAATTTATGGCGATCGTGAAAAATGTACCTCAATAATTTGTGTGTATTTGTAGTTCATTCGGTATCAAAATAAATCTGTTCACTGACATCATACTCCGTTTTCTACTTCGCGGTGTTGATAACACTTCAGAAGAAAATGCATATCTGTAATCATTTATTTCGGTCGACCTGCATCGAACGTCTGAAACATAGTTCTAAATATACTAGACGCTTCACCGTGACTTCAACATCGCCAATCATAAGATTTCATATCGGGAAACTATACTACCAAAAAGTTGTCAGCGATTAGTATGACACTGTAATTTGAAACCACAAATACGGATTTTCTTTCAAGTAGTAAAAAGGTGGACCTATTGCAAAAGCCATTCTTTATCATTTTTTGTCTAGGTAATTAGAAAACAGCGAAGGTTGTATGAGCTATTTATACCTTACAAGAAATAAAAGGAAAACATGAAATAGTTCTAATACCAATTATTATAATTATTGCACTCTACCATCCCTTTACACTTTCTTTATAACTAGTATGGGGTAAAAATACTGTAACGTGACATTTAGGTAAATACAGTATATATTTAAGCTAGAAAGTGTGGAGGTGTGGAGAAAATTCCTAGAGGAGTTTTCTTAGTTCAATGAAATTAAAATGGTATACCGCTGTTCCAAGGGTCCTGGTCCTGGGTTCCTTTTAAACGACGACGGATTTGAATGACGAGTTTAAATTTCCGTCATTGACGCACCTAAATCTAGCTAATCAATTTAAATTTAGCTAATACATACATAAATGCATATAACATTTTATAGGTCGTTTACAAAATAAAACATTACGCAGAGAAAGTATGGCTACGAGTATGATAATAATTTTCATCTCATCGCCCATCACTCACTTCACTAAATATCAAGAATTGTAAGATGACAAGTACGTCTTTCGTAAAGTAAAATGGCCTAACAACAACACTTTTCGGAGGGAGTTCCTATGAATATGCGTCTCTATAGGTATACTTCTGTCCCTATGCTTTCCCTCGAAGCTACGTCCACTTTATCCCTTTAGTAGGGAAATTACCAAAAATCCTCTTAGTGATTCTCTACATTTTCCAATATAGATACATGTTATAGAAGGATGTCTAATTTTGACCTGATCATGTATAGAGATGAAAAAAGTCTTAAAATTCAGATAACATATTTGCACATTAAACACGCTTATTACTTACTTAATTAAAATCAACGCAGGAAATAAAATTATTTGATTATTTCTACATTACTTTGTTTATTAAAAGTTAAAAGAATTACATGTTTTGAACGCAACTCAACCCAATCAATCCATTCATGCAATATGTAGGTACCTATAATCATTGTGATATTATGTACTAAAGTACTATAATTGCATAAATATTATTGAAAAATGTACTAAAAGTTGAAACGTCTTTTTTCGACATTTGACACTGGCGCCGCCATGGCCAAAATTCATTCAAGAGAACATTACTATCGTATTATGTTATGCTACAGTTAGCCAACGAAATGTGTAGGATAGAAAATAAATCTTTTGAAAATAAGAGAACTATAGAAAATGTCGTTAAACATCTAATAAGTCTAGTAATTTGTCGGTTTTAGGTAGGTACGAAACTATCGTTGACAATGATTGCAAGGGCTTTACAATCATCAATACTTATTCATATTTTTTTTAACTTTCCTGCGTTCAAATTTTAAAAATGACTATGAGACAATATTTATTACTCCAATAGGTAGTCCTTCTACTATTCATTACATCTATACATTAATTTTCATTCCAGGTTTCCTAATGTATGGGAAGTGGGCATTGTTCTATCAGCTTCTTCTGTTTAGTAGTTTCGGCTGTGCGTTGTCTGTCAGTCACTCAGTAGGAACCACAGGAACGGAAGAGTTTTATATGTATGTATTGATTTATTATTTTGACTTTTTAAAACACACAACACACCTTGCTATTTTTTATTCAAAGATGATTCATTATTAAAGGAAAATATATTCGGGGCCCTCTATAGGCAGTTTCAAGGTGTTATTTTTGTAATTTACTGGTTTATAACAACATCATTACTTTGCTAGATGAGCCACAACCAAGTTAATAGTTTCATTTTGTAAATATTTATGGTAGTGATACCGCTACTGAATTTTTCTATACTAAGTATAAAGAAAATCACCTGTTATGGTTACTCATAACTCAATACCTCATTTCATTCAAAATCAGATACTTTTTATTAAAATTAATAAATTAAATTAGAAAATCATGACAATACCTACTCGTTATTATGGTTCAGTCGCTATGAACACTGGAGTTTAGTTTTCCTACAGGCATTTTTGAATAAATAGAACATATTATGACTTTAATGTACCAACAGGAGACATATTATATAATTATGTTAATGGGCGACAAACGAAAGTCAAAGAAGCTCATGGTAAGTAAACGGTCACCGTAGCAACACCAGTAGCGCTAGGAAAAAAACGGTCTCATCAGTTAGCGCCAGGAAAAAAGAACAGGACAGAAAAAAGAAACTAGTTCACGTAACCAAAATACAACCAGACTTTTAACGGCTGACTGAGGAAAGAGCTAACCAGTCAGTCCGCAACCCTTCCACCAACCAGGGGTCGGCCTTTATCGCCTTTTTACAACACACTGATCTGCCCCAATACGGGGCTCTTTACGGAGCGTTACATTATAATGATAATATTTTTCGGCCACCTATTAAATTTAATGGTAATATGAAGAAGCCGGTAAACATAGGTAGGACTAGGTTCATCTACTTTTTTGTAGACGGAGCAGGTAAAAGAGCGGGAAGGTCAACTGATGGTAAGTGGTGGAAATTTTAACCGTCGCCCATGGAATGGACATTGGCAAAAAGACTTGAAGAACCCCATGTTATCTTACCATGTCTTGTCAGACTTTTCTAAAATGAGACAAGGGTATCTAGGGTATCAAGGGTTCTATTTCATTATAAGTACTATTTTTAACGAATGAAAATTCATCTGAATTGTGGAGCGGACGCGTCGGTAGTTATCTGCGAGTCGGGGCTATTTCGGTACACGAAAGCGCTAACAGACGACTGTTAGCTGGACTCCGCAGTTTACCAGAACTTTCAAATTGATATTACATTCACCATATGACGTAAATCAACAATTATTTTACGTGAAAAAAATAAAAAAATGCTATATCAAAACGGTATAACTTAAAAATCCACAATATAATTTAATAACATTAAATAAGTGTGTTTTGAAGTTAGATATGTGTAGCTTTATTTTACTTATGTAACAATTTATAGCAGTTTATAGGTGGTAAGAGCCTAAAGTTCACCCGGGGAAGTACCACTGCCCGCTAAGGTTCTTGTAGGTAACATTTTTACCGCCATGATAAAAAATTGCTTTAACAACAATTGTGTTCCGGATCGAAAGGTGTGGGAGTGAGGTACACTTTTTTAAAGGCGATCATGTCAGTCCTCGAGGGTAGCAACTCATCGGTGACCTAATTAAAACGAGGCTCTAGACTCTAGACTACTCTAGAGTCTTGTTTTGGATCGGCCGGTCACAGTTGTCATGGGTGGCAGCGGAAGGGTGGTGTTTACTCGTCTGCTACCTTAATTCCGTAAACAAATGTAAGTATTAAAAATGCTGGTAAGTAAGGCCGGTGCCCAAGAATTGTTTGGCAAATTACATGTAAATTACAATGAAGCAAAATAAACTTTTTTGGATACTGTTTTTTAACTGAGTGCCAAAAATGTACAGCCAATAATTTAAAGTCGTATCGAAACGACAAACATAATATATGTAGGTACTTAATTTAGGCATAATTTATTATCGTAATTTCTGTTTATTTACAAATTATAGAAGTCATTTAGGATCACACAAAAATTTAATGCCGCTAAATAATGTCTCAACAACTTTTTAAAGTGTTTTAACTGACTTCAAAACCAGGAGGTGGTTCTTAATTCAGTTGTATTCTTTACGCGTTTTATTACCTCCTTACTTTGTACTGGGTGAACCAATTTGAATAATCTCTTGTACAAAGGAGATGTTTCAAATCCGGCCCACAATATGTACAGTACCTCGAAAAATCGAGAAAAATTCATGGAATTTGGGAAAAATAAATTTTTTGGTACAAATTTTGTGTTTATAATTCATTTTTATCAATTTTCAACATGGCGTCTTGCCAAGTTGTCATTGATCATAGATCGCGAACTGTCTACTGTCACTTTAAATGACAGAATTGTAGGTACATACGTCAAACTTCTATCAAATTAACCAATATGACGTGTGATGACAGCTTACCGCCATTGTCTACTGTCACTTTAAATGACAGAATTGTAGGTACATATGTCAAACTTCTATCAAATTAACCAATATGACGTGTGATGACAGCTTACCGCCATGACGGACTTTTGTTTTTGTGTTGCAATTTTAAGTGTACATTTTTGTTTGGACCACAAAACTAAAGCAATTTAAAGGAATTGGATGATTGAAAACTGTTTTAATTGTGTTTCTCCATTTTTGAGTATGGTGTACAAAGTGGTGGCCGGGGCTCCATACATTTTGAAACATCTCCTTTGTTTTGACCTAGGTTATTAAGTTAACAGCATCTAATTTTAACCTTTTTTTAATTTGATCTTTTTTGCATCAAGTTATAACAAAAATTAAATATATAATTTCATCGGCTTGTATCTATTACTGACAAAAAATGCAAAACAATAACTAACTTTTGACAAAATAAATCAATAACTCAAAAACGACCCGCCAGATTTCGCTCAAATTTATAAGGGAACACAGGACAATAACTACCGTTCGAACAAAAAATAAAGAATCATCAAAGTCTGAACACCCAGTCAAAAGTTATAAGGTAACGAGCATAAATTAAACTCACTATTGAGAATGACTCAAAAAGCGACCGTCAGATGTCGCTCAATTTTTTATAGGACCAGACGGCAGTCATTAATCGGCATATAGGACCAGACGGCAGTCATTAATCGACAGAGTCTTTTGTCGAAAGAATTATCGAAATCGATTAACCCAGTACGAAGGTAGGTACTGGGTTAACCTGAGTACCTGGGTATCTAAGGTAACCTCCTCCTTTGCTTGAAATCGGTTAAAAACGAATTGGATATATATTTTTTAATTTGCTTTACTTTATTTAAGGGAGATCCATCATTAGTTCCTATAATGCATTGAAATACTATAATTTAATTAATTTGACTTTTGATGGAAACATCAAAACAAATATACGACCTACGAGTACGTCTATTCAGATAACGTTGCGTCATCCGAGACTGTTTGTATATTAACTATTTATAAATGCAAAATTGTTCACGATCGAATAAAGCTGTGTCTAGAACATTTCGCAATAATTTTCAGCGGGTTAGATGGCGGCGTCTACCTCAATGACACAGGAATGAAGAATTTGTCATATGCGTCACGCTTAAATCATCAAGCATCATCGAGCGCATACTTAGAAGTATTGTTCATCGGAACCAGTGCCAAAAATTTAATTTTCTGTAGTTACTAAGTATTATTTTGTTCTCCATATAATTAAAGATTTTTAATTTACTTATACAATTCTGGCGTGTTTACTTGTTGAAAAAGTAAGGCGGTAGGACAATTTTGCTAGGTAGGTATAGTTCCGAAGAAAAACTTTTTTTTTTTCTAAAACATCAGCTACACCAATAACTCCAATGATTCCATTATCTGACCCATATTATGAAAATGAATCTATCGATATTTGTAGGATTTTTACGAGAAATCATTGTATTTGCGAAATTCTCACGCTGTGGAACCAACGCCACGTTTGGGTTAAAATTGACTTGCATTGTTGAAAAATAGTAATGATAGTTGATAATTCCAGTACTGAGTGATAAAACCGGCATCATAACTTATGATGATGAGATAATATTTTCGATTAACGACAGGGCTAAGAAAAGCTTGGCAGACTCTACGTGTAGTCGAAAACATTACCTATGATAACTCTCTTTCTGTCTCCAACTCTATTTACTAGAGTTTGCTCAATAAGTATTCTTTCTCTGAAGAAAGTAATAATTTCTAACGCACGTAATTTAAAAATGTAGAGATTAGGTATATTCTATTTATGTTGGAAATCTGTATTGAAATCGCTGAGTTATTACTCTTTTTAGCTTTAAAGTTTAAAGCTTTGGTTTCAGTTTCAGCTACTGATGGTCAGAGAAGATATTATAAGTGATGGATGTACCTACACTTCCAAGGGTCCACTGAAAGTTTGTTGCAGTGTCTCTACTACTATTGTTGATACCATTGGTAGACAAAAGTTAGTCATCGTGATAAAGGTCGTATAAAGACGTTGCCTGTTTCAAGTACGACGCTAGGTATATATGCAGTAATTGAGCTGTTTCTTATCATTAATTACTTATAATAATTTAAGAGAAAAGAACAGGACTAGTCTTTGTAAATTTTTGTGAATCAAGTATAAAAATATATTTTAAATGTTTAAACACTGCAAGTGTTACGGAGCAGAATAAACAATCACCTTTTTACGAGTGTGGCTGGTAATGCGTCGGTAGTTTCGGCACTTCTAGACACATTAACTAATTATAAGTATTTATTTATAAGTATTTTTTTCGGTAGAGACTTAAGCTTTCAAATTTCATTGAAAGATGATGTAGTAGCAGATGTAATGTAAGGAGAGCGTTTTGTATTTTTAAGTTTATTTACTTGTAAATATTTTTTGCACAAAATAAGACTTATTTAAAATTATAGTTTCTTTTTTAGTCCCATCATTCCTTATTAATACACAAGAGATAAGAATAGTAAGTATTAGTTACCTTATACATAACGAATAAGTGATATATACCTACACATTTTTAAATGTTATTAACTCATTAAATTATAAAAAATATCATGATCCTAGTTTTTATGTCGTGCATAGGCCTATCCAGCTACTGACTCCTGATCTAGGGGAAGAGGTATAAGGTTCCTGAATTCCTGATCAAGGGAGGAGGGGAGAAACAGATTTTAGAGGCAGATATTTTAAGGGTCCAACAACCAACAACCGTAGTTACTTTATCCGAGATCCGAGGACAGCTACCTACCCCTGGACTGGACCTATCTACAATGTATGCCCATGATGACATGCTAAGTATTCAAACCACTTCCTCACAGCAAAAGAAAAGTAAAAGTACCTATATTTAAACGATACTTGTCAGTCGAATGCATTTATACGACTGTACATACCTACGTCTACAAACAATAACCTCATTTCTTTGCTGATAATATGCAAGTGCGTGTATGAAGGTGACATACCGAAATTAATTTTAGACGGCGTTAGCTCTGCATCTTGACGTAATAGCAATCATCTTGTTTTGAGACACTGAATCCAAACATCATATTGAAGCAAAACATATAGGTATATGTTTTGCTGCATATTAACTCGTAACTCAATGCTGCTAAAGGTACCTACCGACTTATTGTGCAACATACCACCTACCAACGCCAGTTTAATTTTAAATCGCACGTAAAATGCACCGAAGAACAGTTGATTTGCTGACCTAATTGTGCTTGACTGGCCAAAAATACACCATACCCGCCGCTTTGAGTATTTCCTCAACACACGACATAGAATTTTCCTATATTTATAATTAGGAAGTTGTAAAAATTCTTGTAAAAGTGTTTGTTACAAAATTTCTATTGTCAGAAATTACTGCATCATAGGTTATATCTGTAGCTTAAACTTAAACATGTTGTAAATGGATGCTATTCCAATAGGCTAGTTCAAAATATCTGTATTTAAGTAAAAATGTGTATCTTTTGTTCATTGCATGCGTTTTTTTGACACTATATTAATAGCATAGGAAGCCCGTAGATACAAACGTGCATGAAATTAAGATGCAGTTTTAAAAAAATCTTAAATGGAATTCACTGTCAATGATTCAGAAAAATATCTCAATGAGATCTCAATAATTTATTATCTGCCAGTTTTGTATAAATATTTTCTTCTTACCTTGTAAAATCCCTTTGGAATGTGTGTAGTAGTGTGCAGGTAGTAGTTACTTTGAAAAAACTATTTTCCTGGAAACAGAAAACAAAAATTAATCATGATAAGCTGAAAATAAGTAAATTGTTTTAATATTTTTTTGATTCAACAACCAAATAACAACATACCCTTAACATCTTGGTAAGTAGTTCCATCTGTCGGTAAACATTTGAATTATACAAAAGGGCAGCCCTTTTGCAGTACAACTCCATCTGGCGGCACATTTTCCAACTAAAAATATAGCAAGAACACAAAAATATTGTGCGCCATCTGGCTTAATAAAAAACAGTGCGGAAGGCTCCGCTGCTATCATCAGACTGAGCGCGTAGGCTTCTATTAATAACGACCCACGTCGCAATCGAGAACGACAGGCTGAAACCCATTTCGAGGTTTCGCTCCGGCCATGCGATTTGGTTGGTCGTTATTTGTAACGACGTCGTTATTCTCGTCGTCGTTAGCCTCGAGCTTTTTTGGTAACGGCTCATGTTTACCGCGTGATACGACAGATGGCGGGTATCGTGCGAACTAATTTCGTTCATGACGAAAGGTCGGTAAATTATTTTTTTCTTACAGTATAAGAAGTAAGGTCAGACAGTATTATTGCTACTACATTACTCTTCTACGACACAGCTATACAAGGCGGATACCACCATACAACAATAAATGAAACCACGAGCCCTGCTTCATGCAAGGAACATACCTATTACATTTAGTAAAAACAAACTAAATAGCACAAAATATAGGAAAAAATAGAACAGCCTATCTAAACGTCAGTCACTCACTTTTGACAAGAGCGGCAACAATCTTCTGCTATTACAATAATAATAGATACAGCGTGTTGAAATTTTGAATATTGAAAAAATAATTGCTGTGGCTAAAGTAAAGGAGGTATATGGTTGAAAAATTTTTGGGGGCTTAAGTAATCATTAGGTACATAAAATTAAATTTATTGTTGTATGGTGGTAGCCACGTTGTATAATAATTTTCAATTTTGAATTGAGCAGTCCCACTGTTGGGCTCGCATGACTCGTATCTCCTCTCGCTATATGAAGTGTCAACTTGCAGGGCAAGAAAAGATTGATAGACTTCCCAAAATATGTAAGAACTTCACAGATAACTCTCAGGTGTACAGGTTTAAATACAACGTCGGCTTACATGGAAACAGTAAGTGGTAGTGAAGGTAGTTTATAATCCGCTCGTAAGTTTTGGAAATGCATTCAGGAACTGAACAGGTTACTGCTACTTTGTTCTGTTCGTACAAACCACTGTGATATATTATGGAACCCTCTGATATATAAACCCTGCTATATTAGAGTTATATCATTTTTATTTGGGAAATTTTTTTGGAGGTTTCGCAATTTTTCTTATGCTTTGAAAACAATTTATTTTAAGATACTTAAATGTATTATAATAAATATTTTATGGTTAATTACTCTTATTGATTATGTTAACCACCTTTTAAATTTAAATTAAGTATGCAATATTTTGGTACATTTACAATGAAAGTTACGATGTGCCTGAGTAAAAACAATACACAGTTTTCTTATCTTGTACAGTAGCATTAACTTTTGTCAGGCGTTGATGATTTTGTCGCAAATAAGAAAACTTAATAAATATACAATAATTCTCATTTTAATGCACAAAAATGGAAAATATAAGTAACCAAAACGAAACTAAAACGGGTAGGTACATTTAATTTTATTCTAAAAGTTAAAAAAAAATCCTTATGAGCTAGCTTTACCTAATTTGCAGGATAAAATAACGAACTTTTTACAAATAAATAAACGACTTCCACATCAACAAGTACAGATAACTCAAAAACTACTCGCTAGATGTCGCTTAAATTTACACGGGACCAGACAACAAGCAATACCTTTGTAATAAAAGAATTATCGAAATCGGCGTCCTATCATAAAGTTATGAAGTAGCACACATAAAAATATCGTTAAACTGGAAACCTACTATTTTTTATCGGTTATATCTGGTGGGTAGTTTTTAAGTTATTCTTAATCATGCGTAGGGGAAGTACGCCCAAACCGGGAAACCCGCCTAAAAGCTTTTTAAATTGCCTGTCATAATTATATTAGTTACAATGTGAACATAGAAGGGAGATGTTGGCATCTTCCAATCGCTGACAGCCTTCTCATACACACGATATACGCAGGGCAATTTACAATCAAAGATTGTTGCTAATGGTTATAAAATAATTAAGAATTTTGATTTATGAATGAATGTTTGCTTTTCGTATTTTCTAGTGTAGTAATAATTATCTTGTTGTATTTGAAGCTTCTTAACGATCAAATTATTTGTAATTTGTTGTTTTGGTTTGTTTTTGTAAATATGTGAAATGAAAAAATGCTTTCTGGGCTGGGCAAGACACATGTAGAAGTAGATTGACCTCTACTTTTACTAAGTACGTTTTGCCCAAAAGCCGTACTACCCGCTTTAGGCAAAGGGAAAAACGTTTTTATATTTTAAAATATTTTTAAAGTGAAAGACTGATTTGTTCGATTAATAAGCACTACTACTTATAATTTAAATATATTGGATCTGTTTTTTTGTCATCTAACATTAGCTTACCTGGGCTTACCTATACGAGTATTGCAATATCGTTGCTTGCTATATTGCCATAACGGCTAGTGATATATGAGTTATATCCTGAAGAGGTGATGCGCTAATTTTCAATAACCCTGTATAGTAATATAGTTTTTATAAGAAATAACATAAATGCATATAAAAAACAGCGATTATCATAATCGTTTAGCAAGAAAGATGCATAATTTGCCGATGTTTTCATACCATCTATGTAAAGCAGCGTTCTTTTATGGGGCTTGGTGTACAGTTCTATTATAAAGTCCCTAAGGCAATCCGTGACCTGCCTTCAGAGTTGTTTAAGAAACATGTAAAAGCGCAACTCGTAGACAAGAGCTACTATAGTATAGAGGAATATTTAAATGACAAAAAGGCATGGAAATTATCAGCTCTGCAACCAGCTCCGCTAGGTTAGTGCTTAGTGCTTACCTGTATACTTAAGTAATATTGTAATTTTTTATTTTAAAAGATGCGAGGAGTTTTTTTTCGCCGTTTTTTTTTCTCCTCCTTAAGCACTTTTCCAAAACGGGGTAGAATCAAAAAATTTACGTTCATAAGTGAATTTGTAAATTCCTAAATTGAAATAAACCATTTCGAATTTTGAATTTGAATTTTGAATATACCAAACCGACCAGCCATAAGAGTAATAAATACTTTGGGTCTTTAAAGCAAAAATTTGCTGGGAAATGAGCTGAGAAACCTTCGTTTAGTGGGTAGCATAATTTTTGTACACTGGGTTCATTGGAATGTGGTCAAATAAAATAAAATTATGAATTCTCAACTCACCACCAACAAAATTTTTACTTTTACTTTTATTTTTTAATGTAAATAATCGTCGAGAAAACGAACGCCCTGGTTTCAGGAAATCACCGCCGCCTATAAAGATAAGAAACACCATAGGCGTTACCGATGCGTTGTTGATCTAGAAAGCTATTACCTATTAATATTTCCTTCTCACAGAAACCTAGCATTTTAAAATCTGTATAAGGCACTATAGCTATAGTGATTTATGCAACAGAGACGGGGGCAGGATAACCTTCATGTTTCATAAACCTTCCTTCCTTCTTATCCTACTATCCTACTAATATTATAAATGCGAAAATTTGTAAGGATGTATGTGAGTGAGTGAGTGAGTGAGTGAGTGTGTGTGTGTTTGTTGCTCTTTCACGCAAAAACTACTGAACGGATTTTCATGAAACTTTGCAGTAATATAGCTTAGACATCAGAATAACATAATTTGTTAAAATTTATAAAGATTTTTGAAGGGACTAGTTTCCCGAAGCGAAGCGAGGGCGGATTTACTAGTATGTATATACAGAAGAAAAGTTTACAACATGTATAATTCTAGTCTTCTCTATTGAAAATTTATTGCTATGAATGAATTCGTTTATTACATTTTTATAGTACTTAATCGTTATTGGTTTTTATTTATTCGATCACTTTTGCCGAGAACTAATTTGGTTGGAAGATTACACTCAAGTGCTCCTATTTTAAGAATTGCTGAGGTCAGGGTCGAGTAGCTACATTTTTTTCTTTTTTTACTACTGATTACTTTTGTGACGCAATCTTTTGAATTCATGAACCTATATGTATCTAATAAAACGCGAGAGGGTATAGGACAATTTTTATTACAAAAGAATAAATAAAGTGTAAATAAATAAATAATATATCTTATCCTAAACACAAAACCAATCTTGCGCTACATGGCACACCAAAGTACCTTTAGACATAGTCCAGGTACATCACCATCTTTACATATTCTTGCAGACCAAGAAAATGAAGAATACACATCACTCTTGACTAGATATTCACTATGACCTGACAGTCTCCGTATAGCGTCCACAGTTTCGTACAAAAATATTATTATCTTATAATTAATATCACTTGTGACGATGCTCCACAGGGTGTTCACTTTCCGAGGAGGATCTTGCGGCCAGCGCCCATGTTCTGACCGGACTGGGTAGCTCCCTTGTTGGAACCAGCCTGGAGACCGACAATGGTTTGACCGGCCTTCAGTACTTCCTCAGAGAAGTCACGCTTGCACTCTTCAGAGGGCTTGGGTCCGAGGTAGGGGCCCTTCCATTCAGAATGCCTGTAGGTCTGTAAACAATACATATAATTAAAAATAAACACTCAATGAATTTAATCCTCTTTCAACAGAACATGACCTTGGATATTTTAGAAAAGTGTGGTAACATTGCAACAACGTCATAAATCTCGTTAAAAATTGGCAAAGTTTCAAATTCTCTAACTCGAAACGAGTTTTTAACACGTATACTATTCGTAAATGCGTCATTTAGTATTGCAATGTTTAGAATAAATCGAATCGCTAACGGATACGTTGATGTAAACTTCTCTATTCTTGGCTTCGTGTGATTATGTTTATAAAATATAAATTTTACGATGATGTAGTTCCGATATTAATGAACTGTTAAAAAGTTGATGTTGCGTGCAAAATTTCAAAGGTTATTTTTAACGATTAGTTAACTTACTTCGCGCCCGAGAGCGAACAGTGTGCTGACGACTTGGGCGATGTCTTTCTTCTCCCAAAGGTCTACGGTCTGGAATACGTCGATGTCAGGGACACCATATGCTTTGATGGCTGCTTGGAAGCTGTAAAATAATTAAAATTTAATATACATTTCAGAACATTAAGATAAAGAATCGATCTACTTTGACCATTTATTTTTAAGGTATTCCTTAAAGAGCAAATACTAATAAAACTCACTTGGTGATGTTTTCCATCATTTTGAACTGTCCGCCGGAGGTGTTGATTTTGGGGACAGAGCCGGGCTTCAGCTTGTTGATGAGCTGGCACAGGACAGTGCCGTCCTTGAGCACATCCTCAAAGAGTTCACCAGGGGGGAATTTGGCGCCAAGGACTGTTTCAATCCATTCTTGGCATTCCTTTTCCTGTTCTGGGTTACGCTTGGAAGCGAGCTGAGGGATAGAAGAAATGTCGTCAATATATCCTATGTGTCATAAAAGAAGCGTTTTGAAATTAAAAAGATGGTAATTTTTATGTTTTGATTCTCCATTGAAATGAAATGTGTTTCACACTGTGGTTTATTTTTAAATTCTTACCTTAGCGCGGACTTGACGTTCCAGAGACATGTTGTGTGTTGTGTGGCTGTGGCTGGTGTGAGGAGTGAGGTCGTTGCAAAGAGCACCGTTAGACTGAAGCACTGAAAGCTGAGTCCACGTATTTATAGAGCGCGTGCAGGCTGCGCCCTTCTGGAAATCTCGCCCGCTACGACGACTAACATGTTACAAAATAACTGCTGACTCAAGAACCTCTACTCCTACTTGCTGTATACACAGTTCTTAAAAGGAACTCTCTTTTATGGCTATAGCGTTTTCTACTGTTTTATTACCCATCATAAAACAGTCAAATTCTTGAATGGAATGTTTAAATTTTAAAAATACATTGCTGTATGATTTTAATTTTTATTTTAATGTTGAAAATGTTCACTTTGTAGTTTGAAAGCTAAAAATAAAGTAAATAATTGTTAGTATGTGTCAATTTAGTAAATAACCAAACTTTTATTTACCTCCTACTGGCATTCTACGAAGAACTGATTCAATTGTGAAACGTGTTTTACTTGTAGAGTCGTAGAGCCGTTATGTATTTTCACCCCTTTCTACTTACCTTTAAACTTATCCGTTAAACGTCCAGTAACATTGGCATTTGCCCTAAATTTTCCATCCATCATTAAGCACAAGTCACACCGAACAGCTATATAGAGCCTTTTGATTTGCAACCTGCTTTGTAACGGACGAGGCTATGGTGGCATGATTATGTGACTGATGTGATGATGTGAACAGGAGGGCTGTTGGACATCGCTGGGCTTGCATCAAAAAGGTGGATTCCGATATCTATTGCGTGTTACTTGAATATTGTAAGTTGAATATTGTAAGCTACGGAAGAGCTACGACGTACCCTCTAAAATCGACCGTAAAAAACTTGTTGCGACGTCGGAGAGCAAGTAATTAGTAGTAGAGCCTGTTTGTTGACTTATTGCATGAAGAATCCTTTAAATGTTCAAATCCATTCCATCATTCTGGTATTTAGTTTAAATATTATTTTCTTTGTTCGAATGACGCTATGACCGTCTCGTACACCCTACGTCGATTAAAATGCGTAGGTACTGAAAAAAAAAGGATAGCGCATTACTGAGGTTCCTAGCGACTGTTGTTCCTGTTGGAATGCTAATTTAATGATCGCCTTCTTTTCACCTTTGGCATTTTCATATCAATATTTAACAGGATGGGTACAATCCGGTAGGAATCAAACCTGGAATTATTCGCTTTATAGAAAGGGTAATCACAATTAGGAGTTTTAGTTAACTAGCGACCCGTCCCCACTTCTCCCAGTACTATATAACAAAAATTGTGCGACTTAGAGGAGCACGGCATCAGAGTGATGTTATCCAGCAAATCCTGTCGTCGATGGTCCTGCACCTACATTTATTTTGCGCGCGATTGTTTTTATCTGCGATAACTTATAAGAAATTTTTTTAATAAAAAATTTAATTAAAAATTAAAATAACCCCCGACACAAACATTTAAAAAGTAAAAAATAATATCTTTAAAAATAATACGTCACGTTGGGGGACCGCTCCTAACTATTCGTTATCTACGATTTTTTTCATAAGTATCACATGCCTACCTACTTTGCCGACTACCGACTTATCATTTTATCAATATTTTTTGTGTTAAAGTTAGAAGTAAATGGAGCGGTCCCCCAACGCGACGTATTATCTTTAAAGATATTATTTTTTACTTTTTAAATGTTTGTGTCGGGGGTTTTTTAATTTTTAATTAATTTTTTTATTTTATACTTTTTATAGGTAAGAATATTCTGGATTCAGTTATAAATATTCTCTTACTTTACGCTTTCATTTGAGACCCCACAAGAGTATATTTGCATACATACGGCTATTTTTCCCCGCTTTTACCCCCCACAACTATTAAACGGCTCAACCGATTTTCATCTAACATATTTTAAAACATGGGCCCATAAGTTCCCTTTAATACAAAAAAAACTAAATTGAAATCGCTTCATCCGTTCGGGAGCTATGATGCCACAAAAAGACAGAGTGAAAATTCTTCCCCACTTTCAACCCCAACAACTTTTAAACGGCTCAAACGATTTTCATCAAACATATCTAAAAACGCGCGCCCGTAAGTCCCCTTTAATACAAAGAAAACTAAATTGAAATCGCTTCATCCGTTCGGGAGCTATGATGCCACAGACAGACACACAGACACACACACAGACACGTCAAACTTATAACACACCTCTTTTTGCGTTGGGGGTTAAAAAACAAACTTAAGAAATTATACTCCTTAGTTTTGAGTTTATGATAAACAAGCAGACAGACAAATACAATAATGTTAAGTTACAGTATCTATGAAATGCCAAAAAGTTTTTTAATGATAGGGACCTACTTATATAGTTCACATAAATTTTACTGTTTGCTAATTTAAAACTGTTGTACGACCTGAGAAGTGAAACATTTTTAGAAATGGAATAGAAATAGTAACAACATATTGCATCAGTCGCTCTTTACTACGTTAAACATATTTTCACATAAATATTTAATAAAACCGGCCAAAGGAAACGGAACACGCTCAGAGTAGAGTTCCCTACGTTACGGAACCCTAAAGAAATGAATTTTAGCATCGGCTACTTTATATTGTCCAGGTATAATAATTATATTAATGTTGACCAAGATAACTACTGGACACGGTAGGTATATTGTAAATAAACGTGAAGAGGATTATATTTATGATAAAATCAAATTAAGCAAAATTGGAAAAAAAATCTGATTCGTTGTAATTTTGCGGATTTCATTGCCGTGGAAGTCCTCTTTAACGACAAGTACAAAAACACTTAGGGCCTAAATTGCGTGTTTAAATAGTTTGAAATATTTCGCTTGATAGTAATAAATATTTCGATAACATATCAAACTATTCAAACACAATGCAATTCAAGTATTTATAAATTAACAGACCCAGTCCACTAATACATAGTACCTACCCAAAGCAGTACAAAAACTAAACTAACATGTTGTGTATTATTTAGTTAATTCATCCTTATTGCGAAACTTACCAAGTATGAATTTGAATTTGAATTATGTATAGTTTACGCTTTACCTTCTCCTTTTTACACAACTGCTAAAAATGGATAATATTGTAAATGTTTAACGCATTGATATCATATAAGTTACACCTCCATGAATGGTTATAATTATGTATGTTTTTTTAAATCGTAATATATTTAAAAAAAATTAATATAGTCAAATGTGGAAAAGAAACTTATTTTCATAAATGAAAGTATTGATGAGCACATTTAAAACTTAATGAGTTTTACATAGGGTAAACGTGTACATGCAAAAAAAAGTCACGCCGGGTTTGGTAAAAAACGAGTTTTTTTTAATTGATTGATCAAAAATTGTTATAAATATCGTTACAAGTGCAGGCACAGTTGTCAATCCAGTCGATAATTGGCACGTTCCAGCATTCCTAAGATTCCGATCTGGAAATTTTGGCTTACATGATGCATCATGTTATGGGCAACCGAACGTAACGCGCGGTCGCGACATGTGGCGCTCCTGAGACGTGTGAGTAATCGACACAAACTATTTCCTTACACGTGCAATACTAATTAGTTAAGTAATAGATTAAGAGATTTACACTCCTTTTAGAAGCGAACATTAAATCTCCCGGTGTATCAACACATCTGTGGCAAAATTGTAACAAGACGCTGGCTATACCAACTACCTGGGCTATTAGCTACATTACAACTACTACCGATGTACATACATATATTCAGAACTACCAACTGGACTTATTATCACTAAAAGTCCCTGCCCCAGTCCTGACACCTACATATTAACGAATTAACCAACTAATGTTTTGACATTTTAGTCCCAATCAATGTTTATTTTATTGTATTTCGATCACAGATACCATAGGCAGCAGAAGGGTGGTGCTGCACGCTCTTTTGCCTATTATCTGTTTGCGTAATTAGGTATTTGCGTATTTCTATTATTGTGGTTTTTTACTAGATGCTCGTCAAATAAAAAAATAAAAGGTAGGAAAGTATGGCCGTTCGTATCGGAGGCCTTCATGCGGTGTGAAAACTTCCGATACTTGAGTTGACCTCTAACGCCTCCACCAATCCGTACTCGAGAAACTTAGTAGCGGAGTTGTATGCTCTAGACCTCCTCAACGATGAGGGAAGGCCCACTTCTGAGTGCCTTATGTAGTTAAGTGGATTGCAGCTAGCCAACCAAGTAACGATATTATTATTTACACTTTGTCATGAGAAAGTAAATATTAACAACATTTTTCATCTCAACATCCAGCCTGCATACTTACTAGTACGACTATATGTACATGAGATTATATCAAAAATGCTGTATCGGGACACACAGTCGTCGCAAGCAGCTGTTAGTGGTAGGTACCTATGGTTTAAATAAAGTCGTGATATTAATTGCATACTAAAAACATATTCAAAGAAACACCGGATGGTGTTGTATAAATATTAAAAAAATATACTTATGTTTACATTAAGATTCTCTAAAAATTATATTCAAAATTAATTTTGAACTATAAATATTACGTTTTATTAATCTAAGTATTAATTTAACTGTTTATATTCGGCTCTCTTCAAATCAAAGAATTGTGTTCAATAAAGACATCAAACAGAAAATTTTAAATATTTATGTAGCGCCAAACGTAGTGCACTTTTAGCTGGCATGAAAAATTAATATATGGAGATAGATATCAAAATAATATCACTGTTCAGTGTGTGCCGCGCGCGTGATACGACACGCGGGAGAAACGCCCACTGTGAGCTTTTTTGAGTACCCGCTGACTTATCATTGTCGCCGATACCCACGCTGGGTGGATCGCATAAAGCACTAATGTACACTTTATTTATTCAATAAATTGTCGTGTATTTTTCGCGTGTGATAAATCAAATGTCAGTAACGCGATAATTTAAAATAAAGCAATTCAAATAGGTTTGATTAGGTTTGTGGTAATTGTGAAAAATGTTAGACGACTGGTAAAAACAACTTAACGATTTAAAATTGATTTCTATTTGTTTGGAATGGATTGCTATATTTTTTCACTATGTCTTCAAACTCTACTTTACAACTATTACACAATGAAATATACTGGTAGTGTCATGAAAAGAGTGTCATGAAGATACATATAAAAGTCTGAAAAACGTCGATATAAATACTATCAGTTTCATCAGGTCATTGTTATGAAAAGTGTTTATACAATTGCCCTGACTTGGTGATTATCACCATATTTGTAATAAATAAATAATAAAAGCTGCCATTTCATTAGTAAAAAAATCGTAACTGAACCTTACTTATTAGGTATATAGACCTATCTACTATAAACCTATGTATACTTTATTTATTACTAAGCCTTGGTTGAATGTCTTATACCTACTCTTATTTCACCTCTTAATAACCTCTTAAAATAATTGAATTACGAGGATTATAAAATTTTTATGTAACTGAAGAAAATCGTAATTCATTAAAATGTCTATCTGCTTGTTCCATATCGCACAAAACAATCCTGATATTCTCACGTTGAATATTGAAAATAGCAGTTTATTCACCAGACACAAGCGTGTGAGCCGTTTTTGGTAGAGTGGTGAGAAAACGAATTGCGCGGCGTTACTACAGAATTAGTCATGGGTAATCTCAGATGGCTAAACTTTAAACAATTTTCGTAATCCAAAAACGTTTGGTTTTGGCGCAGCAACGCACCACTTCGGTGTTACGGTGATTTATTTATAGTTACTTTGATACTCTTTGTAGTATTTTTAAATATGCTACAACACGTATTTTTAAGATATGAGTGTTTTAGCTTTTGCCAATTTATTTTGCTATTGATCACTTTGAACAGACGAGTGGTGACAGTTAGGGATGGCATAATTTCAACAGGAAACCTACAAAGGCTGATTGATGGGTTAACTACGTAGTAGGTACCTATTATAAAAATTATTTACTCCAAGTCCGCTCACTCACATTTGTGCAAATACGTGAATACAAACGTGTAGGACGGATCTACGCAAACGATTATGCAAAGTTTTTGACACATTCGTGGTCTTCCCAGTTGTAAAAGCTGTGACAATTCGTACAGTGTAGAACTAAACGTTTGCAGTGAGTAACCGCTTTTACGTTAGTAAATAATATGTATAGGTATCTATGTTCAAAAGAAATAAAAAAGGTATAGGTAATGTTCAAAAGAAATAAAAATGTAGTTTTTAATTTTATTATTAAAGGTTAGTGAGAAATCTTTTATTAATAGGCATTGTGGTAAAACAAACGTGGTATTCACCCTTTGAATATTGAATACTCAGTTTTTGTAACATAATTTTTATCTTTTATTTACGTTATCATAACTTACTGATACTGATGTACATAAATACCACATGAAACGAAAAAAATATCGTAGGTACCGTGTCGTAAGTTCATGGATATAATCTTGAGTAGACTTAATTTCGCCAAATATATCGAAATCTTTTACCGTCATAAAAATGTCAGTAAAAACTTTTTTTGTTGTGTAGTACCAATTTGTTTTTTTTTTTTTACCTTTTTTAAGATTGACATGGTGCGTTTAATAGATAATTAAAATCATAAATTACTTGAATATTTACATATTAGGCACTCATGTCGTACCTAGGTATGTATTTTTTGTAAAGCAGTGTTATTAATAAAACCATTTCGTAACGTGTTTTTCTTTAATACGCAGTAAAACATGACTGTTACATTATAGCTGTTTCTTATCAACGCCCGTATATTTGTAAGACAACTTTTATTTCAACACACATAATCTGTCGCGGTTGCTAAGGTCATTGACGCTGAAAAACACGGGATAAATATAAGCGAAACGCGACTTGCTGGCAGATTTTTCTTTCATAGAATTATTTGATTAATTACACGTCACTTTCCACAAGAACGCAGTGAAGTTTTTATTACTAAAATATATGGAGTAAGGCTGAAACACACGACCGAATTGAAGTATAATTTATTGAAAATTGGTTCAAAAACAACTTTAATATCCACGAACTTCGCAATGTCCGTTTTGTAATATGAGAAGGTAAGAATAAAAATATTGCTTTATTTTAATCTGTTTATTAAAACACCCTTCACAGATTCATCAATAATAGGAAATACACTCAGGGTACATCACTATTATGCATGGTACATATTTACATAATTTTATTATACATACATATTTACAATATTGTTCGTCTCGTATCTGACTTTATTATAAAGGTATCCTTGTGAACAACATTATAATAATAAATAAATATTCATAATATTCTTTTAAATTAAATGACTGTCTCTATGACTAGATCGTATTACCTATTAGGTCGCTATTTTATTCACAATGCAAAGATTATACTATAAGACAAAACATTTATTGCTCCATATGGCACTAAGGTAAAGGAATGTTGGATTTCTTTCGGATATTCAACGTATACAGTTTACATTTATTTACACTTCTACTTATCACACAAAATTCAATATTTAATACTAGGTGAACTTTGTACCCCATCTAATATGTTTTCACTTATAAAAAAGTCGAACAATTGGAGATTTTTTAACTTATTAGAGGGTGGTACAATAGTACATTTACAATAAAATTACTTATGTCTAAAATGTTGGTTAACACGAACGCTGAAATTTTGCCTACAATAATACACTGGAACCTCCGTAATGTTATTGCAATTTTACCTAAAACTTAATGGACACTATGTTTTGGCACTTGTAATCTTTCACGTTTAATCCACCTCCAGTTTTAATTGAAACTCTCTCATAATTCACTTTTGTCGCATCCCTCAATTGCTTCAATAATAACAAAGTTTTCGTTGAATATCATCAGACTGTAGCCCATATACCTAATACAACAGAGCTAAAGCAGTTGTTTGTTCTCTGGCAATTTGGGTCTGAAGCTTAAATAAAAATGCCAGTCTTAGACAAAGTTCACTTATTTCCGATGCTATAACTCCGGCACCAACTTTCTTCGGACACTGGTATTGATGTCCAAAGATACATTATCCAGCAAAATTATTTTTCTAATAATTCTTGTCATAGGTTTTCTAAAGTATCATTCATATTTGGACCTCCTTTATTCGTAGTTCTATGTCCGGCAGTCGAATATATATCAACAACCAATAACTCACGAGATTTAGCGGCTCGAATCATGACGATATTGTTGTGGCAGGTATGGAGCTACGTATGTCTGAAGGTGTTGGGGCCATTAGAAAAGATGGTTATTCGTTTTGGCGAGGGTACCGAGGTGGTCGGAGAGAAGGTAGTTGGGGGGTGCTACGCCGAGGAGGGGGAAGCTGGAGGGCTGGCGTAGCAGGCCGCAGCCGCCGCCCCACTTGCCCGCCGCGCTGCTCACCGGCACGCCGCCGCCTACGCCATTCAACTCTTCACACAACTTGTTGGCTGGGGAACAATAATAAATAATCTTAACAATTATACATATTTATGTAGGTAAAAGTAAATTGTCACTCATAAGTTCGTCACGGAATAACCAAAAGTGTTCGTCGTACAGGAAATTTGGCAAAAAAGGTAGTTTATAAACAGGTAGAAGAGGACTGCTAAAAACGGATCTGTCATAATCCACATAAAGGGATAAATGGGGTACAGAGTTTGTTTGAAAATCAGTCAATAGTACTTCCACGGGCCACGTCGCGGGCAATAGCTAGTGTAAAATAAACTGCTTTCAGTTATCCTTACATTAATTTTATTTAACTAGCTGACATTTTAAAAGTGCTTGCGAAGGGTCAATTCTTAGATTGGATTTCAGGACGAGACTGTAGATACTCCTTTCTTAGGTACTAGTTGCTATAGTTTGATAATGTCCATTGAACCTTCGATACAGGGTATCCTGGTGCAGAAGTACCTACATAACTTACTTAAATTGTTTGAATTATGTTTTTTCTTGGACTTCTATCACTAAACTTTTAAATCCTCTTTCAATCAATTCCTCATAATAAAAAATGTTCTTCCGTTTTATATTTGTTAATTTAAAAGTTACAACCAAGACTGGCATAACATAAGGACTGGCATGCAATATGCCAGTCCTTATGAATTTCACTGTATTTTAATTTATCAAATAAATCATGAAACGACAAAAGATAAGTTGTAGCAGGTAAGGGCAGTGAAGTACGAACCTACGCAAATATCAGACACGCAACAATTGCCAAGGTAAGGATGCAGTTATAGTAGGTAACCTTCTCGTAGGACTCGAAAACAATTTCGCGAAAGGAATTCAAATTCAATTATTTTTGTCACATAGGTCTGATACAATCTTAAGCATGTAGGTAAGGTTGGTCGGTTCTGTGGCCATTTCGCAATGAAGCCCCTTATGCCCAAAAATACTTTTATGAATCGTTAATATATAAAAAATCATTCTCCATACACACACTAAACCATGACCGACGTGTGTCTGTATCATAACATTTAGGTATATCCTTGTCTTACATGTGCGAGATTAAAGCAACTCAAGATCTGAAAGTATAATCCATAAGTCATAAATACTATAAAGCACTCATAAAATATTTAAGAGGAAATTAATAAACAAATCGTGTTCCAATGAAACTGATTCCGAGTAATTCAGTTTGCTCTGAAGCGTTTAGTAGTTACGTGAGCGCAGTCAAATTTCGTGCATTGAAATCTGGCCGAAATCAGTACTGCAGGCGAATATGAAATAATGTTGGTAACGCAATTATGCGCTAATCACCTAATCCTTGTGGCTCCGTTGTTTATTCAAGCCTGAGTGACAATCGCGCGCACAATTAGCGCAAATGAGCCGAAGTGAAAATCTGGCGGGCGGCAGTAATGTGATTAACGCAGCCACAAGTCCGCCATTACTGCCCTCAGAGCCTGCCCTGTCCGCAACACATACGTTTTCTGAACTACGCGGACCACAACGTTATGTTTAGGCTCCAAGCATTTTAGGTATCTACACCTGATTTAGTTTTGAGTTGTAATCAGCTAAAGTGATTAGAGATTACAGAATAATAAATACTTTTTCTATCTACCTAGTCATTTTTAATATTCGAGTAATCAGGTTTAAAGTAATCAGTAGTCTATAAGCACTGTCTTTTATTACATTAAGCCTTTAGTAGCTCATTATCATCGTTTTGTAGCTCATATCTTACCTTTTTAAATTGTTTATTTACCTTCGGTGCAACAAAGTCACAACTAGCGAAAATTGCAAAATTGAGTTAAGTATGCCAAACTGTCTATAAACCATGTCTTCGTCCGGGGAAACAAAGACACCCGCGGAAGTAATACAAAATCCTACTAGATGGCGCGAGTGCCTTTGTGGAAATTAGTGACTTTTGCCTGAATTATGGTTCGATAAAGTCTTAACGGCGAATAGTGCCTCCGCTCCTGCGAATGTTTGACGTATATTGGAGCTACAAAAACGCATCTACATTTAGACTTCAATTCGTTTGTGTAAATTACAAATATTTTGGAGCAACAAAAATATTGGTTATAAATAATAATGCATAAGTCAGCAAACTAAGTAAAAGTAAAAGTACTGGTGCAACAGAGTCACAATTCAGGACACATTTTTTTGTTAAGCCTTTTATTTGTATTTATTTCATAATTTTAAAAAAAGCTTTTTCCGTGAAACTGTAGCAATAAGTATAAACAATTAATAGTATATATTTTTAACCTACTACAGGTAGTAATCCAGTAATATGAAAACAAATGCGAAAAAAGTCTTAAAAGTCCTCTCCTGTAAAATTACAAAATGTGCTGTTGCGACTTTGTTGCACCGAAGGTGCGATATACTTTCACTGGCGTAGGCATAAAAAACTAAGATGTGTGATGTATTCGCGCTGTGAATAATTATTGTTTTTGTCTTGTTTAGTTGAAGAGGTCTGAAGCATTTCCGAGGAGAATCGTCCTAATAGTCCATATGGAAGCGCTCATAGCCCGGCGGCTTGCGTCGATCCCAAATGATCGACAAAGTTAAGCAACAACGGACGCCGTCGGTAGTTGGATGGGTGACCGCTAGTGACAAAACTTCTTGAGCGCTTCCGTTCTTCGGAGGGCACGTAAAGCCGTCGGTCCCGGTTGTTACCGATAGATAGCAGTCGTTAAGCCATGTCGGAAGGCCTTCGGCCGGCTTGAAAACTTCCGATACTAGGTTGGCAACTAACCTCTTCACCAATCCACACTGGAGCAGCATGGTGGAGTATACTCTAGGCCACCTCAGTAATGAGGAGAGACCCGTGCTCAGTAATGGGTTGTAGCCAAAAGTCCATATCAGCACCACGATGCTGCTACAATATGAATGGACCCAAAAGTACCCAAGACTCAGAATTTCTTATGTCGTCTAAGTATTTGCGCGGTCAAATTTGCGTAACATAACGCAAAGTATCAAAATCTCTGATATTTTGGTTGATCACAAGGACTTTTACGGCTGACCACTACAATGTGCTCTGCTTAGTCATAAGAGCTATGGCTAAATGATTGCGGCCCATTCCTGACTAGCGTCATGATGCTATGAAAATGAATACAAAATTCGGGGGATGATTTCTTGGATGAACATTATGAGTAAAATTTAACATCATTGTGTAGAACGATAAACGCACGTTTTAGATGCCCTAAACCGACCTTAGAACTATTAAATTTACATTTTAAAACTAATCTAAAATGAATATAGTACTATTTCACGGAATTGTCTAACTGTTAACTAACTCTAGTTGCACAGCTGATTTAAGAAAGTTAAAATTAAAGCGGATAGTAATATACGTAAAAATCGCTGTAGTAGTAACTCTATTTATGTAAAGACATACCTATAGGTACGACTTACACAATTTAGGCAATCTATCAACGTCACACTTGTTAGGTATATTGCTAAGACCTTGTTATGATTATAAATAGAATAATTTAAAAAGCTTCAAAGAGTGGTAGGTATTTGCGTAATTAAATGTATGACCAACTGAAAAACTTTTTCAGCTTGGAACGCAAAATTTCATTGAAACTCAAACTTGACCTGAATACCTGCATTCTAAATTTATACATGGACGTAAGTATGTATAATATAAATTATTATTGTCGTACACGTACTTGAAAGCAAGTGCTATAGTTGTCAGACTATTTCGAGACGACAGAATGTATTTGTTTTATCGAAGCCAGTCTTGTTATATTCGCCCACGCAATTGAAAGAGCTGAATTACGTGAACAGCGATCTTGGTTGAGATTGGAATGTATGAGTCATCTGTCTATAATCTGAGCTATCAGTGTTCATGAAACCGCTGAGATTTCCACTGATATGTTCTTTAAAAATAACTCATGAGTCATCACGTTTGCGAAAACAGCATCTGGATACTTTTTCCATACATTGGTAAGAATTTTCTGTGCCCCAAATATTTATAATTATATTATGACTTATAATCATATTTTTGCCTGATATTGTAATTTAAAGGGTTGATTTTAAGTTCTACCATTAATAAGATAAATCGTTTTTGCAAATTTTACGGAAAAAATAAGTTTAATAACGAACCTAATAACAAAATTTACATAATCTTGACTTTTGTCATATTATATTCCATCAGAATACATAAATTTCTCGAAAGGAGTAAAACAATTATCCCGTGTTTTGAGTAATGCCCAATGCAACTTTTACCGCTATCTATGTCTTTTAAGTTGCTCCTGTTTGGATGTTTTTATCTAAAGACACGCAATATACAATCAAATGATATCTTTCTCTATAATTATATACCTATGATGTAGTCCATTAAAGAAGCAGCAGCGCCAAATATAAATATGTACTTAATTTTGAACTTTGAAATTTTCGACAGAGAAAGTATTTGAAAATCATAATAATTAGTCTAAACACTTATTCCATTACAGTTGAAAAACATCAATGATGTCACTAGTGTGAAAGATAAACAATAATAAAATTTTGTTAACATCGCAACCTGACAGTTTTATAAAAACGCTCGCAGGTCTGGCATAGCCGTCTTGTGCACCGATGTCAATCGCACATCGATTGGCACTATTATCTATGTATTACGTGCGACGATGTCGTTGAATTCTGGCAGAAATCGCTGAGACCTAATGACCTAATAATGTAATTACCTACATGTTCCCATCCTCCTCTTTCCTCCTTCCATAATAACATATTTTGGAGTATTCATAAAGACAAAGAATCCTTTACATTCCTTATTCAATTTGTACCGTAGCTTAAAATCTTTTTTATCACTGAATCTACTTCTGATTATAGCTGGTTCATTATTATCGGAAAAAATCAAATGAGGAAATGACCACTGATATCCTACTTACCTATAATATAGAAAGAAATGTTTTTGGGGTGTTAATTACACAATTATTACGCAAAAAAATGTTATATGTTATCCGAATTTCCATATAACTTTGCACACAGCATTTGCATATTATTTTACAACCTGGATTATAGGACAGTTTTCACCCAAGAAAATAAATTTATTCCCTTGAGATAAGAGGCATAAATTACTATTATGAATATTATTTTGCAATCTGTAATATAAACTATTTTGACCGTATCTATTATCTTAATCTGAAATCCACGCTTACAAATTCGAAGGCAGAGCAATAGGGGAAACTGAGGTGTTAGTGACCACCGTTAATAGATACTTAACGGTTGATTGACCATTTAAGATTTCAATGCCTTATCATAGATCATATGCGTAGCCTTATCATGGCGTAGAGTGACATTCGAAAAGTGTTTGTAAAAACCATTGAGATACTATTGTACTAAAGGTAAAAACCAAGTTCGAAATAAATCATTTCATTCATTCATTCATAAGAAAAATTAATTAGGGCTTATTTACATGTCTCATGTTAAGATGATGCAAGTACCTAGTTTATTGCTTCAGTTTTATTGTATGCAACACGCAAGATACTGGCATCGTGTAAATGATCCATGACAGTTTGATAATTACGTGATTATGTAGACCTCTCATAGCGAGCGCAACTAAATACAATCTTATTTTATAATATTGAAATTTCAAGTGGCCAATTACTAAATAGTTGCCACTGACTCCATAGTTACCCCTAAGTGTATTACAACAACAATATAATCTACCTGCAGACGTAATAGGTTTAAGATCGGGCGGAGACAGATGCGGTAAGGAGTGATGGGAGGGCTGCGAGGCCGGCGCGGGCACCGGGTGCGGCGAGTGCGCGGGGGAGCCCGGCTTGTCGCGCTTGCCCTCCGCCTTCACGGGCGCTTCGCCCGCCTTCTGCTGCGCCAGCCGCTCTTGCTTCCGGAACTTCGCTCGACGGTTTTGGAACCATACCTGGAAATCACGATGAGAATAATTATTGTACGAGTATAGGTCAACATTGTCATAGTAAACTATAATTCAAATAGTCTGCAATATCTTGCTATTGTACTCAGTATCTTAAAATATGTACAAAATTCGGATTAATAATCCAAATTGAAATTGTCTGAGATAAGGTAAGTATCTAATGCATCTTGTACATATTCTAATACAAGATTTGTTATAAATTGCAAAAAGTCGCTAACGGTCAACTTCACTTGCATTTCTTTTCGAATCTCGTTTTATTGTACTTTTTATCTACCTACTTATATTTTTTTCTTATCAGTGAAAGACAATCCCCAATATCTCTTTATCAATGAGCCACTTATCTCCTTTCATTAGTAGCTAGGTATATACCCAGATTTAAAAGGACAAACAGGTCATCGATTTTATGAAAGTTTAATTTCTTCAACAGATATACAAATCCAGTAACACAAATAGTTTTACCGATAACAATATCGTTTTTAATTAGACCTGTGTAACAGGTACCAGGTGAGTTAATAGAAATAATAACACACATCAATAATGAAAATGCGATGAGCTTGTGAACAAACACGTTAGCACTCAACTTGACTAATGGGAACGCATCCCGTGCATCGCGGCAAATTTTAATGCAAACCGTTTTATATTCGTTCGAATGCGCGCAAATCCGAATTGATCGTAATTCGATTTGGTGCGAGAGATAATTGCAACTGCCACGGGCGCTGATTGGGCGATGTTCGAGTAAAAAACGCGCAGTATTCTGAACGCGACCTGCTAACAATCATACGCACGCCCTGTTTGCTCATCGCTCTGCTCGCTGATGATGTTTGCTTGCTTTATACCTATCTTTCTACTTTAAATAAATCGATATTATGTTCAGGCAAAACTTCAGTGACATTCGTTAATTTAATAGCTCATACAGGCGATTGTATCCAATAAAATCGAATGTTCTTTGTTGTTCACATATTACTACTTATATGTACGCCTATAACTCTTAATATTGTAAGAAACTTTCTGCGAAATACATAGCTAGGACATACAGCGAAATTACAACGTAAACGTTCCTCTTCGACATATTGTTATAAGCATTAGAAAGAAAACATCAAACTCCATTTAATACGCCGTCTCATTGAGTTTATTACATCCTTTGCCAACTTCGCGTAAAGTTTTTGAATGACTAAATCATTATTTTCCACGATTACCTTAAAAGTACCTACTCAAAGATGTTTAGCATTTTATAAAAAGATTGTCCACTCGAACCTTGTCTAATTTTATTTAAATGAGTTAATATTTACACATGTCACGCCCACGGGGTGTGTAAATTCGCCTTGGCAATGATAGTGACGAACGTTAATGAACTTTATGTTCGAGAAACAATTCGAATGTTTTATTACTCCTCATAAGCAATTCGTCATACGGAGACTTGGCGGTCGCAGTCTTCTTGGAGTGCCCCCGGATGAGCAAATGACGCCTACAATAATCCCGAAGTCTATACTCGTAAACATGAATAGTATTTCATGTAGGCGATATGTTCCAAATTCACTATAATTATTATGTCACAGGCTTATTTGAAAATAGCTTCAGAAAAGTTAAAATATATGAAAACACGTGATTATGTAAGGCACGCAACATGTTTTGAGAAAACAAAACTAGTATTTAATTCTTTATTTTGGTATTGAGTAGGTATTTACTTAGCTAACACCTCCTCAAAATACTCTTCATATAAAGTTCATTACTCTAAAACAACACCAACTTTGAAAATTGTACTTCTATCAGTTTAGAAACATCTATTTGAAATCGCTACGCAGTACGCAAGCACGGCTTTTTCAGCGCTCGATGAAAAAATTCAATTTTTTTTTTTTACTTTTGGGAAAAGAAGAAACCAATAAATTCTAGCTTTATTCCGGATTATAGCGTTGTACTCATCTATATAATCCGTCTATAGGGTTGCAAAACAGGACTCCTCAATGGAGGTACGAGTAATATCGTGATGCAGGGTTCATGGAAGCCTGGTTTTGGTCTTCTCTTCGTGAGCAACTTTGGTTACTTTAGTACACCATTCCAATTTAACTAAACTAAAATTTTGTAACATTGACGTCGGCTAATATTTGCACCGCGGAAACCGATGTTTTGGCCAACGCCACGAGGTCTTTGTAATTTGTCGGTAACTGACTTTCATAAAAGATATATTCTGTCGATTACCTTTAAATTACCGGATCATAATGGTAAATTCGTATTTTGGTAAAAGTTTTAATAAACATACTTAATGTGGAGATAATAACTTGCATAGTTAAGTGTCGGTCATTAACCGCCACAAATGTAGCAGTAAGACGACCAATTAAAATAAAGCATTACAATTGTCAATGAATTAGAAAAGCAATAAAAACTAATTAAACTGACACTAATTCTGGGTAATTAAGTTTCATATTCATAAATAATGAGACAAGTGACATTGGGATGGAATATATTGTTAACGGTGATCTAAATCGGAGGTGGGAGCGAGTCGTTTGTCACAGCTTTGCACAGCTGCATAATAATATGCACAACTGGAGTACTACAACATTTGACATTCCCATAACACAACGTACAGACAAATTGAATACGCTACCTGTGTTATTATTAGATGTCCATTGTCCATCTCCAAGAGGCACATTGGCATTCCTACATTCTTGGTTTAGTGAAAGATACTTAATAAAATATATTTAATATACTTAGTTTTCATTTCATTTTTACGTTGTTACTGCTAATGTTTCTTGTTCTGCTAATTCTCTATTTTTATGCTTATCAAATAGTCATAGTATCTAATAAAGGAAAATTCTAAACAAATAATAAGTTCATTTTCAATAATACAGAAACGCTACACTTGTAGACTTGTTAAATTCTTAAAACTCAATACTGTAGAGTTTTAAGTATTGTCTATTCTAAAAATGTACTCAATAGGTATCTGTTATAGTATTTTATCATTCAGTATAAGAAAATCTTGAGTATGTAATAAAAAAATGAATTGTGGTTTTCAAAGCATAAGCACATAATATCTTATTCATAGAGAAGTTATACTTAAGTAGAGAAGATTTACTTAAAATTCAATCGGATTTTACAATAAAAAATAGATGCTGCAGCGTTTTGTTTCAAATGAAAAATGATTATCCCACCAAAAACATTTTATTAAGCCAAGCTTCTAACTCTACACGCTCAAGCTCAACAAGCACTAACTTTACATAATCATTACTCAAAATGCGTAGCTTGGCCGTTTATGAATTTCGTTGATGTATACTAAACTTAGTTTATTGTTTATTTGGTATGTAACCAAATTTCAACCTCCTAACACTACAAGAAGCACCCTAATATTATTTTGTTGATAATAATCATTGGGTCAGTGACGAAAACGGTGTAATTTACAAATCCATAAAATCAAAAATATCAGAGCTATGCAATGGAAACTTTGTATGTTTAATTGATATATTATTGACATCATACGCTCAGAATTTGAATTAGGTGGTATGTCGGAAAACTAAATTCGCGGGCTCCAAATGGGGCCTGAAACCCAAACAGGTGCATTGGGTCTACACGGCAATCGTAAGACCCATTGTGACCTACGGCTGCATAGCCTGGCAAAAGAAAACAATCCAGGCGACATGCATCAAGAATCTAAACAGCATTCAAGGCTTAGCCTGTCGAATGATAACTGGAGCTCTAAAAACAACTCCAATAGCAGCCATGGAGGCCGTCCTCAACCTGGAGCCATTACATATATATGTATGTGCAAAAGGAAGCGAGGGCGGCTGTACTCCGAGCTGCAGAAGGAGGCAAGCAGAGCTGGAAATCGAATGTCATGAGAAAAGTCTATGAAGACCTCATGGCATGTCCAATTATGGCAATGCCAAGTGATGCCATACATAAACAGCTAAGTTTCAACAAACTGTTCCAAGTGGTTATACCGCGACGGGAAGAATGGGACGAAGCTGCACCAAAACCCTTGGGAGGAGGCGACATCGTCTGGTATACAGACGGCTCCCGCAAGGGAGGAAAAGCGGGAGCGGGGGTTTACGGAAACAAACCTAAAGTAATGTTAAACACAAACTTAGGCCGTTACGCAACCGTCTTCCAGGCTGAACTCTATGCAATAATTGATTGCGTACATCAAAACCTTAATAAAGGCTACGCTAATAAGCGTATTACCATCCTCTCTGACAGTCAGGCAGCACTTCTAGCACTGAAGTCGGAGACAGTCAACTCTAAGTTAGTATATGAAGGCATCCAAGCAATAAATCGACTTGGATATAACAACAAGGTCACCCTAGGATGGGTACCTGGACATAAGGGTATACGAGGGAATGAAAGGGCGGATGAACTGGCAAGGAGGGGTGCGGAGGCGCCCACCATGGGACCAGAGCCCATGGTGGGCGTTTCAAAAGCAGCTTCTCGAGCTGTCCTGAGAGCCTTGTTTCTGAGACAGGGCGAGGAGCTGTGGCAAAAGGCACCCGGACTAAGACAGGCAAAAACCCTTATCACTGGTTACTTGAAAAACTACTCAACTAAAGTGCTCAACCTAAAACGGTCAGACATTCGACTTATAATTAGGCTGCTCACTGGTCATTGCAGACTCAACCGACACCTATACAATATAGGCTTAAGTGAAAATGCAACATGTAGATTCTGTGGTGGGGCGGAGGAAACACCCATACATATCCTCTGCGATTGGATGGCAATTACCCACTACAGAAGTCGTATACTTGGAGGTCACATAATCAAACCTGACCTGATTAAAGAGATGGACCCCGGAAACGTACTACGGTTTATTAAAACTGTAGGCCTGGGGGACCAGATCTAACTAAAACTGGGATGGCTACAATAGATCAGAGATGGTCGCAGTGGCCTCGTAGGGATACTTGTTCCCTATGCCCAGACACCTAAATAATAATAATAATAATGTCGGAAAACTAAAGTTAAGAGGGTTCAAAAAACGGGGAAGCACTTCGAGAAAAGGTTGTTAGTGCCCTTTCGCTTCGCTTGGCTCGTCCTGGCGGGGGCTCGACCGTGCCCCCAGACTAATGACTAACGTTTAATTACACTAGATATAATAATGTAATTTATAAAAATAATTTCAGTTAATAGTCATAATAGAAATTACTATACCTGCTTAATTCAATTCTACACCGGTAAATAATCAATTCAATAGCTTCCAATAAAGAAATATTTCTTTGAGTCGATAAATCAAGAGAAGATTCGAGGAATTCATCGTTCATTTGAAGTCAATCTAGAAAAAAATCAGTGTTTCCGAGTGGAAAGGTCGGTTCTACGTGACCTGAGTATCCGAGCGAGACTCGTCAACGCCAGCTAACGAACATACTGCCTCGCTTGATTGGCGCTCGAGCCTTCGAACCACGCTGATCGCCTCGAGCTACCGACCGCGCTTTCCGCATTATTTCCGAATTGGAAAAAATCAAAGCTCCCATTCCTCAACCTATGCGGCATTGGCAAACAAACAAATAATACGAAGCCGCCGCCAATACAAATGAGTAGCGATACGACGGCGAACGGAATGTGAAGTCGGAGTGAAGCCGAGCGTGGGCCCGGGGCAAATAAACGTCCGCCGATGTGTTTGCAGGAATTTGTTGCGATGTTTATCGTTTGCGATGCGTGATCCTCTTCTATGCGCAACGTTAAATTTTTCTACAGCGAATATTTTACATTTTATGACTATCGTATTCGAGAACACGATCTTATTAATTTGGATGCTATACTGAAATATTAATGTTATTGGATTAAAAATAAAATAGGGACCTCATCTATTCTTGAGTCGTAGCTAACTGACCATGCTTGTGGTGGTTCTTGCTGACCATTTGGTCAGCTTAGAGAAGTCATTAGAACTTCTCCTAACCTCTTGACCAATTCTGACTTCTTGACCTACTCTGCAAACTACAATCGGAGCAGTATTAGAGTCCTGAGGTTCTGACCTTAACCAACGCTGTGTGACCAATAACGATTGCCATCGAATGCCTGAAAATAATGAATAACAGTGCTGCTCTTATCTTAATCTTGACATCTAAAGTGCTTTATTTGTTTAATTAGATAGAATCTAATTGTACAACCTTTTTTGATACTAGTACAAGCTGCTTATTTTCAAGACCAGAGCTGCTTTAAGAAGTTTTAAGTTAAGCTTTATCGTGTTTATGATTTACTATATTTCTCATTGTACCTACATATACTTATACTCAGCTACCTAGCTTACTCTTGATTTAACTATGAAATATTTAAATGAATTAAAATATAGAACAAACAGTTCAAAATTGACTCTACGTACATATCTTGTGAATCTTGTGATTGTGAGGCGCCTCTAAGCATAATATTTTGCAACTGCGTCAGAATATCAGAAGGCCTTATAAATGCCTAACTATGTGGCTAACTGTGTCTATGTAATCTTAATACCCACTAATTTGGTAGGTACATAAATATAAATAAAGTTATTTAATACTTGTATACATCATCATTGATAAAACTTTTAATCTTCCTATGCAATTTAATCTTTGTAACGAAATTCACGAGTTCAATTCAATTAACACAGATTGCATATTTTCGTAAATGCGTGCTTCAATGAATGGCAACCTATAAATGGGAGTAAATATTCAAACTAATGTCAATAATAAATAACGGGCATGCGGCGGGCAATTAAGCTCGGGGTCGAAACAATCGGCCGGCATTGAGTTGCACTTTGCAAATGAACCTTACTCTGGCGCGACGGGAGGCGACAAATGTAATTAAACAGGAGATGCACACGGCCTGCACATCCCTTCCACCCTCGCTACGATACATTGCTCGATAAGGACATCATCTAATTGGGTCAGATGATTCCGATTGTATTGTCAGCATTAGGGATGTTACGAAACGCTTATCGTTGTCGAAATTATCGGATATTGGAAATAAGAATAAATGTTAAGTAATAATTTCGAAGTGGGAACTCTGTCAAACGGGAAACAATTCTTTGTTTGTAAGAGTTTGAGTTTTGCAGCTTGCAATATCCACATTGACCCACTAAATTATGTATTAGTACAGTTACGTGAGTTAGACTGTTTCTTTTGCTTTGTCCTAAAACTTTATTTTACTTCCACGATGTTATAATTTAAGAGATAATATTACACATCAAAAATAACCGTAACTTATTATGTGACAAGATCTACAAATTCACTGTCATTGGCGAGGGCTACGAAGCAGTAAAAAAACTAAGTGAGTAATACTTTTACAATGCAACAACGTGTTGCAATACGAAACCATTATCTACTTCGTGTGCTCCCAAATATTTAAACGACGTTATAAAAATTTTACGAGTTGACCGAGAATAACCTCTTAATGACATTAATCGTTCTTTGGTAAGTGATACTAGTAATATCTAAATAGGTAGTAGGTAGCGTAAAAACGATTTTATTTTAATTCTTCCCAAAGAATCAAATATAATTTAAATTTTATGAACAATTTAATTAATGGAACAATTTTACGTATAGTACTGGTGATTGACTGACAGACAACCTACAGCCGAAACTAAATGGAAGAAGCTGATTTGGCATGTATGTTCCTTGGGAAGTGTAGGGGAGCACTAAGAGAGGATTTTTGGAAATTCCACCCCGAAGGGGGTGAAATAGGGGGGTGAAGTTTAAACGAATTCCACGCGGGCGAAGCCTGCGGGCGTAAGCTAGTGACTTTATAAAAGTGAATGTCATAAAAACAAGAACTATACCTACATACTCACCTTATCACCTTATAATTTTACGTTAAAAACACACTTTGATCTGCATGCTAGATATAGTATTCCTTTAGATAATTATATTCTAATGCAGCAAGCAATTCAGGTCAACTTAAGTGTGGTCGTAGAAGTTTTCATCAGGCTCGCTCTTCCATTTCTAAAATAAGCTGTGAAATGTTTAATGTCGGAATTTTTGTCGTGTCAGAAAGCCAGCAATAATGCAGTCATCTGTGATAATGCGGCACGTGTTTTGTTTTCGGTCGACAACGTGTTGGTGACCATCAGGTTACATGAGAATATAATGATAAACACCTTGCGCAGTCAGGAGTCAGTGTAAAAGTGACGGCTGATAGGATGAATGGAAGAGAAAAACATGTTGCGCCGACCTCAAATAAAATTGGGAAATGGGCAGGAGGATGATGAGGTATTTATGCAATTATTTCCTACTACATTAAACATGTTTAATAAGACTGATTTTGATTGAAATATACATTACTTAAAATCACATTTCACAGCATTTTTATTACTGACTGTACTTTCATACCATTTTTACTAATTTTGGGATTCGTTTATGAGTGGTATTCGTTCGGAATAGAAATTCACTGGCATAATTAATTAATACCAGTGGCATTAGTTTTTGGTATTAAAAAGGAATAGTCATTATTTTGGCAGTTGTTACAGCTACAACTCAATATTTATTTTCATCTAAAAGGGACAATATTGAGTTGTGATCTTTTAAGTTAAGACTCTATGTAGAGCTTATCACCCATCGTCGCCAAAATACACAATATCTTGTTCATCTTTCACCTCCATAGCACAACACTACCACAAGGTCATCATAATATGACATAGATTGGCAAATTATCAAGTCCATACGACAAAGAAGTAATAAATAGAGCAAAACCATTAAATTTGTTCATGAATCAACATAATTACAGGTCATTTTATCAACTCAAATTGAAAGATAAACCCACAACAATACAATTTTTTTATTTACTAAACTTTGATGTTTTAAATATCTAGATGGAACATCGAATCCGCGAAAACGTGTCAAAAAATTGTGGCTAACTATTAGCCACAATTTTTATATCATTACGCACAGATAACGCACACATAGACAATAAATGAAAGAGAAAAACATCGCCTGCACGCACACATGCTTGATAATGTTGCCTTGTTTTTTTGTTTTCATTGTAGGGCGACGCACAATCTAGATATTTAAAACATCACTGTTACTAAATTGTAATTTATCATGGACAATTATCAAATTTATACTTGTCTGAGTATTTACTTCAATGCCCACGATTGATTAGGTAAATAAATAACTATACCTACTGCATTCGTTTTCGATATGGAATTCGTTTAAATGGCAACCCACGCAAATACCAGCTTTCCGCCCCTGTGATTAAGGTTCGTTTTTGATTGACGATGAGGAATTCTAATGAAAATTAAATTTTGCTTACAAGGTATATTGAAGTGTTAGCACACGTACTTAAATAATTTCTTTTAACGGGTGTGGCAATTTCATATTCTCGTCTACTCAAGTACCTATAGTTTACTTTGTTTACTCGGTAACTGGCCCAATAATAAAGACCCATACCAATGTCTTCGAGGAGGACTACACGTGTTGGTTTTAACCGGTAGATACAAGCATTGCTAAACTTATCCCATAACCCCAAAATGGAGAGGTATCCATAACGAATTGTCACGTTAAAAAAGGTCGAGTTCAACAATGAAACTTTAAAAAAACCTTTTATTTCTGGTCTACATAAAAATATTTATTTACGTATCACAGCCAACTAATTTTTAATCAGGTCTTATTTACTTAACCAAGTCTAACACGAAGAAAAGAGCACGATACATAATGATTTTTTCTTACTTACCTTAAATTCAAAAACTGAAATCGACGTGGTACGGAAACATTTCCAATAACAACATGCCGTATAAAACCACTTGTTTACTGAGAACCTACAATGACAACCACCTTACATTATGAATCCGCAAGGGTAGTTTATTCGGTTCCCTCGACAAACAGCAACAACATTGCTTGAGTATTAAAATAAACAAGCGGCGTGACGCCATGTGGCAGTGGCTGCAAACTGGCAAACAAACATGGCTAATGTATTCAACGGTTGTTCGACGGATCAGCCAACTCTACTGGGACGGACGGTTTCAATCATTTTTTAGTATGACTGAATAGAAGAACGCCTTGAATAAGTGTTTTAAAAGTAAAAATCGAATCTAATCTTGATTTGAAAGTTAAGAGTTAAATTTTTTACCTGAAAAAATGCCATTTTCTAAGGAATTAAGCCGGCAGCACCACTCTTCCCCTGCCACTCATGACAACTGTGACCAACCCTCAACAACACGGGCACAGATGAATTGCTACCATTGAAGACTGAGATGGTCACTTCTAAACTAAAGATAACCGGCTCCAGCTCCACGCCTTTGTATCCAAAACACAATAGGGTACTTTCGGTAGTGAAAAATAAACTTGATTTTCCTAATAAAAAGCAACAAAAAATATATTTCGGCAAAATAAAACCGCTTTCTCGCCTTAAAATAAAAGAAAATATTAATTCTTTTTTTATTTCCGGAAAAACGCTGACAGAACTTGTCAGCCATTTTGATGACATAATAATGGTAAATTGTACAGTGCCACAAACTTATCTGATCCGGTAGCCAAAATTGGAACTAATGCAAATGTTATGCTGTTGTCAGAAAAATACCAAGACAGTAGCGCCACCCTTACCGGGTCAAATAAGTTTGTGGCACTGTAGGTATGTAAGACCGGCATTCATTCAAGTTGTTAAGCACAAAACTGAACTGACAGTTTGGTTCTTGGAGGAATAGGTTTGCCTTTATGATGTCACACCAATGCCTCTCGTGTTTTAGGTCACGTGACATACCGATTAAAAATTTCGAATTTTAATATTAAATATTAAAATAATTACCTATGTGCTTTTATGACTCAAAATCAGAATATTAAAGTATATTTCTACATAAAATTTTATTTTTATCAAATTTCATAGTTTATTTTTCATTACGGAAAGTACCCTATTGCAGTTAATGCAATTATTTTGGCAGTAGAAATGGTAATAAGTACCGTAGCGGGCGGTGTTACTTCCTCGGCTGAACTGTAGGCTCTTACCACCTATCAAAATTTTCCTGTAATAACTACTCTCAAATCCTTTTTGACTCCATTTTTGAAAATTAACATGGTTGCCAAACTTAATTACGTAGGTCACACTAAAAGTTTTGCATAACTTAAAAAAAACAACGTGTTATAACATAAATATTATATTTATTGCTTTTTAAAATACTCTCCTTTGCATTTTAAACATTTTTTCATGCGATCGAACCATTTTTAACACAGGAGGGCCACAGATCTGAAGGCATGTTATCTACGTGCTGATTGAGCCTCTTCGGAGTTGGTAAAAGTGAAACCTCTCATCAAATCTTTGATTTTGGGGAAAATACAGAAATCACAGGGTGCTAGGTTGGGGCTATGTGCATTATGGGTAACGACTTGTACTTTTTCAGAAACTAAAAATGACTTTCTTTTGTTGGCCGTGTGTGAAGAAGTGTTGTCATGATGTAAGAGTACGCGGCTATTTGATCGTCTTTCGCTAACTTTTTGTAACACCCTGGGTAAACATATGGTAGAATACCACTCGGCGTTAACACTCTTTTGATCTTCAAGTGGAATTGTGCAGATGGGACCCGTGGCTGAAAAGAAAAACGTGATCATTTTTTTACCAACGTTTCTCGCCTGCCTCACTTTAGTTGGCCTGTTCTCATTTTCAAACACCCATTCACAAGATTGCTGTCAGTAGCATCTGTGAGCACCATTCCACACGAGCCCGCTTCTGCTCCACTGTCAGTTCATGAGGGATCCAACGACAACAAAGTTTCCGAACTTTTGATTCTTTGTGTAAAATTTTCTGAATTTATCTCATACCAATCCCTAATACTAATAGCCCTCGAATTGTCTCATAGGTAATCCACGGGTTTACTTCAATTAGCCGCTTAGCAGTAGCCACATAATTTTCGTTGACCGCAGTTGAAGGCCGCCCTTCACGAAATTCGTCATGTAAAGAAACTCGACCTCTCTCAAATTCAGCAAACCATCGCCTCATGGTGCTCAAACAAGGTGCTTCTCTCCCAAAAGCATTTTGAAGACGAGCTGCACTAACTTGCGCGGCGAGAGAACTTTTAAAATCATTAAAAATCATCGCTCTAAAATCTTTTCGAATTAATTATATTTTCGTTGCGTACGTAGAACTTTGAAGTGTGATAAAAAACAATTGACAAATATGATTTCCCGCCAATTTTTTAGGGTTCCGTACCCAAAGGGTAAAACGGGACCCTATTGCTGAGACTTCGCTGTCCGTCCGTCCGTCCGTCCGTCCGTCCGTCCGTCTGTCACCAGGCTGTATCTCATGAACCGTAATAGTTACACAGTTGAAATTTTCACAGATGATGTATTTCTGTTGCCGCTACATCAACAAATACTAAAAAACAGAATCAAATAAATATTTAAGTCCAAATATGGCTTCGATGTATTAGCGACAAGCAACGCCATCTCCTGGCTACGACGCCTCCGACGCTTTTAGTTACCTGTTGTAGTTTTAGTTTAGTTACTTTAGAAGAGATGGCGTTGCTTGTCGCCAATATGTATTAGCGATAAGCAACGCCATCTCCTGGCTACGACGCCTCCGACGCTTTTAGTTACCTGTCGGTCCAAGAGATGGCGCTGCTTGTGGCCAATATGTGGCTACAAAACTAAAGTAAATATTTAAGTGAGGTTTTCATACAAAAGGCCAGATTTTTTTGGCGTTTTATACATAATGGTACGGAACCCTTCGTGCGCGAGTCCAACTCGCACTTGGCCGGTTTTTTTATTTTTATTGCCAAGAAGGTTGCAACGTTTTAAAAAATATAATATTCGAAATTCAAATAGTTTCGATTATCTAGAAGTGCAAAACTTTTAGTGTGCCCCATGTATAATGTCCGGTCCATCTAGTAGAGAAATATATGAAGTGCTTGATCACCTAGAGTGTCCTAGAGGTTTGAACGTTGGACTAACAAAAAGGTGTCAAAAATTGATTACCATGTGAAGAAGGTAATCGTGGAAAAGCCTGCCCAATTCAAGATTTCTCCACCATGGTCTCAAACCTATGTGAGTCTTGTAGACTCCGTACTTGACCAAATTGGTGCACTAATGGAAAAAACCATTCATCAATTATATCATGGCATTACTCGTTGTCTTTGCTACGTTATTCTTGAAAAAAATAATTAATTACATAATATATTAAGTCTGATAAAAAGGAACAAGAACACACACCGTATTAGTTGTACGTTTAGATCAACGTTTGTTTTATGGGGATATACAAAGACTAGAGAACCGCCCGCGCTTCGCTTCGGGACCCGTAGGTAACAGCCGCGTAGGTCCCGCTCCCGTAGGAATTTAGGCTAAAAAGTAGCCTACTACTCGCTCTCTTCACTCCATCCTGTCTGAGGTGTGTGGAGCCCTCGGGACAGTTAGTCCCCCTTTGAGGGAGTCTCTCGCGTCCCGTTAAAACGGGCCAGTCCTTGGGTTGGGCCCTAAGGCCCTTGGTTGTCCATCTGTGGTTAACCAATAGGTCAAGTCCGGTGAGTGGTGGCCTTTTTACAGGCCACAGAGTCTTAAACGGGTTGGGGTTCATCTTCGCGCCGCCCAGGCGATCGAGGCCCTACCGGGTGAATCCCGCTGGTGGGAAGCCCTGCAGGAGTCGATCAGCGCCGGGCGACGACTTACGTAGCCCCAGTATCAGTCAGTGCTAGGCCCGTCCCGCGCAACCAGCAAGTCGCGCGGGAAGGCCCAGCGGTCCGGTGGACGGGTGTGGAGCGGCGCCAGGTCCTGCAGATGCGGGAACCGCGACGCGTCGACACGCCCGAACATGTTGCGTGCCAATCTCTCGATGAAGTCGTCCAGGCTCTCGACTCGAAGGTCCCTCTGGTCCGCTGGCACTATCCTGTTGGCTGAGCAACTTGCGGACATCAGTCAACAGGATAGTGCCAGCGGGCGGGCGGTACACTGAATACAGCCGGAGCGGGGAGTTCTCGAGGCAGAGCTAAAGTAGCCTATTACATTTGCCTGTGACTTAAGTAAATTACATGTAGTATTTGATAGCGTAATTCAGAACTTGCAAATGAATTTTATTACCGCCATCTATTAACAACTCCGAAAATAAATATCTAGCAACTAACAAAACATCGATCTTCCCATGGGAATGGGATGTTTTTCCGCGGTAAAAAGTAGCCTACGTCACCCTCCACCCTCCTAACTATCCCCACACACATAAACCTTACCATATAATAGCTTTGTTGCGACGTGAAAGCGTCACAAACAAACAAACAAACAAACAAACAAACAAACAAACAAACACACTTTCACATTTATAATATTAGTAAGGATTACAGTTGGGCGTCTTTATTTGACACGTTGTCAGAGGGCGAGTTATCGAGGCGCATGAAAAACGTGAGGCCGCGCGGAATGATCTAATTGTATTCATTAGGCGGGCCGGGTGGAGCGCAAATATTGACTGTGCCGGCATCGACTCGCTTCGCCTCGGGCGAGCCCGCCCGGGCGGCCGTCGGTTGCCCCGGCCGCCCCGGCGACCTGCCCCGGTCGGCCACAACCCGCCTTCCGTATCAACGATTTGCCATACCAATCACTGCTATGAATATTATCGTACACGGAATTTGCCCAAACAAAATGATTTTTGATGTTATCCGGTAATTGTAAATCTATACTAATATTATAAATGCGAAAGTCCATCTGTTTGTATGTCTGTCTGTGAAGCTTTCACGGCTAAACCACCGCCGGCCCAATTTGAATGAAATTCGGAATGAAAGACCTAGGGTCACACATACGCAATTTTTAATCGACTTCAAAAAGGAGGAGGTGTAATGTGAGTTACCTCATAACTTCGTACCTACTGGGTGAACCGATTTCAATAATTCTTTCGACATTCGAATTCGTGGTCCCTTATAAATCGGAGCGACACCTGGCGGGTGTTTTTTGAGTTATCTCGACTTTGAAGTCTGTAATTTTTTAACCGACTTCAAAAAAGAAGGAGGTTCTCAATTCGACCGTATATATGCTTTTTTTATGTACGTTCAGCGATTATTTCGTCGTTTATGGGCCGATTTTGATAATTCTTTTTTTGTTGTAAAGTAGATATGCGCAGTGGGGTCCCCTGATAAGGACACCAGGATCTGATCATGGCATCTCAGAGAAATCGAGGGGAACTTTCGAAAATTGTATGGACCACTAGTGTGTTTGTTCATGTTATCATAAGTACATTAAAGCGCTACCATTTCATGAAGATCTGGAGTCGATCTGATGAAGCCGAAAGAGAGTCGAGGGAACTCCTCAACGATTTACTGCAGGTTTCTAGTGTTTGGGCTTGATTAATTTGTAGTGACGAGAACTTTACACTTACATGTTGAATTGAGCGCCATCTGGCGAGTAGTTTTTGAGTTATCTCTACTTATCAAGATTGAAGTCGGTTATTTTTTTTTTGTAAAAAGCAATTATTTGTAAAAAGTTAGTATAGTTAAGTGTTATCTTCATGTTTATCAAAAAGTTAATTTATATTTATATTACTACTAATTTAAAATGTACAGGATACATTGACTGCACACACTTTTACCTTTCATCGCATCACATGATTATTTAATAAACAACCCATTTCAAATAGTTTTAGATCAATGTTATGGAGAAGATGATACAAACTTTACCAATACTCAAAGTCGCTTAGTTTTACGACGATTTAAAATAAATATGTCGGTAAGTTTAACAGGTCTATTTACCAAATAACAAGTTCTGCAAAGTTAATCAATCGTCGGCGAAGCGGTCGAGCGCGATCAAACAGCGAACACACCCTCCTGTTTATACTTAGCGGATGAAAAGCCAACACCGTACGCCCCGAAATAATATTAGCTACCCTCGATAATCCACCCAATTCTAGCACCCCTGCCGCGACACCTATAAATAACATTTATTTTCTGCATGATAAGGTATCTTTTAGATCGTCGTTTAAATCGATGATACGCCATTCAGGGGCCCGAATATTTTTTACTAACTGGTAACATGTGTTAACATTTGCTGATAATCCGGGATTAACACATCATAATAAAGAGATGAATACGTAGTTTATTCAGCCCGTCTGTCGACTATTCGACAGCGTTTAGCGTGGCCGTCTCTGGTCGACAGGTGTGCTGACGCAACTCATCCTATTTCACTGGCCCAATTGTAACATTATCTAATAATTATTAACGTTTACGGCATTTTAATACTTAACGTGTATCTCAATCAAAAGAGTGATTCAAAATTTTTCACATCTTAGAAATGTTTACATTAGAAGCTTTTTTATAATTACCGCATAAGCAAATTAAAAAGATATTACAGATTGAGTGTCACTATTGGAACTTTGGTAGGAATACTTATTTTTTACACAGTAATAATAAAGCTTTATACTCCAAAAAATATTTTTTAAACCGGTTAATCAACAAAATTAACTTATTGGCCACTTAAAATTTCAGTACATTTTAATAAGAAAAATGAATTAGTATAGCAGCTACGTGATTACGGGACTCTATAATCATCTCAGAGGTAGCGTAACTATCATACAATTCTTATTATAAAGCTATTATTAAATGTAACTCCTCAGTTAACTCTATACGTAGATAAACACACATGCATAATACGTGATACGTTAAACACATCATAATCATAAGTCACCGAAAAAAGGCCATGTACAGTGGCGGTGGCGGGGCTGACACAAGCAGTTAATCATACAATAATGTTAATGATAATCCTATTGGTGATCGAGCATTTTTTAACTATTGCGTGAATGAATTTTTAATGATAGTACAGTGATGGTACATCGACAGATGCGCCGGCAGTGATAGTGCACGCGCCATTACCTTCCGAACAATCCACCGCGGCCCCGCGGCCCCGCTCGCATCTTCATAAATAAACACCAGTTACGATATAGATACGAGTACGAGCTAGGTGTTATTAAAATAAAAGAAAGAAAAAAAATAAGTAAAAAATATTTTGTGTAGTCTAGTATTTTTTGTCAAGTATGGAATACGCTTTCGCTGGTGTACATTCTGCAATTGGTTAAAAGAAAGAGAAATTGAAACTTCTACCCAAAGTAAACTTACTATAATGTAAAACACTTAATACAATTTTGTAATGCCATTAAGGTAATTTTAAGTTGAAACATGGACATCAAATAATAAAGCTTTTAGCAAAGTATTCTCACTGCTGAAACATAAAAAATAAAGGTACCAACCAACTTAAAAAATTGCCATTTTTCTCGGTAGGTAGATAAAAACTAAGTACAACTGCAACTGTAGGTGTACGATGCAATGCATCTAATAAATTCTATTCGCATTCTAAAACCCACATGTACAAATTCATTTGAGTTGTTGAACGGTCTGCTTATTATGGCACTGGCAACTGAGTATTAATCATTAATCATTCGGTATTTCTGGCTTCTGGCATGGCTGGCACTTCCCTAAACTCATCGCTTTCAATTAAATTTGGAACACTTTTGAATCGATTTTGACAGATCACCGTGACGTCGTCGTGACGTGAGCAAACGCGACGTGCTTCCGCGAGACAATGCTCTCTAATCAGTTGATCGGTTGGCATTGGCACGTGACACGACAAATAAGCGATTGCAATCGGCAGATGTTTCATTTGAGTCATCCCTGCATACGAGACTGTATCGGCCACCGGCACATAGAGATACTTAATGAATTAATTTTTATCAACAGCTTATTGGATTGATTTTATCACATTGTAATTGAATAATATAACGGTAAAGCATAATGTCATGCTTTATTTTTGTTATTTCACAAAAGTTTTATTTAAAAATTATAAATAAAAACGCCTATACTTTCTAGATTTTACAAAATAAGATAGGTATATATCTATTACGGAAACTAGACATTTTATTCTTGACTAGCTGTTGCCCGCGGCTCCGCCCGCGTGGAACTCAGTGTGTCACAAAGTTATTCCTGCGTTAATCCCGACCCCACACATATTAAGACACACTCCACACATCTTAAGAACAGTTGATTTTTTACTACGTTTTAGTCATACCGTACAAAAATCCGTTATGTAGATCTTTAGAAAATCGATAAAAAGACTTTAAGATATAAACGTCGGGGTTTTTTTCATTCCAAACTATTATATTTTTAAACTACATTGGTAGTTATTCATTAGGGTGCCAAAACATAAAGACCAGCTAAAGCGATGCTGACCCTCGAAAAAGCAACATAAAGTTGATCATGAGAAAAAAAGCCGGTTCGATTCCCGATATATGTATAGATATCCCGATATATAGATATTAATGAGCCCGCGACTTCATTCGCTCAGGGAAGCTTTTCCCGCGTAAATCTCGATCCCGCGGGAAGTCCGGAACAAAAAGTAGCTTATATAATGCTCCATAACCTCCTCTACCTCCCACTGAAAGTCCCATAAACATCTGAACCCACGACCTCATTCCCGGGTATGAGATTTTACCGCGTGAATCCTAATCCCGCGGGAATTCAGGGATAAACAGTACCCTATATGTTGCTTCAAAACTTCCTCAATCTCCTAGTAAAGGTCGCATAAAAATTTAAGCCCGCAACTACGCGCAGGAGTTTATTCCGCGTAACTCCAGATCCCGCGGGATTTCCGGGAAGACAGACTTGTTAATTTTATATTAATGTTTGTTTAGAAGCTATTTATACCCCATTCGCGAAGAAGGTTTTCCCGTGTAAATTCCGATCCCGCGGGATTTCTGGGATAAAAAATATCCTATATGTTAATCTAAGTTGCCCTCTATGTGTGTGCCAAATTTCATAAAAATCGGTTCAGTAGTTTTTGCGTGAAGGAGTAACAAACAAACAAACAAATACACAAACTTTCACATTTATAATATTAGTAGGATTCTGGTAATACGACTTGCTAGCCAAACTGCATGTCATTAAAATAAATTTCAATAAAATTATTAAAATGTAATCCTCATCAGACTCATCATCATAATCGAGTGATTGAAACACATCCTTATTTTAATATGATGATAATATTTAGATATGAACTGGAAGCAAGTTCGAATGAAAGTAAATTAAATTATAAATAATCACTGTCGGGAATAGGCAACCAAGAATTTATAAGTCATCAATAATATCAAAGAGTCACAGTAACAGATGGCGTATATTTTGATAAACTCCCCACTAGCCGGTAGTCTATGAACGGAGTGAGCGGTAAATGGGCCGAGGTCTGAAGTGGTGCAGTGTAAAAATAATGTGCAATTAATGCACAATGCCGGCACTTGTGCGTCCCGACATTGGTAAATGGTTTGTGAGCCCTATCGCAACGGGAACGGGTATAAATGTGGGATTGACGAGTATACGACGAACCAATATTATGATTTAGTTTGTCGGTAGCATGGGTTGCTTATTATTTTTTATAAGGTTACTCATAATACCGTATTAGGGCCCGCTGTTTCGCGAATAGCAGGAACAAAATAAAAAATCTTTTCACCCACGACCCGAGAGCTAACTGAAATATTTCTACCCCTGCCGAAAAAGGAGCCTGAGAGTCCTTGCCTCCGGTGGCAATCGCGCGGGGGCAACTGGGAATCAATCTCGCTTTCCAGGCTACCACTAATTTATAGATATAGGTAAGGTAGGTATCAATTAGGTTTAGTTCACGATCACAAATCGATGTATAAATGTAAAATAATGATACACACCCATAGCAAGCGTACTGGAAATCCCGCATGAAAAGTTAGGTTCATAAACATTCTTTTAGATTTTTTTGGTATACCCTACGACAGCATCCACGTGATTAGGTATATTATATCACATCACAATATTTCAAGTTTTGATTATCTACACGTCATTAAAAACCTGAATACACCCATAATTACTGAGGATACTACTCATCTCTATCTACAATAGATTGTAAATTAATTTTGCAAATTATTTTTTTGTATTCGTAATAAAATTAGAATAAACTATTCATAAACGGGAACAAAATAGTGATTCCGTTAAAAGATCTACATACCTATGTATAATGCGCGATCTGATAGTTTTTGACAGCGCTCCTATGCTCCCCCAAGCCGAGGAGGAAATGAACATTTCTCATAATAATATCACCGATTGTTTTCGCTTAAATAAATTTCCAATAGGGCGCTGCGATAAAAGTTAGCAAAGTGTATAATATTATATTCTCAAGATTATTCCTGAACAAATAAAAAGGTCATACAGAATTGTATTTATTTATTTATAAAGGCTTATTGAATATACATTTCCATTCATTTACTAAAAAAAAATCTGGTCTACTTGAAAGTCACAATAATCTCAAATGTCTGTGAAGTCTGCTGTTCTGCACTTATCTAGTAGGTAGCTATCACGAACTCAAAATTTGTCTTTCATTAAGAAAATCTTTATTAAAATTCCTAATAATAGCAGAGTATTGTAGATATTGTTGTCATCTAAATAAATAACAATGAGGTCTTTCGACTTTCGTGAAATTATGCTGAAAAGGTAATTTTAAAACCTGGTAGTTTAGGGAAGAAAATAATTAATTAGAGTAAAAAAGCCTCACTGACAATTCTTACACATTCAGGAGGCTTCAAGCTTTCGTGCTTAATTTTTTGCCAAGTAGGTAATTCAAACAGTTAAAAATATCAATATGCCAAGTAGTCTAAACTTTCAAAGCCGAAAATATTGTCCACGGTACGCCTCTTAAATATCATTTCAATAAAAAAAATCACACTTTATATCGTAATAGACACACTGTATTTTCATCTTCCACAGTAGGTAAAATGTAATTGTCACGAGAACCGTGTAATAGCAAGTCCCTTGATATTTCATTGATAAGTATCCCCCGCATATCACGTTGTATCGCGGAAAACTTTCTCACATTCAAATTATAGTGTTATTCGCAAGGGGTCTCACTTGATCCCAGGCCATCTCTGGGGACTTAGCACTAAATGAAAAATAATCGTGTGAGACTTGTCACATTCATAATTTACTCGTATTTGTATGACTGTGGGATAACTTTCCTGTATTTAAGTAGGTATACGTGCTAATAATGTAATGGGACTTAACCACCTAAAGTTTACAAATTTTCATTAAGCAACAAAATTTAATATGACTTTATAATCATTAATAGGCCTAAATTTCTTCAAGATACAGAGTATTATATAATAGTTTTGGATTTTGACCTTTCACAGAATGAAAAAAGGAACTTGTTCTTATAAACATTTTATATGGTTTTCCGTGTTTCAGAGATGACTTTAGGGTTTCTTTCTAATGCTTTGGTAACTGAGGCATATATGGAGAATGACATTAAAACTTGTTACTATAAAATCGCTATGTCCACATTTATGTAGTCGATTTACGCGGGTAGGGGCAGTTGGTGGCAGGTTCTAGTGGTCCAATAGTTTAGGAATACTAACCTAAGTATCAACAACAATTTTTTAAAAGTATTTACATAAATCAAGGCGTACCTATATAAATATTGGCGTTTTCTCCTCAGTTTTATCTACTTCTCAATTTTTTCCGTCCGTTAATATACTTGGCATATTTTTATCTGCAGAAAGTTTCTACACTGTATTTTGATTGTAAGAAATAGGTACGTAGTAAAAAATAAAATACCTATTATTATTTCGTAGACTAAAAATATATAAACTAAAGACTGCAAATAAAATAGGTTTGAGTTCGTAATTAGTTAGTAATGTAGTGACGCTGTGACAATTTATAGTTTCGTGCAGTCCCCTCTGCCGTGTCGCGCACTCGCACCGCAGTAATCACTTTAAGTGCCTGCTACGATTTGCACATTTCTTTATAGTCAATAACTGAAAAGCATAATAAAGATTAATGCAAAAATAACGACGCTATACCTAGTTAGATCAAAGAGTGCAATTTTACAAAAATCAAATTATTTTTGTCTAGCGATTTTAATTTTAAAAATTTATGCAATTGTTTAATGAATTAAAATGTGGTTAATATAAAATGTTGAATATATAAATATGCTGTATACAATAAGAGATGTTTATCAAAATGCTGTATACAATACAGCATTTTGATAAACATCTCTTAATAAAGTAAGGTAAATAAAACTGTTAATGCTAAGTGTTGTTCAAAGAAATTCTCACCGATTTCACCATTATCAAAGAATTAAAATTAACTGTACTAAGCTTTGGGAAACATTTAATATTTGTTTCATATCAATCGGTTCAAAAAATACGTAAAAGCTTAAAGAATCCCTTCAAACCCCTTAATCTAGTAAACATATTATCGAAAGCGAAGCAAAAGCGGTTGCTGGTAATAAGTGAATTGTTTAACAGTTTAAAATAATTTCAAGTGGAATAGATCATGAACATGTTATCCCGTGGGAAGTCGACGGACACGGTGCGCGGGCGCAATCGCGCGGCAGCGTGCGAGCGGTCTTCCCACGGCGGGCGTTGGTGATAGCGACAGATCAACAATAACTTCAGCGATAACAGGCCGATTGGCGCCATATCTAATGCCACGCCCTTCATCTCGATAGGGCATGCCGAATCGATGAATTGTCATTCGATTCGTTCGGCTAGTATGTGACGATAATCCTTGTAAAATCTAGCAACTTTAGTAATTTGAAGCAATATTTATCTTAATCCTACTAATATTATAAATGTGAAAGTTTGTGTATTTGTTTGTTTGTTTGTTTGTTACTCCTTCACGCAAAAACTACTGAACCGATTTTCATGAAATTTGGCACACTTAGATTAACATATAGGATATTTTTTATCGCAGAAATCCCGCGGGATCGGAATTTACGCGGGAAAACCTTCTTCGCGTATGGGGTATAAATAGCTTCTAAACAAACATTAATATAAAACTAACAAGTCTGTCTTCCCGGAAATCCCGCGGGATCTGGAGTTACGCGGAATAAACTCTTGCGCGTAGTTGCGGGCTTAAATTTTTATGCGACCTTTACTAGGAGATTGAGGAAGTTTTGAAGCAACATATAGGGTACTGTTTATCCCTGAATTCCCGCGAGATTAGGATTCACGCGGTAAAAACTCATACCCGGGAATGAGGTCGTGGGTTCAGATGTTTATGGGACTTTCAGTGGGAGGTAGAGGAGGTTATGGAGCATTATATAAGCTACTTTTTGTTCCGGACTTCCCGCGGGATCGAGATTTACGCGGGAAAAGCTTCCATGAGCGAATGAAGTCGCGGGCTCATTAACATCTATATATCGGGATATCTATACATATATCGGGAATCGAACCGGCTTTTTTTCTCATGATCAACTTTATGTTGCTTTTTCGAGGGTCAGCATCGCTTTAGCTGGTCTTTATGTTTTGGCACCCAAATGAAAAACTACCAATGTAGTTTAAAAATATAATAGTTTGGAATGAAAAAACCCCGACGTTTATATCTTAAAGTCTTTTTATCGATTTTCTCAAGATCTACATAATGGATTTTTGTACGGTATGACTAAAACGTAGTAAAAAATCAACTGTTCTTAAGATGTGTGGAGTGTATCTTAATATGTGTGGGGTCGGGATTAACGCAGGAATAACTTTGTGACACACTGAGTTCCACGCGGGCGGAGCCGCGGGCAACAGCTAGTTAGGTAATATTTTTATAGCAAAAAGATAAAAGTATCTATGTATGTGCTTATTATACAACTTAAAAAACAAATTATATGTTTGACGCCTATTTTTTTATGAACAACCAGCAGTTGCCTCATCATCTTTTAACTGATTATTATTTTAATTGTATTATCGTACTTCCGGGGCTATTTTATAAGCACGAACTTATCTGTATTAAATTATTTCATGTTAGTACCTATCTAATTTGTCGTCGTAGAGGATTTATAAATGTACATATATAGACTCTACCACCAACCAGAAAAAGAAAGTAAATGATTATGAAAATAAATAAATAAAATTATGTAATAATTATGTAATAATGTAAATAATATGAAAGTATTAATTTTCTTGGTACTAGGTATCCCTAAACGTAACCATTTAATAGGCGAACTCGATAGTATTATCCTCCGTTATCCACAGATTTTAATAACGTCAATGACATCCTCTAATTCGGATAAAGGGTAAGGGACACGTTAAGTGATTACAATCGGTGATAGCTCGGACCGCAATCAACGCGATTAACTTAGGGCGCAGGGCGGTTACATCGCTGGCTCTAATGAAGCGTTTCACTATACATATTATGTGCTTATAATCACGATACGCGGTACCGTGTAGAGACGTAGGTAGAGTGATGCTCCTCACTTTTTCTATTGACCAGTCTTACATTCAACTGCAATTATTGTACTACGATTGAACTATAACGAACTACGATCGTAATAAACATGCTTTTATTTAAGTATAATATACCCCAATATATCAGAGAAAACGGCACCCAAATCAATTATGCTGTTTCTCATATTAGCGCCAACAACATCACAGACTAATAGTGAAATAAACAAATTATTATTTAATTTTTTCGCCGTTTTTTTCTCCTCAAGCACTTTTCCAAAACGGTGGTAGAATCAAAAAATTGACGTTCATAAGTGAATTTGTAAATTCCCAGATGAAATAAACAGTTTGACTTTGAACAAAGAGACAAATAAACACACAGATAAAATCCTAAAAATTATTGTTTTGTGTTCTATTTTTTTTCATAAAGACCACCTTAAATAATTTTCTTACACATTTCTATCTATCTATGAATTTTCAGATTGACTATAAATCGTATATAGCGGTAACATTAAAATGATTTCCATAAGATCATTTATCCATCCATCGTTAATAGCAACAAATAGCTTAAGCTACAACCCACTAATGGCCCACTACTGAGCACGGGTGTCTCCTTATTACTGAGGAGGCCTGGAGCATACTCCACCACGCTGCTCCAATGGGGGTTGGTGGAGGGGTTAGTGGCCAACCCAGTGTCGAAAGTTTTCAAGCCGCCCGAAGGCCTCCGACATGGCTTAACGACTGCTATCAATCGATAACAACCAGGACCGAGGGCTTTACGTGCCCTCCGAAGCACGGAAGCGCTCAAGATATTTTGCCACTAGCGGTCACCCATCCGACTACCGACCGCGCCCCCAGTTGCTTAATCACGATCACTTAGGATCGACGCAAGCCTTCTATGCTATGCTATGCTATGCTATGAGCGCTTCAAATAGCTTAAAGCTTTGGATAATTTTGAAAAAAATATCAACGATATATAACCACAATAAATAGATTCATCTAACTCCGCAACAAAACTTTACAAATAAACTAGTAAAATTATTTAATGGTCTGACGAACAAACATTAGTGGCAAGTGCGTCCAATCACGAACAAGCGACACGCGCATCGCCACGCGCCGCCACGTGTCGCACCTGCTCGTCACTTGACTGGCAGGGAGTCGGGTTCTCAGGGCATGAAACGTAATGTCGAGGCTACGGTTAATGCTACATTCATATCTACAGACACGCGCAGACACGTCGCGTGGCAGACAAAAAATTCTCGTTGAAAATGCTGCCCGGCGCCTGCACGTGTCTGCGCGTTAAATGTGAATACATCCATATAAAGTCTATGAAAAAATATTATTTTGTCTGCCACGCGTCGTGTCTGCCACGCACGATGTCTGTAGATATGAATGCAGCATAAACCGCCGCGGTTTCTAACCGCGATCTGATAGTGTATGCGTTTCGCGCGGTTAAGCGGTTACCGTTGCGAGAAAAACCGTAGTACGACCTCGGCCTAAATGCTGATTGGAAAAAGGAATGAGATTTTCAGATGATACCGTACTGTACGTATTTGTACCTACTGACATCATTTATAGTAGGTATAATATCACGTATTTTAATATTAACATAAAAAATAAAATTTTAATGTGGAGACTATAAAATTGGTTTGTTGGTTTCAACCGGCTTCAAAGTTGACGACCCGAATGGCCTAGTATTTAACACGCTGGACGGCTCTTCCAAGGGTCCTGGAATCGGTTCCCCCAGCGAAAGCGAAATTTGAATAATGCTTTTAAATTTCCGTTCTCGGACTGGATGTGTGTCCTTGTTTTGTATGTAGTTCATGGCACCAACGACACGGGGAATCCTAGTGTGGAGTGTGGAGCTATGAATCATTCATAATTAACGTGTAGCGTTATTAAAGTTTTTTTTTGGAAAATCAATCCCTAATAAGAGGGTCGATACATCTAACTCCGCAAAAACTTAAAACTTTAAACATAAAACTTGGTTTGAAAATCAGCTTATGTACTACTTCCGCGCGTGCTAAGTTATGGTTAACAGCTATAAACTTGTAATATAACCTGGTAGTCCAGATAATGATCCTATCATTAAGAGCTCGTTCCTTTGCAACCTTCGTTTGCAACACACCAACAATAATATAATTATTGTAAGTATGAACATTTATTATGCTTCTCCTATTAACGCTTTTCTCTGATAACAGTTATCATAGTGACATAATTCGAAATGTGGCATTTAAAATTAATCCAAAACATTCCAAAATGGATATTTTAGAACAAAGGTTTAAAATTTTTAATTGATAACACTAAAACTAAAACTCGTTGATGAGTATAATTAAAAGAGAGTTAAAACTATCACTATTGGATTTTCCAACACTCATTAACACATTTTCCCTGTGGGTGTAACGAACGTTTTTCAAACCTACTTGTACAATAATTTTTACTTCGAAATGTCTTTCAGATTTAAGTGGTAAGTAAATATTAATAATTCCGATCAAATCCCCAGCAGCATTCAATCTCGTGATGTAATGTAAGATGGGAACCAGAATTGACATCAGAAGGCAACTCCCGTTGGTCGTGTCAATCTTCGGTGCACTGCCTGTCACGTTGGATCGCCGTTGGACCGTATCGCATGTATTATTATTGATTAAACGAACTTACCAAGTGAAGTTCTATCATAATTATACGAGTGCTTCGTCCGAAGAGATTAGTAACCTGAAATAGAAACTTATCAACACACATATGTAGTAGTAACGCGTAGCGATCACCACTCTTTGCACTACGTTGAGAAAAAAAAGAGGGTAGAAACATTATAATTTTATAAATGTTATTGATATTGGGGGTAGGCAGACTACCTCACTTACTTTACCTGTTACCTGTCGTCGTCTCGGAGCTTCATTAGTTTGGAGTCCCTTATGAAACCTGCAACCCATACCAATAGGGGTAGGGTGGGCGGGTGTTACTAATCTCTTCGGACGAAGCACTCGTATAATTATGATAGAACTTCACTTGGTAAGTTCGTTTAATCAATAATTATACTTCGTGCTTCGTCCTCGAGATTAGTAACCTGAAATAGAAACTTATCAACACACATATGTAGACCTTGAGAGTGTTGCAAGGTTTCAAGAAGGGGATTAATCAAAAAGGCGAACCACTCATAATCAATTGTTCATTTAGCGTAATAAGATTGGGGAAACAATCAGAAATAATATGAGCATTATGTATACCCAGATACAAAACTAACACTTACAATTTTTACAATTTGAAAAACTTGGTTAATTTAAATTATATAATTTAATTTATAATTACACTCGCTAAAGACACTTCATTTGTGTCGATGATGGTTCGGTGGTAGAACTTGGTGAAAGTATTAGAGCTTCCGCTCCAGCCGGCGGTGTTGCGGATAAGGTCAATGTTGACTCCTCGCGAATATGCGCGTGATGTGGACGCATGTCTGATGCTGTGCGCGGAAAATATTGATACGTCGACTCCCTTGTCCTTTAGGGTTCCTTTGATCCAGCGACAATGTTTGGGAAGCTACTGGTTTATAAGGTTTTTTATAGCTTATAAATAAAGAATCAGATCTACGTATTGCTGCAGTTTTATTTATATAATAGACTAAAGTGTTCGCGGGGCATATTTCTGGTTTTTCACGAAAAAACGGTAAAAATAATATAGGCTGTTTAGATCCTACACGAGAAGTTTTGATCAGTTCGGGAATTTTAATAACAACCTGCGTCTGTAATACCTCTATATTATTTATGTTTATTTGTGATAAGGTCTGTACCCTATGCGCGGTAGTTAAAGCAATCAAAGTAGAGCATTTCTTTGATAGTTGTTCGAGAGAAATGTTTTCAATTGGGGTATTGTGTTTTTAGGAGATTTAATACGCAATTTGTATCCCAAGTAATATTGTACTTTGGATTCGGTGGTCAAAGTCGATATACCCCTTTGAAAAATCTTTGAATATTATCGTTATCGATGATATCATGCCCTAGTACAATGTGGCTTTACAACTATTAAGGGAGCCAAATTGACTACCACTAGCATAAGATTCAGTTAAGAATTCTAAAACTTTTGGTATACTAGCATTATAAAGATTCGTTGAATTTTTGACACAGAAATTATGCCATTTTTTTTTTTTGATAAGCGCTATACTGTTTTGTTGAAATGGAGGATAGCCAATGATGTATAAATATCTAGATGGATAATCGAATCCGCGAAAACGTGTCAAAAAAGCGAAGCCAACTGTTGGCCGCGACTTTTATATCATTACGCACAGATTACGCACACGTAGACAATAAATGAACGCGAAAAACATCGCATGCACGCACACATGCTTGATATTGTTGCCTTGTTTTTTCATTGTAGGGCGACGCTCAATCTACCTATTTATAACATCATTGAGTATAGCATAATTTCTACAGAGGAAGGCGGTGCGCCTCGCAGCATTAAGGCCGACCTGAACACCTCCCGGCCGCCAGGATAAGGTTTGATTGTATCCGTCGGAACTCTCTGGAATTAGGTACAAGAAATTAAACTTTCGTTGGCTTTGAGGTATATTATGTCTGACTTAAGAAGACTTGTAAAAATAGGGTACCATGGTTGACTGGGCCACAGCGGGACTGTCATGATCCCATCAGCTACATCGTTAATAATTTTTTGAGCGACTTTAATATCATTGAAAATGGGAGAAAGGTGTAGAAAAAATAATTACTCCAGTTAATAGTAGGTAAATACATAAAAAACAAAGGCATCGGGGTCCCTGTGCAAAGATATAAATTTTTCACATTTACGATTAATTCGGCTTGCAAACAAGTCTATGTGAGGTTTACCAATTTTTGAAATTATGGTTTCGTAGGTAGAATTTGATAATTCCCATTCGATATTTGGATGTACTTTTCTAGATTCCGCGTTTGCAATTTTGTTGTCCACAGATCTGATGTACGATGCGAAAATGAATAATTGTCTTTGCTCACACCATTGCCAGATATCTTTAATTACTTGAGTGAGATGGGGAAATTTGATACCACCCATGCGGTTGATATATGAAATAGCTGTTGAATTATCTATTCTAAGCAGTATTTGATAGTTTATAAGTTGTTTTGCAAAAATTTTTAAACCTAAAAGTGCTGCTAAGTAAATGTTCAAGATAGTTGATGTGGTAGCCCTGCTCGCTTGTGGACCATTGACCGCTAGCCGTTTCCCCATTGCAGGACGCTCCCCATCCCGTCGTTGAGGCGTCAGAGTATATTTCAATAGCATATTTATCATTAAGTATTCTTTTACCCGAGAAATTTACAAACGGTAGATGGTATAAGATTGCTCTTTTGCTTATTAATGATGAAACCTAGAGAACTGAGTAGCTTTTTCGTGATGTTAATATTACCATCACATTCTTGATAGGAACGTCCTATTAAAAGTGAATCATCAAATTAAATCGTTGACAAGTAGCCTGCAGGCCTGAGGAGTTTAACGACTGGTTTCATTATCTTAGTAAATACGTACGGGGCTGTATTTAGTCCAAAAGGCAGAGCATTGAATTCGTAAATTTTGTTGTCCCATATGAACCGCAAATATTTTCTAAAATCAGGATGAATTGTTATAAATAAATAGGCATCTTTAAGATCTAAAATAGCCATATATGATATTTTTTTTTTTGTAATTATCTTTACAGCCGTCTGTGATGTATGTGGTATGGCCACTGAGAAGAATGGCCATTCGATAAGGAAGTATGTAGGAACTGACGTTGTCATTCTATTAATAAATGATTGGAAGATAAATATGCCTCTATGTCTATGTTAATATCCCAAGATTAGCTCTAACCAGGAATAATACACCGTCCTTAAGTCTTCTTGCTTTAACGGTTTTAAATTTAATATGAATCGCATCTTGCCGTTTTGCTTTGGACGTAAAAAGGAACTCGATATGAATTGTCCTTCGCATGGATGGCATTGTGAAATTGCCCCAGTACCGGTTAAATTATGTACAGCTTGCTCTACAAGTAGACATTCTTTACTTGTAAGTTTAGGTGGAGAAGGGACTTGATATTGTACCACAGGACGCAAAAATTCGAGTTTATACCCCTTTATCCAGTCTCGAATTTTACGATCGGATGTTAAGAGTGCGCTGCGCCCGCCCGTCCGGGCAGCACCGCGACACCACGCGCTCCAGTCTGTGGGGGGATTGTTGTCGAGCTGGCAACCCTACACCCGGCCAACGTGTGTGTACTCACGCGTGTCGTTGGTGGCGCGCACGATGGCGAGCAGCCGGTGGCGCGAGGTGCGCAGCGTGCGGGCCGCGCGCGCCCACGCCGCGCGCTGCGCCCGCCCGTCCGGGCAGCACCGCGACAACACACGCTCCAGTCTCGTCTACTGGCGGCGGGTTGTCCTGTACGGATGTTGCGAGGGCTTCGATAAGCTGGGTGGCTGTCTGGGTTGAACAGGGTCTTACACAATTCTTTGTTTTTATCTTCGCGATTCAGTTGATCGGTGACTGCAGAAGCTAGACATGATATGGCTTTGCCAAGTAGTTTCTGTCTTGCCTCAATAGCTTTGTCGCGTTTGATAAGGTATCCTCACCGAGTATATTTAGAATAAATAATTTAGAATAAAGTGCATTTAGAATAAACGCTATCCTTGTACTTACAGTCAAAAAATTCCTCCGTGCTTGCTTATAGTCGGTAAGATTCAGTTCCCAACGAAAAGAACGCAAAGCAACTGTTACCAATGCGGCGAGACAGTTCCAGAAACTGCTCAGAGTGCATTTAGAATAAACGCTATCCTTGTACTTACAGTCAAAAAATTCCTCCGTGCTTGCTTATAGTCGGTAAGATTCAGTTCCCAGCGAAAAGAACGCAAATCAACTGTCACAAATGCGGCGAGACAGTCCCAGAAACTGCTCAGAGTGCATTTAGAATAAACGCTATCCTTGTACTTACAGTCAAAAAATTCCTCCGTGCTTGCTTATAGTCGGTAAGATTCAGTTCCCAACGAAAAGAACGCAAACCAACTGTCACCAATGCGGCGAGACAGTCCCAGCGACTGCTCAGAGTGCATTTAGAATAAGCAGCTATCCTTGTTCTTTCAACCGGCGAATCAGTCCTTACGACTGTTCTGAGTGGTTGTATCTTATATGGCGCCGCGAGTCAGCCTTAGAGCTGCTCTGAATGGCTTTAGGTTCTATCATTTTTATGATAAGTAGGCACTGAAATTGCATAGATGTAGGTAGACAATTATTTTGCTCCTTTGCCGTCGAGACAGTCTTAAAACTGCTCTGAATGGCGATAGGAAGCGTTATTCGCACGTGCAAGGCACCGTAAAAAAAACACGTGTTATTATAAGGGTATTCGCTGAAGGCAAGACGATAGATCCGGAATGCTTCATCTGATGATGAAGATGAATCCTCAATCACGTGTATGCGTCGGCGACTTCGCGGTTTCTTTATATTTGTAACTCTTCCACTTCCGAATTTTTATGTTTTAACATTTTAATTCTACTTTTAATCACTAAATAAAAGGTGTACTTGGGTTCAATACAAGAAAAAACTATTATAATAAAACGAAATAAAAATACGTTCCACGTCGGTTGGAACTGTGTTGAGTGGTGAAGCACTAAAATGCGAATGAAGCTCCGAGACGACGACAGGTAACAGGTAAAGTAAGTGAGGTAGTCTGCCTACCCCCAATATCAATAACATTTATAAAATTATAATGTTTCTACCCTCTTTTTTTTCTCAACGTAGTGCAAAGAGTGGTGATCGCTACGCGTTACTACTACATATGTGTGTTGATAAGTTTCTATTTCAGGTTACTAATCTCGAGGACGAAGCACGAAGTATAACTAATCTTGAATTGATGCACATTTTCGTTCCTATTTCAACGGTTCTATGCATTGAAATTTCTTTAAAAATTAAAAACTTAGTTATTATTTCCCATTTCATATCTATGAATTTTTCAGTTCAGCATGTTGTTAAGAAAATCATATTTATTGACATTTTAACTTATTTGTAATATCCCTTGCTTCGAGGTAGTACATGAAATTGTAGTTAATAATTGTACACGTAGTTTTAGTAAGTCATCTAACCTCATGCCATTCGAGAATCACAATAAAACCAAAATCGTTGGCAATTATATACAATTTATCGGGTCGGACGGCGGCGTGCAGCTCGGCTTGATGGATTAAATTGCCCTGTCCCTATGACAACGCGCGCACGGAAAAAATACGCTGTGTATTATAAAGCAGCTGGTCATTTTTCAAATGATTCCTTTTGCTCTGGAAGAGCAGGTGGTCGCCTTTTTATTACAGGGTGCGGGTTTACAGCAAATTGTTCGTTTGCACAACGCTTTCAGGTAGCCATGTTTGCGAACCGCCTGATGAATTCGAGGATTGCCGTGTTGAATTAGGACACGTCGTATTTATTTTTGTTTTCCGTTATTTGCATATCCATTCTGCTATACAATTACTCCTCCTTTCATGTTGTTTTATTACATAAGTAATTAAATAAGAATTAATTAAATAAGTTTAATCAAACATTGTACCCTACTTTTTTAACTGCTTGACTACATTATTTATTGAACGGTTAACCCAGATTATCCAACGTTATTATTAATTTTGATGTGTAAACCGCTGGTGTAAACAGACCTAATTGATTCGTTTCAATTCAATAAAAAAATGTGCAATCAAGGTACAGTCACCCCACTACATCCAATCACTGAACAATCGATTCAATCTCTTTATAATAAATATAACTTTACTACAAAAGGATATACAAACAAATAAAATAATGGAAATGAAGCAATGTTTCAAAATAATTTCATTACGGATACATTTGCGTGTGCACTACTGCTGTATTTGCCGTGGGTCGCTTTACCAAATTTTAATTGTAATATGTGAATTCGTATTTTCCAGTCGAGTTTTAATTATCAGGAGTCGCGCGCGCTTGAGTTACGCGACCGCTCGCGATATTTATGGCCGCTCCCCGGCATTCCGATACACTTTTTAACGTAATGAGCACTCCCCGCGCGAGGGTGTCGCTATGTAGCTACCCAACATTGTTTTTCCATTATGTACCTACTCATGTGACATACAACCAGTTTTTGTCGCTGACAACGGTAAACAATACATAATTTAAAGCCGAGTTGTTATTGCGATTTTTCCTTGCAGCAACAACAGAAGTTGTTAAAATTATTGTATCAACAAATATATTCTAAATGCATTTATTGTTTATCATCTTACAAAAATGTTCTAGTGTGTCATGCCTTGAAATATCATTAGAATAGGTTCGTGGAGAGCGTCATCATTCTCAGAATATGAAATTAGAATCGTTGTGTCGGCGGACGGGTCGCCTGTGGGTTCATACGTGATCAGCTATCTGGGTACCGCGGTATTCGCTCGATTCTTTATTGCATTAAACATTCAGAAGGAGAACGCGACGTGCAGCCAGTACGGTTAACATAAAAATAAACGCCTATTATAAAATTAACTACGGTTACGCCGCGAGATATCTGCTATCTTTATTTACCTAGGCTCGACGCCCGTCAGCCGCGGCCGAATTATAGGACACTAATTGGACTGCGAAAATTCAGTGACGGACGGAGCAAAAAACAATATTTTTTTGGGCAATATTACACAACGAGCATGTGGCTCAAACAGTTTTAACATATTAAATACCGGGGCTGCAATGAAAAGAAAATATATTTTAATCTACTGGTGACCGTATTTTAATATCTTAATATATATAAATCTCGTGTCACAATGTTTGTCCTCAATGGACTCCTAAACCACTTAACCGATTATAATAAAATTCGCACACCATGTGCAGTTCGATCCAACTTGAGAGATAGGATAGTTTAAATCTCAAATTATAGTCGCAATTTTAATTTATTGCTAATTATTTGTCTCTTATTATTTGACAGTCACAATATTATTTGACAGTCACAATTATCTGTTAACTCCAAATGATTCTAACAGATGTCGATACCTTTCGACTGGGTTGAGTAAGTAATCAATAGATGGCGCTGCTATGGCTATCTAACTTGCACCCGTGAGAAGCCGGGGCGGGTAGCTAGTTGTAGTATAAATCGATGGGTCCTATGTATATGGGCCAAAGTAGCAATTTGGCGATTTTGGCTTTTTTGTGGGTAACGCATCTTATCGATATAATGAATCATGTGAGCTATTAAAAAAAAAAGATTTCAGCATAGAAACACGATTTTTTATTACGGTATAACGGCATATGTAACATGAATTTAAACGTATAAGGTCCTAAGCGTAGTTAGAGATTTATACGCGGGGAGTTTCCCGCGCGTTTGTTTATAGTTTGGAACAATCAGCCAATTTGACACTTGTACGTTGAACGGAGCATCGGCCGCACTGTGATGAATAAAGACGAATACGAAATGTAATTGTTGTGTTTTTGGGTTACAATTTAGTTTAATAAGTAAAAATGACATCTAATTATCACGCTAAGATGTCTAGATGTCGGAATTTTGTGAATTTGGCTTTGGGAAATGAAAACAACAATTAAAACGAAGATTTTATATTATATTCTAATTAATGAATTATCAATTACTTCAATCGTTTATTGATTTTATAGATAAAAAATTAAAAAAATATATACATTATGCTAATTAGCGTAGGTAATACGCGTATAATGGCCAACATGGTATATCGGCCCTTTTAGGGTGTTTTCAAAAAAAAATAATTTTAACAAAAACTAACGTAGAAGGGCCAATGTGACATTAAAAAAAACCAGATAAATGTATATATAAAATACTACAGTGTAAATGAGGGAAATAGTTTTCTTAGCAAATAAGCAAAGATTCGGGAACTTCGGTTTTATCAATTTAAAGTTATAGTAAATTGAAACTTTGGAAGCCTCTCCTGTAAAGTTTTAATTTTACATTTTGGCCCATATACATAGGACCCATCGAAATATTGATTGTGACAATGTTATTGGATATAATTCTGAAGGATCCTGCGTAGTTGAACAAAACTTATTATGTATTGAAATAGATTTTTTATTTTTATAGCTAAGAAAAGGAATAGGCGAACCACCTAATGGGCAATGGTCACTGTCTCCTATGGGCATGAGCCAGAGTAAAGTCGTAACCAAAACGATGTGCACCAAAAAAGAAAAAGAAACAAGGAAAATGTAGGTACCAGACTCTTTTAAGTCTCTAGCTTGAACACGACGATCGACGACTCTTTGGACGACTGACTCTATCAAAATTATAATATTAATCGAGCAAGCTTGACGAAAAAGTAATTTTATTGCAAGATTCAATAATACTGAAGCTTGTGTTGATTTTATTTTAGGTTCTTAATTATACGACACAGAACAAATGATAAGCGAATAATTTACACTTCTATGTTAAAAAAATAACTTTTCAGTGCACCTTTATAAATTCCTAATGTATTCCTTCCTTTGTGTATTCGTAGTTTACCATATATATAGGCCAGGAGTACCATACATATCACCGCCAAGTCAAAAATCGTAGCTTCACATATAAATTAATACCAGGTGTTATTATAAAAAAATTTTTTTAAACATACCTGTACCCTCGCTTCAGTGAGGTCGATTTTCATGGCGATCTCTTCTCTCGTGTAGATGTCGGGGTAGTGTGTCTCCTGAAAGGCACGCTCCAACTCCTTGAGCTGCGCCGAGGTGAATGTGGTCCGGATACGTCGCTGCTTGCGCTTCTCCGTCAGGGAACCTTCGTGACCGCCGTATACTTTGTAGGGAAGACCGGCTGGAGAACAAAAAACATAATTTATATTTTTAACACGCTTTTATTAACTTCACCTGTATGTTTGTATGTTTGTATGTAACTTTACTCCATTTTCTTTAATATCTCCGGTGCCCAAAGGTCTTCTTGCTTCAAACTTATATAGCATCTGCAACTAATTATTCCCTAACTTTCTATACCATTTTCACGAAAATCCGACCACAATTTTCCGAGAAATAGCTGTTTTTCCTCATTTTTTTCTTAATTTTATACCTATACTTCCTTTAATATCTTCCGTGCCCCTCAACCGTTGTGCTTCAAACTCATAACTAACTTAAAGCTAACTGATCCCTAACTTCCTATACCTTTTCCACGAAAATCCATCGCGAATTTTCCGAGTTACAACTGTTTTTCCTTGATTTATACTAAATTCGTTCATTTTAAACCTACATTTCTGTTAATATCTTCCGTGCCCCTCAGGCGTTTTGCTTCAAATTCATAACGCACCTATAAACAGTTGATCCCTAATTTTCTAGACCCTTTCCACGCAAATCTATCGCGGATTTTCCTAAAAATAGGCGTTTTTCCTAACTTCTTTAATTTCCACCTTCCCTAGCCTATAACTTCACCTGTATGTTTGTATGTTTGTATGTATGTTTGTATGTAACTCTCCTTCGCATAAAGAGACTACCATAATGATATTATTACACGCTTTATATTAGCTTCACTTGTATGTTTGTATGTTTGTATATTTGTTTGTAACCGACTTCTTTGGACGCGATTTTGACCCACTTTAAATGGCCAGATTTCGTTCAAACTTTGTAGATTTATCGAGTTCCGATGACATTACACTATTTTGATAAAATTATTCCAATTTTCAATATGCAAAATAAGATTTTAATTTTTTTACTCTCACACTACTGCCATCTATCCATTTGCTACTGCCATCTACCCATATTTACGGGCAACTAGCTGTAACTGCGTATTCAGTTTGACTGCGTACATTACGTTTTACTAGATGGCGTTGTTCTTCTGTTTATTTGAATTCTAAGTTATCACAGTAGATAGATCGATAGAGACCAAATAATAGTTTAAAATTATAAAAACAAGCTATTATAAATAAACAAAACTAAAAAGTCGAAAATAAATAATAGTTTAAAAAAAACTAAAAAACACGCTTTTTATAGAATACTGAACTAAAAAAATAGAAAATAAGTTTCAATAAATTTAAATTAAGAATAGTGTTAAAAATTTCAACAAACATGAATTAATAATAGTGTAAATAAAGAAAATATTTTATTTAAAAAAAGCGTGGGGTGCTTTTTAAGATATTATCAAAATGACACCATGCACCCCACGCTTTTTTTAAATAAAATATTTTCTTTATTTACACTATTATTAATTCATGTTTGTTGAAATTTTTAACACTATTCTTAATTTAAATTTATTGAAACTTATTTTCTATTTTTTTAGTTCAGTATTCTATAAAAAGCGTGTTTTTTAGTTTTTTTTATTTATAGAATAAAGGTAGAAAACGAGTGTGCACTGCGCCCATGACATTTTAGGCACTATGATGGTCAGTCCAGTTAACAGATGGTGTTAAAATATTAGTTGGTTAGTTATTTGATAAGTGTGAGAACAGAGTTAATACTGTTAGTTAATGTTAGTAATATTGTTAATATGAGTCTCGTTCTTATTCGGTTAAAGATGCGTTGCTATAATTATAGCGCCAAATTAATAATTGTGCCTCATTTTAATAAGAAGTATCGTACAGAATATTATAGACTGTAAAAACTGTGTACGAATATTAAAATATTGTACATCTGTTCATAATATCAAAAGTTTTAAGTATTTCACTTGATATGTTAAAAAGCCAATTGATAGGTCCAATAATCTGCGACCACTATCTATAAAGTCGTAAAATGTGTAAATGTATCTGCCTTTTAACATAAAATACCGAGTTAAGCTGGAACTTTTGGTGAATATTTTGTAATTATAAGGACAATAAAATTATTGCTGTTAATTTTAATAAATAATTAAATCACTTTGAGTGGTCCAAGTGACTACTATGCTGACAGACATGTTGAAACACACGGTTTTATAATTTTTTTTACTTACACATTCAATTTATAACAATTCATGTGTATAATTTCAAAGCGGTGCTCAATACTGGCATTCGACATAAACCAATCGAGTACCTATTTAAAACTTACAAAACCAAAACATCTTGCACAAGGAAAGAATACAAGTTGTATTCCGCCATTTTGTCTCCCCTCCGAGAGTTGCGCCCTCGCTCGCCCTTGTACCTACATATTATGTACCTACGTAACCTTAGACATAGGTACCAGCGTATTGGTAGGTACCTACACGTTATTTAAGTAAGTTAGTTATACGAATATTTCTATTATACAAAATATTTATCTATATTTATATAATAATTTACGAAACATTTATAATGCTATTATAATGCTCGGTATACTTTCAGATAAACTTTCATAATCACGAATGATAGTAAAAAAAGTATGTATTTATCGATTTGATTTTATCAAAATACTTTTATAAGAAATAATTTCATAAGAAAATGTGAGAAGATGAAAAAACAAGGACCTAATATCAAAGTAAGTAAATTAAAAATAGTTTGTTTTTGGAGTTCTTATTATTGATAGTTATAAGTGTCTTCATTAGTGATGTTTTAATAAAGTGAAATATCACATACTAAGATACAATTATGTAGATAGTGTGACGTTAAACTGATTTCATGCAATGCTCCATGAGGCCTTGACACATTAATGTCCCACTACAGTGCAAGGACCTCTCCTCAAATGTAAAGAGGCGTTGATCCTCACTCGTAGAGTAGGCATGTTTTATCAAAATTGATTAAATCTTTTGATATACAAATCTCTTAACTAAGCCCACTAACATCGTATCGTGCATACAACATATTTTCGAAACATCCAGTAGATAAACTAGATAAGAGGCATAATAAATGACTTTGAACGAGACTAATTTATACATTTAGGCAATGATATAAAAATGTTCCATCTGTGAAATCTTCCGGTGGCTATAAATACGTAGAGGGCAATAGCGTTGGATGTCGCGTGCCATACGTATCGATCGTAGCTCCTAGCTCGTAGCTCGTAGCTCGTAGCTGCGGTGCCTTGCCACTGCTACGAAAAGAAAAAATACCTATGTATAGTAAAATATAATATACATATATGTACTAACTTCGACCGTTAGTAGTGTTTCTGGTAAAACGAAAGGGTGACGTTATAACGTGCCAAGGTACTCAGTACCATTCCTACCGTCATAATAATTGTTTTTAAGAGCAATTGTGTTCAGGTGTGGAGCCGGTTCACTTTTTTAGAGGCGACCATCTGTCCTCAGGGGTAGCAACGCATCTGTGACCGAATTGGAACAAGACTCACACTAATCATTACTAACTGGACAATACTAATATTAACTAACAGGACTAACCTATCCCTAACAGACCCTGTCCTCACACTTATTAACAAACTAACCAACTAACATTCTAACACCATCTACTAACTGGACTAACCACCCTAGTCCCTAAGTTGGGTCTTGTTCTATGTCGGTCACAATTGCCATGGGCGGCAGCGGAAGGTGGTGTTGCATGCTCGTTTGCTACCTTAATTCCATAAAAAAAAATCGAATTTTGATAAATTAAATTAAACTCTATATTAGTGTTTATAAAAATGTTGGTATGGTGAAGCAAGAGCTGTAAAAAAGTTAAAGTTAAACTTATAGTTCACCCATCACGACAATCGAGTCATATTTATGGAAATTATTACGAGTATTTTTATAATATAACTAGCTGACCCGGCAAACGTTGTTTTGCCAAAAAAAGGTTAAGGGTGAACAACCCTTATCACTTAGGGGTATGAAAAATAGATAGTAGCCGATTCTCAGACCTACTGAATATCATATAAAATTTGGTAAAAATCGGTAAAGCCGTTTCGGAGGAGTAAGGTAACTAACATTGTGACACGAAAATTTTATATATAAGATGTAACTTAAAATTTATGATTTTCGTAATGTTTCCTTTATCTGTAAAGCGTAGCTTAGTACCAAATTGCAAGGTTTTGAGTTCACGGGAAGTAACCCTGTAGGTTTTGATTCCCTTGAAAGTTTTGAAGATTTGCGGCATAAACGACTGTATCTTTTGATGGCGTTGGCTTAGAGTTTGATTTTTTCACAGCTGTAAGTGACAGTCTGGTAGACTTGAGTATTTGATATAAACAGCTTGATACCTCTACTTGTTCCTAAGAAAAGGGATATTGATAGACGGACGGACGGTCAACAAAGTGATTTTATAATAAGGGTTCCGTTTTATTCTTTCGAAGGAAATAATTATTCTGCTTGTGAATGATGAAAGAGTCTTCAAGACGAGAGTGAATAGGTTTTTAAAGTTATTGTGTAATGTTTCGTCTTAACACGTTACGTAAATAAGAAAGAGTAATAAAAAGACTGGCAAGAAAATGAGTGAGTGTCGTAGAATACTCAGTTGGAACGAATTTATAATATTGTTGCAAAAGTGGATATAGATCTCTGACACTAAAACATCTGACAGACCATAAGGGCGCATTCAAGTAGAACGCTGGTTACCGGCGCTGATCTGCCAGCGCTTATCGGTACTGGTCCGTCGAGATAACCTCTACATAAAGCAGCAAGCTTGTATAAGCAGGAGCTGGCTGACAGTCTCTCTGAATCATTGATCTATAGGATTATGGATTAGACACTAGAGCAAAAATAGCGTGCCTGACAAAATTTTAGTGAAAAAAAAAACATGGCCGCTTTTGCTAGTGTTGTGCGCACTACGTGGACGGAAACAGTGTCGATATTTAGTTTAATAACTTACGATACAACAGCAATAATACATGTCGTTCGTCTTTTTTTTCATTCATTTAAATACCGACTCTGAATTTTGGATATAACAATTTGGGTTTTGTAGGGATGTCTTTAGGAAGACACTGACAGGTCTCAGACGTTATACGCGCATGCGAGCTGGCAAGCGCATGGAACATAAGATTTCTTTGTGGTGTCTTCTCTAGTACTTTAGTACATAGTATCAATGGCCTAACCGCGCTTATAGGAGCAGGACTGAATTTGTCGGCGATTGCTTGTAGTGTTCGTAGACTTTCAGAAATTAATGTAAACATGTATTTCGAGGAATTTCTTTAAAATTAGACATTCAAATGTACGTTACTCGTAGAACGACAAAATTACAGCTACTATTTGATGAATGAATTTACCTATTAGATAATATAAAAACAAAGGTAATTAAAACATCTATCACAAAACTGGTTGGGACTGTAAAGCGAAAATCCTGAAACCATTAGTGGCATTTAGACATTAGAAGCGTGGACGTGGCGCTGCGGGCCGCAGTGGACCGCAACCGCACGCGCGCAGCGACAATTACCTCAAATGAACCGGAATTAATCGAGACTCGCTTCTTGGCCGCGCTGCGGTCTCATTTGCATTATTAATAGAGGCTTCCGGGAGGCAGGGGAAGCGGGGACCGCGTGTCACTGCCCCCCACCCCTCACACCCCCTAGCAAATTGCGGGACCTAATGAAGAGGATTTTGCCAAGATGCTTCCGTTCTTATGATGTTTAATTTGAGTTTACAGTTCGTGGGTCAGGCAGAGGGTCCTATTCATTGTTATTGCAACCGTTACAGCTATGTTGTTTGGTTTACTAAGCGGGTTTTTCATACATTGCCAATTTCATCGAGGTTCTAAACGATTATGTAGAGCTCTGAAAGTTAACATTGCGTAAACCCTTTGTCGAATTCATAAAATACAAGACTCATAACGTATTTAAAATCATCGTGCTGAAAAACGACTTTACAAGTTACTTATACAATAAAATAAAATACAAAGAAAGAGAGTGCCATTTTGGCTTTGAAACATAAAAAAAGCACGCACACGAAGGGTTCCGTACCATTATGTATAAAAACGCCAAAAAAATCTGGTCTGTTGTATAAAAGCCTCACTTAAATATTTAATTGTTTTATTGTAGCCACATATTACACACAACGCCATCTCTTGGACCGAAAGGTAACTAAACTTACGTCGAATGTATGGGCACCCACTTAAATATTTATTTTATTCTGTTTTTTTGTATTTGTTGTTGTAGCAGCAACAGAAATACATCATCTGTGAAAATTTCAACTGTGTAACTATTACGGTTCATGAGATACAGCCTGGTGACAGACGGACGGACGGACAGCGAAGTCTCAGTAATAGGGTCCCGTTTTACCCTTTGGGTACGGAACTCTAATCCTACTTACTTCCTACTAATATTATAAATGCGAAAGTTTGTAAGGATGTATGTGAGTGAGTGAGTGTGTGTGTGGGTTTGTTACTCTTTCACGCAAAAACTACTGAACGGATTTTCATGAAACTTTGCAGTAATATAGCTTAGACATCGGAATAACATAATTTGTTAAAATTTATAGAGATTTTTGAAAGGACTGGTTCCCCGAAGCGAAGCGAGGGCGGATTTACTAGTGAACTCATAAACGAGCATTTGATTTCCTATAAGAGCGACCATTAAACATTATACTTATTAGAGTGCCAATTTCAATGCGTCGAGCAATGCAGATCACGTGTGTTAGATAGCGAAGCTTTAAACACGTGGCGGTAATTAATCGTCGGAAACCGATTAATTTACAGGTGATGTTATGATCCGAGCCTCCCGACCCCTGCACCCTCGCTTCCCGGACCTCCTTCACTGATTACTTCAACAACCTCTGAAAATATCTAAAATAGATTTCCTGTTGAGAATTTTGTGATTAATGAGATTGTAAGTATTTAGCTTTTATTTGTTACAAGCTATTATATACTCACTTGCTCTTAAAATTAAAATGTAGAATTGTTTATTATTAAAATGTAGGATACCAACTCGACATAAAATGAAAATAAAGCTCGCTTAAAAACAATTTCAGTTTCTAAACTACCGTCGTTGTAGATAACCACGCTCCAAATGTGCGACCGCAAAATACTTCATTAATTACTCTTCACAACGTTCGTTGATTAGTACTTGTTTATGTTTACCTATTGTCTATTTATTAATTCTAAGTTAAGGCTTATCTAAAATCCCTTGTTATTTTAACCATGATGGGTTCTTGGATGGCTAAACGCAATAACTTAATAGATAAGTCTTGGTTGGTATGTGTTTGAAAAATCTGAATCCAAAAACAATTCCTCCTACTTTACAACTAATAGCTAAATGAAAATACATCGTATCATATATGTAATACCCTAACGATGATGATGCTTCGCATCATTGAATACGTTAGTAAATCTTGGTAGTACATTGTTTCGCCATCCATCCACGTGCCCTCGGATCATTTTTCTCGCGTCACGCGGAAAGTTTGCCGACATCCATAATGCAGGCATGTCGGCGCGTCATCACGGCATATTGCGCAGGCCGGAGCCGTTTTTCGCCGCAGCCCCGGGAAAGGGTTGCAGCACAGATTAATGGCCCCTCAGCTCACGTTTTCCTACATCAAACCGTCTTCCTGAAAATTGTTTCCTAAAAGAATTACCTCGACATCGCGTTTACATGAGCGGTAATTGTCTACAAATCGATAGGTTACATAAAAGCCGTATAAAAGTTATAAAAAGCTCACAAGACTGATGCACAGCATCAATATATTTTATATTTGCAAATAAACATGTGGGTAAATTTTCGTAATGGTAGCAGTAAAACGCGTATATTTCGACGTTGGAACAAAATTGAGATGGCGGGCGGGCGGTCTGTACTCATAAAAATGAGTATAATAGAATGTCTGGCTTTATTGTAACTTGTTTAATCAGTACTTAATAAATAAACATAAGTTTTTGACTTTTAACACTATTGTACTGATGTAAGTATTTGCCAATTAATTTAAGTAATTTTGTTATTATGTGATAAGTGTTGTTGATAAGCCAATACATATTTCATTATAATTTTTTAATTAAATGTAATATTTACAAGTATACTTGTTGCATTTAACCAACTTAAAAAAAGAAGGAGGTTCTCAATAATTCAGCCGTATATATATTTATGTTTTTTATGTTCCTTCAGCGATTTTTCCGTCGTTTATGAGCCAATTTTGATAATGCTTTATTTGTTGGAAAGTCGATATTTCAAGTGTGATCCTATGATAAAGACATCCGGGTCTGATGATGACTTCCCAGAGAAATTTAGGTGAACTTCCGAAAATTATAGTAGCGACTAAGTAAGTTTTTTTTTGTTAAAAGTAATTTTGTTGTTATAAAACATTCATGTTGTCATATAATTTTACAGGTACGAATCTAAAGATGAGATTCACTTGAGTTGACATTTATGTAAAGCAAGGTAAAATAGTTTTCCCGAAGCGAAGCGTACATATACTAGGATAGTCTAGTACTAAATACATTATACCATCATGATAAAATATGTAAAATGATATTGTCACAAATATGACATGTATTATTCAAGAACAAAAACTCAAATGGAATGTTCCCTGCGACTGTAACATTGTAGAGTTACGATCGCGGCCGCGGCGCAGCTCGACTGTGAGATATTGCCTTTTTTATGACCCACTCTACTATACTATACTATACTTCTTGAGGCAGAACAGATCACATGATGCGATAAAATATTGCTCTCGTCCTCGCACCAAATCGAATTAACCCGTCCACTTGCATGCAAAGGCGACATGAGAATAGAAATGGCGATATTGGCTCGCTACCGAACCTCGTATTTACCCTCCCCGTTATGCGCAAAATCAAATCGAATCAAGTTATTGGTTTGAGAAATGTAGTGTGTATTCTGTTCTTAATATTTTGGATGAATTGTTTGTGTAGTTTTGTTTGAGTATATCTTCTTACGAGGAAGAAAGTCTACATTATATTATGTAATGTCCTAGAAACTCATGTGTGAGAAAGCCAAAGAAATGAAAGAAATGTATCTTTACAAAATAATAATATATAAAGGAAATCAAGGTAATCGATAAAATAATGCCCACTGTCCACCAGATAATCCGAACCTCAGGAAACTCTACTTCCATTCCATCCTTGAGTACCAATGGAATTAAATTGATGGTACAAAGACTAGCGGCTTCCAATAAAAGGGATCGGCTGCCATCGTTTCGTCCGTTTTCTCCACAATATTCACAGGTTAACATAAGAAGAATTCGGTCATATGTATACATATTATATCGAATTCTTAAGTATTATTGTAAGAAAGAAATAATATATTAAAGCTTATCACACAGTTTAATAAAAACTGTGGTGTCCGTAAACATTGGTGTATCTACACTATCTACACCTAATTGTACACATTTCTTAAATAAAGATTTCTGTCAAAGTAACTAATTAATGAGCATACATTAATCAGCTGAAGATAACAACTGAAAACTGTTTGAATTACCATTAAATTAAAGCGCCTTTATATTGTAGTTAATAACCACTAAACTAAATTAGCGGTTTACGAGATAGAACATACTTTGCAAAACAGTGTACGAGCGGTGAATCAAAACATTTAATATTACCGGTTAGGTAATTCTTGTAATTGTACTACAATTAATACGCAAACTTGTAATTAATTTCTGCGTGATTAACGGGTATAATCCGGGTTTACTCGAGATTACGTGCGCGGCGGAGGTAAATTATTGTGTTGCATAGACGCCGGCGGGGAGAGGAGGGTGACTCGGGGACCCGGGGAGTCCACGCAAAGACGCCACAAGACGTAGAACACGAGAGTCGCTGGAGCTTCGCTGTCCTCCCCTTAAGATTCTCGCGGACGCCGCTGCCAATTAGGAGCGCAATCGCTCACGCGGCGAGCGCTCCCCTCGCGCCCCGCGCACCCGCCCCGCCCAAGGCACTCTTTGTTTCGTGACCGTCGTTGCAACCCCGCCACTTGTTTGCCAAATGAAAACGATTTCACTTTGGCATTACAAAAGGAAGCCGAACGACAAAGTTGTGTTACATTTTTTGATTTTTGATCACTTGTAAAACGAATTGTTGGCGTGGCGACGCTTCGCCCGTGGCGACGCACAGTGGTCTCGAATTTGAGCTCCATAGTCATAGAAACCCAATGTCTGAAATTTACTAAAAAAAATTGGAATGTGTGGTGTGGCGATTTTTTGTTTTGATTCGCGGGCGCACGATAGTGTTTGGAGCCAAGTTCAATTAAATATTGTCTTGCGTTTTATTTTAATAATAACATTTTTTTATATATTTCAAATTCGAATATTAGCTTCATTAGAGACACGGTAGTGTCTAAGCCAAGTTCCACAAAAAATACCCCTTTTGTTTTGTTCATTAAAATTATTTGTTCGTTTCCTATTTCTTATAATACTTGGCGCACGGCAGTGCACCTCACCAAGTTCGAAATTTTAAATAAAGTTTTATTTCGTTTATTATTTATTTGGTCGTTGGTTAATAGGGTGCACGGCAGTGTTCAAGCCAAGTTTATATGAAATACAATTAATAAAAATTCGGTTTAAATATTTTGCTTAATTTAAGACTTGTTAATTTTGTTGCACGGCAGTGCATATAGCCAAGTTCGTTCTTCAATAAATAAATTTATTTTGCGTTTTGTAATGCAACAATCTCCAGAGTATATTCGATTATTAATACATGTATATATATAGGAAAATGCTATATTTCTAGTGTTAATATGTAGTATGACCACCGAGAAGCACCCCTTTTATGCATATTACTTGTACACACACGATGTTTCACATCTGCTAGGCGTCCCATGACGGCTCACATTTTTTTTTATTTGTGGCTCTACTTTTGATTGTAAATTATATAGAATATTTGTTAAACAAAATTACCTACAGCTAAGTGGACGTTGATCAGCGTTAAGATCTTTAAGACAAGGAAGGCATTATTTTACACGGCGCCAAAGCAATGTGTCTCAGTTTTTAGAGTAAATATAGTAAAAATATTATATATGTTCGGTTTTGGTAAATTCGCATTCTAACATATTTTTATTTGCCCGTTGAATTTTCATAGGCGCTCTATGTAAAAAATACATTTTTAAGAGAAACATCATTATTCGTTGTACAATAACATTGTAATACTGTGATTATGGCATATAAGTATGTATACTGTATAGTATATTATATTCACATATTTTTCATTTGCAGTTATATTTTTATTTAGAAAAAAAATACTATGAAAAAATTTACTAGAAGTTTCAAACTATGAAAAAGTGGAAAATAATGGACTATGAAAAACTGCAAATGAAAGTTATTTCAATATAATATTCATGCTTATATGCCATAATCACAGTATTACAATGTTATTGTACAATGAATAATGACGTTTCTCCGGGGCCTGGGTTAATTTTGTATAGGATTTGGCGGATCTCCTTTGTATTTTAATCTGGACTTGCTGACAACTCTTCCCTCACAGGACTGGTTTGCTATTCTTTATTCGGTTTCGCTGCTTTATGGTCTCTATATCCTTGGCCCTCAAACTGCGGCCCGCGGCTGGTATCTGTGAGGCCCGCAGCCAGTATACTTATTTAAAGTGACCGCGACGGGATCGGAGGGGCGAAAGGGTAATTTGTGCAAAACAGGTACAGTAGGTATTGCATACGGACATTCATATAGTTAGCGAAGGCCCTGGTGCCCATGTAGGTACAAGAATTGACTGTCGGTAAAGTCGGTATGCGGACGATGATTTTACGTGGTAACTGGTAACGTCATTAATGAGATAATTCAATCCAATTATTATCACACCAGTCGATGGAGTGGAAGAAAGATAGATGAGCCACAAGCCGAACGTTCTATCGTTTGTTCTGCGCTCTCGCTTGCGCGCTCGGTTTAGGCGGAACGATACTCCTCGCCACATCAACTTTTAGCGCTGTACAAAGCCCAAGCCCGACCGTGTGTGGAGTACTGCAGTCACATTTGGGCTGGTGCTGCAAAATCACACCTATCGGCCTTAGATTCGATGGAGAGGCGTGCTTTGAGGCTCATTGGTGACCCCATGCTGGTTAAAACCAATCTACAAAGCCTCGAGCACAGGCGTAGAGTTGTCAGCCTCTCTGTCTTCTATAGGGTACATTTTGGAGATTGTGCGCAGGATTTGTTTGATATAATTCCCCCATCCCCGTTCTTCCATCGCACGACAGGACGCACGGCCGGTATCCATCCATACGATGTTAACATCCCGCCGGTCCGAACGTCGAGGTTCACCTCGTCTTTCGTTATACGTACCGCGAAGAATTGGAATAACTTGCCTGCGTCAGTGTTTCCGCATACATATGACGTGGGAGTCTTCAAGAGGAGAGTGAATAGGCTTTATCTAAGTTAGTGCGCTCATCACTATGGCTTCATCACCACTTACCATCAGGTGGGATCGTTGTCAAGGACTACCTTATAAGAAATTTAAAAAATTGATGTATTTCTTCTTTCTTATTTTTATTACGTCAGATAAATAAGATTACCTATAAGAATAAATTTAATAGTTATGGTCTTCGTCAATGTACCCATTTACACCGTAATAATTATTTTACATAGGTACCTACATGGCACAGGAATAATTAACCACTAAGATATTTTTTTTTTCTAATTTCAATGTACCTGCATAAATCATCTACTAATAATAATATCTCCGAGGACCAAATTATAGGAATGCCAGAATAGAATAACATATTTTATGTTGTTTCGGATGAATGTATACCTGCGGGTACATTTCCAATTCTTAGGTACTACGGTAATCATTGTTTTAATTAATTATTAAGTAAACGGTAATTAACTAATTACTCCGATTAGTTGAAATAATTTAATTTTTCACTCATGATAAATAATATTAGTATTGTTGGTAAAACGATACTTTAAAACTGAAAATTTTTCTATGAAGAACTTACATAATCTATCCGACCATCAGTATCTGTTTATTTCGGTTTCGGTTTAAAGATCTTTATTTATCATAAGATGTGTTACAAGTTCTACTTCCGGCACTCCGATATAACCCAACATTAATTATTAATTACAATAACTATATCATTGTGTGTATTATAATTCTGTGTATAATAATTTATACCTACGATTTATTAATAAATTCATTTATTGTTTGAGATTATATAAGTGTTATTGACTTCCGATTTAATTGTAAAGTGGGGTTGAGACTAGGATATAAATATGGCGGACTAAGGTAGTGCAGGGCATTAATTTTGTAACGGTTCTAAGGGGAAGTTCTGCCCGAATGTATACTTGTAAAGATAATTGGTAGTTAAATGTAATAATGTACAAAGTGTAGAGAATAATGTGTATATGCTGTAATAAACTACGTGAAAAGATGTTGCTGAAGTTTAATTTTGTGAAATAACTCATCGATAGGGAAGTTCATCGTCCTTGCTGCAGCCAGTGTGATAGCCATCATCACACCTCAGAAGTGGGTATATTTTCCTTTACAGCCCATATTATCTTGGTCAAAGGAACGGAGATTTTTTTTTGACACGCCATCCATATCTACCAAAGTACTCGCTGGCATGCGGCGGGGACTTCTTGTGATCGAAGGAACAAAGAAACGAACAGGTACGTCATATTCATTTTGTCTTAATCGAAGGAAGTGGTGTCTTTCTTAGGTTATAAAACCTTATGACAGTTCTTAAATATTGAATGTTTTGGTTAGTGGTTGCTGACCCGTTTCAGATTATTATTTCACAAAACTTTAAGATAAAATTACCTAACGATAGGTACCTATATCTACACGACAACACAAAGCACTTACACAATTGTTCGCAAACATAATACTCAACACATTATAATGAATACAGTATACATATTACCCGTAAAGATAATTTAAACATGATTCTCAATAATGTACTGACTTAATTGTCTTTTGAAATCTTTCCACTTTGTTATTTTTTTTTACAACTGAGGGTATTGTGTTGTAAAGTTGTGCTCCTTCAAAAGTAATTGTTTTTTTTTGCCGTAGTTTGTTCTTATTCGGGTAGAACTAAATAACTCAATATCACACAGAGATTAGTGCAACAGGCGGCCTTATCACTAAATAGCGATCTCTTCTAGACAACCTATTAAGCTGAATACATAAATAACTTTGGAAACAGGGTAGGGTGTACAATTGAGCTATAGAAATTTGTTTGTCAGCATTAGAACAGAATAGTATTTTCAAAAGTAAATGCAGAAAGGAAATAAATAACAAAATAACAATAAGACTGTGTGGTTAGAATAAAAACAATCGATTTAATAATATCAAGCCGTTATCTTGCATAATAAATAAATCTGTGTGACTACTATATAAAAAAGTGACTACATGGCAGATCTGTGTGACCACTATGAAAATTCTGTGCGTCTACTTGGCAGATTTTTACGGCTACTATAAAAATACTGTGTGTTTACATGGTGAATCTGTGTGGCTTGTATGAAAATGCTGTAGAACTGCATGGAAATCTATGTGGCTACTAAAGAAATGCTGTGTGTCCCCATAGTTAGGTTGTAGGACTATTGGCAGATCTGTGTGACTTCTATGAGAATTCTGTGCGTCTACTTGGCAAATTTGTATGGCTACTATGAAAATACTGTGTGCTTACATAGTGGATCTGTGTGGCTACTATGAAAATGCTGTAGAACTGCATGATAGATCAATGAGGTTACTAAAGAAATGCTGTGTGTCCCCACAACCAGGTTGTAGGGCTATTATGAAAAAGTAGTAAAACCTTTATCATGTTCCCAAAGGTACTCTGGAAGAAATCGCAATTTTGCTATAGCATTTTCTGCACAAGTAATATAAATTGAAATATTTTTATTCCAATTTGTTGTTATGGTGTGCAATAAATTGTAATAAATAAACCAATAAAAATAAAATGCGAAATAGATTAACCTAAGTAGGTATAAAGGAATTAAAAGAAACAAGCGCTCAATAGTAAGTTGCAATAAGTTTTTATTGAACATGCGATAATGTTTTTGTTTGTTATAATGATTTTGCGAATTAGATTGGACCTCTTTCAACATACATTCTGGTGTGACAACATACCTACATAATACACTTTTGACATAAACATGATCTGGTAACACGCTCAGGATTGACTGCAGCCAAATCCTCATTTACCGACTTGCTTTACAATAACATATACGCTGAGTATTGTAAATAAGTTATAGGTCAATATCATCACTGTTGTAGAGTGATATGTTTAACGTATCTATGTATTATACGTATGTATCTTATATTTAATATTTGGTATCTATTGACGACAGCTAGAGCATAGCTATAATAGCATAGCTATAGCCATGGCTAATTGACTCTTTCTCATGAAAGAGGGAATTTGACAAAATAGTCTATATTATTTATTGTTACATGGGTCATGAATACTTAATGAGTAATTCAAATCAAATAATTACGTAACAACGTGCTATGTGTGCCGAAATAAAATTAATAGACTGTATATTTCATGGTCTTAATTACAGTCACCATATTTATTGAAGGAAATTTTGGGTTCAATCCAATTATGCTCTTGATTTATTAATTTATGTATCGTTATTCACAATAATATACAATACGCAAACTCGAGCCACCTAATACATTTATTTTGTGATATACCTACCTACTTACATTACATTTTCAATTTATTGGTATATTACTTACAACGCATGTTAAAATTACTCAACACAATTATTTTCATCACGTATTCTCTTAAAATTATGCCAATTAATAATTTTGTCAAGTAAATACGTCAATTCGTTTCGTCATAATCATTCTGTAATAATGATTTACTAAGATATGATTATTACTCTATTTATTAAGAAATTTATATGAAATACACTTAATGCATTAGGACGTAGCACCTGTAATGTTAATGATAATAATTTGTAATAAATAAAAAGTAAGTAATTATATACGCAATTGAAGGTGTTACTTTATGTGTTAATGCTGTAAACATTATTTCAATAAAATAATTGCTTATGTTCCTATATTCATTCAAACATTATATTTACAACACAATGAAACAAAAATTTAAAACAAACAAGATTTATTTTAGCTTTATTTTCAATAGATATTAAGTACTGGTTATTTACTCCACTTATATCACCTTCTTATATTATTCATTTGTTAAGGTCCTTCAACAATATATTATTAGAATTTAATTTATAGGAGATTAAAACTTAGGTATTGATTATATTAGTGCAGTGTGATCATGTCCCTTACCTACAGCAGTACACATCACTCATTAGTCATAAATAAAATTATTACATGTATATAGAATAAATAGATGCTGCTATTTATGCTTATTAAACATACGTAAAACAAAAAAAAAACAAATAAATATAATATAATCAGTTCTTGACGATTTCATTATTACTATAAGACACGAAGGATAAAAAAATACTTCCTCATGGGCATTTATTAATCAATTATTACTTATCATAAGAGAAAAAAAAAAACCAACTCCAATTTTATAATTTTATTTGATAAGGCCTTTACGCCTTGTTATACCATTAAACTCCATAATTATATTTGCCATAGGATTATAGTATAAATATCTTTCACCAATCATCACATGACCAACCACACGTTCACATTTATTACACACACGTTAATATTTACTATTATTACTAGTTCACATATATAGTACAGCCATCGTATATAACGTCACAGATAATTATATTTTTTTGAAAATGTTTAAAAATATTTTGTATATGTTTGTGTCCTTGTATATGTTTGTGCCCTTTGACGTCCTAGTATTTATGAGAAAACGGAGTCGGTTCGCATAAGAGTTTGAATTTGCCTCTAAAATGGTCGCTCCCAGTTTTTAACCTACGTGTTAATTAAAACATTACATACTTTCGTCTGTAACAACAAGAATAAAACACTTATCATGTACCTATATGTACCATAATTTAAATAAAAAGAAAGCACTTCAACACACTTCAACATATTAATATTTATTTTGTAATCTGTAGTGTAAAGCGAATTATTTTTTGTTATTTATTTAGTTAATCTACCCTCAAAAGTTCGTGGAATTATTTCTGACTAATAACGAGAAACAAAAACCGCTCTCTTGATAAGTCCATGTCAGAAGAGTATATTTAAACATTTTTATTTTATGGTGTTCATTTATAATTGGTAATTGTGCCTGATTGCTGTATGTGTGTGTGATTGCTACTCTGATTCGTGACAAGCATAAGGAAAAATTTATTGATGAAATACAACCCTTTAGGTAGTGTTTATATCAAAATAATATGAACTAAATAATTATTATTACTCTTTGTGCGATCCAGATTACACAAAGGGAATTCAGCTGCTAAGTGCGCGCTCTCTATTCTGGTGCTTAATTCTTATACAATTACGAACTAGATTAACTGGGTTTAACTAATACTTACAGTATTTGTAATATATACTGTTTAAAGTCATACGTGGAAATAATAAGTTTTAGAAAAACAGGATAAATTGTAAACAATGTTAGATGGTGTGTAAATGAAATTAAGAGCTGTGTGAATGAACTGTGTGAATGAAATTAAAAGCTGTCTGAATAGAATTAAAAGCTGTTTGAATGGAATTAAAGGCTGTGTGAATGGAATTTAAACCTGTGTGAATGGAATTGAAAGCTATGTGAATTATATTAAAATCTGTGCGAATTAAATTGAAAGCTGTGTGAATCAATTAAAGCTGTCAAAATAAATCAAATTTGTGTAAGTTACATTAATAGCAATGGGATGAAATAAATAAATATAGTTTGACTTTCTATCCTGTACGTAATAAAACTATAACTGATCGGTGTTTGTACATGGCAACAAATTTAAAAATTCATAATATGAGGTCTTTATTTAATCAAGAGAACCCAAAACAATGTTTTACCATTTTGTCTATTTGTCTGTAGGTTTGTGCACATTAATCCTCTAGAATTGCTTCTCCGATTTGAATGCACCGTTAGACTGAAAAAAATTCAAGTTCTGTGTTGGAAGAAAATATGCAATTGAGAATACAAACGTCACCAAAGAAAAATAAATATTATTTTATTTAACTTTTATTGACAAAAAAAAGCCCGATTATTATTTAAAGATGTTCATTCTATCTCCATTAAATTTGCAGTAATTATAAGAACCAGTTACTCGTCCGGTGTTTCAATTTCAGGAGCCGCCGTAGACCGGTGACAAATCGGGACGCGAGCATGATGACCTAATGATGACCGCCGTGAGACACGACAGCTGCAGGATGGCCGAGTGTTACAAGTTCTACTTCCGGCACTCCGATATAACCCAACATTAATTATTAATTACAATAACTATATCATTGTGTGTATTATAATTCTGTGTATAATAATTTATACCTACGATTTATTAATAAATTCATTTATTGTTTGAGATTATATAAGTGTTATTGACTTCCGATTTAATTGTAAAGTGGGGTTGAGACTAGGATATAAATATGGCGGACTAAGGTAGTGCAGGGCATTAATTTTGTAACGGTTCTAAGGGGAAGTTCTGCCCGAATGTATACTTGTAAAGATAATTGGTAGTTAAATGTAATAATGTACAAAGTGTAGAGAATAATGTGTATATGCTGTAATAAACTACGTGAAAAGATGTTGCTGAAGTTTAATTTTGTGAAATAACTCATCGATAGGGAAGTTCATCGTCCTTGCTGCAGCCAGTGTGATAGCCATCATCACAGATGTTTACATCACTTAGAATGAGAAACTTAAAACTACAACATGGATAAATTTTATGTCCGGTGTGCATTATTGCGTGTACGTGTGTGTGTATGTGTGTGCGTGTGTGTGTGTGTGTGTGTGTGTGTGTGTGTGTGTGTGTGTATGTGTGTGTGTGTGTGTGTGTGTTTGGGTGTGGGTGTGTGTCTGTGTTTGTATGCGTGTGTGTGTGTGTGTGAGTGTGTGTGTGTGTTCATGCATATTTAGCGTAGTTGTGTTGTGAAGTGTATTTTCATAAGGTATGTACATTTTTATTTACGAGTACGTAAGTATTTCGTCCTTTTTAGGGTTCCGTATCCAAAGGGTAAAACGGGACCCTATTACTGAGACTTCGCTGTCCGTCCGTCCGTCCGTCCGTCTGTCACCAGGCTGTATCTCATGAACCGTTATAGTTACACAGTTGAAATTTTCACAGATGATGTATTTCTGTTGCCGCTACAACAACAAATACTAAAACACTGAATAAAATAAATATTTAAGTGGGCGCCAGTATTTTTGACGTAAGTTTAGTTACCATTCGGTCCAAGAGATGGCGTTGTGCGTAATATGTGGCTACAATAAAACAAATATTAAAGTAAGGCTTTCATACAACAGACCAGATTTTTTTGGCGTTTTTATACATAATGGTACGGAACCCTTCGCGCACGAGTCCGACTTGCACTTGGCCGGTTTTTTACTTTGTTTTTTTTTTCAATGACAATGAGGAGACTCGTTTGGAAATTATATTTAGTACACTTTCGACGCTACCTGGCGCCATTCTTATAATCTTTTAAGCCAATATCACTACATATATGTAATATCAAAAAATAAAAAGAGTTAATTTTAACCTTTACTATTTTACTAGGTGGTAGAGCCTAGTGGTTCGCCCGGGGTAGTACCACCGCCCGCCAAGGTACTCAGTACCATTCCTACCGTCATAATAATTGTTTTTAAGAGCAATTGTGTCCCGGATAGGAAGGTGTGGAGCCGGTTCACTTTTTTAGAGGCGACCATCTCAGTCCTCAGGGGTAGCAACGCATCTGTGACCGAATTGGAACAAGACTCACACTAATCATTACTAACTGGACAATACTAATATTAAATAACAGGACTAACTATCACTAACAGTCCCTGTCCTCACACTTATTAACAAACTAACCAACTAACATTCTAACACCATAATCTACTAATTGGACTAACCACCCTAGTCCCTAAATTTGGGTCTTGTTCTAAGTCGGTCACAATTGCCATGGGCGGCAGCGGAAGGGTGGTGCTGCATGCTTGTTTGCTACCTTAATTCAATAAAAAAAAAACATTAAAAAAATACTAACAGGTAGCAAGAACGCAACACACACAAAACGCTACCAATTTTGGCTGTACTCGTAGGTACTTCGTTTCGGAGAGGTGCCTTTAAAGCTAACTATTATTTCACCCAAACATTGAAAGTTACAGAGTATAAAATGTGAAAGTAACTCTGTTCCTCTGTCTACCACCTTTTCTAACGCTTCATTCTCATATTAACCAATGTGACTTCTACCCATTAATGGCTCACTACTAAGCACGGGTTTTATCAATAGGGAGGCCTAGAGCATACTTCACTTCGCGGATCTTGATCAAAAGTTTTATTTTGCCGCCTACAGGCCTCCGACATGGCTGATCGACTGCTATCTAACGAAAACAAACAGGACGATCAGGGATCCTTTCTTACTGCTACTCCGTTCCTTAGGAATTCGGCACGATAATGGTATCCACAATTCCACATACCCAGAGCATAGTGGTGCATATCTAGTTATCGGCCAATTTAGGTACTGGTCTGTAAGCAGCTTTGTAAAGCTAAAATTTAGTTTGTAAGAGAATCTTTGTTGGTTCACGGCCAAAATAAACTCAGTCACCTGTGCTTCCGCTTTTCAAAATTTATCCTTGGAACATACCTACCCCCTGTTAGGTATTAATTGTTTGGAGTTGAGGACTCCTCGAACTCAAATTTTTGGCGATTTCTTTTGGCTACTGCAAGAAACTTGGGATCCTTGCAAAGATGCGGCGCTATTTCACATCAGGCTAACTCCTAACCTGGTCTAAAGGTCTAAAGACCAGATTCAGCCTTATATGAAGGTAGTGTTTTCACATTTGGAAAGGTGCAGCCAAATGTCGTCTTTCATCTTATATTCGATGGAAAGGCATGTAGGAAGCTTATTATTGACCCAGATTTTATTGAAACTAATCTGCAGTCTTGAGCTCGGAGAGAGAGTCTCAAGGCTTAGACAAAGCTAGCGTCTCGATTTTCTAACTTTTGATATATTTTGGAGTATGCGTAGGAATTGCACGATTTGATTCTCATGTACCTACTCCCTCATGTACTTACAATGTTCCTTATTGTAGAATGATAATCCATCTCTACGTTTTTAATAACTACTCAGGACATATAATTCGGTCCGCCTCGTCGTTTTTGAAGAAAATCATGAAGAATCATAAATATCATCTTTAAACATTATCTATACTTTCACAAAAGGAGGGACCGATTTTTATTAAACAATAACTTATTTATGTGGAAGCAAAATAGTAAATTAGGTTTTCATTTTCATTTCTTTTGTTTTTTTAAGCTTACATAGATTATAGCAAATAGGACGAAGGATTTTCCTGGTATCAACATAATTTTGATACAAGCCTAAAAGATAGAATCATAACCCTTAATAGATAAGAAATAAACACAAGTTTGGCGATTCCCATTACCTATACATACATATATGAGAGCATTATCTACAATTAAGGAAGTAAACCTGCAGGCAGCACTACCCTTCCACTGTCACCCATGATAACTAAGACCGACTCAGAATAAGACTCAATTTAGGGACTATGATGGTAAGCCAATTATTAGCAGGTAGTGTTAGAATGTTAGTTGCATTGTTTGTTAATGTGTGAGGACATAGAAAGGGATTATAAGTAGATCATCAGTTACTCGTATTAATTATTTATTAATTATTATAGGCCAGTTAGTGAGTCTAGCCCTAATGCGATCACAGGTCCTCTTGAGGACTGAGATAGTCGCCTCTAAAAAAATACAACCAGCTACACACTTTTCTAAACGGACCACAATAGAGATAACTCAAAAAGTACTAATGAGATGTCGCTCAAATTTATACGGTGGTCCGATATAAAAAGCATCATAAATACCAGCTTTCGAATATAAAAAAATAAATATGCTGAACTCGGTTAGTAACCTCATAAACAGTCAACAATCCCCGCTTGGTTGTGTTAATTCAGGGATTATGAAGTTAAAACCTACCTCAGGTACCTACTGGTGACGGTACCTTTTTTAAGTAAATAAGTAGAACTTCGTGTATCACATGTATTTAAATTGAATTGATGGTTAATTCGTCTCTTTTTCAGTAATAATTTATACAAGTACCTACGTAACTGCCTTTACATCACTTCAGAAAAGTTGTAAGTGTTAGGACAGAATTTTTGATATTGTTATTTTTAGGGTTCCGTAACCAAATGGCAAAAAACGGAACTCCTATAGATTCGTCATGTCTGTCTGTCTGTCCGTCCGTATGTCACAATCACTTTTTTCTGAAACTATAAGAACTATATTTTTGAAACTTGGTAACTAGATGTATTCTGTGAACCGCTTTAATTTACATGGAGATAAAAATAGAGCATGTTTTTATGTTGGCTTTTAAAATGGAAATTTAAAAAATGGTCGGTACTTTTCAGGAAATCTTACCTAAAATAAGTACCTATACAAAGACAAAACTTCATTTTGTTCTTGACATAATTTTGTACATAAAATTCATAATGGGTGTCGTTAAATCAAATATATAATATTTACTTACAAAGGTTAATAATAACCAAAACACTACAAAAAGAGTACTTTCTGTTAGTCTTAAAAATAAAACGCTTAAAAGATATAATATTATGTTCTTATATGATGCTACGTTGAAAAGAAGCAGTTGCGTTTTCCATTTCCAACTGTAGAATTATGAATATTAATCAAAATGTGTATTATTCGGTAGGTATAACCGAAGACCATTTCTACGCCATAATAATTGATTTAACAGCAATTATTCCGAATAGAGAGATGTGGAGCCGGTTGCACTTGCTTAGAGGTGGCGATCTCAGTCCTTATGGTACGGGAGCCGACGATGCTAAATGTGTACTTACTCGAGCGTCATAGAGACCTATTTAATTGGGTTGCAAAGGTTAGATGATAAGGAGAAAAAAATGTTATATAATGTATACCTTTTCATCGGTGGGGGAAGCGGCTATAGATCTTTAAATATGTAAAAAAAACTGCCGCATGGACATACTCGAGCGCGTCAGATATTGATACCATCAATGGCCTACGTATTTTTAATAATGTATGTATGTTAATCTGACCGTTTGCATGGTGGGGGTGATCGTACGTAAGGGTTGAAAATGAAAAAAAAAAATTTAATCGAGCGCGTCAGATTTTCTAAGGGGGTGTTAAGTGCACCAAAAAAAAGCTCAAATTCAATAATCTGACGATTTGGATGTGACCCAAACTCGCAGCCATTACCTATACTAATATGCAAAAAAAATCACCATTTTGAAATACTCAAGCGCGTCAGATTAAGATATATATGGTTCATCTTTATGTCCTAGACTTGCTGTCTCTTAATCTGACGATTATCTAGAGGAAAAAAAAATTAAATCATTGAACTTCATTTATAGAAAAGCTCAGGAAATAGCATGCAAATAAAAAAGTGTATGTTTTTAAGTAGAATACTTGTATTTACATAATATAAGGGCCATAATATCAATCATAGTTTAAACTATGCTTCAGAGTTTAGTCACGAATTATTTCTTAAGATCAACGGTCAAGTCCAGTTTAAACTATTTAAACTCTCCCGAAGGTTGGTTAAAAACCTCCTTGTGAGATTAACCTTTCGTTTTGGACGTTTCTTCAAGATAGTTTTTGAGTTATTCATAATAATGTGTATTGGATTTATGGTAGTTGCCTCATAACTTTTGACTGGGTGTTCCGATTTTTATAATTCTATTTTTATTCGGAAGCTGGTGCGTGTCTTGTGATACAGTATAAATTTGAGCGACCTCTAATGGGCAGTTTTTGAGTTATTTTTAATAATGTGTGTTTATGGTCGCTACCTCATAACTTTTTACTGAGAATTTAAATTTTCATCCTTCCATCCTTTTATTTAATCGAAAGCTCGTCGTATGTTTTCGTATAAATTTGAGCGAAATCTGACGGGTACTTTTTGATTTATCTGTACTTATCGATTTTGAACATTAAACTTTAATGACGAATTTTTGTTATTTCGGCTCTTATAAATCGTCAGATTATATATTTTTCGTCATCCTTGAATCATTTCCTTCAAAATGAAATAAAAATTTGCCACGCTCGAGACTGTCAAGATGGCGTTTTTTTTTAACAACTTTGTAGCCCTCCCCTTTCATTGCGTCATTCTCAAATTGTCAGATTAGTGGAATATACACTTTTTAGCATGTAATTAACTCATCCTACCTTAATCTGACGCGCTCGAGAATGTCTGATGATCAATTTTTTTTTACTAATCTGACACTTTATTCTTGAGGCGCGGCCTTATATGTGGGGCTCATATTTGGTGGAGGTACTTAACTGGGTGCCAGGTACCTCCTGTACCTTAATCTGACGCGCTCGAGTAAATCCAAGAATCCCCTCTTGGGCTCCCCAGCTATTAGGGGTAGCCTCGCATCTATGACCGAAGTATAACGAGACTCATATGTAGGTACTCATTCTAACAATTACTAACTGGACTATTACTAACATCAACTAGCAGTAGGTACTAACAACTTATTAACAAACTAATCAACTAAAATTCTGACACCATATTCTGTTAACTGAACTAACTATCCTAGTCCTTACAATTGAATCTTGTTCTAGGTTTATCGCAGTTATCATAGGCGGCAGCGGAAGGGTGGTATTGCGTGCTATATAGTAAGTTTATTCCATAAAAAAGGGAGGATCTGCATTATTTCTCACTATAAAAAACGTTTAACGATCTTTTATAGAAGAACAGTGGAAGATAGGTAGCCGCTTTATAGGCAGGTACATGATCCAGAGCTTGCAGCAAAAGGGAGAACCAACCACCAAAGCCTTATCAACTTTCAGCGGCACTTGCAACAGGAGAAATCCACCTAACTCAAGTTAGATAGAGCTCCTGAGATCCCATCTATAAAAGTAGTATTGCCTCACATTGCTTAATTTAAAAGTTTAAGGCCCACTATCATTTTCCGGATAGATTTGTACTTCATTGGCATTCGTTTTCCAAGTTTCATTAAGTGTTATAATGCCAAGAAAATATAATGCAATTGTTTATTTAATAAGTTTTATTAGATCCGTAAAAGAAAATATTATGTTTTATGTATTAAGACTATTTAGTCGCGATACTACGGAGAGCGTAGCCCCGTAGGTTGCTACGGTTACACAGCTTGCTACGGTTGCTACGGTTGTAAAACGCCTTGAACGCAACTACCCTACATTATACAAGTAAAATGTTGTACGTCAATTTTGTCGCCATACCCATGTGTTATTATTTTTTAGGAAGGAAATAAATCATTAACGAAAAAAGATGAAGAAGAGAAATTACAAACGACTGGTAGGTTTCGTTAATTAGATTGATTGATTAAGTAACATTTTCAAGACTCATAAATGTTTTATCAATATAAATACGTATAATGTATATGAATGTGTGTCAAAATTTCGATATAATTATGACAACTACCTTTTAAGGAGCTCATTTCGATTATTCAACTTAACATTGTATCAGCTGACTGGATAAACAGACAGCGTAGATCGTACTTACGTTGTAAATTCATGGCCGGAGGAAATATGTGGTGGTTTCTCATGGCGGCGTCCTGCGGGCGCGCGCACTGCGGCGGCGGCGGCTGGTAGCGCATGCCCTGGTAGCGGTAGGCCGCCTGCGACATCTGGCCGCACGACGCCAGCTCGCCCCACGACAGCTCGCCGCCGCCCGAGCCCAGGCAGCCACCCTCGAACCCGCCGCCGGCGCCGCTCAGGTACCCGTACTCCATGCTCGATACCGCGGCTATCTAACCGACTCACTACCTGTCATGGGACGATTGTCCTCGTGTAATATTTTTCGAAAAATCGTCCACGGATCGCGGGTCGCGCCGCACCGCGCCGCGCGGCGCGTGCGTCTCCTGCCGAAGGCCGCCGCACGAGGCTCACAGCCGCATAATTAGATGAACCGCGAGTATATCGAATTATGCCGATTACAGACGGTATCGGATCGCAGCGATAGTTTTTGCCGGCGTGGAGGACCGCGCGCTCGCCCCACTCGAAATCGAATGATAAGCCTAATTCAATAAGGGCTGCCTCGAGGACGGGGCGGGGCGCGCACCCCCGGGCCCAGGCCAATGGCCGCGCCGGACGGCCGCGCCGCGCCGCCCCATTGGCCGCGCGCACCCCCTCCCTGCTTCGCTCGAGGGTGCGTGTCACGACACTTGTCTACTTTTCTTTTCGCCGACAGTTCCTTTGTCATTGAGAAAAATAAAAAAGTTGTAATTAACGATCCAGGTAGGTACTACTTAATGAATGGCTGTTGATGTTTGATTGGAGTTATCTTTGCACTCAAATTGCATCCAACTTAAATACTTGGAATTACTTTACCGTAAGTACTTAAATTCATAAAATGTTCCAAAAGATAATAAACGTGACCTTCGCAAAACTTTCTTATAAATAAAGATATACTTGTTTACAGGCAGACGAGAAAATGTTAAGAGTGTAAAGAAAACAAACATTGATAAGAGGGTGTATTGCAACGAGCGCAGACTGGCAGGCGAAGGGCGCGTGAGAAAATGAGCCGTATAATATTCACAATATTGGAGGAAGCCGCGCGGTCCCGCGGGAGGCCACATCGCGACGTCACACGACTTTAACCCTGCCAAATTATTTATTACTTACATTAAACCAAATTAAAAAATAAACAATCATATATATATTATTATATCAGAACTTAGTTACTCTAATACTCTAATACAAGTTATTTAACCCACGTTTAACTAATATTCGCTAAACTTTGAACGAAATAAATGTAGACCTCAAAGCAACTATAACTTTGAGGTCTACATTTATTTCGTTCAAAGTTTAGCGAATATTAGTTAAACGTGGGTTAAATAACTTGTCACTAGGTACTGATACGGGAATAAACCATTAGATACAGTTGAGACATTGGAAAACTGTACCTATTACTGAAAATACATAGAAAACAAATATACTCTACTCAATGTATTAGTAAATAATTAATGCAAGTAATTTATCAACATTATGTAAACTTTGCCCACATGGTGAAAATATTGGATTTTATTATGCCGCTTACAAAAGATCTACTAATAAAAAGCAATTATGTCTATTTCAATATTTTGAAAAGCTTACATTACTTTCAAAGATAAGACGATATGAGGTAATTTCCAATTTACAGATTACATTGTGAATGAAAATTATTTATCTTCATAAGCTACAAAAAATGTAGTTTAATTTAAACCATCAAGGAAAACCTACGAAAACAAAGTAGGATTGCAAGAATTCAAGAATTTCTTATGATGTTAGAACTATTGACACAAAAAATATTAACGTATTTTCTATTTACGTGTTTAATACGTCTCCCATTAAAAAGACGGAACAAATAGTTCTTAATGTAATGCAACCTGATATCGTCCAGTCAACCTTAGTCATGCAACCATGTCAAGAGCTGAACACATTATGTTGAAGTAATATAAAACCTTAATTCCCAATATTAGAGAACCCCATATCCCAGTTGGTAGTAGTTTAGTTCCCGGCCGAGGTAGATATTTTGATAACGAATGAATATTTGTTTTCAGGTTATGGGTGTTAGATATATTAATATTTGATGTTAGGTATTTGTTTGTCCGTGTCACTTGCGGCACAGAGAATCCTGATGCGGGTGTAGGTATAAGTGTTTTTATCGAAGTGTTATAAAAAAATTTAGTACTGAAGTGATTTGTGCCGTGGCTTATCCGTGTGAAAGTAATTCGTACGATATTCTCAACAGGGTAGCGGCACCCAGATCCCGCGGGACCAGCGTGGGCTACTGCCTCGTAATGCCGATGTCACGCGGCTGCTACTATATTTATTTATTATTAATATTTCATTTGCTGTTCTTTTATGGGGTCCCCATATAAAAATGGAATTATTAAAGAAATTAAAAAAGAATCACACATTTTTAGGAAGTAGATATTGCTATAAGTAGTTCACAGGAATTCCATAGCATCGCGACTAGAAGGAGGTATTTAAAGTAAACTTATTAACGTGGAAATCTTTGCATCTCCCACGATTTCGAATAGGAATAATGTAATCTCCAGAAATAAATAATATTTTGTGGTATTCGAATTAACGATTATAATGAATACCTAATATAATTTTATCTATACAAACTTCTCATGGAGGAAGGGTTATTACGATTTTTAAAGATTCATAATTTACCTTAGCAGTTTTTGGCCTAAATTACTGATCCTAGTGTCATATCGGCAAAGCATGGTATCTAGAGGCGAGAGAAGACTGCCCCTGCATGACTTGGTGGTAGAGCTTTTTTAGCAGACTTAAAAAAAGGCGGAAGTCCTATGTTCGACGCCTATTATTTTTATGTATATCCAGATATTTTTGGATTATAATTATCTGATATTTAATCAGTAATCAATACAGATGTTACAGGTGTTATTAGTTTTCTCATAGAGTTGCCTTGTTAACTATCACTCGAACTAAACTGACTCTACTATTACCACGTTCTGGCCAAGAATTAGTTCTGAGCTAGTAGATACATCTTCCTTTATTTTTATCTCCTCTGTTGTCTTCTCTTCGTCACCACTAGGAATTGATGTTATCGACAAGACGTCTATAGTCTACTGTGACTACTTCTCATTACTTATTATGCTGTTCTGTTACTGACTGACTGACAGACAACACACAGTCGAAAGTACTGAACACAGGTCCTTTCTTTCCTTAGGTAGTATAGGGGAACATTAAGAAATGATTCATTGAAATTCCTCCTCTAAAGGAACAAAAAGGAGGATAAACTGAAATCAATCTACGCGGGCAAAGCCTTGGTAGAAAATGGCAATACATTAAAATATTTCTTATCGATAGGTAACAATACCAGATTTCACCGTATTTACCTCTACCAAGCGTTTATCTTTTGTTTTTACTTTTATTTGTTTGAACATTAATACCTATTGTGTTAGTAAAAACAGAAACGAGCTACAAACAATCTTGAAACAGTCTACGACATTGTGTCTCCGTAAAATATGCGATCACTTAGCGACCTCCAATCAAACAACAAAGCTGCGTAGCTCTTTCGCTCCCGACTAGATTTTCCTTACTTTTCCTTTCGTAAACATTGTATGAGTTTGTAAAAGCGTTTTGTTTGTTATATTTTGAATCATTAAAACTTACTGATACCTACCTGAAAGGACAAAAATGAAAATTTAGCTGTGATCGCTACTTCGTTCATATGGGAGTTATTCCAGCATAAATTTTTATCACGACGTGTTGATTCCAGGCGACTTTTTGTTAAACGGTACATGTATATTGTCCCAGACCAGTCTAGGTAGCATCGCCCAGGTCTCTTTTGTCGCACTTATAAACAAATTATTAGGTATATTAGATCGTTTAAAGAAGAACTCTCCTTTAGTTAACAAACGTCTAGTTCACAGCGACTACCGCATCTTGTGTTACGAATGAGGGTAGGAACGAATGAGCAGTAATCAGTCACTGATCAGTCAACTGATCTATTAGCAGTTTTTATGCTTAATGTCTCGCTATAAAACAACTAACTCAAAAAACTACACATAACTCAAAAAACTACACGCCAGAAGTTGCATAAAATTAGGTATATCGGACCAGACAACAAGCACTAAGTACCTTTCTAATAAAAAAAAATCAAAATTGGTTCACCCAGTACAAAGTTATGAGGTATTACCCTCAAAAAAATACAGTCGTATTGAAAACCTCCTTTTTTGAAAGAGGTTGAAAAAGCCTATTGCTTAATTGCTGGGTCATCACTAACGTTAATAGTGTTGACTTGTTTACGGCACAAAAAAGTCAAGTGTCAATCAGAGCGCTAACACAATTACTGCGTAATGGGATGCAGCGGCAAGTTGCAGCAGCGCCTAATCTGATAATGCGGCGGTTATGGCGGATGCGTGCGTCTTACCCTCGCTAATTCGATTTACTCCCCGGACCACATGCCGAGCGCTCGCAACCGTCTAACGCGTCCGTTGTTTTTAATTAACGTATTGGTACTAAACGTCAAACTTTATGATGCCTTAGTTCGTAGAACAATGTTCATCATTACCTCGCTAGATGAAAATTTTGTGACAGAAACTTAATAACATAAGATTTCTTTACATTCTACTATCGAGTAGTTCATGTGGCTTTATCAACGTCTAAAAATTTCGTAAACATTTCAAATATCTACTTCATTAAGTACCAACTGGAGACGCTACTTCGTTCGCGTGGAGCTATTAGGTAGGTAGTAATTTCAGATCATCGATTTTAGTATCTCTTTATCTCAACAGAACATGAGACAACATTTTTTGCTAGAGCGCCATTTTTTATTCTTATTGTTAAGCTGGTCCACTGTGGCCTACTTATAACAAAAAAAGTTTCATTCAAAGCCGTTTTCAGTAGTTTCAGTTCCAGACATTAGTTGGTACAAACAGACAACGTTGTTTTAGATTCGTATTCTATTAGGTACCTAGGTAGGTACTGTTTCTTAAACCCCCCTCAATTATTTTTTGTAGTTATGTTCAATGTAGAAACACAACTTTTTTACAGTTTTATTATGAGTATAGATTAAATTTACGTCGTAATTTTATATCCTAATACGAGTACCACCGAGCCGTACGTAAACATAACCGTCGATGAGACCCGAACGCTCATGTCTCTGTTCGGTCACGAAGGTTTATCTACAATTTTCCTATTTGCGCTCTAAAGTCCGATACTACACCGAATGGGGAGCAAACAGACCGCGTGCAAGGGGCGGTGGGGGTATCCGGGGACCTCGGCAAACCCAGGCGTATGAAAAAGCCAAGCGAGGAGTCGAGCGCTCGGGGCGTCGGGTGCAAACACTGCAAACACACCGTCTCCGGGGAGCCGCTCATTAGTTGTTCAAACACGCCGGCGGCGGCGGCCACTTTGACAAGCAGCGCGGCAGGACCTGCCTCCGTCCTCAGTCCTCCCGATCTTCCCCTTCAACGATCTAAGGCTAACTATAAAGAGCTATCGAACTGCAGAGCTAGGGTGAATGTACCTGTCCTGGAATTTTATAAATAATTTTTAAGAATAAAATAATGTCATAATTCTTTCCTAAGTTACACTTATCTTAGTTATGCGTTGAAGTTATATGTAGAGCAAGTATTTATATTTTATTAAGATACGGGTAGGTACATGCGACTGGTTCTATGTGAGCATACAAAATACATGTCGCGTGTAAGCCGCATCATAACAATAAAAATTATGATCCAATCACGCGGCCGCTAGTAAGTACGAGATATTATATTGCACAATATTAAGTAGTATAATGCTCGACGTGATATATGTAAAGTATTTGTATAGAATATTAATTCCTGGTTTTTCACCAAACCTCACAAGTAATACAAAATTTCAAACTTTCAAATTTTCAAACTTTTTAGATCAAAATAATATCAAACAGATATCAGACTATCAGATAGACATGAAAGCATGAAAGCGTTCCAAATTCCTTAAAAGGTCATTTTTCATCGAAGTTTATGAGTGGGTTTTAATAATACAAGATTTTTCAATAAACATATATCTTAATTATAGTATCTATACTTTTACATATCTACCCATTATTTACGTATACAAAAATAATTATTATTAATTTTCGTATATAATTTGAGGTTAGTCACCTTATTTATATACAAACTTAGTTTTATTTCGACGTGATTTGAGTATCGTAAAGTTCGTATGTAGTGCGAGCCCGATTAATTGTATTTTCATAAATGTTTACCGTTCACTATTTAGACACTTATTAAACACTACCTGAGCTCGGATCATGGATCTAAATAATTGAGTTTGGGTAACTAGGTACCTACCTACTACACTACCTACCTACTACTTGGCCAGTATAGTAAGGACATCAATAAATCAATAATATCACTGATAACTTGCCAGTGAGAATTTCATAAAGACTAACCCTCTTAAACTGGTATTAGCTAGTTGGGCAGCAAAAGCTCTACCGGCATGCATTAGTACCTACGTGTGGGTAATAAAGTGAAAGTTTTTCAGCAGGTTGCACCACGAGCGGACTTTGGTAAAAGAGTAAAGGTAAAAAAGATGTAAGAATGCACTACAGTGTATGAAATCCACCTAGCTCCCGGGCCGGGAGTTCTGGTATGTTGCAGTCGTAGCCTAGTTGTCTGAACATTGATCTCTCGTATTAGAGAGTTTAGATCGAACCTATCACATATCTAATTTACAGTTACGTGTGTTTTTGGATTTAATTATAATTTGTCTAGATAGAAAATATCGTAAGGAACTTAAAATTTCTATAATTTAGGTACTTCAAATTGTATGTTTGAAGTTTGCATGATATAAGCTGTGATTCAAATTATTTTTATTTTCTTTGCATGAAAATTCTATTTTTGGTTTCACCTACCTAACGCCCTTAAACTTGTCGGAACAATCTAATTTAATCAAATTCTACCATTAGCAGTTTCAAAACAAAAAACTTTCTAAATAATTAATACCCACAATACCAAGTAAAATAAACATGACTCTACCACAGAACAGAGAACCTTAAATCAACTTAGTGTCTTCCATGAACATGCTTGTTATGAGCAATTATTATCATACTTATTAAATAGTTAGTACCTTGCATCTACCTACAATTACAAGTAAAAACAAAAAACCCTTCCATCTCTGTCTTGCGTTCCTCACTAACAACCTAACACGCTGCCGCGCTGTCTTTGTCAAGAATAGTGTCCTTTTTTATTCATATTGATATATTAATGTTTAAAACAAGTGTTCCCTGTAGCGATATCGCAATCATGGCGATGGTAGCAGTCATCAATCACCGGCTCAGGTGCAGCCGCCCCCGCCCACCAACCTGACGACTGACGACCATGTAATACAGATTATGTGAAACAATCACCTATTAATAACAACATTAAACTAAAACTATTAGCTGTACCAAGTAATTGGAAACGTTTAGGTAGGTGCTACTAATTAAGAATTTACGAATTAAATCAATTATCGCAAATAACAATATTTTAAAGAGCTTTATTGCTCAAATAGCTGTTTTTTTAAAGATGCGACAAAAGCCGACCCTTTAAAATCATTCATTTGCGAATTTATGGAATTATAAGGTAGGTAGATAGTCAATGACAACTGTGACCGACATAGAATAAGACTCAAATCGAGGCTACAATGATTTATTAATTAAAGAATGTCAAAAGCATGGACGTATGTAGGTATTATGTGGTCAAAAGTCAACAAGTAGGTAAGTAAACGGTCTCAAGACGTTAGTTGCTTACTTAGTTGGCTAGTCGATAGACTAGGACTGGAGCAGGGACTGTTAGTGATTGTTAGTTTAGTTTTTTAGTAATATTTAGTCCAATTATTAGAAACTTTAGTGAGATAATGTTGTTAGGAAGAGTCATGTTCTCATACAATCACAGGTGACGCTACCCTTGTGAAGTAGAGAGTAGTACCATGAGCAGTAGTAGTAGTAGTATGAGTAGTACCTTGAGCAGGAGATTACTTGTTGGCTTATTAAGGTAATAATAAAGACAATAAAAAAGATTTCCTTAAGAGTTTCTTTCGCCGATTCTTCTCCAGTGTACAGCTCCTTTCCAAAATACAGCTTCCCAAAACGGTAATGCAAGAAAAATAAGGATCAGTGATACCTGTAATGGTCTAAGATCCGAATCTAAGTCGACATTCACCGGCTTGATAATAGAATCAAACTTATTTTATAATAAATTTCGTATCTTAGAAAATATATTAAAAATGGGTTGACAACAAAAATCCTGGACAGAATATTTTTAATTATTTTTTAAAAAATAATTTTTCAAAAATATTGCATGATGAAGATAATAATAAAATTTTATACTGGACTTAAAGTATAGAACATATAGAATGTGCAGACTATTATCAAATCGAGTGACAAGTAACTAGTATTGACATACCTGTTTATACCTGTCTACCCAGTAGTTCGTCCAGGTAAATAATAGTCTACCCTACGTCTGCACATTCTATATGTTCTATACTTTAAGTCCAGTATAAAACTTTATTATTATCTTCATCATGCAACATTTTTTATGAAAAATATTTTTTTTTTAAATAATTAAAAATATTCTGTCCAGGATTTTTGTTGTCAACCCATTTTTAATATATTTTCTAATATACGAAAGGAGATGGTCCATTTTGGGCCTGATCTTGTACATTAAACCATGAAAAACCAAAAAATACAGAAAGCTCATTAAAAATATAATAAATTCACAAATCGCAATAAATGACTTGCTAAAATAAAATTAATTTCGAGTTATTCGGTAGGTACTACTTGCAACACTTGCAAGATGGCGTCCTTCACTCTGAGTTCGAGCCATTGTTCAAGCATAGAGAAGGCATATTGACAGATAACGTCATACGTCAAAAATTATGAATCCTCTGGTCTGCTGCCCGCCATTATGTAGAATAATTGCGTCACGTGGAGTTAATAAATATTTTTTGCACCGAAATAAAGATGAGTTCGTGGATTTGATTAGTCAAAAATTGTTTATTTTTCTTTTTTATTTTATTTTATCATTGGTACAAAAACCAGGCCCAGACTCCATACAATTTTGGACCGTCTCCTTTATTATAAAATAAGTTTGATTCTATTATCAACCCGGTGAATGTCGATATATATATCTCGGAGCCAGGGTCAGAGCGGTTATTATACTTTGGGTTATACGTGACTGGGGATAAGAAATAATAGTCTGTACACTGAGTTTAAACGTCTATTCCAACACTTCAATACAGTTATCACCAAAATTAATTTAGATTACATTAAATTAAACTTAGAAATAAAGCTGACGACAAAATAATAGCAAAGTGGCAAAGGATCAGCACGATTAATTCAAATTTAACTTGGAAACGCGGCAAGTTTGGTATGGCAGTGGGTTCGACACGTCCGCTCGGTCTAAGCGCTCAATTCAGAATGATCATGACAGCTATGGTTCTCTACGACGCCATCTCTACCCCCACTCCATACCAACCATGCCCAAACAATAACTGTTTCGTTTCCAGAAGTAGCTCCGGCCATCATTCATAGATGGCGGTAGGTTCCTAAAACTAGTTCCATCGATTACTCATAGGTGGCGTTACTAGATCAGCGTAGGACTTTGGTCTCGCTCCTACACGGCCAATCTGACGTGCACACGTCCTCGTGTGATTCCTTTTTAATTAAGTTACAACAAAGCTCTAAAGTTTCTTTTATTCAGCAAAAGTTTTTCGTTACTAATGAGACTACCTTTTAATTAAGGTCACACAATAGTTATGGTCAAACGGAATAGTAATGGTCACACAGAATAGTAATGGTCACACAGAATAGTTATTGCCACACAGGCGAATCATTGCCATACGGGCGAAACATTGCGTCACAGGATAGTCATTGCGTCACAGGATAGTCATTGCGTCACAGGATAGTCATTGCGTCACAGGATAGTCATTGCGTCACAGGAGAGTCATTGCCACACAGGCTAGTCTTTGTGTCACAGGAGAGTCATTGCCACACAGGCTAGTCTTTGCGTCGCAGGATAGTCATTGCCACACAGGCTAGTCAGCTAGTCATTGCCACACAGGCTAGGCTTTGCCACACAGGCTAGTTAGCTGGTGTCAGTTAGGGCCACACAGGCAAGTCAGGGCCACACAGGTCAGTCAGGGCCACACAGGTCAGTCAGGGCCACACAGGTCAGTCAGGGCCACACAGGTCAGTCAGGGCCACACAGGTCAATCAGGGCCACACAGGTCAATCAGGGCCACACAGGTCAGTCAGTGTCAAATTCGTCAATGTTGATAAAATGTGTCAGTCTCAAGTTGGTTAGTGACCCCTACTACAATTTACTTTAAATTTCTTTTACTCAACAAGTTTCTAATTTTTCAAGTTTCTAACATTACAACACTAGTTTAGAGGAGCAAAATTACAAATTAATAATTTGTGTTTGTTTTAACTTTTACACTATGACTACGCTATCGCTATCGCAGATTAATCCGTACAGCATCTTCACGTAATCTGGGGATGGATTCCATCTGCAAGCACGCTCTACCGGCACCAATCCGCATTCGTCATTGAAGATTACCTGTAACAATCAAACACACACGCGAGTATCTTTCTACGCTCAGCCCTTCCTGATAAACAGAAGCACTTCTTACAAAATTAATCTGCATCAGTACAGGGGCTTATTCCAATTTGAATTTGAATTTGAATTGATTGATTTAAAGTGTATTAATATTGACACACGGATATCTGAAGAAACATGCCATGAGGGCCTTATTACTTTGTCTGCTATGAGGAAAGGGGATACAACATAAGACTTCAGAATTTATTTGCCACATAGGTTGTATGCTACTCAGGCTGTTGATCAGGTGTGCCACGCAGGCGTTTGAACAGGTTTGCCACATAGGTGTTTGATACTAGTACCAATACACACAAATAAAAAGAATTATAACTTTCCATTTTAATAACTTTAAAACTAGTCTAGACCAGGTGGACTGATGACCTGAAGAAGGCGGTGGGCATCCGCTGGATTCAGAGAGCTCAGGACCGGTTAGGGTGGCGCCAGTTAGGAGAGGCCTACGCCCAACAGTGGACCTCGAAAGGCTGATTGATGGATGGATGGATGGATGAAAACTAGTCTTTAAACTACTGAACAAACTTTCAAATGATTCCCACCAATCGAAGTAGGATTCCGCATGGTTACGGCGTATAATTCATTAAGGTTTTGTTTTAATTAATTGAAAGGTGACGATAGCGATTCGATAGTACTATGCAAAGCCGGGGTGGGTCGCTAGTTATTAATAATTTTGTTTCATTCTGATATCCCACCCACCATCAACTCAAAAACTAATTAAACCATTATAACCGGTAATAGTGAACAGATTACCCAATTATTAAATTGAACGGTTTTGAATTGGATGATTCAATAACAAAGTAATTCTATAAAAAACTAATCCACTTAAATCTTTTTCCGAAGACATTATATTGAGAAGATTCTTTCTCTTAATTATTCTCTCTTAACCGTTCCTCCTAATTATTCAGATCAATAAGCAACATCATTAATGTTTCTCAAATACCCAATTAATTTAACCAAGAAAAATACAGGGATCGCCTAATATCCAGTAATGTCTCAAAAATGGAAGAGTTTAATTCACTTTTACTATAAGCCATAAGAAAACCAGTTAAACAAAACAGATCACCTGTAACGTTGTGCCCGTTCCGCGGCAATAACCGATGATGCTTCATCATCACACCACGAAGCCAGCGCCAGCGCACGCACACAGCCATCAATGCAGTTCCAATTAACACGAGTAACCTTCGTGTGCTGCTCTTGTTCCCGATCGCCACAGAAACAACCCGTGCCATCTTCGAAAACCAAGCTGGAACACAGAACACGAATAACGTTAAAAACTCATTGGTTTCACGAGGTAAATTAAATCCAATCAAAGTTTGCTGCACTTGTTAAAAAAATAATAATTAGGGAACCGACTGTATCCAACTATTATTTTATCGATCACTAATTACAAGACAACAGAAGGTTGTATTTTCACAACGCACGAAATAAAATTGAAGTTATGAAACTCCAACACACCGGATGTCATAAAATAAAAGTTTGTCATACCAAAAACGCCGTTTCACTTTTACCTCGTTTCATGTTACCACAACTAGGTGATGTCACCCTTGGTTCCAGACAGGTACCAGACAAGGTCTTGGTCTCCAGCTTCTTAAAACCTAGAATCGCTTCCTAAATGCAGCAAAAATCGACTTTATTTATTTCAAAAATATAGTGGGTAGAATCTGAATCGGGTAAGAATTCAATAAATTCGTCTAAAATACCTCTGAAGACAATATTTAAATCATTAGGTAACCTCTTTTTCAATATTTAAACGTAACAGTAACTTACCCGCGTATTTAGAATACGAAACAAAACAATTAATTAATCACTTTTAAAACGACAACCAAATAAGCTGTAACGGGTTTTTTTTTAATTAATTCGACAAACGTCACCTCATTAAAACTACTCAGTCTTTTCAAAGCGCAAGCCTCTCGCTTTATAAATTTACTTGGTGAAATTGAGTACCAATAAAGCAAACTTATTTTGTGTGTGTATTTTTATTTTTTTCAATTAATCCTTTTCAACTAAAAGCGGCGCACCAAATCACTAAACACCAAGATAATTAAAAGAATACTTTCGTTATTCACCCGCTACCTGACCAGTACTTTCAGTATCACTGCTGTCAGTCACTGCATACCAATAAAAAGTAATCAAGAAATAATTTTAAGAATTCAACGCATGTGACAAAAGAAAACAACACTTGTGGTAAAGGACACTGCACTGTAACACCTTATCACGTTATCAATTGAAAATGTACCTACACGGAATACGTAACAAAATTCCAGAGATCAAACGCGTATTTTTCTTTTTCGACCAGGCTACAAAATCTAATCTATCCCCATGATCTTTAACAATAGGAACAAAGAACGAATCCTAGTTCAACATCAAATATCGAAACGCTTAAATAATGCTTAAGCAACCGCGCACCAATATTATGAAAACATCTCACTCATTAGTGAACAGTATCGTAGTAGTAGCAAGTAATATTACAGACGTTAATCAGCGAAAAGTGTCGTTGCTATCATCTATATCGATCGACAGCAACTAGAGTCACCTCCATCAAGCAACGATACTTATAGACTTCATTGAATAATGCAAGGGACACATCACCTCAACTAAGCGATATGTTTAGCAGCTGAGTAATGACACCAATTACTGTTCGCTAATCAGAAATAATGTAACAACTTAATCAGATTACACCTTGCACCATACTAGAACGAGAAATATTATTGCCACTACTCAACTCAAATTCACTTCTTATAACAACACTTGAAGTGGTACTTGGCCCTCGGGTGTCCTAGTAATTTAACCCCAAATCTACCTTCATTAAATTTTGAACAAATTGAACGCAAGTTACTAGCGTCTTCCGACGTATGTATGACACTTCGGTTAAATTACAGTAAAATCAAAGACTTGCAACTTTGGCTTTGACCAAGGTAACCACTGAATGATATTTTTTTTCAGGGAAAGAAAACAAAGAAAATAATATTACTACCGGTGCTGACATAAACGATAATGACGGAAAATCTACGACTGTATTAATCACTCATGATTGTTTAACAAACTATTTGACACACACACTATCTAGTTTACGCAAGAATTAAAATTTAAGCTGCGAAATTTTGTCACCACAGATGTAATGAAATAAAAAAATTATACCATACCAATACTCGCCGTCTTACTTGAAAATCCTTCATATCGATACTTGCCGTTTTATTGAAAATCTAGTCACATCATTTCACTGCACTTTGCACTTTCACTTGCATCCACGCCTCATGATATCCTGAAAACGTGGACAGAGTTCTTTATCCCACTTCTGATCTCGGAGCCAGGGTCAGAGCGGTTATTATACTTTGGGTTATACGTGACTGGGGATAAGAAATAATAGTCTGTACACTGAGTTTAAACGTCTATTCCAACACTTCAATACAGTTATCACCAAAATTAATTTAGATTACATTAAATTAAACTTAGAAATAAAGCTGACGACAAAATAATAGCAAAGTGGCAAAGGATCAGCACGATTAATTCAAATTTAACTTGGAAACGCGGCAAGTTTGGTATGGCAGTGGGTTCGACACGTCCGCTCGGTCTAAGCGCTCAATTCAGAATGATCATGACAGCTATGGTTCTCTACGACGCCATCTCTACCCCCACTCCATACCAACCATGCCCAAACAATAACTGTTTCGTTTCCAGAAGTAGCTCCGGCCATCATTCATAGATGGCGGTAGGTTCCTAAAACTAGTTCCATCGATTACTCATAGGTGGCGTTACTAGATCAGCGTAGGACTTTGGTCTCGCTCCTACATATAGATTCGGATCTTCTACTATAACAAAAAACACTTTGGTTTTTGAAAGCAGAAAGGTGTCAAACCATTATACACGTTTGATATGCCATCTACTAGCAAGATAAGTAAAACCTTGTTATTAAGAGACACAGATTCGCGCCATCTTTTGGCAATTATAGAAACAACATAGTGTCCTACTTAACAATTTAGTTCCTAATGTATGGCAATTGTATACAGATGGCGCTACCTGGTACAAGAATAACAGACTAGCAGAACAGAATAACAGATTAGAAAACGTTTTGGTTTTGGTTTGGTTTTATCCATATCAGTTGAAGAATAGGGTACTTTCCGTCATGAAAAATAAAATATGATATTTGATAAAAATTAAAATTTATGAAAAAATATACTTAAATATTCTGATTTTGAGTCATAAAAGCACATAATTATTTTAATAAACAATATTACAATTCGAAATTTTTTATCTATATGTCACGTGACCTAAAACACGAGAGGCATTTGGTGTGATGTCTTAAAGGCAAAAACAAAAACCAACGAACCAAACCTATTCCTCCAAGAACCAAACTGTCAGTTCAGTTTCGTGCATAACAACTTGAATGAATGCCGGTCATACATACAGTGCCGCAGCAAACTTATCTGACCCGGTAAGGGTGTCTTGGTATTTTTCTGACCAATTTTGGCCACCGGGTCAAATAAGTTTGTGGCACTGTACAATTTACCATTATTACGTCATCAAAATGGCTGACAAGTTCTGACAGCGTTTTTCCGGAAATAAAGAGAAATAATATTATTTTATTTTATTTTAAGCCGAGAAAGCGTGTTTATTTTGCCGAAATATATTTTTTGTTGCTTTTTATTAGGAAAATCAAGTTTATTTATCACTACCGAAAGTAGGTATACAGTCAATCGGGGTAACTTTGATACATCATCGATGTATTTTCTTTAAAAATAAATAAATAAATAAATAAATAACGCTTCACACTCAAAGCCCCACACTAGGATTCCCTGTGTCGTGGGTGCCTTGGACAACACACAAGACAAGGACACACACCCAGACCGAGAACGGAAATTTTAAATTCATCATTCAAATTTCCGCCTCGCTGGGAATCGAACCCAGGACCCTCGGAACAGCGATCGGCATGTTAACCATTGCGCCATTCGGGTCGTCAACAACGTCGAGAACGAGATCTCGCGAGATCTCGGCCCTTTTTTGCGAGATTGAATCTCGGCGAAAAATGGGCGAGATCTCGCGAGATTAACGAGATTGTGTACAAGCATTAAAACATTGTGTTGAAATTGCGACAGAGCGCGAATTGACATGGAGCCAGGGTGAACAGGGGCGCCGTAACCGGGCGTGCAACGCGTGCGGCGCAAGCGGGCGGCACGTCCAGGGGGGCGGCAAATCGAGCGATCACGTTAACATAAAAGTTTTGTCTTATTACCTAGGATGTTGAAAAAACAACACGAAGAAAAGATTACAGTCTATCGAAACAGTTCTAATGCAAACCTTGTACACGAAGTTAGCAAATAAATCCATGAAATCCACAGTTGAAAATTCAAAATCGATACCTACCACAAATTATAAATTTTTAATTTTTATTAATTTAATTTCATTATAAATTAAAAATTGCGCCGTCTAAAACGATTTATAATTTGTTTTTTGTCGAAAAAGACATTTACTAGGTACACACCATGCTTATAACATTATCCCCACCTTTTATGAGGGTCAGCTCTGAGACTGTAAGATAATATCCATGCATCGTAGTGATATAATTCCATATAGGTTCAGGCCAAGGGCCAAGTCCGCATCTTAACAGGGACGCCCAGTTTTCTTTCTAGTGAAGAAAAAGAAAGAAGTGTAATTAAAAAGTTTAGTGGCATTAAATCTCTCAGGCTATGGAGAGAGCTATGCTTGATATTTCTATACGTGATCGAATCACAAATGATGACATCCCTAGACAAACGAGGGTAACCGATATAGCTCAAAGAAGTAGATGGCTGAAGTGGCAATAGGCCGGCCATATAGCTCGAAAGACCGATAACCGTTGGGGAAGAAAGGTACTCGAGTGAAGGCCCCGTCTCGGAAAAAGGAGAGTAGGACACCCCCTCACCCCCTCCATTTGTGGTCTGACGACCTGAAGAAGACAGCGGGCATCCGCTGGATTCAGAAAGCGCAGGACCGGTCAGAGTGGCACAAATTAGGGGAGGCCTATGTCCAGCAGTGGACGGAAAAGGCTGATGGATGGATGGGTGGGAAATCTCTCAGGATTCTCATCGCCTCATTTGAATATCACCTGAAATGAAAAATTTTACATACTCTATAGCTTCAATTTTGGACGAAGCTGGTAACCTTTTTGTTTATCTAACATACCGATGAACTCGCGAAGTTATCATCTTACGGTCTTCCTGAGAGGGTGTGCAGTTGGGTAGCCAGCTTTCTATCTGAGCGACATATAAAGGTCGTAGTCGACGGTTGTTGCTCAGATATGAAACCTTTAAACGCTGGTGTTCCCCAAGGGTCTGTGCTGTCTCCTACCCTGTTCATTCTGCATATCAATGAAATGCTGGAGCGTGCAAACGGCATTCATTTCTATGCAGATTACAGCACGACAGATGCCTATTATACAGACTCCAAATGCCTCTCGGTCACAAGTGGATGATAGCAGAATCAAACTTGTGTCTACAGTCGAGAACTCTCTGGAGCAAGTTTTGGAATGGGGTCGACTAAAAGTCGAGCTCAACCCCACGAAAACACAAGTTTGTGCGTTTTCCGCTAAGAAAACCAAAGTGTCGATTTTCGAGCAACGTGCAGTATCTGTGTCACTTGGAAACTAAGGCCAAGTTGGCCTCCAAAAACCTTGGCATCCTAAACCGGGTCAAGCAGTACTTTACTGCGGGGCACTTGCAGCTTGCAGCTTGATGCTTTATAAAGCTCAACTCAGGCCTCACATGGAGTACAGTTCTCACCTATGGGCAGGGGGGCCACAAGCCACAATACCAGCTTAGCCCATTTGACGCCATACAAAAGCGCGCAGTCTGTGTTGTCCACAACCCACGAGTCACTCAAAGGTTACACATTGGATATCTCTGCGTGTTCTTCCGACTTCACAACGGCGAGTGCTCTGAGGAATTGTTCGATTTGGTGCCAACTTTACCTTTCCATCATCGCACCACTTGCCGATGGTTGAAGTTTCATCCAAATCGCTTGGGTTCGTGGCGAACGACTACGGTTCGTTTTTCTCGAACGTTTTTGCCACGAACTTGACAACACTGAGGGCGATCCTTTTCAATTCAGTGCTTGCCATCAGGGGAGTTATTTGCTCGTGTGTTTGCTTAGACAATTAAAAAATAGCCAGAGTTTACCGCTTTATTAACCAACTTCAAAAAAAAGAGGAGGTTCCCAATTAGTCTGTACGTTTTTTTTCTTATGTTTGTTACCTCATAAATTCGGATTTGGTGAACCGATTTCGATAATATTTTTCGACATTCGAAAGTTAATGAATGCCGTCTAGTCCCATTTAAATTTGAGCGACATCTGACGGTCAGTTTTTGAGTTATTCTCAATATTGTGAATTTAATTTATGCTAACTTTTGACTGGGTGATCAGATTTTTATTCGAAAGATAGATAGTTATTGTCGGGTGCTCCCTTACAAATTGGAGCGACATCTGGCGAGTGGTTTTTGAGGTATTTCGATTTTAAAGTCGATAATTTTTTTGTAAAAATATATTTATACAAGAAGGTAGTAAGAAAATTCAATATTGTCTTAATAATTGTAGAAACAGGGGGCGGCAAAATCTGTTCCGCACGCGGGCGCTCGAACACCTTACGGCGCCCCTGAGGGTGAACACCTCTAAAATAAACTAAACAAAAAATGCCTAATTGTAGACAAGAAATTCCACAAAAAGATGTTTCGTATTAATGACCGAACCTCTAGTACAGGAGCTCAAAAAGTGGCCAAAAATCTTCTAACACGTTAGGACTTAGGTAGAGTCAGCCTTGCGCAGCATAACTTCCTCGGAACTAGCCACATCTAACCTTTAGAAGTCGGTTTTTTCACCATATTCCGGCCTCAGTCCTCTTTCTAAATTTATTACAAAACATATTTTTTGAGTTAGTCACAAGAAGAAAGTCCTGTTTCTGACTTGTTTTCTAATGATGATGAGGTATTAGTCTGGTTCTCGAAGCACAGAAGTGGTCATAATTGTATTCCACTAGCACGAACGGTCACCAACCCTATTCACAATCACGACGTTGAATTCATTTTCGGTCGTCACGAGTCATTAGACTACGCGTTTTCTTTGTAACCTATAATAAATTTCGGGAATTAAATCATCAAACAGATTATTTTGTTCGAGGTCTTTTTATTTCTTAATATTTTTTACAACAAATTCGACAAATCTTTACCTTAAAATAACTACAAATTAGACTAATATAGTCCTAAAAAGTACACAAAAGCAAAATATAAACAAGTCGTGGTGATTTAGTTGGAATAAAATTGATAAACTTTTAACATGGATATTTCAAAAAACAATAACCTTCGTAATTACTGGTTAATGTAATTAACTGCATTTTAATTACATCAAAAAGATAGATAAATACTCGTACATTCATTATCAAAACTACAGTTAATTATAGTAACATTTGAACTTGAAGTACCTGCTTGCTTGTGAATCTTGTGATTGAGTTAATAAAAGTTAACCGGAATAAGCTTTACGATGAATAAATTCGTTCATAAAAGCTTACGATGCAAATCCAAGGGAAACTTGAAAGCTCTGTTATTAGATCGTTCTAATTAGTTTAATCAACGTCCGTAACGATCGACGCGCCTCGCCACTCGCCACTGCTACTCTGTAACTTGAACGTATCTTGCAACATTGGAAGCTCCATGCTTTCCCTTGTGTTCCTTATATTATACCTACTTAATGAGTATTATTGTACACTACAATCGGCGCTTACTTAACACTTCAAACACAAATTATTTTATAGTAAGCGCCATTATTATATCCTTAATAACTATCTAATCTAAGTAAAGTTTGGTCGAAAACAGGAATGTGTAAAACATTGACTAGAATTTACTAAAACTTAACATCGACCTAAATAAATATTACATATTTTTAACATTTTATCTCGATAGCAAAACTAAACACAATTACGCTATACAGACATTTCATTTGGATTTTGCTGTAAATTGAGATCTTACAATAATTATCATGATACAAACCACACAAAAACATGTCCACGTACATTATTCACATGACATCTTTATCTAAGATCAATAGACACGTGCAAAAATATGTAAACGTTTGTCTTTAGATAAAAAATACACAAAAAAAATCATTTCATGGATTGGCTTTTGGCATAAGGATATTTTTGATAGAATACTTATAACAAATACTCTTAAAAATATTTTTTGGATAGACGGAGATCGTATTTACATCGCCTATAAATATAACTAAGGTATTATTAACTCGGCAAAATCAGTGGGTTCATCAAGTCTCCTAATAATAAATAATGCGTATCTATTCTATAGCAATATTGTACATAAAATAATTTGAGATCAATGAGCAATCCTCCTATAACATCATCCGAATGTGCGTTGAAAAAAAATTGTCTACCTCCCTTTTTGTGTACCCCAGGTGTACGAAGAAAAAACTATCGGATCAGGACAATACGATTCTTTCCACTCCGCAACAGCTCCTTAGTACCGATGAGATCAATTGACGTAATATTTCTTTAGGACATCACTATAACAGTTGAGAAGAATTTGAAACGTCGTAAATTCTCTCCTAATTTCTAACAACGCGGGACTCGAAATATTTTACGAGTTAAGTTACTCAATTTATATGATTGAATATTTTTATTCAAGCTTTTAACTTTAATTGATAGGCCAAAAAACCGAATTACTAAAATGCATAATATATTATTATATATAAAAATTTGGTAAAGGAGCAGAATCTTTCGTCTACGTTGTATCGCCGTAGATTACAAATACTATACATCCTGCGATACTGGTACTCACGATTACTTCGATTCTGTCGTGTGACTTTTTACTTTGCTGTAAAGTCGACTTCAGATATCCGCAGCATTAGTTGAGCAAAGAAATGTGAACATCAGAACCGGACATCTTGCACGTCGGTAGGAGTTAGTGAGGTTTCGTCCTGCGTGGATTGCTTGGTGGGTTGGACGTGTCTAGTGCGGGGTTCCTGTGGCTGGGTCTCCCTTGCGAGGACCCGTTCCACATGCCTGGCGACCAGCTCCGCGGCGGCTGGCGGGGTTCGCGTCAGGGCGCACAAGTCGCTCACTGACATGCGCACGCGCAGACCTCGCGCCGCTGCCGTGATGCAAGCCGAGGCTATCAGCGACGGCGGCACCAACAGGAATTCTGTCTCTGTGGACAAAAGATACACACGTTTAGACAAAGACGAGAAAGGTTTAATAAATGCTAAATGTAGGTGGGTAGGTACTAAAAATGGTGCAAATTAAAAATGCATTGCATAGAAAATTGCTACAAATTGATATCCGTAGAATCGCATAGGTACGTAGGGCACGATCACCAATTCTGATTACAATATAATGAGTAACTCGTTTTATGTTGCCACTACAGAAGAAAATGATAAAGCCCGGCTTATTTCATTGAAATCAAAATTGCAAAAATAAATTTGATGGATTCGTTCAATTTGACAGTGCTACTAACAAGATACATATGTATCTGCAACTATGTAGGTAGGTAGGTAGGTACTTGTATTATTGATGTCCCTACAAATAGTCATCAGACAATTCTGACAAATATTATATGGCATTGCTTGCGTGATTGGTGATTACAGTAAAGTTATATTTAGGCTGGCGGCCGCGCAGGTAGAGCATCTGTTGCGAGATAATAACCCACTGCGGACAGGTGGCCGGACACCTTGTATCTCGCGCGTCCTTGCATCTTGTTTATGTCTTATAATTTTACAAAACAAAACAAAGCGTCTGAGATCCGACATTCATCTGGTGCCGACTGTTCTACGCCAGTAGTGAAGTATATTTCACGTTATAAACCTTTGTCGTGCGGTATCTAAACATAAGTCACCGATCAAAATTGATCGTGAAACGTGCAAAAAATACTCCCGATACTTTTGCACAATGCGCTCAAATCGGTCATTGTTGTAGTTAAGAATAAGGAAGTAAATTCAAACAGCTGCGAGATTTGTGCACACCGTTCCAGTCCGCATCTTTGTGCGCACTCCCGGGACAATGGGCCCCGAATAATGGTAATTTACATCTTACGTCTTCTAAGTGAGAGCGCAGCTGCAATTTTGCCACGGACGAAAAAGGGACTCTATTGTTAGCCTTGAAATTTTTATCCGCAAGTCGTCTAGCCCATGCGTATTGGTGTAAATTAATACATTATTTTAATTTTCGTATTCGGATTCTAATATCAGCTGTCCCATGCTTTTCCCATTATATAAACATATATATGTATATAAACTTTGTAGTTTTGTCTGACATGCTAATTCCCTATTGAAAATAATCATTTGTTCATCTTTCTTGTAATAAAAAAAATTAGAGGAAGAGTGAAATACAGTATCTAAGCATGATCAAGTATTTATGAGGTACGTATAATAGGAAGGTTCTCAAAATGGAAAATGGCATTTGACTTTTGGTCATAACCATCATATTTTGATGATTGTAGGATATGTAGGCTATGTAGCTGATTGATAATGGTAGTACCAAACAATGATAGTTTCAATTTGTAGTTGATTTAAATTGATTTTTTTTAATGTTTGCAGGTGCTAAATATTTGCATATTTTTATTAGTTGTGCATAAACCCAAAAATCTTCTTGATACGAATGCATTTACTTAAAACATGTTGAAGAAGCAGAAGCACGAATAATTATGGAAATTATTCGAAGTCAGTATCGAATCAATGAAGCAAAACAACTTGATACACTTGGAATATAAAGCCACGTTGGGTGTAGGCCGAATGTGGTCGCCCGCGGCAGATGTGATGACACCTGGCGCGACCCTTCCGCTCGCTGCCTCCGCTAGCAAGCGTGGGGTCACTGCCCACCTACACCCTTCCTTGCGATCGTGCCCTTACGAGTTTCTTCACGCTAGCTACTCGCCTCGAAGAAAAAGCACCAACGTAACACGCGACCGCATCGTAAGCTTTAATACAAAAAGCGCCCACCGACAACCTAGTTAGTTCGAGCTCGTCTCCTACGATAAAAACAGAGTTCGTTAAAGCCATGTATTGCAAATTAATCTATGCCCCCGAGGAAACTGAATCCGAGAAAGTAACGTTCGCTAACGTTTTCCTAGACGCCTTATAAAAAGCACGTTAAATATGCATCGATCGCTGGCATCGCAAATCGCAATACAAATGATTACATTATTACATTACGCTTTACGATTACGGATTTGTAAAAAAAGTGACTCATAAATCCTGTTGCATGCGTTGATTTTTAACAAAACGGAACTCTTGTGATTAAATTTTAAACAGCGGGCTTATCAAAAATCGGAAACAATAGCGGGTCGCGTATCAGCCGTAATCTGTACGCGGGGGCAGCCGAGCGACGCGATCCGTTGCGCGACAGGTTGCCCGGCAGTTGGACCCGACATCTGCTGAACCACGCGCCAAGGGGCCGTTCGCCTAAGACTACACCCTCTTACCCTTCTAATTACCCAAGCAATTGAACGATGTTTTCTAACTGTCTGCAAGAACCGTTAAGTTCCGTTTTTAAAACCTGTTGCGCCCCAATGGTGAATCCTTAGGCCAAATGTGCAAAAGTGCAAGGGTCCTGGTATTGTTTTGTTCGGTCGTGCAAAACTAGACGTGCTTTTCGTATCATCGATGTGTTTTCGGTGACATAATGACATGCATTTATAGTGCACACCTGTGGTGCACTCTGCAGTGCCGGATTTAAGCATAGGCAACATAGGCAGTTGCCTATGGGCCGCCACCACAAGGGGGCCGCCACTCATATACAGATTCATGATTATGTCGCTCCGCCGGGGTCCATTTGCCCTTGAATTTGCCCCCCCCCCCCCCCCCCAAACTTTCAACAGTTAACCACAAACTATTTGAGGGCCTCCACCACACGCTCTGCCTATGGGCCGCCGAGGTAAATCTAAAGCTAAATCCGGCGCTGGCACTCTGCATTATATTATAAGGGAAGAAAGATCTGATCAATGCGAATGTCTGTGATAGGGCCATCGTTGTATATAATTATAATAAAGACATCTTAGAAATTCAGTTCTTGTTACATATTCTTTGCCTGACTTCCTATTCATAGTCAATATTATGATATTTCTATGTTAGAAGTAATATTTTTTGTGTAGGTATTTATCTCGCAACGGAAGATGATAAAAACTGTAATAAAGATCCGGGCTTCCATGTCGGAACAAAGTTGGGAAGGATAGAATCATAGAACGGAAATGCGAGTTCGTTCGGAACTCCTTCAACGTATTGAGATTTAAGGTAGCTAAATATCGCGTTAGATAGCTTAGGGTCGGGTCGCCAGGTGCGCGCCGAGACGGTCTTTGTAGAGGGTCCTTTGTCGCGAGGTCGGGACAGCCCGAGCACGGAGCCCTGTAGCTGAACAATAGCCGCGGGACGTCTTCGCGCATTGTCGCCGACTCAGCTGGCGCTACCTCCCCAGACCAGTCTCATAATCATAAAGTCACCGCGACCGTGACACGGTTACTCGAATTATAAATCGTATCTTTGCGTATACCTATACAAATTCACATCTACGTTAAGTGTACTGACTAAACAAAATATTTCGATAAGGTACTTTTATTCGCAAAAGAAGGCCTGACTGACTTATTGACTCATCAACACTTAGCCCAAACTTAAAGAGCTAGGAGGTTAGAATTTACACACTGGCGTTTTTATACTCGTAAAGCAGACAGCTGGACATTGCAGCTTCAGCAGGATTTAGATATCGAAATTCCAATATCGACAATTTTAAAATCAACTAGGTAGAGGTAGAGAATAAAAGGACAATATTCACTTTTATGGAACCAAAATAAGTAAAACACTACACGCATGTCGAATGCCCAAATCACGAAAACGCATTCGTAATTCGTCGCAGTCTCGTGACATAACAAATACATAAAGCGGACATTATCAGATGAAAGAGCCTTAGGGTTCAAGTAGTGTTATTAACCTATTCACACCTTGAGCAATGCACGATCAGTTACCAGCAATTATGCCACTTCCGTTCCCCGGCCGTCTCGGAACTTGAGCTTACTACTCCCCCTCTAAACAAAACGTTAAACTTTTAACTGGCAATAGAGCTAACAAATAGCTCAAGCTGCTCAAGTTACCTTATGATATTTATGAAGTTACAGACAATTTGGTCAATCACTAATAATAACTAACTCGGACAAAATACCTCAGGCGCAGGAATTATAATTTACCGTATTCTAATAGATATCTACTAATAACTAGATATAACTATTTATTACAGGTAAGAGCTTTTTAAGGCTATTAAATTTTAATTTAATAGTTTCGACCCTATTTTTTCTTAACTTATTAAGTAATAAAATTGTTTTGAGGTAAAACTTGAAGTCTTAAACAAACCAAAACCATTGAGGTACTATTTAGTACATTTAGTACACAATTTTAGTACACAATTTAACAATGAATTCGTCACATTGAATCTTAATCAGCGGCAAGAGTTTAACTAATAATCTTAAGAAGTCATTCCTTACCCAGGAATGACTGACGACTATAAATAACTTTTTATCAGAATTTAAAAAACCATAGGGGCATTTAGGGTTAAATGGACGTGTTTCTTAACTCTGAAGTTATAATAGTGATCTAGCAATTACAATTTCACGAACCATTACTAATTATTTTAATGATCTAATAATTTTTAATGTCTATACTTTTTATTACTTTTAATATTGTTGTTCTAATTTATGACATTCAAGTCGCAAAAGTTATTTAAACCCATTTAAATGGTATAACCGGAATTAGTTAAATTTTGCTAGACGATTTGAAACCAACATAAAGTGTGACAATTTAACTTTTCACAAAAAATTACCGATTTCAAAAAAGAGATTACTCAGTAACTATTCGTTAGATATCGTTCAAACTATGGGACTAGACGATAAACGCCAGCTTTTGAATATAATAGTAAAAATAATTAAAAAAATCAGACCACCCAGTCCAAAGTTATGAGCTAACACACAAAAATTCATTCGAATTGAGAACCTCCTCTCTTTTTAAGGCGATTAATAAAGGCTTGCAAATATGTATAAAATATAAGTACAGTGAAATCAAAAATTACTCATTAATTATTGCAATTCCGTAGGTTAATTAATTTTAAACATTGAAATACATAGCAAACTTACAATATAGGTAGCCATATAGCCCATATAATATTATAGGTAACATTAAATGTAATCTGATATAATATGTCGACGAACCCTTTAAATTGGCCCGGTTTAAATGGGGTCATATTTGAATGTGACTAAGTTTTTACGAACCTATACACAAATCCATGCCAAAATCTATATAAATCATTTGTAAGCTTCAACAAAAATAAATTTGTGTGGTTGCTAAAAATATAACCAGTTTTACTATAACAACCAAACTGGTTTTAAAACATTATATAATCGACTATTTCGTGTATTTTAATACCTATTCTATTTTTGCCAGGATACAGAACCCTCAGAACATTTTACACTGATAAATTAAGTAGGTAGGTATGCCGCGTCTATTATTTTAACTCGCTACAAGCCTATTGCCCTATTAACTGGCATGGCTACAGCGTACCATACACATGGCGTCAATTCCATAAATCAGATTGTGTTCAGATAAAATCGTGGTACGAGCCAACACACAGACATCTGGACTGATACCACCGCAGCCAGTTAAAACAATAAACTTATACAACTACCATATTTTGAAAAGAAGAAAGCTTATGTACGTTATAATATTTATAAAATTTAAACTTAGCTTAGAATTGAAACACCTTTTGTAATCAAAACAAAACCGTAAAGCCAGTCATACATTTTTTCTGAAATATAGTCTGTGTAACAGTTACAATAATTAGTAGGACGTAGATGCACAGTCTGTTGTACAACATACATTCACAAGTTTTCCCCATAGGTAAGTACAGTTCAACTTTACAGGCAACCTATCCTACACACTAACGTTCATGGCTAGCTTAAGAACATTAGAACTAAACAACTGAATGATGTATGTTAATATGAAAGATGTTGATGAAAATTTTTGGAGAAAATTATTCTCTCACATAAAAAATTACTGCTAAACAAGCCGAGGCACATAATAGTTTACTGTTTTACAGTAAAACGCTTTCGCCTTTAAAAAATAAATCAAAGCTTTAGATTCTAAAAGGCATGTTACTGCTACCTTAACCCTGTCTTTACCTAGCGACGTCTTGGGTAAAATCAATGATGTTAACCATCAAAGGGTAAAATGTAAGCATTTGTTTTTCAGGCATTGCATAATATAAGAAAATCTCTTATCGTAACATGTTGTCTTTTTGTCGATATCTCTATGCTTCTGTTCACGCTAAATTCTAAAATTAGAAAAAGCTTACGTTTTGTCTACGATTTGGATGATTTTTTTTACATTGTGAAGTTTTGATTTTCGTTTTACTTAGGTAAATGAATTAATATTTAATACTATGGATCAAAAATATGATTCCACTATTTAATTGCAAACTATCATATTGTAGGTAGGTCTGTACAGTTTACGAGTACATTTTTTTTAAATTTTCTTGTATAGTAAGCTACATAGTTGTACAAAAAGTAAACAATAGACCAACTGCGCATTTTTGTTTATCGTAAAAACGTAATAATTGCAATAATTTGACAAAGGGAGTGTCAATAGGGACCGGTGTGGCCGAGGCGAGGGCTCGAGGGGCGAGCACAAGGTGTGCGATATCAGTGCTGGCATGTGCGTGCCGGCACGTCCAGCGACCCTCCATGCCCATACATACCTACATGTCCATTAGAGGGCGAGCACTCAATCGCTTTAAACAAGGGTTTCAATCCAGTTTTAGCGATTAGTGCAAGTCTCGGTACTTTTTTATAAAATCGACGAACGCGTTTTAGGGTTACCTGAGGGTAAGTTGTAATTTCCGCGCATGTATTGCAGTTCGTAGTCCTAAAGACGTCACCGACATGTTGCCGGATAAGGGAATGTTCAATTCGTATTTTACCTAGCTATTCAGCAATACCTATAATTTATTTACAATTAACGATGAAAGTGGTTCTTTATTTGAGCAACTTTTCCTGCTCGCTGCTGAGCAAGAAATATCCAGTGATTTAAATTTTTGAGATTGAAAATTTGAACATTTATTTGTACCAGCTACTGTACTGCAAAACAGTTTCCATTTGATGCCTGATATGACTTGACATTGGCTTCGATGTAGATATCTTGCTCAAACAATTTCCATATCCATTGTGTCTACTTAAATTTAAATTTAAATTCCTACTTGCGCCTATGTACTGTCACTATTTGATATGAAAACATGTTAAAATTTAAAGTTAATGTTTAACCTTCTTTTAATTGACGCTTTAGACATACCTAACTTTAATCTACCTTACGTTATTTAAAAATAGTTCTCGATCGGGAGTACTTCTGAAGGTTACCATTAGGTATTATACATAGTAAGGTCGGTAACTTGTAAATTAAAGTTAACGAAGTGGCCCGCATTTTTGTTCCCATAGAGACAGAATAAAGGCAATGAGTTATTATTGGTACAGCATTACCTAATTAAAAAACGCTACTCTAATTTAACACAAAAATAATGATTGTTTCAGTGTAGAAAAATGTAGTGAGGAAACCTGTACAATTATAGACGGAGAGTTTTCCATAATTTTCTTAAAGGTAAATGAAGTCCTGTCAATCCTACTACTATGCACTATTATTTAAGGACTACACTCCTCACACTGTGAAAAGAGACCCTTGTCCAGTAGCAAAACAGTTGTGGTTTGCGATGATAATAATAACGACGATAGCTTTAGCACAGATTAATAAGAGAAATATGAGATAAAATTTCAAGATGTATAATGATAAATTCTTACCGGTATAGCAAACGGAGGTGAGCGTGAGGGCATGTGTGCGGACTAGGGGGTTCGCTCTACCCCAGGGCACTCGTGCCAGGAACGGCTCCACGAAATCAAACGCCGTGGCAATGGACAGTTGCCAGTTTAGACGCTGCAACAGCATCACTTCCCATTGCTACAACAAATGAGAAGCAATAAAATTTCTGAAAAATCTTCTTAAAGCGTATGGCTGTTTTAAGTGAATCCGTCATCTTTCCATAGTGTCCAAAATGTTATTTAAATATTAATGTAAAAATAACTATTTAATTTTCCTAATCATTTCCCTAAACACTCTTTAATAGCAATTCCGATATCTAACGATTTTGTAATCTAACAAGAAAACAAGTCTCCTGAGCGTTAAGTGCGTTAGGTGAGTTAAGAATCAAAAACTTTTCGGATGTCAAATAAATAGGTAACATTAATTAAGGTATGAAGAAAGACTAGATTCACATTTTCTTCACAGCTGAATCGTAACCGTCATACACGAAGGATCAGGCGGAAACCGCAAAAAAATAGCAAACGACATTACAAACAAAACAGAAGGGACAACCCAAGGAATTGACTTGTGTTTATGCAGGGAAGCTTATCAAATTGTTTAGGGCGAGCATAAGTTATCTACTTATAATAATATTAGCTGAGGTTACATGAATCCTTAGAAGACCTACATTTTATACATCCGGGGATCGAAAGGGGTCTTGTGGGAACGAAACGAGGGCACTATAGGTTATTGTTTTGAAAAGATTGTTTATACTCTGCCTTATTACTGCAATGTGGTACATTGTGTCAATTTTAAGGGTAGGTATTTATTTGTGAGACATTATCAACTACTCTTCTGAATATTTGACATGAATTTTAAAGTAGTAGGTAGTGCATTATAATTGTGGGAACTCAAATGGTAGGTGGTATTTTTGAACATAATTATCAAGCAAGTGGTCGCGTTATCGGGATCATCGTACGCATTAATTGCAAGGAAGTATGTTCCTCGATACCATACGGTACGCGATGGGTGCCAGGAGTCGAATTGACATCGGGCTACTTTTCTCACGGTATTTTAATATTCCTCACCCTCAAAACTTTTCCATAATTTAATTATTCATGTCCGTTAAGTATGTTTGGGGCAGTTAAGGCTTAAAGATAAGCTTAAAGAACTAATAATGTTCACATTTTAGTTAATGAGTTATATTTTAAGTAACAACATTTTGATGAGACCACACTGTCGTGTCATTTGTAAAGGGTGGTGTGATAGCGTGAGAACTGAACAAGTTAAAATTCATCGGACACCATGGCTACACTAATTTACCGAATCACACCTGCTTTCGTTGTAATCGTGTTTTATTATATCATTTTTTTGCATGGTAAAAAACGTCGAAAACTAGTAGCTAAGAATAACAATTACAGTCAATAGAAAAGCGTGGTATTATGTTATGTTACTCAAGCGTGTGTGGTATATCCGAAACCTAATTCCATGAACTCCTTATCTGATCGATGTTTCTTCGCCCACATTTCCGACGGAAACGTGGCAGAAAATTCAGTGGCTCACTTCATAAGTCGTCACGCCTTTACTTTGTGACAAGAAAGGACGGTGTCTTTTACTTGGTCGCCCCTAGAATCATTGTCCGCGGAAGAAGTAATTACCGGAAGTCAACAAGCAACACTTTAAGGAAACGGGCAATATAAACCTGTCCCGTTGGGGTGAAGAAATGACATTTGACTCAGCTAATAGAGTTCACTCACACAAAGCTGTAGGTACCTACACCGTCTTGCGGCCGCCACAGGAAGTAAAAAGTAAACTGCGTCATTATAACCAGCAATTGACCTTTTGCGTCTTGTGGTGATGCAGCCTTATGAATTATATTGTAATTGACTTTTTATGTTAACAATAAAATTAAATTTAGATCTTTTTTACTTGCAAGGCACCTTTGCGAAAATATATTACTGGGAGAATTAGGTAGGTATTGTAGGTAAGTACGCATTTAGTTAGGTACAACCATCGATGTGATACAACAAACTTTCTCTAATATTTAAACCACAAAATGAAGAACTGATGTACGTTCGCAACTACAGCTACTCGAACTGTAATTATCAAAGCCCAAAAATTTGGCATGACAATGCCAAAATGCGATAAATGTATTTAGTAAATATGTAAGTTTCTTCGCTACTCTTACCCGGACTTCATGAGGGTAGACAGAGTTGTCGGTGTAGGCGCACAGGAGGTCCACAGAGAGCGGGTGGCACTGGCGGAACTTGGAGGCGAGGAGGAGCGCGGTGACGGCGAGCAGTTGCAGCTGCTGCCGCGAGATGGCGCGCTGCGCGAGGAACCTGTCCATGTAGCTCACCGCCAGCGGGAACACTTGCTCCTCGCATTGCTGCTCCTCGCATACCTGGGGGGCAGTTCTTTTTTTAAATAATAACATTTTGATACTGGTAAGCAAAGTATGGGGAGTGTGCAAATAACTCAGTGAAATCAGGGAGTGAATAAGAATTGTTTACCCACAAGGAGGAAAGTATACCGCTATCATATTGCTTCATTAAAGCCTTCTACGTCTTAATACCCGCACCCAAACCATTGCTTATAAAAAAACCAGCTAATACGGTGGAGATCATTAATAACAAATTTTAGTAATTACAACCGTGAGTACCTACCCTATAGTAACTAAATTACGACTGTAATTTTAGTGTGTCAGCCGCAGTCCGTAGCATAATGATGACAACAAAGACATTAGTAGATACCTAATATTAAAACATCATTGCATAACAACGATAAAAAAAATCTGAGATATTTTTGTAGTAAGGCTGAAATTACTGTTGTTGAGAAATCGTAACGTGTGGTCATTGTGACGTAACTCATATAAAACTAGATACGTTGCTAGATACTATGCTACGTTTCCATTAAAACAGTTATGAGTAGATACCTAGAGGTAAATAGTCTGGAGCTGGAGTTATGAAAGTGGAATGTGGTTCCATTGAAGGTGGTGGTGCTCATTTTAATACAAGAGCGAAAATGGTCGCAAATTCCACCCTTTTCTGCTAAGCCTTACTCGCTACGCTATACCTAGAATGCCATTTGAAATTTGAATGATACATTTTTCGCACCTTTGCTATGACTGTTTCCAGTTTCCACCAAGCCGGAGTGGGGTCGGGTTGCGAATTTTAACAAATATGATTGGTCAATGTCTAAACATCTCGTATACCTACTGCTCCGCTCGCTTGACATTCGAAACGTTTACTCGCAATGGATGACTGATATCATTTCTATGGTTTTTGTATTTCTATGCGTCTCCTACTACTTTATTGATCAGTAGAGTTTAAAAATTACAACTTCAGTTCATCAATAGGTAAGTAAATAAAATAAAAAGGTTTTGGTATCATCATTTTAAATCAGATTTCCTTAGCACTTAATAGAATTCTAGGTAGGTGATAGTAGAAACAAATATTATTATTTTCTTCTGTTAATGAATCGCCTTTGAGCACAGTTTATTATGAAGATCTTCGTGAGGTAAACAAAATTTTCCTTACATTATATAGATGCAATAAGACCGCATTTCGCAATAAAATTAGCGCAAGGGACAAGCTTAATTCTAGAGGCATTCTTAATTTATGTAATAAACTATGAGATGTATCTAAAGGTAGCCATTGATTTCCATTTGGAATGCTTCTAAATGTATGGAGGCACTTCCAAATGGAAATCTTCCAGAAGCACTCCAAATGGACGCATCGTCAATGGCTACCACTAGTTAAAAACCCCATGTCCTATCGCAACGCTGTGCTTGATCCTCCTCTCAAAACAATGTGGGGTTTGCCAATTTACAAAAACCAAGTTCAGATTGTAAGACTAAGTGAGTATATAAACTTTTAAAAAAAATTATGGAGATATCAAATGTGAAAGCTTGATCGCAATATTAATATTAAAAAAATGTAATTAGGATTCGCAAGATAGATTTCATTCTTCGAGAAATTGGATTTTCTTGAAATTAAAAATTAATACTTAAACATTTTGCTTGTATCAGATGTACTTAATATGATAACGCAAAAAGTTATTTTACTTCGGGTATTTAAATAAACCTACTTTGGTCCAAATAATCCAATAATGTATGAAAAATCTTATCAATGACGAAATTAAAAAACCATTTTTTGTATTCTTGCATTTTATATTGCAGTAAAACATTCAAATAAAACCCATAAGGCTAAATATTTAAATAAATAACATTATTGTTAATTGGAGGGTATGATATTTTATACACTTTTTACAATCTTATAAACGTCTTCGTGTAAACATAGGTATGTTTACATATCTATATCAGACAAATAGGTATTTGTAATCTATTTTTATAGTTTGATAGTATTATCTTTAGCCATTAAACAGGTACCCACATCTTTATATTTACACATTAAGTCAACGTTTTAAGTTTATAGTGGGTAGAATTAACTTTAATATAGAACAAATTCCGGACAAAGCACGTAAAAGTGAACAATTGTTACAAAACTCAGATAATCTGAATAGAAAGCTCAAGTAAGCTTACAAATTTCGGGTCATTGACATCAATTTTAATCAGCTGTTGACGGAAGTAGCTCAAGTCTATTGCTTCCACTTCTAAAAGGGAAACGTTAACACTACGTTTCGTGGTAATAATGTAGTTTTAAATATATTTTTTTGTAACTTAGTAAATAAAAAAAATAAAAGTTACCTCAAGCATCCAGGTAGTGACAACCTTGCGCATGAAGGGCTGGATATCTATCTGCACATGTTGAAAGTAATCGGTGTGTAATGCATGGGATCTCTCCAGGTTCAATAGGTTCATCAGCAGCCGAGGGTCCCGGTCCAGAGCACGGTCTGGTCCTGCGACGCACATATCGACAGTTCTCCCGCTGCCGCTGCTACGGTTTCCAGAAGTCTCGAGGTTTTCTCCACAAGACAAATCCATTTTCAGCACAGTCTTTCACTAACAGTAATGTCACTAAAATATTTTTTCCAAGCACAGTATACGAGAGAGCAAGGAGGTTTATTATTTGTTTACGTGTTTACAGCGCGAAAGCCAGCTAAGCACGCAACACAGCCGCGCTAGGAGCGGCCCAACACGCAAGTGTGAATGACAAACGGGCTACCTTCGCCGGTATCGAAACGTTTGGCCTGTATGCCTGTATCGGAACGCGTTGCACCCGAGACCCTTTCACCCCACCCTTGGAATTGTCTTGTAGCCCTTGTTGTGGGACCCTATTCACAAGATACGGGGCGACTTTAAGGTTTCAGTTTTTTAGGGAGCCAAACTGGGATAGGTTCCCTTCTATTTATTCAATGAAGCACGAAGAAACCATATTTTGAACTTTGATTTACCAATATTACTTTTAACTAAGTAATATATATTTTTATTTTTAGTTAATTAATGAAAAGCCAAAAAAACACCTTTATACTATTTAATTCTTTTATTGATCTTCGTATTGAATTACTCAATAACGTTAAAGACTTTTCTTACAATAGGTAGGTACATAGTAAGTACTTACTTACGAATACTATTTTAAGCATGAAATACATCATACTATGATATTCTTAACTAATAATTTAATATAAAAAGTAATAAGTTTCTATATCCATAGTTACTATGCGTTTAGTAGGTACCTAGGTATAATGAAGGTTGAAGGTAGGTACTTCCGGTTCACGAAAGTGGCCGTTCCTCTCTGCAAAAGCTCATTCAACTATAAATTGTAGATGAGAACAAAATACATCATTTTAAAAAATTGCTAATTACTGAAATTAATTATTTTCAAATACATATTTAGAAAATAAATATGTATTTTTTGCTGTAATAAAATAATATTGTAACGAAACCTGCACACCTAAGGAGAATACAACATGTCTTTGTGAGTGAAGCGACTCTGACTGACTGAACAATCTAAAGAATCTTAAGAATCTACTAGGTATGATCTAATTCGAATTAGTAGTTCCTGAAATTAGCCCGTTTAAAGAAACAATTTCTTCAGCTACTTATTAATCAAGAGTGAAAAGGTATTTTCTAAGTTAGCGGCGTTAGCGCGCTTTACCTACCATTTTTGGCTACCATCAGGTGGGATCGTAGTCAAGGGCTAACTGATACAAGATAAAAAATATAAATACGATGAGTATAAATTTTTTCTCCGATACCATACATTTTCTCATCTGTGACCGTACCTTCAACGTCAATATTATGGTAATTTTGTAATCATAATATTCGTAAATAATAATCGGTACATAAGATTTCTAGTTGCGCCTTCGCTACGGTTTCGCTACTAACCTAACCTAACCCTGGAGTTACAATTTCTTTTAATATAATACATAAATATATTATAATATTTTAATATATTTCAATACTTTTACAGCTTATTTTCGTTTATTTTTTTTATTTTATTTGTTTAGGTACATCCGGTCACTTATTTCTTTTTGTCGAAATGTGTGTAGTAGGTACCTTTAGCTCCGTACCCTAAGGTTGTTTGGAAGAAATCGCTCTTTAGCGATAAGACCACTTATTGTATTACATTCTGTTCATTTTCTCTGCTATATTTCTTTGTATTACCTCTACAGCGTACAATAAACTTATAGGTAAGTACATAATAACGAAATCACACAGATACCTTCTATACAACGTAGAAGGTATCTGTATGATAGTAAGGTCTAGATCTGCCATGCATGCATCTATTTTTTTATACATTAGGATACATAATTTTTGTACCTACATTACTGCTTCAAAAGTTAATACTTTTAAAATATTATCCATATTAAACTTCTTGTTAAGCAAGTTACTAGGCGGGTTAGGTGAGTTTCATTAACGGCACACGTTTGGTCACTCGTAATTATAACTTAACATAAAAATTTGAATTACAATTGCTGGAACAAAGTTAACAATTACACCCTAAAAATATTTAAATAAAATAAAACAGAGAGAGGTCGGGAGGGTGCCAGTTGGGAGGAGGGCGGAGGGCAGCTGCGCGTGCGCCGGCCGGGTGCGCCAGCTAGTTGACATTTTATTACACAAATCTTACACACCTGATCTTGGAACCAGTAATTGTTATTATTCTTTTGTTCGAGATTTAAATAAAGTATGTGCACGTGCCGCAAACTAGTTCTGTATATATTTTATACACTTTACATTATTTGAAATTGTGAGTAAAGAATACGTACATAGGTAGATCGAACCCGCACTGTACCTGTTGATATAATATTATAAGTACCGTTTTACTTAAAAAATCCATAAATGGCATAGCAATTAGCGTACCTCGTTACAATTCATAAAATTCCCGTTCCCTTACTCGGTGAACAATTAAATAGGTCTTGGAGTCGACTCCCGGCCTATACCTAGATGTAGGTACCTACTAACGTGAATTAATGATTTGGAAAATTATAGTATTTGCGCAGAACGGTTTAATGTGTTTTTGGCTGCAAGGCTGCAACCCATTAATGGCCCACTACTGAGCAAGAGTCTCTTCTCTCCTCATTGTTGAGGACGCCTAGAGGATACCTCACCGCGCTGCTCCAATACGGATTGGTGAAGGGGTTAGTAGCCAGTCCAGTATCGGAAGTTTTCTTGGCTAAACAACTGCTGTCTATCGATAACAACCGCTTTACGGATCAACGGCTTTACGGTCCCTCCGAAACACGGAAGTGCTCAAGTTTGCCACTCATCCAACTACCGACCGCCCGCAGTTGCTTAACTTTGTAGATCACTTATGATCGACGTACCTAAGCCGCTAGGCTATATGCGCTTCAATGTGTTTAACTGCCTTCGAAATAAGGAGGAAGCTTAGAATAATTATAGAGAATGACAGCTGTAATCATACAAGCGCTCGGTCTAAAATGAAGCACTAACCGATTTTTTTACCCGACTGCGTCAGAAGGAGGGTTATGTTTTTCGAGTGTATGTATGTATGTATGTATGTTTGTATGTATGTCCATTTATTTGGACCGCCCCACAGCCCAAACGGTTGAACGGATTTCAACATATGAGGTATCGTTGAATTCGTCAGAACTGTGAAAGTGTCATATAAATTTTCAAAATGGCGCCCGAAAGTGGAAGAAAAAGAGGGGATAATCTTGAGTTTTTTTTTTGTTATCTTAGCAATATGGGTATCAAATGAAAGATCGTGAAAAGTGGGGTTCGAGAAAATGCCAAAATGTACCACAAAGACTTTATTGTACTCGTAGATACACAATTACACACTGTACACAGTACACACCACAACACTATGTACGTAGGTACTCGTAAACACACTCGTCGAACACTGTATCGCCCGTAGAAATCACTTCACTTCTCACTGGTATCGCTCGTAGGTATCGCTGGTATCTTCCTGGTTTCGCTTCCGAAACTAGAATGTCCGCACTTGACCGATCGCCCCTTTTTATACCACTCACGCACCATTCATGGCAATCCAGAACATTCCTGTTAAGTCCGGACCCGCTTCGAACAAGATTCGAGAACGTTCCTTGCAACCGACTTTCGCCCGTATGACTATTGCCGTAATGGTCGAAGCGTCGTGCGCGTGCGTACTTTCGAGACGGCCGTCCATTGTTCTATTGTTTCGCCTGGCATGTTTATGGCCCCTATTGTTTATTGTTTAGCGAGGTACGCCAGGGCTGTCACATTGCCCCCCTCTTAGTCATGCTCGTCCCGAGCATTATTCGATCCATGAAATGGTGCCAATCTGTCCACGTGCACGATCTTCGGCTTTCTTCTGTCCCCCTGTCTGATCCGGTAGGTCACGTCATTAATCCTCGTGACAACTGTGTAGGGGCCTTCCCATCGTGCTTGTAGCTTCGGAGACTTCCCTTTCTTCCGCAGTGGATTGTGCAACCATACAGAATCTCCCTCCTTGAAACCATGTTTCCGAGCATCGCGATCGTAGCGGGTTTTCATCTTTTCGCTGGTCTTCAAACATTGCTCTCTTACAAGATCATGTGTCTCGTCCAATTGTTTCCGTAAGTCCGCGATGTATTCAACGGTTGGTTTCGGGGCATCTGGCGGTGTTCCGGTAAGCAAATCCAACGGCAGACGCATTTCTCTTCCGAAGTTAACTTTAGCCGGTGTAAATCCCGTAGACTCGTGTATGGCAGACCGATATGACATCAGGAACAGAGGAATGTACCGATCCCAGTCTCGCTGATGTTCCTCGACGACCTTGGCCAAGTGATTTTCCAACGTTTGGTTGAATCTCTCCACCATGCCGTCAGATTGAGGATGCGCCGGTGTGGTACGTGTCTTATTTATTCCCAAAAGTTCACACATCTCCTGGAATAACGTCGACTCGAAGTTCCTGCCTTGGTCGCTGTGTAACTCCAATGGTACACCAAAGCGGCATACTACCTCCTGGACAAGTTTCTTGGCCACGGTCTTCGCCTCTTGGTTCGGAGTTGCAAACGCTTCCGGCCATTTACTGAAGTAGTCTTGAACCACTATGATGAATCTATTCCCGTCTTCCGTCTGAGGGAATGGCCCAGCAACGTCTATGGCGATTCTCTCCCAAGGGGCTCCGACGTTGTACAGCTGTAGTTTCCCTTTGGATCTAGTGCGGGGCCCTTTCACTGAAGCGCACACTGTACACTTTCTGCACCAATCTTCAACGTCCTCTCGACATCGCACCCAATAAAAGCGTTCTCGTATCTTTACGAGGGTCTTCTTGATGCCGAGGTGCCCACCGGAAGTGCCATCATGTACCAGCTTCAGCAAATCAGCCACTTTACTCCTAGGAATAACCATTTGCAGCGTTTTTTCCTTTCCGTTGAGTGATTCCCAGCTCCGATACAGCACGCCATTCTCCAATATAAGGCGACAGCCAATATAAGGGCTCAGTGGGACAACTGAGCCCAGTATGCCTTAGTCGTCGCGCTCGATGCTGACACATCACTCCACAGGGGCCTCTGTCCTTTGGCTTTCCATTCCATGATCAGGCTGAGGTCTTTGTCTTCCTTCTGAGCTTGGCTTACTAGCTCCGTTCCCCAAGACTCGTCTAGGTCCTGCATCCTTATCACCCTGACCTCTTCTTTAGCCTCATGCTTGATGCAATGTCGACATTCTTCGGAGCATGGGCGTCGTGACAGGGCGTCGGCATTCGAATGAGCTCTTCCATTGCGATGCTCTATTACGAAGTTGAACTCTTGAAGCTGTTCGATCCATCTCGCAACCTGGCCTTCCGGGTTCTTGAATTGCAGAAGCCACCTCAGAGCGGCGTGGTCCGTCCTTATTGTGAACTCGCGTCCCAGCAAATACTTGTTGAAGTGCTGAAGGGTCTTCACCACAGCCAGTAATTCTCGGCGAGTCACACAATAATTCCTTTCCGGTTTCGAAAGGGTCTTGCTAAAGTACGCAATGACCACCTGCTGGCCGTCCTGATCTTGGGATAATACTCCTCCGATGCCAGTATTGCTAGCGTCCGTGTCTACTATGAATCTCCCTTCCCTTCTGGGATAGCCAAGAATCGGAGCCGAGCACAGACGTTCCAGCGAACAAACGCATCTTCGCAATCGGAATCCCAACTGAAGATTCTCTTGTCCTCCGTGAGACGATGTAATGGCTTGGCTATCTCGGAGAAGTTCTTCACAAACCGGCGGTAATAGGCGCATAGTCCCAAGAAAGCTCTAACATCGGTCTTGTTCTTTGGTGTCGGCCATTCTTGAACCGCTTTTATCTTTTCTGGATCAGTTCGAACACCTTCGTCCGATATTATGTGTCCCAAAAATGATACTTCCTTCTTGAAGAAGTCACATTTCTTTGGATTGAGCTTTAGGTTTGACTCACGAAATCGTCTGAATACCTTCTCCAGATTTCGCTTGTGTTCCACGAAGTTTCGTCCCATGACTATGACGTCATCGAGGTACACCAGACAAGCGTCCCCCAAAAGTCCCACCAACACTCGCTCCATGAGACGCTCAAAAGTGGCAGGAGCGTTACATAACCCAAAAGGCATTACGCGAAACTGCCACAAGCCATTTCCGGTTCCGGTGGTAAAGGCGGTCTTTTCTTTGTCTTCTGGCCGGACTTCTACTTGCCAGTATCCACTCTACAGGTCGACCGTCGAAAACCACTTCATGCCCCCAAGCATATCCAAAGTGTCGTCAATCCGAGGCAGAGGGTAGCTGTCTTTCTTGGTAACGGTGTTAAGCATCCTGTAGTCGACACAGAATCTAGTACTGCCATCCTTCTTCTTCACGAGTACCACAGGTGAACACCAAGGGCTAGTTGACGGCTCGATCACCTTGCTGCGCACCATGTCCTTGATCATTTCTGCAACTTCGTGTTCCTTTGCCAATGGTACTCGTCTCGGTCTTTGCTTGATCGGTGAAGTATTGCCGGTATCTATTGGGTGAGTGACAAGATTTGTTCTTCCAAGGTCGCTATCTCCTCTGGTAAAGATGTCCTTGTAGTCCATCAACAACTTTGCTGCCTGAGTGTATTCTTCAGTGCTCAAATTCCTCCTTGTCGCCTCCAGCAAAGATGTCATGTGATCCGTTGATCGAGGTTTGTCTGAGTTTTCTTGGACCTTCCTCAAGCTGTCCACGGCTTCACATCGGCCAATAACCGTATTCTTTGCGAGATGTATCGGCGTGCTGCTAAGATTGATGACCTTTAACTTGGCGTCACGTTTGGTCATGAGCAGTGTCCTTGCCGTGATCCAACTAGGATGATCTCCGTAGTCTTCTACTACGACACATCGATCCAGCTTCATCTTTTCTGGAAACCTAATCTGGACCAAGGTTTCCGATCTGGGTGCCAGCTTCACTGTCTTCAAACAGTACACTGCTCCTGAAGATGAACCTTCCAAGAAGACTTCTTGATCCTGGAAGCTTAACACTCCTTTCACTATGTCAACTATACAGTGATGTGTTCGTAGGAAGTCCAGTCCGATAATACAGTCGTCAGTTATATTCGCTACCAACACAGACTGCGTATAAATGTCACTTCCGAGTTTCAGTCTTGCTTCCGTAACTCCTAGGATGGTCACTGGCTGGCCTGTCGCTGTCTGCAGATTGCATGATTGTCGTCCATTTTCCCACATGATAGTCCGCTTCAGTAGTTCCGGTCGAACGATGGATTTCGATGCTCCCGTGTCAATAGTAAAGCGACAGGGTATGCCATTTATTTCTCCAGTAGTTACGAGGCTGTTCCCGTCACAAGCTTGTGACACTATAACAGTAGGGGCTCGATGAAGTCCAGCCGCTGCCCGTCCCGTAGCGCTGAGGCCTTTTAATTTTAGCAGCTCCTGGGTGTCAACTTGGGTAGCCGTTGACACCGATTTCGGTGTTTTCCGAGTCCGGCAGTTGAGCCTAATATGTCCTCGTTCACCGCATCCGTAGCATATAGGCCCGGTACGAGGTTGAATTGCTGCTACGACTTCGCGCACCTTACAACTTTTGTAGTCGCTTCGTACCGCTTCCACTTCAAGGGCATGCGCTAAAGCTGCTTCCAAGGTTGCGTGATGACCCAAGCGCACCGTTGCTCTCACTTCGGGGTCCCTTATGCCGCTGACGAAGGCCTCTAATACTTTGTCTTCGACGGGTGTGGAACTCGACGCATAGGCTCGGCGTACGAGGCGCTCGATCTCCGTAGCCCATTGTTGCAGTCCTTCGCTCGACCTCTGTGACCGGTCTTTGAGCTGCGCACGATATACATGCTCAAGGTGCTTCTCCCCGTATCGAGCTTCCAATGCCTTAAATAGCGACTCCAAGGTGCGTCGCTCGGCGGGCAGGTTCTCAAGCACCAGCAGTGCCTCCCCTCGAAGAGCTAGAGTGAGTGCCGCCAACGAGTGTTCGTCCTCCCAGCCATTCCCGCGTGCAACTACCTCAAATTGGTGCCTAAATGCTGTCCACGAGGTCGTGGCGTCGAAACTTGGGACCTTAAATTTCGGGGCCCCAGAGCATGAACTGGTTGCTGCCGTGCCCAAAACCCTTATTTTCTGCAGCTTGTTGTCCAAATCTCCGAGCCTAGTTTCGTAGGAGTTCATCGACGCATTGAGGCTGTTGATTGACGCGTCATGGCTTTTGAGGGCTTGGTCATGCTCGGATGTACGCACTTTTACCAATTCCAGGTCCTCCTTCATGACGTTTAAATCTCCCTGGAAACCATCCAGCTTTGCGTCGATCGCCTCCATGGTTTTGCGCTGGCTCTTCATGTCTTCGCGCAGGCTCTCCATTGCTTCGCGTTGGCTCCGCTGTATGGCTTCGCGCTGGCTCTCCAATTTGCTTTCCAGGCTCTTCATGGCTTCGCGCTGGCTCTGCTGTATGCTTTCCATGGCTGCTAGTAAGGCGGCCATATCGAATGCACTCGGTGTCGGTCCTGATGCAGCTGATGTAGTCGAAGGTCCCGCGGTGGTCTCCGTTTCCCTGCGGTCACGCCCCGGCGACTCCATCCGCGCGGCATCCAATGCCGTCTGACGTCGCGTACGAATCCCTTCTTCACTCTGCGGTACTACAGGCATTCCGCTTCTGTCACCAATTGTTACGTGTCAGGAGTATGGGGTTCGAGAAAATGCCAAAATGTACCACAAAGACTTTATTGTACTCGTAGATACACAATTACACACTGTACACAGTACACACCACAACACTATGTACGTAGGTACTCGTAAACACACTCGTCGAACACTGTATCGCCCGTAGAAATCACTTCACTTCTCACTGGTATCGCTCGTAGGTATCGCTGGTATCTTCCTGGTTTCGCTTCCGAAACTAGAATGTCCGCACTTGACCGATCGCCCCTTTTTATACCACTCACGCACCATTCATGGCAATCCAGAACATTCCTGTTAAGTCCGGACCCGCTTCGAACAAGATTCGAGAACGTTCCTTGCAACCGACTTTCGCCCGTATGACTATTGCCGTAATGGTCGAAGCGTCGTGCGCGTGCGTACTTTCGAGACGGCCGTCCATTGTTCTATTGTTTCGCCTGGCATGTTTATGGCCCCTATTGTTTATTGTTTAGCGAGGTACGCCAGGGCTGTCACAATATATCATATAACGTCGTTTTAACACAAATTGTCAAAAACCATCCCAAAAAGTAGAATTTTTCGGTGAAAACACTAAAAAGTCTGAAATAAAAATATTATTATAAAAACAAAAAACCCGACTGCTTACAAAAGAACTCAAAAGAAAAAAACAAGTGTCACAATATCAACATAAAATACTTCATGGTGCTGCAGGCGGGGACAAACTATACTGCTACCTACGGGTAAAAAAAGATTTTCACAAGTACTACGTTTGTCCCCGCCTGCAGCACCATGAAGTATTTTATGTTGATATTGTGACACTTGTTTTTTTCTTTTGAGTTCTTTTGTAAGCAGTCGGGTTTTTTGTTTTTATAATAATACTAGCTACCCGCCCCGGCTTCGCACGGGTGCAAGTTAGATTTACCATAGCAGCGCCATCTATTGATTACTTACTCAACCCAGTCGAAAGGTATCGACATCTGTTAGAATCATTTGGAGTTAACAGATAATTGTGACTGTCAAATAATAAGAGACAAATAATTAGCAATAAATTAAAATTGCGACTATAATTTGAGATTTAAACTATCCTATCTCTCAAGTTGGATCGAACTGCACAATGACATGGTGTGCGAATTTTATTATAATCGGTTAAGTGGTTTAGGAGTCCATCGCGGACCAACATTGTTCACAATATTGGTCCGCGATGGACTCCTAAACCACTTATAAAAATCTTAATATATTATATTAAGATTTTTATTTAATTAAAAGATACTACCTACTTATATTATATTAACAGCACATATCGTCATAATTTTTTTTTCGCGAGGCACGTTCGGCCTGCATTGACATTGAATACTACGGAGCGGAACTGTGTTTGGATTTGGAGCCAAGTTTTGGCTCCATGAAGGTGCTACAAGGTGGCCGCGCTGACTTGGTTTCTATACTATAATATTATTCTAAGGGAGGAAGTTTTTGACGGATTTTTTGTGTTACCTACCCAGTACCTACCTACCCCATAACTTTGTAGCTACTCTGGTACTGAACCGATGATCATATTTTTTTTATTCAAAAACTGGTGCTTGATATCTGCCTCGTCCCATGTAGGTAATTATAGGTGACATTGAGTTACTCTTAATAAATAATGTGTAAGTATTTTATAACTTGGTAGTTTACCTACCTCGTAACTTTTACTGAGTTTTGTTATTCTTTATCTGTTTCCTAATTAGTAATTAGCAATATATTAAAAATTTCCAGAACACTTAGCAGCCTTTAACATAATTTCACAGCCTATGGGCTTAAATCAAAATTACCTAGGTACCTTCAAGGAAATCAAACTATCTTGAAGTAATTGCAATCAAGGGCTATTTAAATCATCATGTACCTATACATCTCTGTAAATCATTATTTATGGAGAATCCTCTAAACTATCTATCTATCTATCAGCCTATCGAAGTCCACTGCTGGACATAGGCCTCCCCTAATTGGCGCCACTCCGATCGGTCCTGAGCCCTCTGAATCCAACGGTTTCCCGCTGTCTTCTTCAGGTCATCAGTCCACCTTGTCGGGGGGCGTCCTATGCTCCTTTTACCAAGACGTGGTCGCCATTCGAGGACCTTTCTGCACCATCGGCCATCCGTCCTTCGAACGATGTGGCCTGCCCATTGCCACTTCAGCTGGCTAACTCTTAGAGCTATGTCGGTAACCTTCGTTCGACTACGAATTTCATCGTTGCGAATCCTATCTCGTAGCGAAATACCTAACATAACCCTCTCCATAGCGCGCTGTGTGACTTTGAGCTTTTTAATGAGGCCAACTGTAAAAGACCACGTCTCAGATCCGTATGTTAACACTGGCAACACACATTGCTCGAACACTTTCGACTTCAGGCACTGAGGAAGATTGGATGACATGATATTTTCCGGAGTTTCCCGAACGCCGCCCAACCGAGTTGGATTCTTCGAGTGACCTCTTTCTCGAAGTTGGACTTACCCATCTGGATCATTTGTCCCAGGTAAATGTACTCGTCGACAACTTCGAGAGCAGCGCCATCCACAACAACTGGTACGGGTGTGACATGGACATTCGACATGATTTTTGTCTTGTCCATGTTCATCTTAAGACCCACCCGTTGTGAGGCGCTGTTCAGGTCCCCTAGCATGGTACTGAGGTCCTCCAGCGTTTCCGCCAAGATGACTATATCGTCGGCAAATCGAAGGTGTGTGAGGTGTTCGCCATTGATGTTAATGCCGATAAACTAACTGCCTCTAAACTAATTAACTCTAAAACCTAGCTTTACAGCAATAAAATTTATTCTAAAGAATGTGACAATTAATACGCATTTTCTGTATGTACCTACGCAATCGGATTTCAATTTGAATCTTTACACTTGACCACGGAATACCTATTGATTTTTCAAAATACCTACTATTGATTATGTATGCGTTCAAAAGCTGTTTTATGATTAAAAGGAAAACAAATATTATATGTACTTAATTACTTTCTCGGAATTAATATCCGTCGGTGTGAAAAAGTAGGGGAAGTCCGGGAGAGTTGAACCGCTTTTTTTTAAAGTATCATATTTTCTTAATAAGGAGGCTTAGTGATTCAATTATAATAATAAACGATAGCTTATTTATTTATGTTTACTTATGCGTATTTAGATTTTCCATATTATATTACTGAAATATGTTATACACATTTTAATAAAAAATTAGATATGATTCAACTCTCCCCACCCTATGGGACACTTGAACCGGGGTCTGGGGAGAGTTGAACACTGCTTTTTAAAGGTAGAAAATAAAAACATTTTACAGCTTAAATCACAAGTTTATTAACCAAAAGATTACAAAACGAAATGACTAACGAAACACAGTTACACACTCTTCTCATAAGGAAAAATAAACAATACTTCGACATACTCTTAAGCATTCCATAGGCATCATAATTATTAAACATTTTATTAATAAAATTAAATATTTAACGTTTCTCTAATCAAACTTCTTACTCTTTCTTGATATTTCTTACCATTTTGTTTCAATTATATACTTATTCTCATCATTTAGTATCATTAATTAGCCTTAATTAGGACTACTTTCAGTCAGCTGGTAACCAAAAATTTGATCAATGTTATTCTTTAAGATGCACCGTCCTTTACGTCACGTATAGCATTTTCTAATTCTGTAATTATATATATTTTTCTTTTCGGTATTTTTTCGGATGGTTTGTATTGAAATGATATATTTCATTCAATTAGTCTGCAATAAAATATAAAATTACACATAAAACAAACAAAATACAAATAAGACTTGTTGTATTAAGGTTCCCGAATTGTTTTTAAATTTCGTCAAAAAGTTTAATATTTATATATCTGTAAAGTAAAACTCCAAATATCTTCATAAAAATACTATACATGGGAGACATGAACCACTCAGCATATCTCCCGCACCCGTCATGGTGCAACTCTCCCGCATATACTACTTTGACATTAAATTCTACCCACAGAAAAAATAATCAACGTAATCGAAACAACACTTAGCACACGTCAAACTATAATAATCAGGCAATAAAATAGTAATATCACACAATACTTACCTCTGTAAACACGGCCGCAATATCAAAACTACAAAAAAATTTAAAATTCACTCCGCCATAACAAAAACACCTTTTCTAATCTGATAGCCAAACAAACCGGCCATTGTTAAAAATGGCGCCGTGCTTGTCATTGGCCTCCCGCGCCCTATCAATGACCGTCTTGGCGTTTCGTTAGCGCAAAATTTAAGTCGAGTTTTAAAGGGTGGTTCAACTCTCCCATCTGGGCAAGTCTCCCGGATTCCCCCTACTATCATTATTTTGTGGAAAAAGTAATCATGTTAACTATATATCTGTGGACTTGTATTATCTATCGAATCTCTACCTGTATAGTCTGTGATTGACATTTCTGATTTTGACAATCGCAGTACCTATCGCACAGTCAGTCCATAGATAAAAGAAGTAAAAGTCAGTCACGTACGTCGGTACGTCATTGTCAAGTAGGCATGGGCGTTTTTCGTTTTTATCGCAAACGGATATACTTATATCCGATTTCAAGTTTCGAAATCGATTTAAAAATCCGATTTTAGAAATCCTATTTCTGTTGCGCCTGGGCTCATGAAATCGCATTCGCTTTCTCTTTTCATTCAATGGGCGAGAATGAGAGGAAGCGAATTTTTAATACGAAATTCGCCTTTTCTCTCTTCATCCAATGGGCGAGAATGAGAGGAAGCTAATTTTTACTACGATTACCAAATTCACTTTTTGTCTCTTTAATCAATGGGCGAGAATGAGTGGAAGCGAATTTTTACTACGATTACCAAGTTCCCTTTTTCGCTCTTTAATCAATGGGCGAGAATGAGAGGAAGCAAATTTTTACAACCAAATTCGCTTTTTCTCTCTTCAATCAATTGGTTAGAATGAGAGAATGCTAATTTATATTTATCAATGAAATATTCACTTCCTTTCTTTCTAACCTACTAGTAAGAAAGAGAAAAACTGAATTTGGATTTCGGATACACAAACGATTCGTTTGGTGAAATCCATTATCCAGTGATGATAGTTGTCGATTCACTGGATTCGGAATCCGAATCTAGCGTTTGGTTCGGTGAAGTAGATTTTTGAAATCGGATTTTCAGATTGTGAAATCGATTTAAAACGATTTGTGTTTGAAATCTGATTTTAGATTCGATTTGATCAGATATATCGGACGCTTGCCTATTGTCAAGTCAAAAAGAGTAGTCTTACTCTTTGGAGTAGTCGTTAAAAGTTGCATTGCATTTGTTATTTGTTTATTTGATACATCGCAAAATACTAATTTAAACGCCCTGTAAAACCTAAGCTTCTACCCAAAGTAAGAATCAAGCAAGTATGGCTTCAGAAAAAGATCCGCTGGTTAATGAAAGATCTGGAACAGTTCGCGAAGTTGGAAACCATGCGATATGGAGCCTCTCTTCGTGTAAACCAGGTACACCACTTACAGCTTTTATTGTTAGGTTGCGCACTCAAATCTGTAGTGTTCGGTAATCTGGTATATAACATTACAGGAAAATGTTTAAAACTAGAGGATAGTAGAGTAGAATCTAAATTTTTGTTAAAATTTATGTTGTGAAGAACACTGGTCTGTAGTAAAAAAGGTTTCATATAGAAATAATTTTTGCTTTTTTACCCATGTTGAATGAGTTAATTAACAAAAATAGCAAAAAATTATGTAGTCCTACCCTTACGCTGCCACCCATGACAACTATAACCAACACATGAAGACTTAAATAGGGGATAAATAACTTAACTGTTTATTATTTAGTTTCATTCAATGTTATAATACCCAGTTATATGGCATTAAGTTTTAAAAATATTGAGTTATTGCATCAATAAGAGATTAATTTGTTAGAAGTTAGAAGTAACTTATAGTACATAGCAAAATGTCGTGAGCATCAGAATGGCCGGTGAACAGTCGTATTTAACTCTCAAACAGTGTCGAAACGTTGCTTCCCATTGCTTCCAACGTCGAGAGAGTTGCTTCCTTCATAATTTAGAATAAAAACAACATTTTAGGTTCACCGGCCATACTGACGTCAGAATGAACAGAGCGTAGCGTAATAACTATGCAGAATAGCTGAAATTTTCAAATACCAAAGATTGCTTCTCAGTTGCTTCTCTCACACATCTCTGCTAAAAGCTTTGTTCTATATTTTGTGAGAAGAGAGAAGAGCAATATCAAACAAAGCTAATTAAAATACTTGACAGGTGGTATTTTTTTTTCATTCAAAAGCTGGTGTTAGTCTACTACCATTTTAAAGTGATATCTAATGGATAATTTTTGAGTCGTCTATACTTATGAATTTCAAAGTCTGTTTTTATTTTTGTAAAAAGTTAGTTATACATATTGCAGGATTTGGAATTGACCAGTTGAGAGATGACTGTATGGATACATATTGGCAGTCAGACGGCCAGTTGCCACATCTTGTCAACATTCAGTTCCAGAGAAAAACAATGGTGTCTCATATCTACATTTACACTGATTATAAGTTGGATGAAAGTTACACTCCAAGTAGAATTTCAATAAGAGCAGGCACACATTTTAATGACTTACAGGAAATAGAAGTTATTGAACTAATTGAACCAAGTGGTAAGTTAGATGAATTTTCTTATTTGGTTTTTAAGAAAAAGTAAATTTGTTTCATAAATTTCATTAATCTCATTTAAATTAGTTATTCCTAACAATGTGTAGTAAATTAAATCAAAGTTAATGATAATTCTTATTTTATCACTTATTGATATTGAAGTTGATTTCATTGTTTTTAACATTATACATTTTTTTAGGATGGGAAATGATACCTATTAAAGATATTTACGACATCCCTATCAGGACTTACATGATTCAAATAGCAGTGTTAAGCAATCACCAGAATGGACGGGATACTCACATGAGGCAAATTAAGATTCATTCTCCCTGTGAACCTACATCATTTGACATTAATAAATTTAGAAACTTTTGTACAGTACAATTTCAGCAATATGCCACAATTCGTTAAAAATGTTTATTACATAATGGCTACATCATATAATTCAATGTATTTAACAACTTAAATAACAATTTTTGTTAATCTGAGTTATCACTTTCTTCACTTGCTTCTTGTAACCAGTCAAAGAATTTTACAATAGAAGTTTGATTTGCAAGTGGGCTTTCATTTTCTTTTAAATCCTCATACCACTCCAATAGTGAATCTTCATCAACCACATCTGCTTCATATAATAAATGCACAACTTGACCAGCCTTGCTATCAAGCCATTCACATTTAATGCAACTATCCTGAAGAAAAACAACAATATATTTAGAAAAAAATTCCATTGGAATGAATATTAAGGTCACACCTCATTAGAGCCACCCGGCATCCACCCCGCACCGCCTCGTCGCACGACGTCCACCCGTTGTCGACAGGTCGTCCACGGGTGGACGTCGCGTTATCACCAATAAACGTCCCGCGGTCAACCAGTGGACCCCGCGCGGTCAACGAGTGGACGCCGCGCGGTCCACGAATTTTCGAGTAGTCTGTTAATAATTGGCACATTAAACGTGTGTTTCGTTATGTCAAATTTTACAAACCGTGAATTGGCAATCATAGCTGTCGCGCTTGATGAAGAAGAAAATGAAAGGCGCAACAAAAAAAGAAAGCTTATTGCGTGTATCAATCGCGGGCAGCGCGCGGTCCACTCGGGACCCGCGCATGGTCGACGCGAGGTAAGCGTGCGAACAGCGAGTTGTCAACGAGTGGTCCACCCGCGGGCTGCGCGTGGCCAGCTTGCGAGCGAAGCGATCCGGTGACGTTACGGCGTTGATGTAATGAGTGCATGTCCATACAAATTCATATAAAGAATACTAACCACGCGAGGCGAGGCGGTGCGGTGTGGGTGCCGGGTGGCTCTAATGAGTTGTGACCTTTATGTTGCACTTTATCTCTGATACTTATACATATGATATGCCTCACCTGACAGCTGACTTACCTTACCTGACAGCTAAGCTAGCTAGCACTGGCTTCAATTATTATAACTCTAATTGACCAATAAGCACACATTTATGTTTCAGCTCAGCCAATAGCTTACATTCCCATTTCTGTCATACAAAAATCTTACACTTTTTGTTTTCTTACCTCCGTACATACCGATAGCAATAAGGAACTTTATTTCAAATCAACAAGCAAAACACTTACTTCCACTGCTTTCAGACAATCCATAATTGCAGATTTTGTTTTTATGTAGTTTGATAGAACTGGCCGGAAATATTTCAGGATATCCTTCAGAGTCCCAATCACAGTCTTGTTATTTATCAATATAGGTATACTGAGCAATGCTCTCACAACAAAGAAGTTAACTTCATGCAACTGTATATTGTATGCATATCGAGAAGAGTTTATCTCCAATATTAAGTAGTCACATTTTAGCTGTTCCTCATAACCTCTGGCTAAACTATCAATAACTTCTTGAAGGAAAACTGAAATAATAATATTAATATAGATTTAATATTTTGGCCAATCTCAATCACTTAAGGAAACATATGGCTTGAGCAATTTGTGAGTTAATTCTTTGAACATTTTAAACATAACAAAGATGCAGTCTGAAATTTAATTGGTCACTTGTGGTAACTTAATTAAGACTCCAATAAATAAGACAGCACATGTAAAATTTTGGGGTAACATCAGAAATTCTGTGTCAATGGGGACATAGGCCAGAAATTAGCAAATTGACATTAATGGAACCGAGGACTATTGACACCTAAGCATCACATTACTAGGGAACCTTTTGGCCATACTGGGACCATGGCAGCATGTAACTGATGTCTACAGGTGAACACAATTCGCCCTCAGGTGGTTTGTCTACTAGTTTGTCAGCTACCATCATAAACAAAAAGAACATACTGTTAGTATCTTCCTGTATCGGAGTATCAGGCAAAGACGAGTCTGCACTGCTATCTGAAGAATAACAAGATTCACTGTCACTCCATTCCTTCTCCAAACCTATGTATTCATCATCACCACTTCCCATGGATTCATTTTCCCACTCCGTTCCACTTTCTGATGTTGATTTTGCTGGTTTTTCTGTAATAATATAATTTTAAAATTACATTAATACAATTTGCAACTCTAATATTAGAAATAATTCACATTATACGTATTTAAACAATGACTTACCTGTGTTCATATCTTCTTCCATTGCATCAAGCATATTTCCCTTCAATTGGCTTCCAGGCTTAATATTTGAATTACTTGAAGCAACAACACCTTCTAATGTAGAGTTTTCTTCCACAGTGCAGTTATTGTCAATGAAGCAATTAATAATTTGGCTGTTATCTTTAACTGTTACATTATTCATAATATGGCTGTTGCTGATGGTTACATTTTTACCAATAGTGCAATTATCACCAATCATGGATCGTGAAACCTCTGCCATATCACTGATATGTGTGTTGGCTCCAATGAGGACACCTTGATTTACAGAACATGATCTAAAATGATAACATATTTTAATATTGCCACTATTTGTATTATTTAAATTTACCTCATCATTACCATAAAATTATGTTTAGATACACAAAATGGTTAAAGCATATTTGGTACTCAAACATAATATGTTATTATTATTAAACACATAAATCAAAAAATAATTCGAGAATTAACTTACCTACTTAATATTGAACTTGGTTTACGAAAATTATGGTTTCCCATGAAGATGTAGCTATTCTGATCAAAAGAGCCAGTCTCAATAGAAAGTGGATGAACCCAGTCATGTAATATGTCCCAGCTGGAACAAAAATGTATTTTTAAATTTTATATAGTTACAAAAGCTGCAGCAAAGTCCGAAAGGAACATTTATCATAAATCAAAATCATACAAACCTTACTATTTGATATGTCTTCCAATTAGAAACAATTGCAGCATACTCCTTTGGTTTCAAAAGTGTATAGTACAGAGAACTTGCCAGTATATCCTCATTAATTAAAATTCCATGGATAAAATCATTACGAGTTTGAAAATCAAAATTATCAGAAAATAGAGGGGGTACTGATGGGGAACACAATGCAATATTTGCATCTACAATATTGTGGTGAAATTTTACCTCTTGGTTATTCAAAACACACTCCTGAAATATAATTAATATAGTAAGTTCAAATGATTTTCAACAAGATGTGCAATTCTGTGATTTTTGTTTACATACTTTTTTATATTTGTGATGAATAAATGCTCTTAATGTTGTTTGTGTTTCTGTAACTTTTCTACTGAATAATAAATTATTTCATTCAGCATTAACACATGCTAACTTTATTTTCATTTATATGATGCAATTTTTGCTTTATAAATGCTGTAACCACAAAACTTTATACTTACTAATGGTAAAGATATAGTAGCATCTTTAGATTTTGGTTTATATTTTTGATGCATTAGAATTTTATTGGTCCTTCCATTTGCAGCAATTAAAGTAGATTTGTCATTACTTATAAGTGGATGGTCCCAAGCTACTTTCTTGTATACTAAGGTCATTGCTGCACCTTTATCCTTTTTGAACAACTGTCTGAAAATTGTTTTCCTTATTAAAATATGCGGTAAAATGATGAGTGTATACATTTACTCGAAAGCTGCAGTGCATTTAGTCTAATTCCATATAAATTTGAGAAATATTTGACATATAATTTTTCAGTAATCATTAGTAGTTATTTTTTTATCAGTAGTTATTTTTCTTTCTCGATTTTGAAGGCAGTTATACTTTTTTTTTAATTAATCATATTTTCGCAATAAACCCAATATTTATGGAAACTGATGAATTATATGTGTCTAAAATTATCATGTTCCAGCCAACTTACTTGTGTTGATCCAAAAGTGCAGCAAAATTGATATTGGTAATAGTATTTGCTCCTAACAAAACAAAGCAGCCTCTAATCAATCCAGCAGCATCAATCTCTCTCATTACGTCACCCATTGTCTGACAAGTATCTGATGTCATGATTTGAACATCCATACCCAAACTCCATGGCACTTTTTCTGCCTTACGCTTGCTGTAAAATCACTTAATATTATTAATTAATGTTTAAGGTTTTCTTTGTAAATGAAAACAATAAACATATTCCTATACTGTATCTGTATAGATAAATATTTTTTATGGAATATACAAGCAAAATGTATAATGAATGATAAAAGTAAATATTATAACTACTTTAAATAAAGTTTTACATTAATACCTGATGTGATTTTTTATTTTCGCTGAATCTTGACAGCTAAATAAAATTGTTTCTCCTACGCCACCCGACACCAGAGATTCAAGAACAAAATCTATAAGTGGCACACCAGTGATCGGAAATAAAGCCTGGATAGAATAAAAAATAACTACAATGAATGTAAGATTAATATACACTGATATTTGTCTATTTTGTCTTAAATATCTATAAACAGGTAAAAAAACTTAAATTATCCTTAAAAATTACAGCTATTTTGGTGAAAGGTAGTGGAAAATATTCTTAGTAATGAAGTGTAAAATGTAATTTTGTTTTCATTTAAGTAGATAAATAAAACAAATATTGAATGGTAAATTATGCACTCACCAAAGGCTCATATTTGCTTATTGGATTAAAATTATTATTGAATAAATCAGTGATGACTACAGCCTGTACAATGTTTTCTTTGTCAGCTTCCATTTTAGGTACCTATTTACACAATTTGATTTTGAAATATTTATTAAATATTTACGCTAGAATATTGTATTTTGTAGCACGTCACTATTTTAAAGAGGTTATTTTTGTTCACAGTTTTTGTTGTCGAAGTCGTAGTCGGTCGCGTTCCGTAACTCGACCAAAACGCCCAAAACGACACTTTTTCATAGTTTGAACGTTTTGGGCGTTTTGGTCGAGTTACGGAACGCGGCCGATGTCGATTGTCGTTGTCAATTATTGTCAAATCAAATATGCAATATGTATGCAATCAATGGTTATTTTGACATTGGCCGTGTTCCGGTATAGTAAAAGTATAGTAAACCCAACTTAAGACTGAAACGAAAGAGGCGCTGTCGGACGCATTTGACATTCATTTGACCAATCATTGCACACTAGTAACTGACAGATGAATGACCACAACGTACTTATGAATGACTTTTCGTTAGTTCCAATTTTTTCCATTTCAGAGATAAGTTGGGCGCACTGTAAGTACGTTGTGGTCATTCATCTGTCAGTTACTAGTGTGCAATGATTGGTCAAATGAATGTCAAATGCGTCCGACAGCGCCTCTTTCGTTTCTATCTTAAGTTGGGTTTACTATAGCATGTATACACCATAGAGATAGGAATCACTGACGTTTAGATAGATTCATAGATTGGAAATGCGAAAGAGCAAAACACATGATACACGTATGGCAGAGCGAGATAGGTAGACGAAACCAATTTTTAGACGCCATAGCGGGCTTAGCGGGCACTTGTCATAAATTGTTCCTCAATTTTCTCAAAATACTTAATTTAGTTTTTACATTTCTGTGTTGAATAACGTCCTTTGTAGTCTTAATTAGTGATGGTTACTTGTGCGGTACCTATGTGTCTCCTCTAGATATAAAAACCACCAGGAAGGCGTCGCGCTAGGCCGCTAGGCGGTGACATTGACAGCGGGCGATTCATTTTTGGTTTCGTTCAAGTGATACAATTCAATACCTACAATTGCCGATCTTTAGTTACCTATATAATAAATCTATGGTGGCACTATAACCATAGAGATATTACTGACAATTTTTTGCTAGTTTAAGTTTCCTATCTCTGTGGTTTAAGTACACTCAGCCAAAGACAAGTAAATAATGCATTTCCGTAATGAAAAATAAACTATGTGATAAAAATTAAAATTTATGTAGAAATATACTTTATTATTCTGATTTTGAGTCATAAAAGCACATAATTATTTTAATATAAATAATATTAAAATTCGGAATTTTTAATCTGTATGTCACGTGACCTAAAACCATAGAGATATTACACTAGAGGGCAGAAGCCAGGCTTCAAAGCGTACCTCGGATAAAAAGAGACGAAATCTTTAGTAATCACCTTTCTCTTTCTGGCTCATCAGGATCGGAGAGAGATAGGTAATTACCGTTATCGTTGTTTCTCTTTCTAACCGGGGGCGATTGCAATGTATGGGTATGGCTCACCCACTCTATTGTAATATCTCTATGCCTAAAACACGAGAGGCATTGGTGTGACGTCATAAAGGCAAAATTATAAACCAACCAACCAAACTGTCATAAAAAATTGTCATCATCAACCGGTCATACATACAGTGCCACAAACATAATATCTGGCCCGGCCGGTGGCCAAAATTGGAACTAATACAAATGTTACCTATACTTACTGTTGTCAGACAAATACAAAGACAGTAGCGCCCCTCTTACCGAGTCAGATAAGTTTGTGGTAGGTACTGTTGCTTTTATCATTATTACGTCATCAAAATAGCTGACAAGTGCTGACAGCGTTTTTCCGAAAATAAAAAAAGAATTAATATTTTATTTTATTTGGCGAGAAAGCGTGTTTATTTTGCCGAAATATATTTTTGTTGCTTTTTATTACGAAAATCAAGTTTATTTTTCATTACCGAAAGTACCCTATTAAAAAGCATTGAAACGGAAGTGTTTTATTTTTTTGTAAAAAGCATGTACTTTTTAGGGTTCCGTAACCAAAGGGTAAAACGGGACGGGACCCTATTACTGAGACTTCGCTGTCCGTCCGTCTGTCACCAGGCTGTATCTCATGAACCGTAATAGTTACATACACAGTTGAAATTTTCACAGATGATGTATTTCTGTTGCCGCTACAACAACAAATACTAAAAAACAGAATAAAATAAATATTTAAGTGGGCCCCCATACTTAGGACGCCTTAGCGATAATTTAGTTACCTTTCGGTCCAAGAGATGGCGTTGTGCGTAATATGTGGCTACAATAAAATTAAGTGAGGCTTTCATACAACAGACCAGATTTTTTTGGCGTTTTTATACATAATAGTACGGAACTCTTCGTGCGCGAGTCCGACTCGCACTTGGCCGGTTTTTACTTAAATTATTTAAATACAGAACCTACCCTAATCTATAAACATTAAATTATTTTTGTGAATAATACCATACCACCGATAACTCAAAACTTGGCAAATCATTGTTGTTATTAACGTTGCTAGGGCATTATAGATTAGAAAAAGAAGCCACCGTTACGTTAATAAAATATTGTTTAGCAACACAAATTTTAACAATGGATTACGATTTAGCAAGAATTGATTATACCTTATGTGGTATAACGTATCCGGATACGTTAAAGATTTTACCGGGACATGGACAAAAATTTAACCAAAAGGTATTTTCAGAGTACGTTTCTAGGTATAAATATTTTATCATTAATAAGTGCGTCAAGTAATTACGAAAATATTGTTTTTACAGTTTGCTATAGGGGACAAAAACGGGGTTTTACAATGCTTAAGCATTAAGGATGAAGAACCAGTGGTCCAATTTAAAACATTACCTGGAAAACCAATAACATCGGTGCAAGTTGCGTCCGCTGCTGGTAAGCAATTAAATTAATTATTAAATAAAAGTACACATTTATATCATTACTGTCCCATTTCCGGGCCCTGTCTTTTCCCCTATTGTGAATAAACACCGCCTTAATAATTAAATTGTACCTACCGCAAACCTAAAGTCCTAAACCATGCACATACGTAGGTACCTAGGTAGATACTTAAACAATTTTTAGTTTTGCTAAATATAAAATACTAGCGACCCGCCCTGGCTTCGCACGGGTGCAATGCTGATACTAAATACACTACAGAAAAACTGTGAACGTTGTATATAAAAACATAGCGGCCCGCTCTGGCTTCGCACGGGTATAACATATATGTATAGATAGCCTATGTCACTCACTGAAAAAATGATTAATCGATCTAGTAGTTTTGATTTATTCATTACTGCCCGTGGCCCGCACGCTTTAAATTTGAAGTAAAACAATTCCCCTTTCCCTATAGCATGAAGATTTCCTGCTATCTTTGGAATATCTAAATTCATACCAATGATTCATACCTACATTACTTATTTACTTCGCTACGTCCCGCAATTTAAAATCTGTAATAAGTATCTTCGAAAATATTCATTTAAATCTTGTGCTGTAAAGGACCATAATTATTATAGATCTATATTAAATCAACAATGTATTTAAGCTATTTAATTGGATAAGGATTAATGCTGTATTGGTTAAAATCGCTTCGAAAATTAGCCATTATTTGTCGTAAAAAGTAAATGACAAAAAATGTTATTGTGGGATATCCATAAGAGATAGACATATACCATCACGGAGTTTTCTGTAGACCTTTTCAATGTGTACAAATAATTAGTACATTATTTTGATAAATCTCGTAGGGTTCAGCCTGCGTTTGCAATGTAAGCGGAAAAAAATTGATAATTAACGACATCACATTAGAAACCTCAGAAATAACAGTATTTCTTCACTATTTTATGGATGTTAATATACATATAAACCTTCCTCTTGAATCACTTTATCTATTAAAAAAACCGCATCAAAATCCGTTGCGTAGTTTTAAAGATTTAAGGACACAAAGGGACATAGGGACAGAGAAAGCGACTTTGTTTTATACTATGTAGTGATGCGACAGGATTGATTGTGTATGTGTAACTTGATGGGAAAAAAATATAGCCAATATAAGAAAAGAAATATACAAATATAATCTACCTACCACAAAAAATGTGTCCGACCAAAGTTCAAACCTGGACCTCTTAGGTATTTCGGCATTTCTTCTTCCGTGGTTTGGCTATGGTCTTCTAAGTGGTGAAAAAAATAGGATTTAATTGGCCTGTATGTGTAACTATTATACCAAAAAATCATCTCTATTACAAAACGTAAATGATCACATTAGCACACAGAGAGTAGAGTAGAGTAGAGAGTAGGTACAATAGGTGGCCATTACCTATGTCAATAGATGTTTATAGTTTTTTTTACATAGGAACCAATTTGTTGTCATTATTTACAGGTACAACATCTGATCAAATATTTGCTGCATCGGGCAATGAAGTTAAAGGTTATACTCGAAAGGGAAAAGTATTCCTTAGTATTGAAACTTCTATGTCGGAAACAATTACCTCTATGTAATTTTTTTTAATAAGTAAATAGATATACCTACATTCTTTTCTAATATCTATTTAAGGATATATTTCAAGTAGAACTTAACAAAAGAATTTACAAACACAGGTGCGTTCTCGGGAGCGATCTAATACTATGCAGTGGACATACTATCACATATTACCGAGATTTACAGGAACATTACTCCTATACCTGTGATGACAGAGTTCTAGACATAACAGCGTTTGCTGTACCTAATGTAAGTACAATTAACTATTTATCAATAAATAATCCTTAATATGCTATGAAATCCATATAACTTAAGTGATCAATTCAATTGAGCGCGCGATCGGTAATTGGATGGTCGTTGGGTAATCGCGAACACCGCGGTAGGGGCAAAAACTTTCTTGGGCGTTTCTGTGCTTCTAAGCACATATAAAGCCTAGAAGTCATTGTTGTTATCTTTATACATAACACAGCAGTCGTTATTTCGTTAATACACACAATATGTCTGAGACCTGGGAGCATCATAAAAATATCCGATTCTTGGGTCGGCCATTAACTGCCTCTATCAACCCACACTGGAGTAGGTTAGTAAGTAAACTCAGGCCTTGCCCAGCTATTAGCTTTCCTAGAGACCCTAGCCCAGTAGTGAGCTATGATGGGTGGATGCCAAAGCGATTCGTCTACTTATTAAATCGGAATTGGAATCCAGTACAAGTAAATTGAAGGTTTTTTTCGGCACGAAAAAATTAAATATCTTGAGAAGTTTCACTTTGTGCGTGTATGTATACTAATACTCGCAGGTTTTTACTTACTAGTACAATAGATTCATATTTTCAGAGTACCCATGTACGATTGTTGGTGCTATTGGCTAACAAGGGTGTTGCGATTCTGGAGAATGGTCAATTATTATCGCGCATGTATTTGTCTTGTGGTCCTTCCCGTCTTTCTGTTGTACCGACATCACATAATACTGACGTTTTCTCATTTTATGGGGCGGTAGACGGATCAATCGGGACAATAACTTACGAAAAGTGAGTAAGAAACGTTACTAACTACCCTATACGCTACTCGATGTTCAAAACTTTTGCAAAAGAGGCAATGATTATTAATCTTATTAAGATCTTCGCACTGATATAAAAGTATTAATAATGACATAACTATTTCCCCTGAACCAATTACTTACTTACTTACTTACTGTTATTAAATTGCAGATCTAAGTTATCAAGTAAGTGCTTAGTAGAAGGGAAAGGCCTAGGCTCTGTGGTTTGTCTTGGCTGGTATACTGGGAACGGAGGATTGCATTTAGCTCTTGGACGTCAAGATGGTTCTATACAACTTTATCTTATAATTTCCAAAGATTTTGGAGATAAGCCAAGACTAAAGTACACATATGTAAGGCATTATTATTAATCATTTATCATTATTTTAGTCTTCGTGGTTGATGGAAATTTAAGTTGCATTTTAGATAGGCTTTCAAAAATGCGTTTAGACTTCGGACTTGCCTATGCATGGTTTGATCCACGGAATAGCTATAATAACTACTTACTTGTTCGGTAGTTTTTGAACTCTATTTCGTATAAAAGATTTGTATGAAGTTCTTATATTTTTTACAGTTTTGTGGTGAACCTGTAACATCAGTGTGTGGTGGCGTAACCGGAGCAGAAGAGTGTGATCTACTGGTAGCTACCTTTTCAGGGCGAATATTTGCACTGCAATCTAGACGTTCGTCTGTGCGGTCTGCTGTATTAAATAACACTTCTCTCGATGCTCTCACGTTACGACGTTCTAAACTTGAGTGAGTTATAAAACTCAAGGTATACTTTTTTATGAAATTTTTAAAAATGTAGGTAAGGGATGAAACCTTGCACGAAAAAGAATCCGGAATACCTAACAATTTCTTTGAAAGGATAAAAAATTGTTATTCTTATGTGTACTTATAATTTTGTACTGACTGTGACTTGCCTAATATTTACACAGGGCAGAAATAGCAAGGCTGGAAAAGCAAACTGCAAATGAGAGAGATAAGTATCAGCACAGCACACGGTCACTTTTTGTGGGGGTATCCGCGCCACCTCTTCTGGATGTTCAATATGAAGTAAGATGACGGTTTTTCATAAATCTGTCAGTTTCATAGGGCATTAATATCTAATAAAAAGGAAACTGGTCACAATAGTACCAACAAAACTAAGGAAATAATTCATATTCATTATTATTCCAAGTAAATTAAGATTTCACCGAAACTGAACATGGAATGTTTAATCTTTGGACCGCTTGATAGAAAAGGTACCTTCATTTGAGCCTTCATTATTACAGCTTTCAGGAGCGACAATCAACGAATGGCAAGAAGCAAAAATAACATCGGCAGTACCCTTGGATATACTATTTATTTACTGCAACAAAATGTTAGATATTCAAACAGAGAGTGCTGCTGTGCTGAGTCTCTGTTCACCACAAGTAAGGCCAATAACTAAGGTTCCGCATATTTTTATGGATTTATGGTATGTAGAAATACCATAGAATGAGTCTTGATACACTCATTAACACTCAATAGATAGGTATTTAATGCGAGTTGATAAGAATGATAACTCAAAATAAAGACCCCTCCATTTGTCTTATTAGGAGCAAGGTGCAGAGTTATTAGCAACAGTCCGATGTCAAGCCGGTACTAGGAGATTCTGGATGCAGATCCGAAGAGCGCGAGATAAGTCCCATGGTAGCGTGGGGAGTACACATGTGCTAATTTACGTCCTACCGTCCGGTGCTCCCAGGGTAGCACGGCTCATCAAATTACAACTACCAGCTCTTCCGTATTATTCAAAACACGAAGACTGTAATTCCTTTGATAATAGGTTTGTTTGTTCTCTATTGCTTTCTTTTTTTGTCTTTATTATTTTATGCGTGCCTTAATTTCGGGGTAAGAAATTTTGGGCTTTTTATTTGCGTCCTATTTCCTTTTGCGTACATATTTCAGTTTTTAGGGTTCCGTACCCAAAAGGTAAAACGGGACCCTATTAATGAGACTTCGCTGTCCGGCCGTCAGTCCGTCCGTCCGTCCGTCCGTCTGTCACCAGGCTGTAAGTATCTCATGAACCGTAATAGTTACACAGTTGAAATTTTCACAGATGATGTATTTCTGTTGCCGCTACAACAACAAATACTAAAAAACAGAATAAAATAAATATTTAACCCGATAATAAAATAAATAGCGATAGTTTAGTTACCTTTCGGTCCAAGAGATGGCGTTGTGGGTAATATGTGGCTACAATAAAACAATTAAATATTTAAGTGAGGCTTTCATACACAACACACCAGATTTTTTTGGCGTTTTTATACATAATGGTACGGAACTCTTCGTGCGCGAGTCAGATTCGCACTTGGCCGGTTTTTTATTATTTCATTAAGAAGATATTTCATTGTAAAAATATTACATCAACAGGTATCTGTGTGAAGTGCGGGTATCTGGTAGATTTTCTGTAGCCGAAATGACGTCCTGGTTGACTGAAGCCCTGCCTGGCGAATTACCGAGACCAGCTGCGAGTATAACTATAGCACGGTCACATACTCTTCTGGGCACATTTCTTGTTTGTCGTTATCAGTAAGTAAGAATTTTCTTCATAATACAATAATAAAAAAATAGTTACCTAGGTTTTTTTGCTAATTTAATAGTAGAATCGATTTGCGAAAATAACTTTTACATTTGCAGACGCGGATTGGCCGTTTTTAAATGCGACAACATCTCCTCTACTGCTGTCTTAAGGGATGTTTTATCAAATTGTTCAGTCAAAAACAATATTCAGCTGGATATATCGTGTGGTTTGTATTTTTTATATACTGCAACATAAAATTACTATTACTATATAAGTCATGATCAAAATTATAATTCGGCAACACACTTTTCTTTGCTGTCCTGAGTATACCTAAGCAAGAGATAATAATTATACCTAACTTTTTATTTCTTTTCAGATATTGAGGAGAATTGTTGTGTTAAATCCTTTCAACGTATAAACGATTTAATGGAGTCTGAATATCAAAAAAGTAAAGAGGACAAACTAAAGGACGCAATAAAGTTAGTTAATATTGACTCACTAATAAAAAATCAAATTCGAGGTAAACATAAGACAGACATAAGACATAACTACAACATTGTTTTAAAAGGAAGGTATCTCTCTACCGGTTCCATAATTATTTAATATCTATCTTTAATAGGCTATCCATTGTACACGTTAAAATACACTTATTTTCATCAGCAATATTTTTACCTTATCGTTAAAAGAAACGTTAGTGCAGTAGTGACATGTTTTCACATAACTATCCGCCCCTAGAGGTCGCCAGTAGTAGCATAATGTTGCGATCAAGTAGGTAATAAACCCAACAATTCTTACTATACCTACCTATTTAAAAATTTAATGAAAAATGTGTATGAAATGTACTTGCACGGTAGTAAGAAACCCTTCGTCTGAAAGTCCGAATCGAACTTCAGTCAGAATTTTAATTTATGCATGATACGATAATTGTAATTTTTTATTAATGCTGGGAACATTGATCTAATAATTTTATTTTTTCCAGTGCTTTAGATTTAGACGATGCAGCAATTAAAGACAAAAGTTCGCCCGTTTTATGTCCTTACTACCAAAAGATTCTGAATGAAACTGCAAATAATAATTCTCCTAAGGAAACATACTTCGACGAACTTGTAGGTAAGAAATTACTAAGTAACTTTTTACAAAAGCAAATGAAATTTACTAGTGATGTGCCGAGACGCTGTTTTGATGGATCGAGTCGACTCGAGTCAGTTTACACGGTATTCGAATCATGACTCGATTCCCAGATTCGAGACCAGTACTCGAATTCTATGTTTGGTATTCGAATATTGACTCGAGTCCGGCTAGACTAGAATCTAGAAATTCGAGTCCAGAATTTAAGTCTGAAAATTCTAGTCAAGAACTAGAGTCCGATTATAGAACAAAAGGGAAAAATGAAAAGGAGTTAACTTCAAACAGCGTGTAGGTTAGGTTAAGCATACACACAACAATAATAAATCAATATTTTTTATAAACATTAGGTAAATAAAAACATAGTCATAGAGCATAGGAGTTCTATGGAGATAAACAAAAAAAAATCGAGCATAATCAAATTTACTCACGACTTAGACTAGATATTTGATATTTTTATTTATTTAAGTAAACAGTTTGCGAGTACGAGCGAGTTAACCAAACTCGAATACGAGACTCGAGTCAGTTGGACTCGCATAAATAGAATTGAGTAAGCGAGTAAGAATCGATTCTTCCTGACTCGAGTCCGGCGTACTCGAATCAAAATAAATTGGTATTCGAGTAGGCGAGTCTAAAGCAGGAATCGAGTCTGACTCGAGTCAAACCATACTCGGCACATCGCTAAAATTTACACTCGAGCGCACAATAATTATGTATCAGCTTTCGACAAGTCACTGTCTGTCACTGAGTCAAAAGTTATAAGTAAGATAACCACAATAACATTATATAAAAAATATTGGATACCAACCATAAATTAAAAACTCATTATTAAGAATACCCAAAAAGTATCGGGACCAGATAAAAATCACCAGCTTTCTAATGTAATAAGAATTACCAAAATCGGTCCAACCAGTGAGAAGTTATGGCATAATATATATAAAAAATTTAAGTTGAATATTGAGTTCAGACCCCCTTTTCTAGTTCTAAAAGGCGGTTAAAAATAAATTGAAAAAATTTGCTTGCATAACTTTCAATCTATACAAACCACCTATTTCTATTGTTTATTGTCCATACTAGAGAACCGCCCGCGCTTTGCTTCGGGACCCGTAGGTAACAGCCGCGTAGGTCCCGCTCCCGTAGGAATTTAGGCTAAAAAGTAGCCTACTACTCGCTCTCTTCACTCCACCCTGTCTGAGGTGTGTGGAGCCCTCGGGACAGTTAGTTCCCCTTTGGGGGTGTCTCTCGCGGCCCGTTAAAACGGGCCGGTTCTTGGGCTGGGCCCTAAGGCCCTTGGTTGTCCATCTGTGGTTAACCAATAGGTCAAGTCCGGTGAGTGGTGGCCTTTTTACAGGCCACAGAGTCTTAAACAGGATGGGGTTCATCTTCGCGCCGCCCAGGTGATCGAGGCCCTACCGGGTGAATCCCGCTGGTGGGAAGCCCAGCAGGAGCCGATCAGCGCCGGGCGATGACTTACGAAGCCCCAGTATCAGTCAGTGCTAGGCCCGTCCCGCGCAACCAGCAAGTCGCGCGGGAAGGCCCAGCGGTCCGGTGGACGGGCGTGGAGCGGCGCCAGGTCCTGCAGATGCGGGAACCGCGACGCGTCGACACGCCCGAACATGTTGCGTGCTCCATGGTCCCTCTGGTCCGCTGGCACTATCCTGTTGGCTGAGCAACTTGCGGACATCAGTCAACAGGATAGTGCCAGCGGGCTGGCGGTACACTGAATACAGCCGGAGCGGGGAGTTCTCGAGGCAGAGCTAAAGTAGCCTATTACATTTGCCTATGACTTAAGTAAATTACATGTAGTATTTGATAGCCTAATTCAGAACTTGCAAATGAATTTTATTACCGCCATCTATTAACAACTCCGAAAATAAATATCTAGCAACTAACAAAACATCGATCTTCCCATGGGAATGGGATGTTTTTCCGCGGTAAAAAGTAGCCTACGTCACTCTCCACCCTCCTAACTATCCCCACACACATAAACCTTACCATATAATAGCTTTGTTGCGACGTGAAAGCGTCACAAACAAACAAACAAACAAACAAACAAACAAACAAACAAACAAACAAACACACTTTCACATTTATAATATTAGTAAGGATAAGGATAAGGATAGTAAGGATAAACACGAAACTTTTTTTTACTTGACTTTTGATGACTTTTGCAATATGTATATGGGGCTTTGTCAATGCCTACTTACAAAGATTGTTTGTTTTATGTACATAAATTATACATCGTATAGAATCTAATAATATCTAAAAACATCCTTACCCCATTTATAACCAAACAAGGGAGGAACCAAACCACAACCTCAACATTGGAGAAAGCGGAAAGAGTCCTGCAACGATCTTTTGGCCGATGACTGACGTGAGGGTGACAGAGACAGCGCCTTACAGTGTGCCTTCCCTAAAAGGCGCTGTCTCTGTCACCCTCGAGTCAGTCATCGGCCAAAAGATCCTTGTAGAACTCTATAGGCATTTGAGGGGTAGGTCATCTTTGTCCACCTGTAATATTGCAGCCCTCTCAATGCAACTCCATTGAGTTCCATTCATGGCATTGTGGCAAAATTGAGTTATGGAATCTACAGTATTTGGTTTAAAAATAATAATAGGTATGATGTCCTCATGTAGAAAGTTTAGTTCTGCGATATTTGAGAAAAATATTGATGTACTTTTTTCATGGATTATTTCAGATACAGTGGAGCAGTGGTATGCTGACTGGCGTAAGCTGTCTTTCCAAGGCAGTTATTATAACAATGAAAATAATATTTTACATCTGAGATCCGCTTTACAAAACTGCTGTATAGAAGAAGTTATAAATATTCTTTCTATTAAAAATGTTCACGATAATGAGTAAGTCAAATTGAAATACTGTTTATCAACAATGTCATTAAGATTTACTCTTATTAAATTATTGACTGTACATGTTACTTTTATTTTAGGGCCCTTTTTGATATTCAGCTTGTGGTGATATTATGTGTGCCTGGTGATTTAAATTTAGGTCAGTTTTTGAAGTAAAGAAATATATGTTACATTCTACACATTACAATGAAATTAACAATGAAAGGAACTCAACTTTTAACTACTTCAATAATTTATTTACAACTAATTACACACTATAAAATATACACTCATTACTTTTGGAAGGGATAGTAGTCCAAACCAGAATTATACTTAAATTTGTATGTAAAGCGGTTCACTTGGGTCTTTCCGACTTCAATCATCTTCTTCACATCATCGCGGTAAGCTGGAGGCAAGAGTTCCTTTTCCAAAGTACATTCGTGGTTAGCTTCCTCTGGCATTTTAAACACACGTTGTCTTACTATGTCTACATCTCTACTATATTCTTCTTTGAGGTCTGCAACAGCTTTTGTAGCCGTGTCTACCCTAAATATAAAATAGTTTGCCTCACGATGTACTAACCCATGAGAGCTCGTCTTATATGGCAGTGCTCTAAAACCTAAATTTTCAATGTTTCTTATTATTCCTCCACGATTAAATATCGCGTGTGACAACCGTGTTAATGTCGTTTTTAATTCAGGTTTTGGCATTGCACGCAGCATCACGGCAAATTCGTAAGTAGGCATGGTGAGGGGTAAAGAAGATTTGTTGTAAATATTATTTTTTTAATACAATACTTCGTGACGATTGTGCTTTGGATGAAAACAAATTCCGTATCTCTTGGCAATTAATGTTGTATATAATTTAATAAAATTAAATTGTCCCGTAGGTAACTAAAATTCTTATTCTTCCACAATTTGACACTTTTGACAGTAGGCCCTGCTGTCAAACTGTCAAAGTGTGTCAAAAGGTCAAAGTTTCAAGCATTGATCATAAATCATAAACCTAAGGGCTGCAATCTAAGCATATTCCTATCTCTATGGCTGCAATAGACTTCTCTCTCCGATAGTCTGACCACGTCTGACTGATCAGACAATAGAATCGGACGACACTCGAATCGGACGTGTATCTATACTTATAATAAATCTGTAGAGAGGTCAATTCTGTAAATTAAATATATTTCCAAAATAACTATCAGGGGGTGATTAGGGATCGATACTGATGCCAAAAATGCAATCAGTAAAATTTTTGTCTGTCTGTCTGTCTGTCTGTCTGATGTATAACCGTTATAGAAACAAAAACTCGACTACTCGACGGATTTTAACGAAACTTGATACAATTATTTTTCATACTCCCGCGCTGGTTATAGTATACTTTTCATCACGCTACAATCAATAGGAGCAGAGCAGTGAAGGGAAATGTTGGGGAAACGGGAGAAGTTACTCCATTTTTTAAGCTTCCGTCGCGTGTGCAACCTTAATGGTTAAAGATACACAGAAATCATGTATGACGGAAATGGACTCCTTAAAATTATATAAAAAATATTCCGCGACAGCATATGTCTATCTTTTATGGTTGACTCACAATAACACGTGTAACTCCCGATAGCTTAGCAGTTCGAAGCTTTCTGAAGTATACCTATATTTTATCTACTCTTACGTTTATGACACTTAAGTGGGTGAAATAAAGGGGTGAAGTTTAAACGAAATTCACGCGGGCGAAGCCGCTGGTAAAAGCTAGTTGTAAATAAAACAAAATGTATGGCACGCACGAGTGCCTTCCGATTGTCTGATCAGACTATCGTAACCGACTATCGGAGAGAAAAATCGGACGTCTAATTGCCTCCCTTACCTATTTGTATTCACCATCATGGCACAAATTATAGTAGGGCCATTTTAATAGGCCACATTTGACAGTTCGCTAAAATTTCACAAAGTAACCTTGTAAGGGAGGCACTCCATATTACTTAATATTCCCCACTAGATATTGTTAAAATTTTTACACTTTAAAGTAAAAAACTGACGTCGTTACAAAGATACGTCAGTGAACTCTTTTTATTTTTAAACATTAGGGATGGTACCAAAAGAAACAGATCAGTAGATACAGACGAGACAGGTAACGTCGAGTCCCGCGATTTCAGTTATGAAATATTAGATGATGGAAATAAAATCACTTCCGACACAGAAGTAGCAAGCGTTTTTGAAAATCATTTTCGTAATATACCAATAAAATTAACCAATCTATTAGCTTCTTCGCCGATGGAAGCACTTTCTATTTTAAAAAGTAATGTCAGTGAATGTAATGTTGTTTTTGAATTTAAGTATACTACCGCAAGAGAAATAATTAAGACCTTTCAGTCGCTTAAAATAAAGAATACAGGTGATTTGTGGGGCATTTCAACAAAAATAATACAACATATAATAGATATCATAGCTCCAACTTTGGCCGTAGTTTTTAATAAATGTGTCGATTTAGGCACTTTTCCAAATCTAATGAAATGCAGTAAAATTCCACTTTTTAAGACTGGTGACAAAACCGATGTTAATAATTATAGGCCAGTTTCTATATTGCCAGCACTCAGTAAGATCTTTGAAAAGATTATTTTAAATCAAGTGCTTGCCCATTTTAACAGCAACAACCTACTACACCCCGAACAATACGGTTTCACAAAAGGTCGTAGTACTACTGATGCTGGGGCTAGACTTTTAAAACATATCTTCGATGCATGGGAGGGATCACAGAATGCCATTGGTGTATTTTGTGATTTATCTAAAGCTTTCGACTGTGTCGAGCATGAAATATTACTATTAAAACTTAATTATTATGGGGTAAAAAACAAGTCGCTTAGCCTGATTAGGTCTTACTTAAGTGATAGAGTCCAAAAAGTTAGTATAAATGATATTAAATCATCAGGGTCTAAGGCTGTGATGGGTGTTCCACAGGGCTCAATTTTAGGTCCTTTTCTTTTCTTAGTATATATAAATGATTTACCATATTATGTAAAAAAACATGCGGACATTGTGTTGTTTGCTGATGACACATCATTATTATTTAAGACGGACAGAAATAAACATAATTTTGACGATGTGAACAATGCTTTGTCGCATATATCAAAGTGGTTTACAATTAATAATTTACTCCTAAATGCAAGAAAAACTAAATGTATAGAGTTTACCCTACCAAATGTAAAGAATGTCGATAAGACACTTAAATTAAATAATGAAGCATTAAAAATGGAACAATCAACAGTATTTTTAGGAATAACACTGGATAGTAAACTACAATGGTACAGCTTACTGTATACTACAGCTTACTGACGTAGAAACTGCTAGGCTTGTTTACTTCGCATACTTTCATAGTGTTATGTCTTATGGCATATTACTGTGGGGTAAAGCAAGCGATATACAACAAATCTTTGTATTGCAAAAGAGGGCCATTAGAGCTATTCATAAACTACGGTATCGGGAATCTTGCCGTGATAAATTCAAAGAATTAGGTATACTTACAGTAGCCTCACAGTACATATATAGTAATATAGTTTTTGTAAGAAACAACATAAATGCATATAAAAAAAACAGCGACTATCATAATCGCTTAACAAGAAAGATGCATGATTTGGCGACGCTTTCTTATCGGCTAGGTAAAGTGCAGCGTTCTTTTATGGGGCTTGGTGTACAGTTCTATAATAAAGTCCCTAAGGCAATCCGTGACCTGCCTTCAGAGTTGTTTAAGAAGCATGTAAAAGCACAACTCGTAGACAAGAGCTACTATAGTATACAGGAATATTTAAATGACAAAAAGGCATGGAAACTACCAGCTCTGCAACCAGCTCCGCTAGGTTAGTGCTTACCTGTATCAATTAAGTAATATTGTAATTTTTATTTTAAAAGATGCGGAGGAGTTTTTTTTCGCCGTTTTTTTCTCCTCAAGCACTTTTCCAAAACGGTGGTAGAATCAAAAAATTGACGTTCATAAGTGAATTTGTAAATTCCTAGATGAAATAAACAGTTTGACTTTGACTTTGACTTTGATAAGTTGAATTTGAGAAGTCGAACTAATCGTCAAAAAGTATTTCACGATTGGCTGCAACCCATTAATGGCCCACTACTGAGCACGGGTCTCTCCTCATTTTTGAGGGGGCCTAGAGCATACTCCACCACGCTGCTCCAATGCGGGTTGGTGGAGTATTTCACGATTACAAAATCAAATATATTTTAATGGGAACAGTATTCATTTTCTTACATTTTAGCCAAAAATATGTATTCATTCATTTAAATACATAGAGATATTACACTAGAGTGGGTGAGCCATACGGCTGCCCATACATTGCAATCGCCCCCGGTTAGAAAGAGAAACAACGATAACGGTAATTACCTATCTCTCTCCGATCCCGTTGAGCCAGAAAGAGAAAGGTGATTACTAAAGATTTCGTCTCTTTTTATCCGAGGTACGCTCTGAAGCCTGGCTTCTGCCCTCTAGTGTAATATCTCTATGTTTAAATATATAACGTCTGGCTCAAAAGCCAGTATCCAGAAACCTGAAATGTTACAAAAAAGTCATGATTTCATTTCGCGTCATTATTAGACGCATTATTTTTGTCGTTTTTTTAGTCATTGTTTGTACTGTGCGGTAATTAAAATAGTTTTTATAACAATCACATTAAATTTACAGATGTTTGAAATCCTTATCGATTAATTAAATTAATCGATGTTTTTCAGCAGGTTACCCTCACTATAAAGCAAAGACAGTTGTCAAATGTGGCCTATTAAAATCATAGAGATATTACACTAGAGTGGGTGAGCCATATGGCTGCCCATACATTGCAATCGCCCCCGGTTAGAAAGAGAAACAACAATAACGGTAATTACCTATCTTTCTCCGATCCCGCTGAGCCAGAAAGAGAAAGGTGATTGTTCACGCAAGTATTGCTTTACGTCGCAATGAGAGGGTAGTCTGCAAACTGAGGCGGCGGGCGGGCGTGGGGGGGAGCGCACACGCCGCCGATCCGCGAGCCGCCCCGGCGGACAGTCCAGTCCACAGCGGAACACGGGAAGGGACAGTTGTCGCGCTCGCAAGCGGTTCTAACCGACGCCACGGCCGTGGCGGTCAAAATCTTCGGTTCGGTCTTCCAACTACTATATTCGGATCCGGCGGCACACCAGCAAGGAGATCTCCAGGGAGAGGACTACACCAGCCTGCCCAGCTAAGCCGAGGTGAGTGGACACTCTTTCTTGCGTGTGGGGCATTTACTTGCGTTGAACAAAACCGGGTAGAGAACTAAGACCAGCCCAGCTCGGCCAACTGGCCTATCGAAGGTTTAAATATACAGTCCACTACATATCCAATACATATTCTTGGTCCATCTCGCGGATTAGTTTTCGTCAGAAACCTTGTTTTTTCAACGCCAACTCGGTCGGCGTCGGCGGCGGCCATTTTGTTATCTATCTTTGAGGTTCGGTTTTCGGGTTAAAAAATGGCTAAAGTATTCGAAAATAAATTTAAAATTAAGTACGACTGGTTTGAAAATACACTTGAATTGTTAAATGACAAAAGTATGAAATCGTCTATTCTGTTGGTGCGGTCCCGTAAAGTAGAAGATTATTATTTAAAATTAACGGAGGCATACGAACATATTTTAAACGTTTACTCTGAAGATACTGATCTCATTAGCGACTATGATAAAAAATATAAATTTGCCACTAGTATTTACGACCAGGTAATGGCATTTTCGGCGGCTTCCCCGGGCTCGGATGGTGGTACTTGTACCACCACCGAAAGTACTTCTGCACCACGTCTACCCCGCATTAATTTAACGACGTATGATGGTGACGTTTTTTCGTGGACCAGTTTCATTAGCTTGTTTTCTTCTTTGGTTTTGAGTCGAAAGGATATTTCAAAAACGGAAAAATTTCATTATTTAATTTCGCATGTAGAAAACGAACCACGGACTTTAATAAAACACCTACCTATGGTCGACGGATCTTTAGATACGGCTTTGGAAATACTTAAAAGTCGCTATGAGAATAAACGGTTGATAGCGGATTCTCATATATCACGGATTTTACACTTGCCGGTTTTAAGTAAGATCGTGGGCTTACGGTCCCAAATACTAAACCCGTTATTAGAATCCACTAGGGCTCTAAAAAATCTTGGTTTGCCTACGGACGAATGGAGCTACCTATTGTTGTACATTGGTTTGACTAAATTGCCTGTAGAAATTAAAACTCGTTTCGAACAACAATACGGCGGTAATAATTCCAATTTACCTACATTTGATCAGCTGACGGAATTCCTCCAGAACGAGTGTAGGTTAATAGATACGGCTACGACGGGAGATGTTATCGGCTACGGCGTAACTCGAAAGCCTACGCGGAATGTACACGTCGTAGACACATTTAACTCTAATTCAGATTTTAAAAATAATAGTAATCGGTGTTGTTATTGCAATATTTCGGGTCATGCGTTTAAAGATTGTTACAAATTTATTAAATTAACAGTAAACGATCGTAAGGATTTTATTAAGAACAACGGTTTATGCTTTAGATGTTTCGGGAAGCATGTAGCTTCATCTTGTAAACATAACCTACCATGTATACACTGCAATAACACGGGTCATAATAGATTGATTTGTACGAAGTACATTGAGCGTCCTAACTCGCCTGCTTATACTCGGTCGGATACTCGGCAAACAATGATTGCTACGTCACGCGATAACTTTTCGCCCGGCAATGGAAGACGTTCTCCTATTACAACTGGACCTCCTGTGCGCACGAGTTCTAAACAGAAAAGGAACTCGCCGGTTCGTTCGGATCGCGACAGCCACTGCCCTGCGCCACGCGGTAGGCATGAATCTGGTACCTATTCACAACGTTCGGGACTACGTGATAATCGGATGCGGCCGGCCAGCCCCGCGCATTCTCGGCAGTCACAATAGCAATTAAATAGTAATGTCGTTTCCTTACCACGTTTAGCGGATAATGTAATTTTGCCTACGGTTATTATTGATATCAAATCATTGCACGGTGTATTTTTAAAGGCACGGGCCTTATTAGATCTCGGTTCACAAATTACACTCATACGGAGTGATCTAGTTACGAGGTTAGGTTTGAAACGACATTACTCTCACACACCAATAGTAGGTATCGGCAGCGTGCAAAATAATAATTGTCGACATATAGTTACCTTTTATTTTAAACCGGAACATTCAGATCAACCTCTTTTATCGGTTACGGCGGCGGTTATGAAAAACCTTACAAATTATTTAACTAAAAATTTAAATTCATATAATAATAATATTTTAAAACTTAAATTAGCGGATGACGGGTTGTATCGAAGTCAAGTAGATATAATTTTCGGTTGTGACGTTCTTGGTCAAATAATTAACGGAAATAAAATTGAATTGGGTACGGGCGGGCCCTATGCCATGGGTACTATATTTAATTTCGCAATTTTTGGTCCGATGCCATCACATGACACGGATATATCGGTAAAAAATAAAAAATTTTTCGGGTGTCACATTAATAGAGGCGGTTGAACGGTTTTGGCGAGCGGAGGAACCACCGTCGAAAATTAAGGATCCGGCGGATATCGAGTGCGAAAACCTTTTTGCTTCTACTACTACACGCGGTTTGGATGGCAAGTACACGGTGCGGTTGCCTTTGATTCCGGATCACCAACGTCTCGGCGACTCTAGACAAATTGCATTAAAAAGATTTATGTCTATTGAGCGTAGAATGCAACTACAGCCGGATTTTAAAGAAAAATATGTAGAATTTATGTCACAATATATTAGTCTCGGTCACATGAAACTTTCTGAATTTGATTTTAATTCTTCCGCGGAACATTATTTTCTTGCTCATCACGGGGTTTTTAAGAAATCGGGGGACGTAAATAAAATACGGGTGGTTTTCGATGGCAGTGTACAGACGAGTAGCGGTGTGTCTCTTAATGACTGTCTGTATTCCGGTGAACGACTACAAAATGACATTACACAAATAATAATTGCCTTTCGGTGTCCGCGTATTGTTTTTACAACGGATGTGAAAATGATGTTTCGGCAAACGTGGATACATCCGGATGATCGGAGATACCAACTTATATTTTGGAGATCCTCACCATCGGAACCCTTGTGCGTTTACGAGTTGACTACTAATACTTACGGGTTAAAGTCGAGTCCATTTGTGGCAATTCGGTGTTTGCATCAACTGGCCGACGACGAACAGGCCAATTATCCCAAAGCTAGTCGAATGTTACGTCAAAACAGTTACGTGGACGATCTCACGGGTGGCGCGGATACGTTCGGTGAGGCGCAGGAGCTAAAAAATGAGTTGATCGCACTCATGGGTACAGCGGGTTATGAGTTACGGAAGTGGTCGTCCAACGCGCCGGAACTTCTGACGGATTTACCTTCGGATTACATTGAAACACCTCGGACATTCGAACAATCAGACGGTCCGTCGTTTATTAAAGTGTTAGGCATTCAATGGAACCCTCAAACGGACAGTTTTACATACCGGATAAACCTATCTAACGATACGGACGGCACGATCACACGGAGGTCTATTCTATCTATAGCGGCTCGGTTATATGACCCTCTCGGCTGGGTGTGTCCGGTTGTATTCAGAATTAAACTTTTACTTCAAAGGTTATTAACCAGTAACGGCGACTCGCGAAAAATTGAGTGGGATACACCTGCACCTGTTGATATTGTGAACGAATGGAATAACATTTTATCGGACTTACCTATTTTACAACGGTTATCTATACCTAGGTGTTTGAAAACTATCGGTTCGGGACGTTATTCACTGCACGGATTCTGTGACGGTTCCTCTGTGGGGTATGCCGCGGCGGTGTACATTCGGTCGGACGACGGCAACGGCGATGTGGCGGTGCGGCTGCTCATGGCTAAGTCGCGCGTCGCTGGGTTGAAGACGAAGCAGACTATCCCAAAATTGGAATTAAACAGCGCGGCGTTGCTCTGCACGCTGGTTAATCACGTGGTTGCTTCGATGCAAGACGATATAACCTTAGATAATATAATTTGTTGGTGCGATAGTACAATCGTGTTGGCGTGGTTACGGACGCCACCACACCGATTGCAGGTGTTTGAAGGGAATCGGGTTTCTCAAATAAATTCTTCGGCGGTTTCTATAACATGGCGGCACGTTCCTAGTGGTATGAATTGCGCAGATGTGGCGTCCCGCGGCGCAAGCGCTACGGAGTTGCTTGAGCATCGGTTATGGTGGGGACCACAGTGGCTGCGCGACCCGCACAGCTGGCCTCAGGAGTGCAAGGACTTACCGGTGCACGCTGATTTGCTACCTGGATTACGGGCTAAGATTTGCAACATTAATATTTCGGATTCGGATTTCAATTTATTAGATCGGTTTAGTTCGTTTGAAAAATTAGTAAACGTTACGGCATATATTTTACGGTTCATTCATTATTTAAGAAATAAAACTCGGTCGATCGGCGACCTCACGGTATCGGAACGTCGTAATGCTATTTCATATTTGATTCGGCTCATACAGGCTTCTCATTTTGCTGAAGAGATCGCGGCTATTAAATCTAAGCAACCTATTAAGTCTTCGTTACGGAGGTTAAATTTATTCATCGACAATGATAACTTGTTACGCGTAGGTGGTCGAATACGCGCTTCAGAATTGCCATATGATGCACGGCATCCTATTTTGATTCCGGGTAAAAGTCATTTTACGGAGTTGTTGGTAACTCATTACCACAAGGTATATTGCCACGTCGGGGCAAACACCTTAGCAGCGATCCTCTCGCGGTCGTATTGGATTGTGTCGGCGCGACGCATTACACGTCACGTTACTTTTCGATGTGTGCAGTGCTATCGGTCTAAGGCACGGCCCACACAACCCTTCATGGCGGACTTACCTTTAGATCGCGTGCGGTGTGCGCGACCATTTGTTGGTGTCGGTACGGATTTCGCGGGACCGTTTTTCATTAAATCCGGATCATATCGGAGTGCTAGAATAACCAAATGTTATCTGTGCATTTTTGTTTGCCTGGCCACTAAGGCCGTTCATTTAGAGATAGTGGCGGACCTGTCGGTTGAAGCCTTCATTGCTTGTTTCACTCGGTTTATTTCACGGCGCGGACTCCCTTCACTTATTAGGTCGGATTGCGGTACTAATTATACAGGGGCTAACAAATACTTAAAGGAGTTATACATCTTTATCCGTGACAATCAGTCAGATATTAGTAAAAAAATGACTAAGGAGAACATAACGTGGTTATTCAACGCACCAGCTAGTCCGAATCACGGCGGTTTATTTGAAGCGGCGGTTAAGTCTGCTAAGACTCACGCTCGACGCGTGCTCGGTGAAGCTCGGCTCACCTTTGAGGAGCTAGCTACGTTTTTTACTAAGGTGGAAGCCGTTATGAATTCCAGGCCTCTGTGCCCCCTGAGTTCGGATCCATCCGACTTAGAAGTTTTGACTCCAGGGCATTTTCTCATCGGTCAGCCTTTAGTGGCATTACCTGAGTATCCCTATGCGGACGTCAATATAACTCGGTTATCTCGGTACCAACAAATTCAAAAATTGACACAACATTTTTGGTCTCGGTGGAAAACGGAGTATCTCCATACTCTTCAGCAACGGTATAAATGGACTTCGAAGACGGAACCTCCTAAGATAGATGACCTTGTTTTAATAAAGGAAGATAATTTCTCTCCACTTTATTGGAGACGCGGTCGGATAGTTAAATTATTGCCCGGTAAAGATGGTATCGTTCGGATAGTTGAGGTTAGGACACAAAATGGGACCCTGCTTAGGCCCATTTCTAAATTATGTAGACTACCCTTAGGAAATTAGGAACCAAGGTAGGCCTTGGTTAGGCGGGGGGATGTTCACGCAAGTATTGCTTTACGTCGCAATGAGAGGGTAGTCTGCAAACTGAGGCGGCGGGCGGGCGTGGGGGGGAGCGCACACGCCGCCGATCCGCGAGCCGCCCCGGCGGACAGTCCAGTCCACAGCGGAACACGGGAAGGGACAGTTGTCGCGCTCGCAAGCGGTTCTAACCGACGCCACGGCCGTGGCGGTCAAAATCTTCGGTTCGGTCTTCCAACTACTATATTCGGATCCGGCGGCACACCAGCAAGGAGATCTCCAGGGAGAGGACTACACCAGCCTGCCCAGCTAAGCCGAGGTGAGTGGACACTCTTTCTTGCGTGTGGGGCATTTACTTGCGTTGAACAAAACCGGGTAGAGAACTAAGACCAGCCCAGCTCGGCCAACTGGCCTATCGAAGGTTTAAATATACAGTCCACTACATATCCAATACAGTGATTACTAAAGATTTCGTCTCTTTTTATCCGAGGTACGCTCTGAAGCCTCGCGAGAAAGAGAAAGGTGATTACTAAAGATTTCGTCTCTTTTTATCCGAGGTACGCTCTGAAGCCTGGCTTCTGCCCTCTAGTGTAATATCTCTATGATTAAAATGGCCACCCTTAGTTTGCGGTTCCACTGAGGCGGAGCGGAGCGGAGCTGTGCGCGATTCACCAATCACATGCCTTGAAAATCACGCGAGGCACAATGAGATGTGGATTTCAAGCCATGTGATTGGTGAATCGCGCACTGCTCCGCTCCGCTCCGCCTCAGTGGAACCGCACCCTAATAGGTACTTTAGTAATGGTTTACATCATAGATAAAAGAAGTAAAAGGATATGCCCTAAGGTCACGTGACGTGAAGCCAAGTATTACCCTAATATGGCGCCGACTCCGCCCACAAAACAGGGATGTTATTTTATAGTACAAAATATCGACATCGATTTAACGTTCAAAGATAAAATCCATACTACCTTTCTAATTTTTAGTGACCAACCGTAGGTTCCGATTTGTTTTTTTCCGATCCGTTTTGTTTTTTTTCCGTAGTATTTGTATCTTATGTCTAAGTAACACAAAATTACTGATTTGACCAATAGTACAGTCTGTTTTTTTTCGCCGCGGACTAAATTGACACATGCAAATGTCAATTTTCGAAATAATGATACCAGCTTTTTAATAGTAGTGTAGTACTACGATATCGGTTTTATGAATCGTAACTTTTTACTTTTATCACATAATTTTATTTTTATTTGATAATAGACGAATCTTTTTAAAATCATGGTAACTATGGAGTGTCACAGATAAAAAATATATTTATTAATTTTAATTACGTATTACACTAAGTAAATTTGTTGTTGAAGAATACGCAATAACAAGGTTAAAGTACATTATATAGGTATGCCTATAGGTCATTTTATTTTAAAGACACATGTTTTATTAGTACCGAAAAACGATACTACATTGTAAATTACGTAAAGTTACGGTAGAGGCACATCACTATTAATGATTCGCAAAAAAGTGGCAACACAGCTAATGTCAATTTAGTCCGTACCGAAAAAAAACAGACTGTAATTTGTGTGAACTGATGATGTACTACAGCTACAATACAATGAAAAAAGAGACAGCGTAACTGAAGCAATTCGAAACAAAAAAGAAAAATACTTCCTTGAAGAATTTCAGAAATGCAAGAACAAGCCAAAAAAATGTGGAAGTTAATTAATACTCTTGCTATTAATAAGACTGTTAAAAGTTGTGCTCCCCCATACTTAAAGACTGATGACGGTTTATTAATCACGGATCCCCTACAAATTTGTGAATATTTCAATAATTTCTTTTCTAGTATAGGCACACAATTGGCCAATAAAATTCCTTCTAAATTCCACAATAATGATACATATACATTGCCCAGACAAACCTCACATACACACGATAATATATTTTCTGAATTTCCTCTATGCTCTGTTGACGAAGTTTCCAAAATTATAGATAACTTAGATCCTAATACTAGCACAGGTGTTGATTGTATTAGTACGAAAGCCATTAAATGCATAAAAAATATAATTATCGTAAACTTAACCAACTGCCTAAACAAACTATTAATGGAAGGAATATTTCCAAATACTTTGAAAGTAGCCAAAGTGACCCCTATATTTAAAGCTGGAATAAAAACTAACCCTGGGAATTATCGACCTGTTTCTGTGTTACCAATACTATCCAAGATACTAGAAAAAATTATGTACGCCAGATTAGAAGACTACCTAACAAAAACGAAATTCTTATACGAACAACAATACGGGTTCCGCCCCAAGTCAAATACACTCAGCGCAACAATAGACTTAGTAACGACAATCAAAACAAAAATCGATCAAAAACAAATAGCACTAGGAGTTTTTATAGATTTAAAAAAAGCTTTTGATACGGTTTCCCATTTTTTAATGCTAAAAAAACTTGAAAGTATCGGTATCACTGGAACAGCCCACAAATTGCTAAAGTCATACCTAAGTGACAGGTATCAAGTGGTTAAACTTGGAAACTTTGAAAGTAGCCCCCAACTCCTGACATGTGGTGTACCCCAAGGATCAGTCCTTGGGCCTTTGCTCTTCCTTATTTATGTTAACAATATCTGTGAAGCAGGCCTAAGGGGTCAATTAACCCTCTACGCAGATGATACATGTTTATTTTATTTTGGGCAAAACTTAAATGAAATTATACAATGCGCTCAGGAAGACCTAAATATTTTACAAAATTGGTGTCATTTTAATCTTCTTACGATAAATATTGCAAAAACTTCATATATAATTTTTAGTGCCAAAAATAAAAAAATAGCTAACCATGACAACTTAAAAATCAACGGAGAAATCTTACACAAAAGTAATAAAGAAAAGTACCTTGGCTTGTGGCTTGACAGTAAATTAACCTGGCGAGCACACATAGAACACATAGAATCAAAAATCTCGTCGCTAACCGGATCATTGCGTAGTATTGTTAGAAGTATACCACAAAAAGTTCGCCTACTAATCTATAACGCTCTAGTAAAGTCTCACTTACTTTACCTTATTGAGATTTGGGGCACTGCAGCTAAAACCAACATAAATCCGATACAGGTGTTGCAAAACAAAATTATTAAAATATTATACAATTACGACTACTTAACTCCGTCTAAAACAGTATACAAAAACACAAAACTTATGAACATTAAACAACTATACACATACAATACATGTATACTCATATACAAAATTATTCATCAAACTATCCAGTCACACATTACATTCACAAAAAAAGGACAAACACTAAAATATGCAACTCGCCGCGCTAACCATATAATATTACCCCATGTAAGAACTAATTATGGTAAAAATACACTGACTTTTAAGGGAGCACAACTATATAACAGACTTCCAGAGAATGTCAAAGAAGCAAGCTCGCTTAGTATTTTCAAAAAAAAACTATCGACTTATATTTATAATAATATTGCCATTGCATAAAAACGCTTTTCACTTGTACCACCGGTCACGATGATTCGACCGAGACCGAGTAGGAATAATATTTAACATGAATGTAACAGCGAGCTCGCATTCTCCAACTACCGTCATTAAATTACTGTTTTACCTTTTAACTACCCTACCGGATTACTAATAGCATTTATTTTTATTTCAAATAGTGTTCTCATGTAAGTGACTATTGTCTTAATGAGAAAATAAAGATCTTTAAACCGAACTCTCATGTTCGCTGTTGCCACTACAAAAAAACTCAATAAACTTAAAAATTTACGCGAAAATAAAAGATAATTACAACTAACCTGAAGAATAATAATACTTCGTCTTTTTTCAGAGAACTTGAAGTCTCTCCCTCTAATACAACACTTCACCATCTTAGTTTTTGATATATGTTAATTAATAATAAAACAGAAAGTTTTAAAGTCACAAGTCTCACTGTTTTTTGAATATATTTGTTTACGTTACAGATGACAGATCATCACTGTATCTGTATGGTCATTGTCAAAACTGTCAACCTAAGCGACCCTAAGGGCGGCCACATACAGTCGGAATTCCGAAACGGAATCCCGAATAGGGTTGCAACCTTGCAACGATATATCGGAAAACCGATAATATTATAAGAAAACCGATAATATTATATTGTAAGAAAAAGCTAATGTTCAAAGCCCATACAGCCTTATCTAAGGTCGTGAATTATCGATTTTTTTCTTCGGATATGATGTCGATATTATCATATCGTTATAACGCAAATATCGATAAAAATATCGATGTGTCCTCTTCGATATTATCGGTTTTCCGATATATCGTTACAACCCTATTCGGGATTCCGTTTCGGAATTCCGCATGTATGTGGCCGCCCTTATCCTCTTTTTTCTTTAATCATTGGTTTAAATAAGGGCGGCCACATACAGTCGGAATTCCGAAACGGAATCCCGAATAGGGTTGCAACCTTGCAACGATATATCGGAAAACCGATAATATTATAAGAAAACCGATAATATTATATTGTAAGAAAAGGCTAATATTCAAAGCCCATACAGCCTTTGAATTATCGATTTTTTTCTTCGGATATGATATCGATATTATCATATCGTTATAACGCAAATATCGATAAAAATATCGATGTGTCCTCTTCGATATTATCGGTTTTCCGATATATCGTTGCAACCCTATTCGGGATTCCGTTTCGGAATTCCGCATGTATTCGGCCGCCCTAAAGATCCATATTTTATCTGTTGATTGTGGGCAGTTTGGCAGACAACTTCAATCAAGTAAAAAAAATATAATAAAATAAAATTGTCTATTGATTTGATCATGGCTGAAGCTTGTGTTTTGCTTGTGTAAAGGAAGTAAATGCTAAAAACGCTTTTTTCCTATATTTGCAACATGGGAACGTTTGCTAAATTTGTTTCTGAATACTGCAAGACTTGGGATAAATCAGGACGAGACCATTTGTAAGCTTTTATTTATGTATCCCGTGCCGATTTTGATTAACCACATGTTGATATGTAACCTTCGAATTTAATATGTATTTTATCTCTTTGATACACAAGATGTTCTAAATATTAATTGTGAAGTATTTGTTTCTTTGTATTTTACTGTTTCATCTAGATATGCACCCAAGAAAGTCTTAGACATTAATATAACTTTGCCTAATATTTTGTTTTGTTTTATTATTTTGTTTCATATACGTTTGTTGGTCAAATACACATCAATATTTTCAAAATAGTACTCATTTCCTATATAACACAATATTTAGTGTCTGCTTACCCTGCTTTTGTCCAAAATGATTTTATGTATTGACATTTATTTTGATTAACCTAAAGTGGTTATCTGCAAAGTATGAGTGGGAACTTTTCTCCCATGTACAAATGTTGGTTGTTAACAGTGTGGATAAATATTTCAAGTTAGTTGCTTTGCCTGATCAATAGTATAATACTTAATAAGTGCATTTTAACAAGTCTAAGTAGTCATTGCTTATTCATGTTTTGTCACTTGATGCACTATAGTTATACATTTCCTGTCATTATTTAATTCAAGTTACCTTGGGTTGCGTTGGGAGTTTAAAATCAAATTCAGTTTAATGATAACATATTCACATCCCTATGAACTCTTATTTCTTTCCCGCGTATCCCTCTCTGTATATCGTGGATTTCCCCATTCGATCTTCCCCGTTCTATTTCCCATTCCTATCTTCTTATATGTATATATTTTAGTTTATGTTTATCATTGTTATCATTTATTTATTTTTTGTCTTTTTAAATAGATTTTAATGATTCAACAATGTATATGTGCACCTTGCCTTCTACATTTTTAACTAAAATTCCTACCCAAAGGTTGTCTGGAAGAGATGGCTGTTGAGCGATAAGTCCATCTTTTTTGTATTTGTATTCTAAGGTGGTAAGTCGCCCGGCTGCCTAGTTTGAACTCACATGAATTAGCCACCGAATGCCCAGTCATATTCTTGCTGGGGGCATTATCATACTTTCTTGGCCAACAATGCACCAGTGATGTCTCTGGTGTTATTGGTGTCCATGGGTGGCACTGTCCACTTATCATTTGCTGGTAAAAATTGCAAATCAAAAATGAACATTATGAATTTATTGTTTTTCAGCATTAAATGTGTGAACCAATATGTCAAAGATGAAGCAAAAAGTCCTTTGTTTAGTAAATCTGGGAAATTATCTGGTTTATCACAAAATATTTATGATTTGCTGCTTTGTGGCTTACGAGGGAATTTGAAAAGAGATGCCATTATATCTGTTCTTCGAGAAATTTCTGTAAGTTTTACGTGCATACTTTTAGTAATTTTGTTTAAATTTAAATTTGATATAATTTACTTACCATACATAAGCTGAATAAGTGATTTTTAATTTATAATTCTTATTCTGTGAATATACCTGTTTTTGAAATTGAATGTAACTTGTAACAACTTCAACCTGCTAATGGCCAACTGAGCATTGGTCTCTCATCATCGAGGAGGCTTAGAGCATGCTCCAGCATTTTGCTCCAGTGCATATTGGAGGAGGTTTTAGTGGTTGACCACATGGGTACTCAGGTTGCCAAGTATCAGTAGTTTTCATGAATTAACAACTATTATCTATTGGTAACAACAGAAACAACTGGTTTTGCTTGCCTTCCAAAGCATTGAATCACTAGCAATCATCAGGGATAACTTGTATTAATGTTTATTGTTTAATTGTAATGGTTGTATGGGTGGTGATGTGATTTTATTGGTATGGTTTTTATTTTATTTGTAGGGTTTACATGCAGATATACCATCTGTTATTTTGGATGTGATATGTGTACTGGACGCAGAAACATGCAATGAGGTACAAAATGAAGAAAGGTCCAATTTCTGTTCTATGGTTAGAGAACTCGAATCTTTTATGTCTGACAAGTTGTTAAAGGAAAGACTAGAAATAGACACTTTGCAAGATGTGGGAACATTGAAAAGCAAGATATTTTACACTAAATTTATCAAAATAAAAACAAAATTATAGTAAGTAACAATTTATTCATTACTTTATTTGATTATATATCTGTAAACAATTTTTTAAGTTTGTTGTTTCCTTTCCAGTTATAAACAACGTAAGTTCAATTTATTTCGAGAAGAAAGTGAAGGGTATGCTAAGCTGATAGTTGAATTAAATCAAGAAGTGTCTGAAAACACAGAATGGAAAACATTACTCGAAATAATTCAGTCACTTATAGGTAATTTCTATGATTTGCAATTGGGTTTTTAAAATTTGCTATTAATTCTTTTTACTTAATTTTTTTTATGTCATTTGTTTTCAGGTTGCTTTAATTTGGACCCTAATCGGGTTTTAGATATAATATTAGAATCTTTTGAGGCTAGACCACATCTAGATAAATTGTTTATTTCTCTCATAAAGAATTACATGGGAGATCCTCAAGTGATATCAGAAGTTTTAGGGTTTAAACTTGGTAACATGGAAGTTTTAGAAAGTTACAATGAGCCTCCCCCATTAATGACTGTCATAGCCCTGTTGATGCAACATCAAGTTATATCTTTAGATGATATATACCCTTGGGTGAGTATTTTACATTTAAAATTAGTTTGATAAAAATAGATAGATATTTTTTTTAAAACATGAATCAATATGTATACAATTTGAAATTGTAGCTACGCCCTGATGATACAGTCATGGCAAAAGAAGCAGAGAAAGAATTAAAAGCAGTCCAGGATTATATCCGTAAACTTAACATTGTATCTACCAAAGGACCACAAGCCAATGGACCCACTGAATTTATTGAAGAAAAGGCTGACCCTCAGGTACTTAAAAATAACCTTGAGAAAATATATTTAAATGATGTTAATCAAGTGATTATTTTCAAGTGTGCATTGAGTAATACAAAAAAGATTTTTTAACGTGCTCAAAAGACATAATATAATTATTAGAATTAAATTATAATGAATTCATCAAAAGTCACTTGTTGTACACCTGTGATGTTTTTGTATGGAATTAAGTTAGTAAAAAAGCATACACACCACCCTGTCATTGTCCCTTTGCTAACTGTAACTAACACAGAATAAGACTCAAGTCAGAATAATTATGATAGTTAATTGTTAGAAATAGTCTATAATTGTTAGAAAGAGCCATTCTAATTTGGTCACAGTGGTCTTGCTACCCTTGGGTACTAACTTGATAGCCCTTAAAAATTGTAACCGGCCCACACATGTGATTTACAAAAAGAAACATAGTCATCATAATTATATTCTGTTATTCGATGAAATGAGACATTATTTCTTGCAGGAGTACTATAATTGTTAGAAAGAGCCATTCTAATTTGGTCACAGTGGGTTGGGTACTAACTTGATAGCCTTTAAAAAATTTAACCGCTTCCGCACATGTGATTTACAAAAAGACATACAATCATCATAATTATACACTGTTATTTAATTAAATGGGACTTCAAAAGACATTTTTTGCAGGAGTATTGGAGCAATCAGAAGTTAGTTTTAGGAGAAGCGTTGTTGAAAGTGACTGCTTGGCGGGAATTTGCCGCCCTAGCCGCTCGTCTGCCCACTACGGGCATGGCCCCGCGACCGGCCGCCGCCCTGTGCAGTATGCTCAATGCTTTAGTCGAACCTCTGTATAGAACGTAAGTACTGTATCTTAACTTTTATTTCACTTTCACTTAGAAAAATCATTTATGACGCGTATAAGAAAAGTAATTCAAAGGGAGAGTAAGCTATTTCTCAATTAATCTACTTCTTAGTTGTGGAACTATTAATGTTTGAGATTTATGAGATTATGTACTTGAGTGTATATTTATTATAGGTTGTTTTTAATTTACTATATATCACTTTTTACTTTTTAGGCATTGTCGGGTAGCACCAAAAATTATAGGGAAGCCAGTACCGCCGTTAAAATCTAGCCTGGCACCTCCAGCTTGTAAAACATTTGAAGGTATGCGGGAGACAGTAATTCCAGCTTTGATATTATTGGGACCATCTCTTCATTGTGATCCAGTGTTGATGTACAAAGTAAGTCATTTTTGTGAAATTATTCAGATGTATCTTTCACTTGACTATAATTTGACTGGTATTTTATGTTTTTTTTTTTTCAGATAATTCGTATACTTAGAACCTCGCGTTCATTGAAAGAAGATCCATTGTACCACGAGGCTCTTACTATATTAGATACAGCAATACTTCCGGCTCTGACTCTGATGGAAGGAAATTGTTGTATGGCTGAAGAGGTTTACACATTACTCAAATTATATCCATATCACTGCCGGTAATATCCTCAATCCACTTTTTAATTATTCATTTATCATAATCATTTGCCAGTATTAATGTGTTTTTGTATATGTATTGCAGGTATTGCTTATATTCCCGTTGGAAAAACGAATCAGGAGAGCGCATCCCGTCTTTAATGCGCGTTCGTGGCAATTCCTTGCAGCGAATTAAACACATAATGAAACGTGTTTCGAAGGAAAACATAAAGCCACAGGGCCGTCTTATTGGAAAACTATCGCACGCCGCCCCTGCCTTTCTTTTTGACTACATGCTCCTACAAGTGAGTAAAATTTTTAGTTTGGATTATTAATCAGATTTGAAAAAATAAAAAGTTTATAATGTAAAAGATAACATGTTGATAAAGCCTCAGTGTCACTTTTGATGTTATTTGACACATAGTTCCTTTGTAGTTTGTCTTTGGAAAAAAAACCTAAGTTAACTGAAAGACTGACCAATTATAGTTTAGATTATTGCCGCCAAAGGAATTTAGTAACACAAGCAAACTGGGAATTGATAATACCAATTTAATCATACTGAAGAAAACAAACTTAATATGATAGTTAATTAAATCAAAATAATTCCATCCAAAGTAACAGAAAACATGTTCAACGCCAACGCCAACTTTCAATTCCTCCCCTCCACAGATCCAAACCTACGACAACCTGATCGGCCCAGTTGTGGAATCCCTGAAGTACCTGACCTCCCTATCCCTGGACGTGCTGGGCTACTGCCTGGTGGAGGCGCTGGCGGCGCGCGGCGCGGGCGGCGGCGCGGCGCACCCGCCCTGGCTGCAGGCGCTCGCGGCCTTCGCCGGCGCCGCCTTCAAGAAGCACAACATTGAGCTGACAGCCCTGTTGCAGTTCGTCGCTAATCGACTCAAGGCTCATCAGAGGTACGGACTGTATAATCGGAAACATTTTTTGTACATGTACATGTTTTTACCTAATTCATTTTTCGTCAAAAACTAATGCTTGCCATCATCCCATACAAATTTGAGCAACATGTGACGGATAGTTTGTGAGTTGTCCCTACTTGTCGATTTTGAAGTTGGTTATTATTATTTTATAATGTACTGGTAAATATACCAATCTTCAATATTATTAATAAAAACTATTTAAATTAAATCCTGGAGTAATCAACATGAAATAAACAATATAGGACTGAAATGCTACATGTTATTCTCTTAATTTATGAAGCACTAGCGGACCGCCCGCGGTTTCACCCGCGTGGATCCCGTTCTCGTGGGAATATATGCATGTATTATACACAAAAACCTTCCTCTTGAATCACTCTACCTATTACAAAAAACCGCATCAAAATCCGTTGCGTAATTTTAAAGATTTAAGCATACAGACAAACAAACAAACAGACGGACAAAAATAGCGACTTTGTTTTATACTATGTAGTGATTTAAATTTAGTGTAAATATCTTGTCTATATTACAGCCAAGACTTGCTAATATTGAAAGAAATCGTACAAAAAATGGCTGGCATTGAAGCAGCTGAAGAAATGACACCAGATCAGTTGGAGGCAATGGCTGGTGGGGAGCTGCTCAAAGGAGAGGTATAATAGTTTAATCATTATGGTGTCCTGGTATAACAACCATTTTATACTGGTGGTATAAGAAATAAATTTACATATTGTATGAACCAACAATTACAATTTGTTTCCAGTTTAACATCTTCATTTTTAACCACCAAGTGCAAATGAAATTAGTAATAATATTCTTTGTAATTAATTACTCTTCATTTATATTTTTATGATACACTAGCTGTTGCCCGCGGCTCCGCCCGCGTGGAACTCAGTGTGTCACAAAGTTTTTCCTGCGTGAATCCCGACCCCGCGAGAATTCTAAGATAAATAGTGGCATATAAAATATATTGCTCCACACAAATTAAGAACAGTTGATTTTTTAGTCATACCGCACAAAAATCCGTTATGTACCTACCTAGATCTTGAGAAAATCGATAAAAAGACTTTAAGATATAAACGTCGAGTTTTTTAATTCCAAACTTTAGGCATAAGTTTAACCACGATAATTAAAAAATATATATTTTTAAACTATATTGGCAGTTTTTCATTCGGGTGCCATGACATAAAGACCAGAAGTGATGCTGACCCTCGAGAAAACAACTTAAAGTTGGTCATGAGAAATAGAGCCGGTTCGATTCCCGATATGTAGATATCCCGATATATAGATATTAATGAGCCCGCGACTTCACTCGTTCAAGGGAGTTTTTCCCGCGTAAATCTCGATCCCGCGGGCGGTCCAGAACAAAAAGTAGCTTATATAATGCTCCATAACCTCCTCTACGTCCCTCTGAAATCCCATAAACATCTGAACCCACGACCTCGTTCCCGGGGATGAGTTTTTACCGCGTGAATCCTGAACCTCGTGAATCCTGATCTCGCGGGAATTCCGGGATAAAATAACATATAGGCATACAACTTCCTCTATCTCCAAGTGAAAGTCCCATAAAAATGTTAGCCTGCGACTTGGCGCATAGGCGATTTTCCCGTGTGAATCATGATCCCACGGGAAGTCCGGAAAAAAAAGTAGCCTAATACATTGCTCCAGAACCTCCTCTACCTCGCAATAAAAGTAGCATAAAAATTTAAGCCCGCGCGTTCGCACATAGGAGTTTTTCCCGCGTGAATCCTGATCCCGCCGGAATTCCGGGATAATAAGTAGCATATGTGTTGCTCTAGAACCTCTTCTATCTCCTAATGAAAGTCCCATAAAATCTAAGTCCGCTACTTCACACATAAGAGTTTTTCCCGCGTGAATCCTGATCCCGCCGGAATTTTGATATAATAAGTAGCCTATGTGTTGTTCCAGAACCTCCTCTATTTCTTAGAAAAAATTAAGCCCGCGCTTTTGCGCATAGGAGTTTTTCCTGCGTGAATCCTGATCCTGTGGGAATTCCGGGATAAAAAGTAACCTATATATTATGTTACTTCACAACTTCCTCTATCTCCCAATGAAAGTCCCATAAAAATCTAAGCTCGCGACGCGACGTGGCGCATTGGAGTTTTTCCCGCGTGAATCCTGATCCCGCTGGAATTCCGGGATAATAAGTAGCCTATGTGTTGCTCTAGAACCTTCTCTAACCCCAGTGAAAGTCCCATAAAAATCTAAGCCCGCGACTTCGCGTATTGGAGTTTTTTCCGCGTGAATCCTGATCCCGCGGGAATTCCGGGATAAAAAATATCCTATATGTTAATCTAAGTTGCCCTCTGTGTGTGCCAAATTTCATGAAAATCGGTTCAGTAGTTTTTGCGTGAAGGAGTAACAAACAAACAAACAAACAAATACACAAACTTTATATATATTCTTATAATCGATATAATAGATTATAATCTTAACAGTGAAGGGTTGTACAAGAGCAAGTTTTAATTTACAGGCTGGCTACTTCTCTCAAGTACGGAACACGAGACGTTCTTCAGCACGGTTGAAAGATGCTATAGTGGGCAACAACCTCGACATTGCTCTGTGCATTCTGTCAGCGCAACAGCGGCATTGCTGCGTTTGGAAAGGTATGCAAATTTAATTTGTCTAATGATAATAAAGTTTGAAGGTTTTACCATAAGTTTGTATTAATTACAAATGCTACGCGATGCAACGTTACTTGCCTTGCAAAACATGAAAATTTGTGGGTCCAGTGTTTCTTTGGTTCCACTGAAACTATAGAATTATGGTTTGTATCAGGGATGTTGCTGATGCAGCTTTTTACTATATCAGTGGATGCTGATGCTGATATTTAAAAATACCTAAAACTAATTTTATTTACATGGTAAAACACATGTTATATTTATATTGTTGATGTTATATTGAGTTATATTTTTATTAAAATAAAACCTGCTTACCATAGATATCTCTGTAATGCTACGGCTACATCTGTGTATGTGTTCACGTCTCTTCGGCTACACCTGCGCCTAACGCGTTGATTAGTGCACTAAAGGAGGATGCCCGGTATTGGCTCTAAAACGCACTCAAATGAAATTATGTTGAAAAAAAAAAGATTAAAAAAATATAATATGTGCGTATAATATCTCAATATAGGAAGTTTGCCTAACATTGCAGTACAATAAAAAGTAATGGAAATGATTTAATAAATATTTATATTTTTACGTCAGTTTTGATTATTGTTAGTTGTTGCCATCATAAAAACATTCTGCCGGATAAAATATTATCGTAGACAAAATTCAGTAATAATAAAATGTTTGCTTGTCTTGCAATTTTTTAAATATATAATGGTCGACTGAAATTATACAATATGTAAAAACCATACATATATTTAATCCTACACATACAAATTGGACTTGTATCGATCAATTTTATTTTATTATTGATTTTTGTAGTAATGGTAACTTCGAAAGCTATGGACGTTTGTCAATTTGTCAGTCTGAGAATGTCAAACCGATTTTCCTGTTTTGGCGTATACCTAATGATACAATAATAATTATATTTCTTGCAGGATTTATACCAAATAATACAAGCACTTGCATATAATAGTGAGCATGTAAGGCGTAACGGTGCTATAAAATAGAGTTCCCAACCAAGAATAACTCTTCTTAAATAGGGGAAAATTGTACGCATGTAAGTCGAACAGTAATACGCATAACTTCTACACCCAAACTTTGTTTCGTAATAATCTTTCACAAAACAATTCATACTATCATATACTAACAATGTAGCATATTTTTCTATTGTGCATTTAGAGCCAATCTCTCTATGAGGGATGGGCATCCCCCTTTGACATTACGCAGATGTAGCCAAGGGGTTAGCGCGCTAATTGTATGCGGAATTACTAATGGCCTTAAACGTTAAGCGCTAAATCGGATGTCGGTTTTTTCGACACATCAAAAAGTTGTGCACTAAAGATAGAGCGAGGCAACACGATATGGTAGAACAAGGATGTACGCCGACCATGTTTTAGGCGGGAACGGGACAGCGCGGAATTCTAAAATTGAATGTTTGAATACGCAGATGTAGCCAGTGTTGCCAACTTAGCACTTTCGGTGCTAGATTTAGCACTATTTTTATATCTCCAACACAAAATATCGGCTTATAGCACCTAGCACTAAATTTAGCACAAAATAGACTTCATGCTGATTCTTATTTTCCGCGAAAAATATAACATATTCACGCGGGCAATAACAAAGAATTTTAGTTTTATATTTTGTTCATGTATTATATAGTGTAACAACACTAAGCCGACTATATTAAAACACTTTAGTTTTATAAAGTGTAGCAACACGCTTGAGTAAGGGATTCCCCGTAAACTATTTCTGGTTCAAGTGATGAAAATAACAACATTAGTTTGCCTAACATCCAGTACTTTTTACGTTAAAACGAATCAATTAGTTACAAGTTGTAATAAAGTTGTAGTAAAAATGGATACTCCTTTAAAAAAAAAGTTTATGTTCAAAGTTACAGAAAAGAGTGGGAGCTGGAGCCAAAATACAAAAAGACCTATGCTGGGAAATACTTCGAAAGCAATGTGTTTATTCTGCAAAACAGTAATTAATGCGAAAATATTTGAAATTAAGCGACATTCGGAATCTAAAAAACATAATTATAGATAAACCGTTTTGTTCGAGCCAGGCAGTTAAAGTTGATACAGTTGGAAAACGTAAAGTATATCATGCTGAAGCCCTGTTGTCAATGTTTGTTGCTGACACACCGCAGTCTTGCCGATTGACCATCTTAGCTCATTGTGTGCAAAAGTTTTCGCAGACTCAAAAGCTGTTTGTAATATGAAGCTGTATCGTACAAAATGCGGTGAAATTAACTCATTGTACGTAATGTACAATGAGTAAATTTTTATATAATTTTATTTCATGTTCAATAAATTTAGCACCTTTTTTGGAAATATATAATAATCTAGCACTTTTTGACATATCATTTAGCACCCACCAGTGGTTTTGAGTTGGCAACCCTGGATGTAGCCAAGCGTCCTTAGTGCGTTAAGCTACGTGTAGGTCGACATTAACATTAATATGAACGCATACACAGATGGAGCAGTAGTAGCATTAGGTAACTAAAATTAACAATATTTCAAGGGTTGTTTTTTTTTCATAATATTAATAAAAACAACAAAATCGCGTTATATTGAATGTCAGCATTAAAAATCAGCATCGTTTGTTGCGGATGCGGATGCTGATGCTGATATTAAAATGAATGCTGATAATCTGCGGATGCTGATGCTGATATTCGCAACATCCCTGGTTTGTATGTTTGTTCCCTCTGCTCTCAGACATGTATTAACCTGATATGAAGGCATTTTTTACTGATGTATAGATTTTCTCATCCAGAGTGAGGGCAACATTAGCATGTTTTGCTCTGATTTAGTCTTTGGGTTGACTATTACGTGCCTATTTAACCAACTTAAAAAAAGAAGGTGGTTCTCAATTCAACCTCACTTCAAGTCACTTTGGAACTTCCGACTCGATGAACAGATTTCGATGATTCTTTTTTTATTCAACAATGGCTTTTCCAAAAAAAAACCTCTCCGAGATACCTCAAAAACCACTATTCATGCAGAATACGCGGAGGACGTCCCAACGCCGGGCGAGCCGCCGGGCTCGCAGCTGAAGGTGGTGGGGCGGCTGGCGGACCAGTGCCAGGACGCGCTGGTGCAGCTCGGCACCTTCCTCGCCTCCTCGCACGCGCCCGACGAGTACGCCGCAAGGTTGCCGCCGTTACAGGTACAGATTTTGGCTGATTTATTCTCTTCATGTACACCTTTTATAGGTGGTGGTAGTATACTATACCTATAGGTAGGCTTCCTGCTGAGGTATTCCCGGAGCGCTATGACATGGGGTTCTTCAAGAAAGTGTAAAAAGAGTTCTCCTTCAGGGCCGGCGTTGCACTGGTGACTCCCCTGGTGTTGCTGGTGTCCATAGGCGACGATGACCACTTACCATCAGGTGGCTCGTCCGCTTTTTCGTCAGCCCTTCAGGCTATAAAAAAAATAGGTGGTGGTGGTAGTGTGGTACGTTTCAATACTCTTAATTTTTTACAGAGAGATAAATGTTGTAAAGTGTAACGGTTCTGATTTAGAAACCTTTCTTGACAATTTTACTCATACTAACAATAACTAACTGGACTATTACTAACATTAACTAACAGGACTAATTATCACTAACAGTCCTTGTCCTCACACTTATTAACAAACTAACTAACTAATATTCTAACACCATCTACTAACTGGACTAACCATCCTAGTCCCTTTGAGTCTAGTTCTACGTCGGTCACAGTTGTTAAGGGCGGCAGCGGAAGGGTGGTGCTGCATGCTCGTTTGCTATCTAATTCTATAAAAAAAAAAATAGGCACCCTGAATCGGACAACAGAAATTATAATAGTACATTATGATACAAGTGCGCGAAGTTGGTCATTACAGTCGAGGCGGTATTGCACAGCCCGAGCCGCAAGGCGAGGGCTGTAATAGAGCCAAGACTGTAATGAACAAAGCACACGCGTATCATATGACGTTTTTCAACACACTTGCGAGGAAAAAAACACTTAGGTAGGTATAAAATACATTCGACATTTTTCAGTCACAAATCAGCAAATTATAAACGAACAAATGTTTGCACAAAATGGCGCGGAGGTTTATTTTTTTGCGCGCCGTATCTTTGGTTGAATAACTATGCGCGCGCAGGCGCGCAGGTTAAGTCCAGAGGCAAAGAACACCGCCATTCAGCCACAATATATTAAACTAAATAATTATATGTAAAATGTTGTATTTTTTAAATGCTTTAATAGATAATTAGATGAAGTATAATCTTATCAGATTTTGACTAAGTACAACAAGTTTATTTATTTACAAAATAATAAATCTTTCGGTAACAACCTCTTTACGGATATTAAAAAAAAAGTGGAATAAGAAAAACACTAGGTAGTGCGGCAATGAAAAGTAAAACGCACTAGTGTGTAATAAACCGCATTCCGGGCGTAAGACTAAAGAAAAAATAGCAACTTTACGAGCAAGTGTGTTGAAAATAATATTACTTTAGACCAAGAAACTGTTAAACAATAATGTAATAAGACCGCCTTTTGCGAAATTTCTTTCCAGTATATGTATGTTGTAATGTCCTGTTTGTGCACAATAAAGAATATTTGTATTGTATTGTAATAATAAATAATAATGTAGAGATTGATTTGTGCATAATAATTGTGACGTTTATTTATTCAGGAACTTCTCCGCGACTACCACGTCGATGCTGACGTAGCATTTTTCCTTCACCGTCCGGTGCTGACGCAAAAAATTGCAGCAAAAGCGGAATTGTTAAGAAAGAGCTCAGATTCGAAAACTGATAAATCGTCGATGAGTATAGAACTGTACACACAAGCTGCGCAAGAAGCCTTGGACCCGGTGGTGAAATCTATAACGCCCCTACTGCCTGCCAGAGTCTGGGAGGATATCTCACCAGAATTTTATGTTACTTTTTGGTAAATATATTATATTTAGGTATTTTATATTTATTTTGCATTTTAAATTAAAATAAACTGTGTCTCTACTACTAAATACTTTCATAATACATAATGGATTGTATGCTTTCGTAGGTCGTTATCAATGTACGATCTCCGAGTCCCCGTGGAGAGTTACGAGAGAGAAATAGAACGGTTGAAAACGGCCGCAGCGACCGCCGCCAAGGACACCTCGCAAGGAACCAAAGGGAAGAAGGAACAGGAGCGCTTCAATACACTCATTGAAAAGTTACAGGTAAGACAATTGTGATTGAATATATTGCTATATTTATTAAGTATTGCGTAATGATAAAGATTGACTTTTTTATGAGTTAATAAAATAATCTATTTCTTATACTTTATTTTCAAACTTTTTTAAGTATTGTATTCAGAGATGGCCAAAATGTAATCATAACAATAACTTCTGGAGGCACTGAATAAGCCCACCAAGAAGATTTGAGTTATGAGTTTTTCTGTTCTCGGTCTGGGTGTGTGTTCTTGTCTTGTATGTTGTCTGTGGCACCCACGACATCCTGGTGTGAGGCTATAAGTCTGTAGCGTTAAAGCGCTTTAAATTTTTGCGCGTCGTGTCGGAAAGTGGAAAGTCCGACATGAAAAGTCTAAATTGAAAGCGCCCTTACTATATACGCACAAACGTCGTCACAGGAGGAGCGTCGCCGCCAAGAGGAGCACGTATCGCGCGTGGCGGCTCGTCTCACCCGCGAGAGCGCGGGCTGGTTCCCGGCGCGCGCGGCCAAGTCGGCGCGCAACGAGGCCGTGACGCGCCTCATGCAGCTCTGCCTGTTCCCGCGCTGTGTCTTCACGGCCGCCGACGCGCTCTACTGCGCCCAGTTCGTGCACACTGTACATGCGCTCAAAACGCCTAATTTTTCCACACTGTTGTGTTATGATCGGGTGAGTTTTAAGGTCTGATTATCCAACATAATTGCAAAGTGCAAGTAGGCGCGCAACGAGGCCGTCACGCACCTCATGCAACTCTGCCTGTTCCCGCGCTGCGTCTTCACGGCCGCCGACGCGCTCTACTGCGCCCAGTTCGTGCATACCGTCCATGCGCTCAAGACTCCTAATTTTTCCATGCTGTTGTGTAATGATCGGGTGAGTTTTAAGGGCTGATTGTGTTGGAGATTCAAGTGCAAATGACTGTACAGGATGATAGGGTGATTTCATCTGGTGTGGCTTGGGCTGATTCGACTGTGTTGGGTGCGTTGAACTTTGATATTAACAAATGTGAGGCATTTATAATGCGTCTGTATCTCTGTATGCACTGATGACCCGGCATACACTTCAATTCGTTTACAATAAAATTGGTCCTTCGAGCCGGGTGTGAATCCATTGCAAAACCGGCTCACCGTTCCAACAATTCCGCAGCTGTTCACGGCTGCTGACGTTGCTGTCAACGGCTCATTGTTACAACCATTCCCCATAGGGCGCTTTTAATTTATGCGTTTCGTGTCGTCCGTGGGCCGTACGACAAATGCAACGAGAAAATGTGCGGCAGCGGTCCGACACGAAACGCATAAATGGAAAGCGCCTATATGATTATGATAATGGTTATCTACTGCCAAACCGGCTCATAGTTACACACAATGTTGCAGCTGTTCTGCGACATAACGTACTCGGTGATGTCGTGCACGGAGGGCGAGGCGGCGCGCTACGGCACGTTCCTGTGCCGCGTGCTGGGCACCGCCATGCGCTGGCACGCCGACCGCGCCGCCTTCCACCGCGAGTGCGCGCACTACCCCGGCTTCGTCACCAAGTACCGCGTGTCCAACCAGTTCACCGAGGCCAACGATCATGTCGGCTATGAGAATTATAGGTGGGTACGGTTTTGGTTGTTGAGTAGGTGTGTCTGTGATTTTTTAGGTGTGAGAATTCGACACTTGAATACTGATGCCGTGGGATTTCTGGGATAAAGTAGTAGTATTATGTTGCTCCACAACCTCCTATCTCATCCTCTCATCTCATCATCCTATTTAAACCTCTAATGAATTTTTCATAGAAATCGGTTCAGCCGTTTCAGAGGTTAGCGTGTACAAACAGACAAACAAGCAAACAGACAAAAATAAAAACACAAACTTCTTTTTAAGATTCGTATTCAAAATCAAAATTTAATAAAATGCTTTGAGCAGATACGACATACAGTTCGACTTGTTCATAATTTTGATGGCTCTTAGAACTTTTACGAATTAATAATGTTTACCCTGCCCTGCTTATACAATGGTCTTGTTACACGACAAAATGACGACTATAATATTATAGCTCTGTTATTCAAGTTCGCTAACGTTGTTTTAGGCATGTGTGTCACAAATGGCACTACAAGATCACCAAAGCCATGGTGGTTTGCCTTGAGTCCGGAGACTACGTGCAGATACGCAATTCCCTGATAGTACTGATTCGAGTGCTGCCACACTTCCCTGTTCTGGCGAAACTTGCGCAGATTATAGAGAGGAAAATCGAAAAGGTAAGACACCATTTAATATGAATCTCAGTTAAAAATTCTTATGTTGCCTATTGTCAAATGTGTAAAGCATTTATTGCTATCAAATAAGTTTAAGTGTTCTATCAATGTATCTTTGATGTTTTGTTAATCGTTTGTTTGTATTGCGTCTTGTTTCTTTAGGTAAAAGAAGAGGAAAAAATACAACGTCCAGATTTGTATGTGCTAGCTACGGGATACAGCGGACAACTGCGTAACAAAATGCCAAACATGATGAGGGAAAACGATTTCCATCAGGTGAGATTTATGACATGCCAAATACACTTTTATCAGTTTTCAACTCAGAGTCGCCGCTAGCTGTAAGGGGGCCCACGTGCAAAAGCGTTTTCAACCTCCCCTACTATTTATTTATTACACTTTATTCTACACCATAGTAATAAATAAGAAGAATATGCCTTAATTAATACTAGTAGTACTATGTAGTTTGTCCACGATGGATTCCTAAACTACTTAACTGTACCCCTATTATGAGTTTGTTGTAGTAAACGCAAAAAACGTTACTATTGATGCTATCGTGAAAACGCTGCTTTAATAGTAAATGCGCATAACTCTATTAAATACAGTACTTGCGGTCATGTTTTACTTACAATTTGGTATTACGAGTCACAAATTTGACAGATGCTATAGTAAATTACGTTACCCGTAGTAGTTACGGCACTCACGCTATTTTCTAAGGTGAAAAGTCACTATCGAAATTAAATGTCATTAAATATTGCTGTATATTTAAACAAAATCATGGCTAGGCACTATTTTGCTTGGCAAATGATTCACGCAACCGAACGCAGAGATGAAAATAATGAAATTTTGAACTTGCGAGATCAACAAAATATTTAGCAACCTTTGATGTTTTAAATGTCTAGATTGAGCGTCGCCCTACAATGAAAACAAAAAAAAAACAAGGCAACATTATCAAGCATGTGTGCGTGCAGACGATGTTTTACCCGTTCGTCTATTGTCTATGTGTGCGTAATGTGTGCGTAATGATATTGTTAGGAGAAGAGTGACGTATTTCCTGTCAGTATGAAGCTATGAAGTCTATATAAGCGTTGGCGAGCTCAGTCTGCGGGCAATTCACGTCGAGTTCACTTGGCAAGGGGAACCACTGCTCGTTTGAATGGTTAAACTAAATATCCTGTCATTTAAATTTGCGTGTAATTAATTGTTAAATGTGATTTTTATTTTGCGTTTACTTCTAGTTGCTAAAAATACAAAAATTGTGGCTAACAGTTAGCCACAATTTTTTGACACGTTTGCGCGGATTCGATGTCCCATCTAGATATTTAAAACATCAAAGTTAGCAATACTTTGACACCACAGTTTGACACTGAATGCGACTGACGCAGAACGCTAATGTAATTAAATTGAAAAGGTACCAAACCGCCATTAATTCCACTCTTCTTTCACATTTCCTAATTTAGTCGGGTTATAGAGCATCCATAGACTTGTTTTTTTAATTTCACAAATAAATATTTCAAAGTTGGCTCGCTGGCCAGGGTCTCGTTCTATCCTTGTTGACATCATAATAAAAGAATGAGAGAGGTATTACTCATGGATGCCAACATAACGTAACGGAAACTGTACCGTCTCACGTCTTTACGATACCCGCTGTAGTTTCATTTCCAAAACTCATAATAGCTCTTAATGTAACTACAGTATTAGACTATTCGATCGTAACCGCTAGAGGCGCTGTACGGATTCTCATACAAATTCTAAACGTTAACTGCAATAGTAACAGTTTTGACGTTTACTACAGCAACTCATAATAGGGGTACTGATTTTAATCAAACTTTGCATACCGTGTGCATTATTTGTTGTGTCAGTTTTAGTATAGATAGATGAATAACTGTGCATTGTCGGTGTCAGATCGTGAAGCAGGTGGTGGAGCAGAAGCCGGCGCCGCGCACAGACGCGGCCGTGAAGCAAGAGGAGCCGCCTACCTCGCCGCCCGCCAACAACGGTAAACAAACTTGTGAATCTACAATATAAGGTATAAGTTGCTCATGGCCGGTTGTTTAACCGACTTCAATACAAAGGAGAAGGTTCTGTATGTTTTTTGTGGGTTACCTCAGATCTTTCGACAGGCTAAACAGATTATTTTTAAAAGCGGTTGTTGCCATGTGGCTTACCACCGAAACCAGTGGTGCCATCGGGGCGATCTTTTGTACAAAAGTAAAATTGAATAAAACTGTGTGTGTGTGTATGTGAAAACAACAGCAAAGCCAGTTTAACTACTATTACTATAGTCGTCGTTCGGTACCAAGTCATCGTAAAAGTATCATAATTATAAGTGTCGATCACACCAGGATGTAATGTGAGTCGTCTCTTCCAGATGTAGACAAAAAAGAGTCCCGCACCAGCGACCGGCGTCGTGAGGACTCCGAACGGGAAAAGGAGAGCAAAAGAGAATCCAGATCGTACGTATTGTAATAATTTTACATCCAAATCTATTCCTTATGTACTAAGAATATTTGCATGAAAAGAAATAGGTACCGTTAGTTTGAGCCATTTCTAGGCAAGAAAAATTCCAACAAATATTTAGATAAGATTCTTTTTTATCAAAAATCATTTTACTTTGCTGACTTATTGAAATAAGTATAACATTGAATGTTACATGAAGTTTATAAAGATTTAAATAGGTTTCATTTTAATACCTTGTTTGACACTTTTCCTAAGTATATTTTTAAGCCATGGTTAAATGTTATCTTTTGGTTGTAGTTCTATCAAGGAGCGTAGTAAAGAAGAAATAAGAAGTAAGGAACGATCACCAAAAGAACGTTCCCATAGAGTAAGTAATCTTTAACTTAAATTTTTTCACATTTATCAACAAGAGAAAATACATTGCCTTCCGCAAAAAGTTTCATAAAATACCACTTTATTCTACAATTAATCTATTCCATATGAAATGTACAAAGAACTTTATAGTATAGGGCCATTGTTGATCGAAGTATTTAATGGCGTGTGTACCGCAGGAGGAGCGCTACCTGGAAGCCGTGTCCCCGCCTCACGACCATCGCCACCCATCTGATGACATTGATCGTGGTATGTCAATTATTTCTTATTGTCAAAATTTTATAGGCTAAACACATTTTGTGCATGTTTAGTCTTACTTATCTGATATTTTAATGATTTTGTACTATCTTAACAAATAGATTGACTTGCTGGTTGCAGTCTTATTTTGGTTTTATTAAACTCAATGGATAACATAGCAAGGATGGGGATATTGGATAGAAAGCAAAGAGCTTACTATAAATTGCTGCCTAAAGTATCAAATTCAATTCCTCAAGAAATGTTGTATAATTTTTTCAATGTGTTGCATAATTGTACAATTTGTGTGAAGTGTGGATGAAAACCTGTATGTGTTATCTTCATTAATTGATGACTATCGAAATAATAATGCTTGTGCTATTGCAGATGTGAAGCGTCGAAAACTAGAAAGCAGCGGCAATGTGAAGGTGAGTATCGTAAAAATTAATCGACCTAGCGTCGCGCTCGCCCCGGACTGAGCCGCCGACCGCCGCCGGACCGAAGACGACGAACCTTCTCGAAGACAAACAGTGCTAGAACTGATGGACCAAGTGTTAAAATGTGTTATAATCAAATATTAAAAATCAATTAAAAATCGTAAATCAATACAAGTTTAAACGAAAATCAAAAAAATCGCGTCAGAAAGAAGAACCTATTAAAACGCCGGGCAATGACAGAAGACTATTCCGAATGAAGACTTATTACATCGAATGTTGGAGATGATTAAGGAAACTGAGAACGAAGAAATGTGAAATATCAACGAGTAAATCTGTGTGAACATAAGGAAGCTACAATCTTTCTTAAAATCCAGATTAATCATAAAATATTCATCATCCATCAATTTGTCTTTGCCATCATAAAAAATGGACTTCAGAAAATTAAATCAATGAACTTCAATCAATCTATGGCGACGGAGTTAATAATATTGTTATGGGGATCTGCATACCTGTTTATACATCGAAATATGTATGTCAATTAAACTAAAAAGGAAGAATATGATTCATCAAATAAATTTATAAAATGAAGGAGAAGGAAATTAAGAATTCAATAATGATTATGTAACTATGTTGAGTAAAAACTAAAAAACAAACTCAACTAAACCATTTCAAATAAATAATTACCGCGTTTAACATTCGTCAATATCAAGAAATTCAACCAAAAATTTTAAGAAAGAATGGAAAATGAAGTTTAAGCTTTGCTGATGAAGCTTTTGTCAAACTTGAAAGGCCATCGATTCATTAAGTTACTCGAACTGATGAAAAAATGGAGAAGAAAGGTGGAACGGGAGACGTTTAAAAAAGCGAGAATCATGAAACAAAGCAAGAAAAAAAGGAATACAACAGCATCTTTTAAATGCGTCCACTGAGAAATTCGACCATATAATTGAAAACTTCTGGAATACGTTGTTCAATGTACTACAAAATACTTCAGTCAAGACGAACCGAGAGATCCAGTTGAGTGCTCACAATGAACACAAATACTCAAAGAGCCGCCTAGTGATGAATATTCATCCAAATTTGGAGTTATGAAGAATTCGAAGAATCGTTGTAATGCAAAGAGACACTAGAGTGTTATTCTTATCCATAGTCATTTTGACCTGACAGTTTTGATGTGTAAGCAGTTAGTGTTATTCTCCTGAATTTATTTCATATTAGAGACATTTGTACTTTTTCTGTAAATGTAATTAATTCGATTGCGTAGACATAAATAATAAATAATAACGTATGTTTTCTGAAGCAGGGTAGCAAAGAGATTGAGGAACGTTCGCCAGAAAAGGAGAAAAGAAAAACTAAAGTGAGAGGGGACGAGCGTAAAGAGCGTAAGATGAATCGCAAACGGGTAAGTGTTACGTTAGATTATCGAAGTGTTGTTAAGCTTTTTGTGTATTTCGTCGATAACCCTATTTCGTTGCTTACGATTATTAATTTTAACTAAAAATGGAGTGTTGTCTTGCCCGGATCGGCACCTCGCGTTATCTAGAGCACGTTACTCCCAAACGTAGACTTCCAACGTCGGAATATGGATGTGACATAACGAAACGGACGAAGGTGGTAAGGATGAAACAAATGTGGCACCCACACACTTTAACATTAACTTCGAGACCAATGCCTTTCTTCTTCGTAACACGAGGGGATTCATTCATTTATAACAGGTGAATGATACAAAGTAGTTATTGAGTATATATCAAGTTTATAGTTATAGGAAGAAGAACAGGATTCAGGATATACCTATTTGCTATTCAGGATATATTTGCTTAGTTTTTAGGAATCAGTGAAATTGATACATAGCAATAGGAGTGTTCACGAAAAGATTGAATTTGAATTGGCTTTCAGAACCGTTTTTCCCCCGAGGGTATAAAACGGATATTTAGGTTTCAGCCGCAGCTTGAACCAAATTTGAGATTACCTTCCAGTATTCGTCATTTAAATAGGCTATCTCACTCTCACAATGCATCAAAATATATCGTTGTCTCTGTCTATGCCTTCTCCCCCCTCCTCACAAGTTTGTGACGCAGCGGCCGGTGGCCATTTTGTTTCAGTACTTTTTAGGCCGGCAAGGACCTGAAGGTGTGGTTCAAGCTGCGGCTGAAACCTAAATATCCGTTTTATACCCTTCGGGGGAAAAACGGTTCTATTTAGGTGTTCGAGCCTTAGCTTGAACCACATTTGAGGGGTGTTTACCCGTGGTCCCGTTGGTTTGTCCCATTAACGGGACCACGGGTAATTTTAATTCCCCGTAGTCCCATTGCACTAGGGGTTACACTTTTATCGACTTTTCAACTTCTGATATCGATATAATGTTTGAACCTCCTTAGAATAAAATAAAAATCCATGATAATGGCATATTGAAAACGTCAAAAGAGCATTCTTCTGACTATACTAGATAGAAAAAAACAGTTATTACAGTTAATTTTATTCAATCTTGAGCAAATGAAATTAAATTTATTTTATATAATTTTGGTTTTCAAAAACATTTTCGACAGTCAAACTACGCCATCGCTTCAACAAAGCTCTACGGTAAGTGATGTTGGAAGAAGAAGGGGTAATAAACTCCCAAGGAATTTTTTTCTCTACTCACAGTTACATACTACACTTATTCCTACTTAAGGCTATAATATAACAAAGCCATGTCCAAGGTGTTGCAGGCTGTTTCGCTCACATAGCCTCATCATTTTCCTTACTTACTAACTATTCTCTAACACTTATGCTTCCTTTATATGATAGCTGAAAAACTGGATGTTTTAAAACATATCTCCCTGCGTGTGTGTGTGTGTGTAATATAAGTGTAGTATGTAACTGTGAGTAGAGAAAAAAATCCTTGGGAGTTAATTACCCCTCCTTCTTCCAACATCACTTACCGTAGAGCTTTGTTGAAGCAATGGCGTAGTTTGACTATTGAAAAATGTTTTTAATCACCAAAATCATATAAAATAAATTTAATTTCATTTGCTTAAGATTGAATAAAATATACCGTAAATAACTGTTTTTTTCTATCTAGAATAGTCAAAAGAATGCTCTTTTGACGTTTCCAATATGCCGTTATCATGGATTTTTATTTTATTCTAAGGAGGTTCAAACATTATATCGATATCAGAAGTTGAAAAAGTCGATAAAAGTGTAACCCCTAGTGCAATGGGACTACGGGGAATTAAAATTACCCGTGGTCCCGTTAATGGGACAAACCAACGGGACCACGGGTAAACACCCCATTTGAGACGTATTTATTATCTGCCGGCGCTGCGAGAGCGTACTGTGACAGATGTAATAGAGATATAGGGAGATTAAAATTCCAAGGTATATATTATAATGATTTTTAACTATTTATTGTAATAATAATGACAAGTATTCAATCAATACATTATTTTGGCAGAATAGTATGAAGGAGTTTAATAAAGTAATTAATTAACGACTAAGTAGTAAGACAATGATTCAATAGTAATTAGATGATTAATCAAACACATCGGCTAATGCTTACAAGATTAATTTTCAACACACTTGCTCGTAAAGTTGATATTTTTTCTTTAGTCTTACGCCCGGAATGCGGTTTATTACACACTATAGTAAAAACGCGCTAGGTATGCGTTCCTGACACATGTCAATTCGTCATGACTAGTGATGTACAATAAAGAGGCTTTGGGCAAAACGTCACACTCGGAAAACGTCCCATGGGACGTTTCGCCCCCGTCATTTTTTGACTGGGTCGATTGGTCCCAGAAATCCAAAATGAAATTATATAGTCGGCAGAAAAATCTACATACGTGTGTGAGATATTTTCACTATAAATATTAAGGTTAGCTTCTATTTGATAATAAAAAGAAATTGAAATACAGTACTTAATATAAATTATTTTTAAATAATTATACAATGACTAATACAAATGCCATAATATCTGTTTTTAATTAGAATTTAGCTTTATGTAAAAATGATGAGACAAGCCTTAAATCTTTATTTTTTATTTAATATTCGTTAATAATACAAAAATTGTTACCTGGCACCATGACTTAAACTACCTGTGATTAAAGCGAATGCCATAATTAACACAGGCAATCTAAGGAAATGAACATAATATCTTTAAAATCCTTTTTTTAATATATAATTTGTGTATTCAAGTAGATTGGCACTACTTGAACACCTTTTAAGTATGACGTAATAAATGATTTTGGTCATTTTTATGCTTACAAACACATTAATACATAGTACCACTTTAGCTTCACATTAACATCCCTCGACACTAAAATGCCAATAACTTGTAAAGGAGACGGTCCACAATTGTATGGAGTCTGGGCCTGGTTTTTGTACCAGTGATAAAATAAAATAAAAAAGAAAAATAAACCATTTTTGACTAATCAAATCCACGTGACACAATTATTCTACATAATGGCGGGCAGTAGACCAGAGGATTCATAATTTTTGACGTATGACGTTTTTTTTTTTTTGTTTTAAGTGCACTCACAGTTTGAGTGGTGGTTGTTTGGTTGGCTTGAACCATCCAGCCACCATTCTCTCTGCCAATGTGCCTATGCTAACTGCCGATACTTATTTTTCAGCAACCATCCTACTATATATTTTATGCTTGATTAGTTCGATATCTTTGTAGTGTAATCAAAGACGTATGACGTTAGCTGTCAATATGCCTTCTCTATGCTTGAACAATGGCTTGAACTCAGAGTGAAGGACGCCATCTTGCAAGTGTTGCAAGTAGTACCTACCGAATAAGTCGAAATTAATTTTATTTTAGCAAGTCATTTATTGCGATTTGTGAATTTATTATATTTTTAATGGACTTTCTGTATTTTTTGGTTTTTCATGGTTTAGTGTACAAGATCAGGCCCAAAATGGACCATCTCCTTTCCTTTTAAAGTAGTCAGTGTTTTATGGTTTTAAAATCTCCATTTACCAAGCAACATTTTGAAATTATCTGCACTATAATTAGTTAACTGGATATTTCTTTCCACCAGCCACCGTCAAACTTGAATCAAAGAAACAATCGAAAACATAAAAAGACCTAAATAGACACGAATTTCTAGGAATCACGTAATAATTTGAACTCAGTCATAGCTTGGGATTGTAGACCAACTATCTGAAAGTACGTGAAAAAAAAATTAAAACATGTGCTCATTTGTGTAGCCAGCAAGTAAAAGTAGGGTAAGAGAGCTTTATTTCTGAAAAATCACAAAGGTCAAAATCTCGAAAACGGTGACATTTTTACTAAAACGATTCTTTGACATCTGGTAGGTCTCTCTCCAAGCTATCGACCATTTCAGTTTGAGTATGTCCAAGCAATCTTTGATCTTGAGGAAAATTATTCTGTTGTGATTTTTTTTTAATCAAATGTTGATATAATATGTATACGGTAAAAAAATAAATACTATAATTGTATACATATATGTCTATATTAAGTAATAATAGATATTTTTTCTATTCAAGAATATTCTGTTTAATTTTATACTATGTATTTAGTTGTTTTCTTGCAGACTGTACAATATTTTACAGCGAACAATAGAATTTCTGTATATACTTATAAGTGGTCCGTTTAGCCCAAAGAAAAAAATTAAATTAAATCAAAGAACAAAAACGTCCCGTGGGACGTTTTCCGAGTGGGACGTTTTGCCCAAAGCCTCATTATGTCACTTCACTACAAAAACAAAAAGTTGATATGACATGGATATAACCTTGAACGAGCGCCGTTTGACGTGGTTTTCTTTTAAAAGGTATTGTTTTTATATTTGTTATTTAAGTAATTGTACTACTTTTAGCCCAAGATTAATACAACTATTGTAAGTTGGCATAATTATTCGATTTAATGTTTGATTTTAATGTTATCACTCGTTAATAAGGCAATTAAAAGATATTAAAAAATTGACAATTAATTGTACGCCAGTTCAAAGTTACATCGCCCAGTCGAATGACAGACTTCAGGAACGCATACCGAGCGCGTTTCTACTATAGTGCGTTTTACTTTTCATTGCCGCACTAGTGTTTTTCTTATTCCACTTTTTTTTTAATATCCGTAAAGAGGTTGTTACGAAAAGATTTGTTATTTTGTAAATAAATAAACTTGTTGTACTTAGTCAAAATCTGATAAGATAAGATTATACTTCATCTAATTATCTATTAAAGCATTTAAAAAATACAATATTTTAAATCATTAATTACCGTAAATTCTTATTAGAAATACATAATTATTTAGTTTAATATATTGTGGCTGAATGTTCGGTGCCTCTGGACTTAACCTGCGCGCGCATAGTTATTCAACCAAAGATACGGCGCGCGAAAAAATAAACCGCGCCATTTTGTGCAAACATTTGTTCGTTTATAATTTGCTGATTTGTGACTGAAAAATGTCGATACCTAATTGTTTTTTTCCTCGCAAGTGTGTTGAAAAACGTCGTATGATACGCGTGTGCTTTGTTCATTACAGTCTTGGCTCTATTACAGCCCTCGCCTTGCGGCTCGGGCTCAATACCGCCTCGACTGTAATGACCAACTTCGCACACTTGTATCATAATGTACTATTATGTATCAGTGAAGGCCAGAGAGAGCATTCACGTTAGGTTTTGGAACACTGCGGACTTCTTTAAAGTAATGTTTAAAGAAGGTGTTCTTTGACTGCCAATTCCCCGTAAACTGGTTGCTAGTCCAGGCATGTGTCGCCACGGCATGCGGGAGCACGGAAATTTCCCGCGGAAGCACAGATTTGAGCCTCTTTAAATAAGTTCTGATCCGACCCGCAAAAAACATTCGTGAGGCAGGTTTGGCTGTTCCGCGTGTGGTAATAAATATGCTGCTAATACCCTTTGACGCTCGACGTTTATGAGAAATTGATATGTATATCCTCATCCAAAAACTATAAACCCACACCCACACACACACTCGCTCACTCACTCACTCACATACATCCTTACAAACTTTCGCATTTATAATATTAGTAGGATAGTAGGATTAGTAGGATAGGATGACGGGACATAAAACTTTTTTTTCTGAGTTAATTATTCACTGTCACTCATTGGTACGACTCGACTCGACGATATGTAAACACATCAAATAACATTCTTCTCTCCCGTCTTTTTAAAGTTGGCTGAGGTCGAGGCATTATTTAATATAAAATAGATCGGTCAATGAAATGGTTAAACAACTCAAAACTTTCGCTAGCGATTGTACTTAAGGGCATGAGAGGCATGTGCGCGGGTGGAGACGAACGGAAAGCGACTGTGCGCATGCGTCGCTATGGTTACGCGCCGCCCCCGCGCCCCGCTTTTCGATTGAGACCTGTAAATCGACTACTGCGCAGTGTTCAAGTTACGTGCTGGGCATAATACTTGACTTAATGTAAAGCTCGTGAAACTGATGATGTCTGAAACTGATGATGATGGAACTAAAAACGCATTTGAGACGACTTTAAACTGTTTTCACAGCAGAGCAAGACGATGAACTGGCGAAGTACGTGAAATCTATGGAAGCAAGACTTTTTGGCAAAACAGGAAAAGAGCTTCGTATTATTTACTTATCAGTAAGCTCAGCGGAATCACATAGATAATCTATTTAACATATGAAGATGAAGAGGCACATATTTGTGAACGCTGTCTATCCGATTTAAATGTGTACTCGTTTTGCCCCCACAGCGTTTCCCATCTTACCCCAGTTATGGGGCAAAACGGGAAATTTTCTGGGTTTATTTTTTTTCATTATTTGCCAAAAAAGTTCTGTGATTTTTCGTGCTACAATGTGTAATTATAAAAGACCAATGTATAATTGATCCCTCTATTGTTAATTAATTTTATTAAAGAGTTTAATTTTTCTAGTATAACGAGTTTTGTCTTAGGTATCTCATCTTGCCCCGGTCTCCCCTAGTTGTTCCATTCGTGCCAACCGTTCGGAAAATGTTGGTCGATAGCAGCAACGATTAGGGTCGATTCAGACATATCAGTGAAGTCACCGTTCCGTCACAGTTCCGGCAAATCTTTCATACATTCTCGGCATTGTCAGTGCTGACAATCTTTCATACATTCTCGGCATTGTCAGTGCTGACAATGCCGAGAATGTATGAAAGATTTGCCGGAACTGTGACGGAACGGTGACTTCACTGATATGTGTGAATCGTCCGTTACTGAGAATGCTCCCGTATCAGTTTGGTACGTCTCCAAGGCCAGTTCACCCAAAGTAGATAATTCGGCCATTTTCTGCAAGTAAACAAGTGGCAGCTTAACTTTATTGAAATCAGAGCAATATATACATTACGTGCTCGCTTTACGCTAAACGACAAGTTGCCTCATTAGAGACCATGTCGTCTCATCTGAACGGTCGCCTCATTTGAGCCGTCGTTTCATTCGAGATGACGTGTCGTTTCATTCGAGATGACGTGTCGCCTCAATCGAGACGACGTGTCGCCTCAATCGAGACGACATGCCGCCCCAATCGAGACGACGCGACGTGCCGCCTCAATCGAGACGACGTGTCGCCCCAATCGAGACGACGCTGCTCCATTTGAGCCATCGCGTCGTCTCGAGCAGTGTGGCGCGTGGTCTCAACGAGCCGACGCGTCACGCTTCGTCGCTGGGCCGACAGGCGCCGAGCGGAAATAATATCGTCGCTGGGTCGACAGGCGCCGAGCGCGAATAATATCGTCGCTGAGCTTATGAGCGTCGAGCGGAATGTGAGGCAAGTTTCAGAGGAAGTACTTGCTTGTACGGTTTACGTGTTGCCCCGACGAATATTGAAAGCGTACTGACACAAAATGGCCACCGGCCGGCCAAACTTGTGAGGAGGGGGGAGAAGGCATAGACAGAGACAACACTATATTTTGATGCATTGTGAGAGTGAGATAGCCTATTTTAATGACGAATAGTGGAAGGTAATCTCAAATGTGGTTCAAGCTAAGGCTCGAACACCTAAATACAAAACTAATGCTCTTACCATCCTAAGATATCATCAGGGGCTGATTAAGACTTCTGACCGCCCTAGGCTAATTATCAGGACGCGCCCCCGCCATATACATATAAAAGCGTGTTATAGTCGCGCGCTCGGGCTAAAAAGTATATATTAGTGTTGGTTGACTTTGTCTACTATGGAGTGTGAAAATTATAACATGGTTCATGGTATGATTCATGGTTTGACCTGGATGGCGCAATGGTTAACATGCCGGTCCGCCGGTAAGCCGAGGGTCCTGGGTTCGATTCCCAGCGAGGTGGAAATTTAAATGATGAGTTTAAGTTTCTGTTCTTGGTTTGGGTGTGTGTCCTTGTCTTGTGTGTTGTCCATGTGACACCCACGACACAGGGAATCCTGGTGTGGGGCTATGAATGTGTAGCGTTATTTATTATTTTTATTTATTTATATATAATCTATACAAAAGTTTTCAAATCGAACTGCAAGCGATACCAACATTGTTTTTTTAAGTTTCACGTCATTTAACCTTAGGCTGGCAAACCATTTTTTAGCTGACCTTCCGTAACCAAATCGTCATAAAATCATTGACTGCAGGCTACGTAGTAGAGAACCAAATCCATATCGGATTTGACCGCAATACTTGTATTGGCTTAGTCTCATTTAGACAATTTAGACAAATTTAGTTATTGCGGCCATTGAGCATGAACGTGGTCAGGACATGAAAGTTGCTTCAACTTTAATAATACAAGTTACAAGTACTGCTTCGCCTGGTTCATGACACCAAGCTTTTTGGAGGCCAATTTGGACTTAGCTTCCAGATGACACCGATACACTGACACTTTTATTAACGGTGAGCGCGGTACCCTGGAATTGAGGCGCCATAACTAGTGGTTTTCTTAGCGGAAACTTGTGTCTTCGTGGGGTTGAACTCAACTAAATTGAGTCGTCCACATTCTGAGACTTAATTCAGAAAGTTTTCGACTTCAGACACAAGTTTCATTCTGCTTTGTGGAGGATCACTTGTGACTGAGAGGAGTTTGCAGGACCTGTGTAACATGCATCTCCCGTGCTGTCATTTTCATAGCAATGAATGCAGTATGCACGCTCCAGCATATCATTCATATGCAGAATGAACAGAGCAGGAGATAGCACAGACCCTTAGGGAACACCAGCGTTTATAGGTCGATATCTGAGCAACAACCGGCAACTACGGCCTTTATATGTCGCTCAGATAGAAAGCTGGCTACAAAATTTCATAACGTCTCAGGGATACCGTAAGATGGAAACTTCGCGAGAAGAGCCCTGCCAGACCCGGTCGAAGGCCTTAGGCTTAGGCTGACCGCAAATTTCTCATTGCTATCAAGGACCTGAGCTCATCGGTGTGTAAGATATGCTAAAAGATCGCCAGCTGAACGGCCATAACGAAACCCGTACTGCCGGTCACTGATCAGCTGGGGATCCTCCAGATATCCTAGAAGCTTTTCATTTATAATACGCTCCATCACTTAAGCAAGCTGGGAAGTTATCGTCATAGGCCTGTCATTGGCCGGGTCACTGAGATTGCCCTTTTTGGGGATAGGATGAACTAGGGCTACTTTCCACAAAAACGGTAGGTAGGTACTATTCCAGTGGTGTAGGATAGCGAAAATAGGCGCGTTATAACGGGACTCAACTCGGGAGCACATGTCTTAAGCACACTCATTCTTTGTATCGAGGGACAGTAGAGCTCGTCTGACCGACTTTTGAGTAAGAAGTATATCGTTCAACGACTCTCACACCGCGGGATGTTAGGCGGTGTGGTCTCTCCATCGTCCAAACCAAAGTGGAATTGAAGGCAAAGAGGGTACCAAGAATTTCGGCTTTCTCCTTTGCCATATTCACAAAGGATTTATCTGGTAATCACAGTAGCGGAAGAGGAGACCTACAGAAGATGCCCTCGACAACATTAGCCAACGACCAGAATTCTCGACAACCGGAGGGATCCGACTAGCCGCTCGCCAATTCTGCCATTGAATTGGGCCTTGGCCCTGGACATTTACTTCTTAGCTGACCGGGAGGCAGCGTTAAGCTTTCTCTTAAGCTCTAGGGCAGATGCATTCTTCGAATCTGCATAGCAGCATAGAATATGAATTTCGATGTAGTGGCCTATGGCATATGTGACCCAAAATCTGGAGAGCAGAATCTGAATTCTTACGAATATTATGTATGTAGTTAGTGCCGACATTTTTTTAGATTTAGTTAAGTGGCTGTAAGGTACCTCAGGTCAGAGCCAGGGTGGGGCAAGCGCCCCACCCTGCCCCATCATGGCCCATGAGTAGTGCAAGCGAAGACTCGATTTCAGCGCGCCCCCCGATCCTCGCGCCCCCCCGATCCTCGCGCCCTAGGCTGCAGCCTAATTAGCCTAAGGGTAAATCAGGCCCTGGATATCATCGCCACTTAACATAAGGGGGGATTATAAAAAGATAAAAATTGCATTGTCCGTTTTGCGTTTCATTATGAGTGAAAACAACAAATTTCTAGATTTTTTTTTACATAATAGATGAATGACAAATAGGTACTGCATAAATTAATAACATGGTAAGGCGTTTTTTGGTTTCTTATTTCTCACTCTTTCTATGTTACCGAGATATTTATGAAACCGCGGTGGATTCCTTCTTATGTGTATTGAAATAAAAAACCGTATAATGAATTAATTAATTGAATTTGAAAGAATTTCAAACACAAGAACACTCAAGAATATAATTTTACCGGGTATACAAGGTAGCAACACAAGTGTTTTGCATATTTATTTCATTGGCTCAGTGGCTGCATAATGGGTCACAAGTCACAACTGAGCACGGGTCTCTCCCCATTATTGAGGGGGCCTACAGCATACTCCATCACACTGCTTCAGTGCGGATTGGAGGATTTATTAATTTTCTGTTCATAACACCATGGTATATAATATATCGAACCTCATCGTTTGTTTTGTGATCTAATAAAAAGATAAGAATATTATGTTATAAGAAGAATGACCAGTGAAGAAGGGTTATTACAATTAAGCTATCATCTAATTCAATCAATGTTATCTAAATTTATATTACATACAATCAAGCGGCTTTTTGGAAAGATAATTGATATGCCAAGGTCATTTTTTGTTTAATTTATAAATAGCATTGGCGATAGAATGCATTATTAACATTCAATTTTTAACATTGTAATCGATCCCTTGACGACAATCACGAGGATGACATTACACTTGCGTTAAGTGTTCTGTCTACTTAATTTCTTGAAATGTGTTCCAATATAGAAACAAAAGTTCAACTATATTTAATGAGTTAATATAGTTGTAATGTCGTTTCAATAGCCAATGAGAGTTCGATTATGTATTTCGAAAAAAAAAGAACATTTGGTTAGTCTTTTTAGATTTCTTTGTTTTTTAAACAAGAGACGACAATAATCCTTTGTAATCAGGTGTTTGTAGATTTTAAATTATAAATTATAATCTGTCGAAATATAAGATGCGTTGTTGGATATTCTAAAACCATTACATGATTAATAATACGTTTTTTGTTTTTAGGATAGAGCTGAAGAGTCAGCTCTTTTAGAGCAAAAACGACGTCGCGAGGATCAAAAAGGTTAGTTTTACAAATGACATATTACTCAACTCTATACTCACTGCCAAACTCTATGGTCTCCCTGAAGGAACTTTGCTGTCACGGATGCAATTTTTAGAGTTTGTCTAACTAAACTTTCGATCAATAACACCCACTATATAACGGCTCATCTTCAAAGTCGAAGCTAAGAACTGTGCATCTATTCCAAGTAGATATCGGCTCAGCGAAAGAAAACAGTCTAGAAGAATAAATATTAAAAAAAAAAAAAAAACCCGACTGCGATAAATAAACACTAAAACATTATTATTATATTACATTACATAATATATATTTGACAGGAGACGCGTCTACGATGCGACTCCTGTCAGTCAAAAGTGTCAGATCCATAGAATTTTGGGATTGCGTTGCAGTCGCGTAGCTAATGAATAGCGTAATGTGAGAAGTGCCTAAGTCTTACTAAATAATAGTAAACACATAAAAGTTTTTAGCTTCCAATTTGAAGATTAGCAGTTAACTAATTGGTACTGTTGACAAAGGTCAGAGGACCATAAAGTTTGGTGTCTAATACTACAGGCTTTTACCTGGTTTTTCATATTTGATTCTCATTAACTTTTTCAGTTGTAGTCAAAATGGGAAGTCATCAGAATGGATCTCAAGACGACCACCACTATGAAAAATACCACAAAAGGGTAAGGAAACCAGGCAGCAATGACTGAGAAAAATAGTGTTCTCAAAAATAATGCAAATTTGGCAATTTCATAGTCCAATTGCAGTCTATTATACCCTTTAATAACATGATTAAACTAGGTATATAAGTTACAATATACATAGACTATCACGTTAAGATACAAGACTGTTTCGTGTTAATTTTGTGAATTAATACGACCACAAATACATCCAAAGAATAGGTAGGTGCACCTATTCGTTTGTATTAAGTGATCAGAAAATCTTTTAAACAGGCATAACATAGGACTCTCCGGTATGGGATTGCCAACTTTTCTTTTTCGAAATAAAGCATATTATTTAGGTCTGAGAAGAATATTAAACAGTATTTTAGAAAAATTAACAGTATTTTATTTTTTTATCGTTTAAATACTCATTTTTAGTACTTGTCGCACAACGCATCTTCTGTTTTTAAATTTCATATCCTATTATTGTGATTTGTTTTTGCGGCTGCGCTGCACTAAGCACCCTTTGACATTGAAAATGCATGAGCGTGTAAGTATAACACTTACAGCGTTAAGCATTTTGATGCTGAAAACAGTGTTTTGTATTTTATTTTTGTTTGGCCACTAGGAGTCACCCATCCAACTACCAACCGCGCCCGCAGTTGCTTAACTTTGTCGATCACATAAAAACGATTAAATACTCGTATTTACTCTTACTTGGCTGTCTACTCGGTGAGTCCATAGGTACTTGAAATTAGTGTAATAATAAACACATTTTTTACAGGAAAAGTCACCTTTTCGAGATCGGTCTCACGAGGAATCACGGGACAAACAATATCCTTTTTAAAACCATTATTTCAATGTTATTCTTATTATTAATTTATTTTGTTTAATATATAATTATTAATTTATATAGTGTTATAAGTAATTTATAAACTAGATACGCCGCGTGCAGTCTCAGTTACGAAGTGGATTGAAAAATACGAGGCCACCCATAAAAACGTTTTGTTGCTGTACAATTTGCGGTTTCTTGAATTAGGCTGAATTAAATGTACCAACTATAGTCCGTTTTTTTACAATAGAGTTAACTACAAAACAAATCACTGAGTTTCCGAAACATCACATTTCCACAATGTTACACGCGTTCAACAACTTGCAAACAATTCAATCGGTTCACTCGGTATATCGCACTGTGTTTTACATCAAAAACTGATTTTAAATTACAATAATAATGAATAAATTTCGTACATTGTGCAAATCCATGACAACTTTACTTTTGACAGATGAATCATTTCAATATGTTTCAACATGCATTTCAACAAGAACTTGACATGTTTGACTTTTTTTTCGATAATTGCCACCAACTTATCTCTGAAATGGCAAAAATTGGAACTAACGCCGCCATGTTAAAAAGTCATTCATAAGTACGTTGTGGTCATTCATCAGTCAGTTACTACCTCTCGATGATTAGTCCAATGCGTCCGACAGCGCCCCTCTTCATTTCAAGTTGTTGTTAAGTTGGTTTTACTGTACATGTGTAATGTCAGTGTCTTATTGACTACTATGACTTTGACAATTATTGGCCATATTTGTTTTGTAGTTAACCCAAGTCTAAAAAAACGGACTATACAAACACAGCATAATAGATGGACACCATAATTATATGAACGAAAATTAAACAATTATTATCGGCGATTTTGGACATTGATGAGTTCCTTGAGAACAATAATTTTATCTCAGTTTGGCAATTTTGACATTGAACATTTTTTTTACCTGGTATAAAAGCTGTGTAAAGCCATTAAAAGAATTGCTTGTAGATAGATGTAGCTTATATCGAAAATGTAAATATTTAATTAAAAATGTTGTATCTATTGTTTTTTAAAGTAGCCCCAAATTTTTCAATCCCTCGTATTAAATTTTAGTTACTTATGAGTTTTAATTTTTAAAGTTTCAACTTTAATTAATTGCTCAGCTCCATTAGAGCTTCCTAGTTTAAAATCTGTATCTATGTATTTTAATTAACATTTGATAGGACTAATTAGCTACGTGAATACATCAAAATGTGTTACAGAAAGCAATAAGATGTCCACGTTATTTATTGTACTATAGTATGTTTTAAATTATAGCTACTTATTATATATTTCATTTTTAATTCCTTAACATTACTATACCAGACGGGCGAATGAATCTAAAATAAGACGATAAGCGGAATCGCTGACAAAGCAGTATGAAGTAAAATATTATTTAAGGAATAAATCACTTGACACGTAGTATAAAATTCATGTACTGCGGCGAATAAATATCGTGTTCTAAATACCATTTAGTTGTATCATTTACGATAAAAAATGGTTTTCCTAAGCAGTTTACTATTAATTTCGACGCTTGAAAGGTTAATTTTAGCGAATGTTATATTATGATCCTAATCATGAAGATAATTCTGGTAAGTTCTAGCGGAAAGAAGTTTAATTCTACACAACTGTTTTAAATCTTTTCTGCGACGGTGTAAGTAAATAGCTTTACAAGCGGCTTGATTAAAGAATAATAAAAAGGCATGTCATTTAACAACCAAAATAAAAATATATTATCTATATGCGTAATAGTATCTAGTGTGAAACTCCAAAATAAAAGTTTTATCATCAAGCTTCAAGAGTTTAAAAACTTTGCTAGTCTTATTAGTTCCGTACCCAAAGAGTAAAACGGGACCCTATTACTGAGACTTCGCTGTCCGTCCGCCTGTCACCAGGCTGTATCTCATGAACCGTAATAGTTACACAGTTGAAATTTTCAGTCATGATGTATTTCTGTTGCCGCTACAACAACAAATACTAAAAAACAGAATAAAATAAATATTTAAGTGGGCGACCATACATTCGACGCCTCAGCGATTTACCTTTCGGTCCAAGAGATGGCGTTGTGCGTAATATGTGGCTGTGGCTACAATAAAACAATTAAATATTTAAGTGAGGCTTTCATACAACATAACTTTTTCACGCTTAGGTACGTACGTATCTACATAATTCCATATTAAAGGAGAACATCAGATTTGGGCGTGCAGCGAACAGCTTGTTCAATACCCTCAAACAGCAAATAATCTTGAATATTTTAATACATTCATTTTTTATTTAAAAATCTAGTCATATCATTAAAACATTATAATTTCAAGCCTATTCTATGTGTGCGCGGTGCAAGAGTAGTTACTATATTTCATGATTCCCGTCATTTTCCGCAAAAACGGAATATGCACAATGAGGTAACAATATCCTCGATCTAAAAAGCTCATGCATGTTCATATTCCAGGCCCAAGGTCCTTAACAAAGTTGCTGGTCTCTTTGTCATTCAAGCAGCTAGCAGGTGCTTCGATGCTAACCGCAAGCTGAACACAGCTAGAGTAATTCAAGGCTGGTATTTGCTTATTTTATTTTGTACCTTTTTAAACCCGACGCAAAAAGAGAGGTATCTAAGTATTATAAGTTCGACCTGTCTATCTCGTGGCACCTGCCCCCGTATTATGAACTCTTAATTCCAGACAGTTTACGTTCACAACGTGTGGGTGACATGTGAACGTGAACTGGAATTAAGTTCCAGTTGTGTCTGGAATTAAGAGCTCATAATACGGGGGCTGGTACCTTTCAATACCAAATTGTTCATAAATTGTTAAAGTGATGATTAAATAAAATAAAAAAAAATAGATTGACCGATTTCAATGCGGTCTTTTTCATTTGAAAGCCAGTTCCCTTGCGGTGATTGTTAGCTGTTTGGTAGAAATCGGTCGGACAGTTTGAAGAAAATCAGCTCTTTTCCAAATCGATATTAGGAATATTGTCATAAAAATCCCTTGTCAGCGCCATCTAGATAATGTGCAGTTAAAAATTATAATAGTCCATTTGAGGGAAAAAACCTAATTAACATTATTTTAATTGTAAAATTATGGTTTTAATATTAGTTCACGTTTTAAATTACTTCTGTTCGGCTTTAGGGGACTCCTCCCTAAGTTAAGACTCATTTACTTACTGTAGTGTCTGTAGCACAAAATAAATTGCTCTTGAGGCCGAAACTGCAACTGAACCACAATTAATTAGGTACTTATCCACTGTAAATAAATTTATATTTAATAACACGGTCAAGAAATACCTTTCGCACCCGTGTTCCGATCGCCGAGTTCTACTGGTCGGTAAATAAATATACCTACCTACTATGGCGCTTTCAATTTACGCGTTTCGTCGTACAAAGTGCCGCACCTTGGGTATGCCGTCCGTATGCTGTACGACAAACGTACCGATTCCGCACTGCAGCCGTACGACACGAAACGCATAAATTGAAAGAGCCCCATATGTCTGAAACTTTGATGGAATAGGGTACTTTCGGTAGTGAAAAATAAACTTGATTTTCGTAATAAAAAGCAACAAAAAATATATTTCGGCAAAATAAACACGCTTTCTCGCCTTAAAATAAAATAAAATATTAATTCTTTTTTTATATCCGGAAAAACGCTGTCAGTACTTGTCAGCCATTTTGATGACGTAATAATGGTAATGTGTACAGTGCCACAAACTTATCTGACTCGGTAAGGGAGGCGCTACTGTCTCTGTCTTTGTCTGACAACGGTATAACATTTGCATTAGTTCCAATTTTGGCCACCGGGCCAGATATGTTTGTGGCACTGTATGTATAACCGGTTGATGATGACAATTTTATATGACAGTTTGGTTGGTTGGTTTTTGATTTTGCCTTTATGACGTCACACCAATGCCTCTCATGTTTTAGGTCACGTGACATACAGATTAAAAATTTCGAATTTTAATATTATATATTAAAATAATTATGTGCTTTTATGACTCAAAATCAGAATAATAAAATACATTTCTACATAAATTTTAATTTTTATCAAATTTCATAGTTTATTTTTAATTACGGAAAGTACCCTATTGGCTGGTGTTACGTAGTTGTCTGTTATTTTCCTAATCTGTGGTCGATTCTCCCGCTAACAATTTGTGCCAGATAGGAAATCGTTTCGTTTTGCATCCTGCAATTAAAAACTGAATAATGTCTGTAGGTAAGTAACTTCCCACTTTCTCAGTAGGTACCTACAATGGACAACCGTGTCGGTGCAAGTGATTTCTTCTCATGTTTGAAGCGAACTAAAAGTAGACTTTTTATAAGTGGTGAGTGGTGACTCGTATAATACAAAATACGCAGTTACCTGTTTACTTTATTTACGTACGTATTCAACTGCCCCTTCAAGCACCATTAATTGGAAATTATGAAAAGCATTTTTATATTGAGGTGCAATGAATGAATGAGAACTTTTTACTTTTTGAAATAGGTACTTGTCCTATAATTATATCTATGTATGTCTGGAGGAGATCTGGTTTATGGAAAGAGAAAAAATATGTTTTAATATATTTAAATGGTAGGTAAGTATTATATCAGTAGGTAAATTTCGATAAGACAATCGAATTAAAGCTTTCTCGTCTGCTTCATTCTTCAATGGATATTGATAATTGAAGCCTGAAAACGACTTATTATACTTTAATATCTACAGCTTCTACAATACATATTGTATTACAATAATCTTTGACACTATCATCGAGATACTGACTAATATCTAGGTAGTAAGTAAGTACCTACATAAAGTACAACCCACAAAAAATAAATTGTGGGCAGCCATCTAAACGGAGATTTTTATATTCCATATAATTATTGCTTTTTACAAAAAAAATAACAGAATTTAACATCGATAAGCAGAGATAACTCAAAAACTACTCGCCAGATGACGCTTTATTCAACATGTAGGTGTAAAGTTCTCGTCACTACAAATTAATTAAGCCCAAACACTAGATAACTACAGTAAACCGTCGAGGAGTTCCCTTTACTGTCTTTCGGCTTCATCAGATCGACTCCAGACCTTCATGAAATTGTAGCGCTTACATGTTTAATGCAAAAAAACAACAAACACACTAGTCGTCCCTACAATTTTCGAAAGTTGCCCTCGATTTCTCCGAGATGCCATCATCAGATCCTGGTGATCCTTTTAAAAGGACCCCACTGCGCATACTTATCTACTTTACAACAAAAAAAGAATTATCAAAATCGGCCCTTAAACGACGAAAAAATCGCTGAACAAACATAAAAAAAGCATATAATTATACGGTCGAATTGAGAACCTCCTTCTTTTTGAAGTCGGTTAAAAAAACCTATTGCCATAGGTAGGTTTCACTACGGGTCCGTTCTACTAAGTTATCACAACACAACTCAAAACTTTCCTCTTTCTACAGAATGAGAGTTGTATTGAAAGTGGACACTTACTGGAAAGCGCCCTACCCATGCATAATATTAAAGTACTAAGATGATGACATTATGTACATTACTGTCAATTTAATACCATGAATACCAAAAACGTACAGATGAACACCATCCGTTTGGCCATTTTAGTCCACATGGTCCCCATTTGTGACCTTTTTGTACGTGTACGTGCTGCTCACAGAGAAAGAGTTTGGTATGATATGAACAAGAACATACAATCAAAACATATTCCTATCTCTATGATCAAAACAGATATTATCCTCTTTGACAGATAAAATAAACGCTACTGTCATTATATTGTATTGATATCTTCAATATTCCAACGAAAATAATAGGTAAAGTTATTTTAATATTGGTAACTTTATATTGATCACAAAAATTCGTTGTACATTATTATAATGTTCAAAATTTATCGCAAGTGGTTTAAGTTATGTGTTTTCAATCACGTCAATCAGGGTAAGGTAGTAAATATTTTTTAATTGTTAATAAATAATTATTCTATTATGATTCAAGATTTCGTACAGGCGAGGCGTACAGCATTTTGTTCATTATTACTCAACTGTATTGAGTTTGGTTAGCATTAAGCAGTCTGTGCATTTTTTGTCTATGGTTATGACTGTTTTCCGCATAGTACTACGTGTATCTAATATTCATATTATTAGTGTGAATTACTCGTAAATAAACTTTAATTTGCTTTTTCAAGCTTTCAGTGGATATGACATTTGTAAGAAAACAAATTATTTACTAACTATTCCAGTGATTATGGAAGATTAAGTAAACGCAGAATCCCGGCTACTATGGATAAAGTCCGCCATTTTGAGTTACAAAAGTACCACGTGATTTCAGTCCATGTTCAAGTTTCAACTGTTAACTGTTAGTTTGTTACATAACTTGATTTAAAGGTGGGTAAATATTTTGCTGAACATTTCATTTATAATTTATACAAAGCTATGTAATAAATTTTATTGTTTCCTTTAAATTGTAACATCGTGCCGTACTTTATTATCATTGTTGCAAGCAAATAACAAGATACCATAAATATTTATCTACGTAAGCAACATTAGTTATATTAAAAAATAAATATGGCGATTGCGTTGCATTTCGTCTTTTGATTGAACGGTGATTTGTGAACCGGATTCTTTTTTGTACTAAATATAAGTACAGTGCATAACATTTCGCAATTCTCATTCGCGCAATAATATTGTAAGTAGGTACTCGTTGTAGTTGTGGGTTTTGTTTATAGGTTAGTTAATTAATCGTAAGTTGTAACTAACCTGTTTTTTATAGTCAGCAGCTATTGTAAGCTATGCTCTATGTTATAAGTATTCAATGGTTGTATGTAGGTACGACACGTAGCAACCTTATATGTTGCATTTTTATGTTAGTCTATTTTCTCAATAAATTTCTTTGGTGCGTATTTAAATAGGTAAAATTTAAAGTGAGTTGTAAGTATACTTTTTGAGTCGTAGGGCCACTTTAGTTAGATATATACGTCTTTAAGAGATGAGTACTAGGTGGAATTATTTTCTAGACGAGATTAAAGCATACACTTCCTGGAAAGCTCTATGGATGACCAATGGAGATGTAGACTAGGTACACATAGGTGGTATACTTCAGGTCAGCCGGAATTGGACGTTTATATAGCGTTCGCATATTATTCGAGAGTATGGATTTTGACACTCGTTACATGAAATGAATTTAAAATATTATAAAGAATGCTCAATATCATGTAACTTTACACTATGTTTGTCAAAATTCGGTAAAATGTCAGTGATAGACATTGGCCAATGATACCATACTTACTCTTTGGTTGGTTGCGTCCAATGATAATAATTAGCAGTTCATGACGTTAATCCAAGTCACGTGATTGATAAAGTAGTGAGGGGGGCAAAGTGCGCCTACCGGGCAAGTGCGCCTACTACAAATATCTCGAAAACTACTGACTGGTTACTAGTAGTGACATCCTACATCGATGCTACAAACTAAGTCTTAGTTCTTGGTGAGAGTCACAGATGGCTGTAGTCGTGTAAGTTGCAAAAACACGCCATTTTATTTTCACTCTTATTCAAAGTGGTGAGGAGAGATGACTGTAGGGCGACAAATCGTCGTAAATCTCAAGAAATCGACTTTTTACCGATATACGAGTTAGTTAAGTGCACAGTTTAAATATTTTGCTGTAAGATTCTGATATTATATCACTCCTATCTCGTAAAATTAATATAATTTTTTAAAGTTAAATATTCTAACCTTAAATTTGTAAAGTTGGGAAAGCGCGCCATATTGACATTTTATATGGCGCACTTCGCCGCACTGCAGAGTTTACAAACCTTTTAAAATATGTCTTTTTAAAAAGCTTTTATTTCACTTCGAATTCGAATTGCTTCTTTGTATGGATGGGTCAAATCTTGCAAATAAATTGTAAAGCGGTATCTTCAACAGATTTAGATATAACTAGCTTTCCCCCACGGCTTCATCCGCGTATAAGTTTTTTTTTCAGGTTATCCCTTTAGAGAGGGAATTTCCAAAAATCTTCTCTTAGTGCTCCCCTACACTCCCCAAGGAACATACATGCCAAATTTTCAGCTTCATCCGTTCAGTAGTTTCGGCTGTGCGTCGTCTGTTAGTCAGTCACTCAGTAACGCAAGAGTTTTAAATATAGATTTGCACAATATACCTACGTTTATCAGTGAAATACATACAAATTTAATATCGCATTAAAATTTTGTGGATAATGTAGTACATTCGTGGATTTGATTTGATATAAAAAAAAATTTAAGCATTTAAATAAAAAAAAAATTATGACTAAAAGAAAAAATACACTTGGCACTCGATTATCAATATTTAGAAAAAAATATTTACAGCCTCTGCATGCTGATTGTATGGCGCAATTAGCCGATATTTGGTTTTTATTATATAGATTCTCCTAGAATGTGCCTATTCAATAAAATGAAATGCATTGGGTTTCGTTGCTTGTTGTCTTATAATAATATGAAGCGGTTTTTATTCTAATGCTTTTTTTTACGTTTTATTAATACTAGGCGCACTTACCCGATTTGTCGGCAAAGTGCGCCTGGTCAGACTGTTTTCAAATTTTATGCTAAAAATCATTAATTTACTGTCAGATTCTAATGATAAGACATTGGTTGTAGTTGCAAAATATCACCGATTGTTATGGAACTACGACATGTGTCATTCGTTAACTTAAAAACGAGTAATATTGCACCAAAGTCAACTATTAAAAAAGTATGGCGCACTTTGCTCCCCTCACCTAGCAGTTTTGGTGGGAAAGGAGACGGTCCACAATTGTATGGAGTCTGGGCCTGGTTTTTGTACCAGTGATAAAATAAAATAAAAAAGAAAAATAAATAATTTTTGACTAATCAAATCCACGAACTCATCTTTATTTCAGTGCAAAAATTATTTATTAACTCCACGTGACGCAATTATTCTACATAATGGCGGGCACCAGACCAGAGGATTCATAATTTTTGACGTATGACGTTAGCTGTCAATATGCCTTCTCTATGCTTGAACAACGGCTTGAACTCAGAGTGAAGGACGCCATCTTGCAAGTGTTGCAAGTAGTACCTACCGAATAACTCGAAATTAATTTTATTTTAGCAAGTCATTTATTGCGATTTGTGAATTTATTATATTTTTAATGAACTTTCTGTATTTTTTGGTTTTTCATGGTTTAGTGTACAAGATCAGGCCCAAAATGGACCATCTCCTTTGAAAATGAATTGTATTTGACATTTACTTTAATAAACTGAAATAATTTTCTTATTAAAGCTTGACCAGGAATATAGAAAACCTGCATTGAGGGCGTTAAAGTTTCCGTTTTTATGGCCCAAGTCATTATTGTGATGCTCATGTTATTTTGACAACTACGTCGGAAATGTTATTGGGATTAAATGTTATTTTAAAGGAAATGTTATTTTAGCACATAGAAAACCACTTTTCTTTCACGACTATGAATAGTTTTTGCCATTTTTGTACAAAATAATCACTTAAAGCAACAAAATAAACCATGAAAAACAACTCACCGATAAGCAATTTACAAGTGACTTTAGAAAGTAAGTGTTGCCAGTAAAATAAATTAGTTCCATGAGCTCACAGTCTTATAAACCAGACTCAACATATGGAAGACAAAAAGCGTGCCAGTTACAACTATATAGAAACAATTGGCAACCACCATAGAAAACATTTGTGGTCTACAAAATGTTGTCTATGGTCCTTAGACTAAGGGTGCGGTTCCACTGAGGCGGAGCGGAGCGGAGCAGTGCGCGATTCACCAATCACATGGCTTGAAATCCCAGCTCATTGCGCCTCGTGCGGATTTCAAGCCATGTGATTGGTGAATCGCGCACTGCTCCGCTCCGCTCCGCTTCAGTGGAACCGCACCCTAAAAGATGATGCAGCTTCGTAATAGATGGTGCAGCTTAAATAAAACGAGATAGATTTTGTACCTTTCATTGGAGAGAAAGGGATGAATCTATTGCTTACATACTACGTCGTAGTGGTGAAAAGTATGTATGGTCTGCCTAATATTACAAAATATTTATAAAAGTCTGTGCATGCTTACCGCAATTATGGCGAGGTTTTCTATGTTCCTGGTCAACCTACATAATTCTTTTTCCGTATTTACCAAAAGTAAAGTCATTAACTAGTCAATAACCCAGTAAATTATAAACAGCCATCAGTTTTGTAAAGAAATGAACATCAGACGTGAATTTGCCAATACAACGAATACCTATGTATATGCGAGTGTGTGATATATAATAAATTATATATACATAATGTTAATGTGGGACGAAGGTTCCCACACCTACAAAAACTGTTACAGTATTTTTGTATTCCTGTTTTTTTTTTCATATAATTCCATATCATTGGTTTCATTGGTATATTTGTATCGACTCAAATAGCAGTTCTACGATATTTTAAAGATATATTTTTGTGTTCTGTAAAATTTAATTAATTATATTTTAACTAAAAGTTTCTTGTTTATTAGCTTAATTATTATATGAGGTACTTACTGAACAAGATTTTTTGGGTTAATTTGAGTTAAATTGCAAATGTGGCTACGTGTTCAAATGCTGCTTATTAAATTATTTTGCATCTTTCCAGTTCTGACATACTGAAACGATGGCTAATGAAAAAGTATTTGGATCAGACATTACAAGAACCCTGAATAAATTAAATAACAATCTTTACGAACTACTAACAGTATGTCCGGTCACACCATTGCCAGTAAACGAGACTAAATCTGTATCTTGTGATTTTGTACCAAAAACAGAAAAATATTTCATTCCAAAAAAATATCCACGACTGAAAGTAAAAACCGTTAGAGATATAAGAAATATATTTGAGAAAGATATTTCTACCGACTTATATGTTGATATCGAAAAACAACAAAACTTATTATTGCGCAAAATAAGAGGTGGCTCGTCAAGGGATGAAAAAACAAAATTGTTTGCGAAAAGCATGCTTAAGAGCGAAAAGCCAATATCTAGGACGGCTTGGCAAATGGTGATAAATGTCAATCCTGATAACTGTGCTCATCCATCGCAATATGTTTTGTGGAATGGAACATGTATACAATTAAATGGCAGCCGGGGAGGAAAATGTAAATTCATTTACAAATACGATTTGGCTGAACGAACAAACTTATTACAGAGATATAAATTTAAAAAAAGTAATTTAAATATAAATAAAAATTTACTGAAGCATTCATTAACTGTAAAGTTTAAACCCGGCCCACTTTCAAGAAAAGTACACCTTGATGATTCCTATCAGAAGTATAATATCGGTGACACTGAATTAGTTCACCTTCCAAAACCTGGGTTGGAAATATTAACTGAATATGGTAAACCATTAGAAACGTCAGTAGCAAACTTTTTACATAATTTGCGCGACGAGAGTGGTCTAATATCTGATAAATGGGCAGAATTTGCGCTTTCTGCTTTAGGAACGAATGATAATGGACGTGCTGTTCAATTAAATAGAGAGAATGTTACATTTAATTTAAATTACAAATATGATCAGCGATGGCTGTTAATGCGGAATGATTTCGCTAAACTAAAAAATGGACAAGTAGAGAATCAAGTGTTCCGAAATTTGTTTACAGAAAATGAAGAAGTAACGAAGCAAGAAATACAAAAAATGCTTGATGAAATGTTAGCCTCAGTTGAAATCAGTTTAATGGAGACTAATATGTATAATGGAGAAGATCCTCCTAGAGAAGCAGACATAGGAGATACAAGCAATTCCTTAGATAGTCAACCCAAGGATAAAGTTAAGAGAAAAGGACAATCAGAACTGCATCGCCTTGATGTAACAGTAATCAGACTATGTGATAGTCAAGAGAAAACTGAAATTGATGCATGTCAGAAATCATTTTGTACTTTAGGTTGTCTATGTGATTCCTTAATATCTTCCTATCGTTTAAAAAATCATTGTGGACATATCGAATGTATGTTCGAATGTAGATGTGATTTTAATAAATACAACCTGAATAGTTCCTTTGAAGATAGTATTATACCTGGATTGGTAAATTTAGATAGAGAAAACAATTCTAAACTTTCCAAAGAGGAACAAAAGTTTCATCAAACTGTTATATTATCTGGAGAAAAAAGCATAGTATTGAAATCCCAAAAAAGAAATTGGAAGGCTCCTGAAAAATATGCAGATTTTTATAGTAATATGTGTCTGAAAACAAAAGAGGATATCAAACAAATTCTGTCTGTAGTGGAGGTAAAATTAAACTGCTCGAATATTGAACCTTGGTGTATGATTCACAATTTATATAAGTGTTTTTGCAAAGGTAAATTTACAGAAAAGCTATCTAACAATGTTTCGAATGACGAAATAAAATTAATAAATAGTGAACAAAGTGATACCAAGCTGCGTTCAATTGAAAATCCAGAAGCGAATGTAAATAGTGAAACAAACCAAGCAACGACTACCAAAACTATTCTCAGACAAAGAATTCCCCATGTCGCTAACAATGAGGTCACAAAATCAAAAACAGTTACTGAAGAAACAGATGTATCATTACATAAGAGTTATAGGTGTGCTAGAATAAAACCCTATAGGAAAAGGAAATATAGTGATGTTTTCTATTTTAATACGAATAAAAAGATAATGGAATTGGAACGAAACGACCTTGGACTACACAAAAGAATGATTGAAATTTTGAAAATTGATGAAAATAGTCAGGCAAAGAAAACTAAAAAGGATTCTGCCAATCTTTCTGCTACAGAATTACCGATGGCTCCAACAGTAGCCGTAAATAGTCATATAAATGAACCACAAAATAACATATCTCCTATTTCAAGTCCCCAAAAAATGTGTGATGATGTCATAGGAACTCAATGTATATCACCAGCAGAAACTCCTCGTAATGAGAAATTAAAAGCTTGGTTAGAACCTAGTTTGAAAGTGTATAGACAACGATTTAAAAAAGGTATCTTCAAGAAATCTTTGGAACCGCCAAAAGCTGGAAAAATCTCACTGTACCCCTGGGATTTTATTATGAAGAGATACCATGAGAAAAAAAATCTTTTCCTGGTGACAAATCAAAAACCATTTCGTATATTTATGGCTGTAGATCATAGAAATCCCTTATTCAAAAACTGTATAGACATAACCAATATTCAGGATTTCGACAAGTATCCCATAAGTATAAAAAATATAGTCACTCAAGAAGTAGATCGTTTAAAAGACCAGCTATGTATATTACGTGGATTAAATTTCTGCTGGGAGTTGGTAGGATCTGTAAAAAAAGTAGGGGATCGTAAGAATTCTGATAGTGAAAGTGACACAAATGAAATGCCTTTAGATGTTGACACACGATCTCCCCGGAAGTTATCTTCTAATAGTATTTTACCTGAGTCACCAGCAAATGATACATCGCTGTTTCTTTCTTTAGAAAATAACATAGAACAGTCAAAATGGTTTGTAATGACTGTAGAAAATGATTTCACTGAAATTCAGTTTTACAATAGAGGGTTCTTTGTTAAATATGAGAGCATAATCAAAGCTATCAACGTAGCCCGCGTCTCAAATAAAACAGTTAGGTTGTCTTCGCAAAAATGCGGAGAAGGGAGCAGTGATCCTCAGTTTGGCATATATGCAGTACCTATAGCAAATGAACATTGTGTATTTATAGGACCATATGAAAAAAATCAGCCTTTGGGAATAGAAACTGTAAAAACTACCATAACAAATCAAAAATCAAAAACTAGAGGAGTTTGGATTACAACCAACAAAGTTGATAACTTACGAGTAATCGACGATCCTTTGTTATTTATGGCACAAGTTAATTTGGAACACGGGCAAATTTTGGATGAATCTTCACAAGATGATACAATTTTAGATTCTGTATGTAGTAATGATGCCAAGAAGGTTGTTAAAGAGAAAGAAAATAATAAAGTAATTAAACTAGTTAAGCCAATTAAAATAACTAAAACCAACAATTTTTATCATCTAACTCCATCCGGAATTTTGAAACCGATATCTGTGTCACCCGAAAAGCAGTTATATAGACCACCGATTATAATAAAAAAACGAAATGAAGGCATGCATCTTGATTTAGAAACAAATTCTACCACTTCGTCTTTGCTGTGTAAGTCAATATTACCGTCATCAAATGAAGCAAATCAGAATTTGTTAAAAAGGCCCATAGCCGAAATAGCTCCGCAGGTTAAAGTTGTTAATGAGTGTCGAGAATCCAATAATACTCAACAAAAAACATCCGGCAGGAAGTTGGAGCGTGGGATGTTTGTTCTGAAACCGGAAGAAATCAATAGTAGATCACTGGTGAATAACATTTGTTTTAATCCACCGCCTCTTGAAAACCCCTTACCTACACCAGTCTACAATGAAATTGATATGGACATTGAAAATTTTCTTGCCAATTCAGTTGAATGTACTGCACCCAATAACGATGTATATGTAATTTCTGACGATGAAGACTATTGTAATACTGAGCCATCAAATAAAAGTAGTTGGAGTGACGTATGGATTATTTGCAGTAGTGTGAAAAAGATAGGATGGATTTCTGGACGGCAAGACCAAAATGGGGATTTGAGTTTCGAATTTCCAGGATTTAAGTTCACTGAGTTCTATCCTGAACATGAAGCATTTGCTAAAATTACCCAGTAAGTATTATTATTTTTCTCGTAATTTACTCAAAAATGAAAGTGTTATCCATGGGCGTAAACAGGTACTTAGGTATCCGAAGGATCCGATATCCGAAAATCTAATTAGAGGATCAGGAATCACGCCTATGGGACTATGTTTAAAAAAATAATTGATTACAATTTCATTTATTTTCGTTAGTAAGTAGTTACTTACATTCGGAAATTGTAGGGCGTGGTTCCATTAACTTAAACCTAACAACAACCTAAGTCGTGGGCGAAATCCGCACCCAAATGGATTGAACTGTTTATGAGAATAACACGAACATCATCACAGATAAGCAGATGGTTTGGGTTCTATTGCGTTAACCCCCGTCAAAGGAGTTTTACTCACATTAGCTCTTCCATGTTCACCACATGTATCGATCGATAAGGTGCAGGTCTTTTACACATTATTTGTACTCACACAACTTTCACTTAATTACCTACTAAAATTAAAATTTCCTAATAAGATAGAATATAATGAATGATAGAAGCTAGAATAAAAAAAACAATGAGGAATTTAGGTAATGCATAATGCATTCTCTACAAACTAAGCGCTAGGCCAAACAGATATAGTTTTTGGGTCATACAAGTATTTAAGAGCAAATAATAATAAAATGTGCATTTGGACTGTTTGCTATAGCATGAAACAATAAACTCATAAAATCCCAAATAAATTAAAATAAGCGTACGTAGGTTCGTGTTATTCTATATAATATATGTAGGTATATAATTGTACTTTTGCACCTTGTTACACACCTGTGACATGTTTACGACGATATAGTTTGTGTCAATTAAAGTGTCTATTAACTTTATGTGATAGCGAGGTGGGTAAAATACCTACCTATGTCAATGATTCGTAAATTTAAATTTTCAGAGTCCTTGCTCGAAAAGTTTATGTCCCCGACCATGTAAATCTCCGTTGGACTGTAGTAAAAACAAAGAGCGAATTACATGGCTTACAAAAACTTAATTTGCAAGACTTAAATCCTGATTTCGTAAGTAATTTTTTACATATTTTATGTTCGTGTTTTAAATTATTTATAATGAGTACCTCTTTTATTATTGTTATTTAAATACTAATACATTAATAATTAAGTATAGTGAGGCCGCGCTAAAGGTATAAATAGACGATCGAACTTGGTCCGGGCCGAACCACGAACATGGTGCGGTCCGAACCATATTCGCTCGTGTGGTGCATGGTCCGCCGGACAAATATCGGTGCGGTTGGTTCGGAGCGCTTGCACATCGAACGCGGTGCGGTCCGGACCAATTCGATGGTGTGGACGGCGCACCGAACCACAGTGTTGCCGTTCTGGCGACTTTGTCGGAATTTTTGGGAAGTTAGCGAGAGAAATTAGCGGGAAAAAAATATTTAGCCTAAAATCGAAAACATAACAAATGAAGTAGTTAAATTATTTTAAGTTGTTTACCTGCTTTGTGTGGTGGGAAGCCACGATGGCTACGATTTGCGATTCGAATCGATTTGCACCCCCCCCTTACCACGACTTACCACGACTAGGGGAGGGGGGCCTCCCCTAGTCGTGGTAAGCCTAGCAATATGTAGCGGATTATTAAGGCAAAATATCAGTATCTAGCGGAATTTTACAAATTATGTAGCGATATAAAATTTTGAAAAACGGCACGCATTTGTCGGTCCAGTCGCTATTGTGCCACTGTACGATAACACGTCGCGACGTTTTAGGTATCAGAAATGGATTCCAGGCAACGCCTTGGAGTTCTTGAAGACACTGTTATTAGTACGGAGAAAAAAGCAGTTATTGAATTGTTGGAGTTATATAAAGATTTTCCATGTTTATGGTACATCTTTGTTTCGATAGAATAGGCGGCATGTCGAGACGAGACGTGTTCACCCAATGCTAGCACACAACGACTGGACAGTTCGGAGTCCGGTGTGCTCGTCTGTTGTGTAGAGCGCACCGTACTGGTATAAATAGACGATCGAACTTGGTCCGGGCCGAACGAACCACGAACTAGGGTTGCCAACTTTTTTGACAAGAAAAAACGTATACAATTGATTGAATGAGAAAAAAAGTATTTGGAAGAAAAAAGTATTTATCAATTTTTTTGTTTTTATTATCTTAATAATTAATATTAATCCTTTTTACAAAAAAATAACCGACTTCAACATCGACAACCAGAGATAACTCAAAAACTACTCGACAGATGGCGCTCAATTCAACCCATCTAGGTGTAAAATTCTCGTAACTACAAATTAATCAACCCAAAGTGGCCAATTGCGGATTGGCGGACTTCACACACCTTTGAGTTTTGCGAACTCTCCGGCATGCAGGTTTCCTCACACGATGTTTTCCTTCACCGTTTGTAGCAATTGACATTTAAATGCTTAAAACGCACATAACTCCGAAAAGTCAGAGGTGCGTGCCCTGGGATTCGAACCCGGAACCTCCGAATAGAAGGCGGAATTCTTAACTACTAGGCTTTACTGTTATATAGGTAGGTACTATTATATTTATCGTGGATTCTTCAATTATAAACAAAACAACAGATAATTTTCATAGAATTTCGTTGATAATGAAATTATGTCATCAGCTGGCACTGTCACATTCTCATCTGATATGACATCTAACATTTCGTTCAGTAAGCAGGTACCTATACATAATGAGCCTGTGCCTATTTGAGTCAATGGTTTGAGTTTGTTCTAAGTCGGTCACAGTCACATGACAATGGGGGGCAGCAGAAGGTGCTAGGCTGATCAAAGAAAGGTTGAAAATAAAGTATTTTCACATACTTTCTTTGTATGCAAAAGTATAAAGTATAATTACTAAAAATAACGTAGGATACTTTATAATAAAGTATGGTTGGCAACCCTACCACGAACTGTACGGTGCGCTCTTACAGTTCGTGGTTCGGCCCGGACCAAGTTGGATCGTCTATTTAGGCTATACAGTTCGTGGTTCGGCCCGGACCAAGTTCGATCGTCTATTAATACCTTAACTATGCGTTCCTGAAGTCTGTCATTCGACTGGGCGATGTAACTTTGAACTGGCGTACAATTAATTGACAATTTTTTAATATCTTTTAATTGCCTTATTAACGAGTGATAACATTAAAATCAAACATTAAATCGAATAATTATGCCAACTTACAATAATTGTATTAATCTTGTGCTAAAATTATTACAATTACTTAAATAACAAATATAAAAACAATACCTTTTAAAAGAAAACCACGTCAAACCCAAACGGCGCTCGTTCAATGTTATATCCATGTCATATCAACTTTTTGTTTTTGTAGTGATGTGACATAATAACAAGGCAATTGTAATTGAATATTTTTGTAATCTTAATACAATGTCGGTAAAATATAAAATAAAACGTTATAATTTTATAATATATTATATAATGTACTAAGTATTCAATATAGTTAATAATATTATTATAATAAAGGTACGCCCAAACATAGCTTAGGAAAATTTGTGTTATAATATCACTCAGGTGAATCAAATGAAAATATAATAAATAAATAAAACATTTTAATTTTTTTCTCTTGATTACATTCAGAAATTATGATTACATTCAATTAATTGATTCCTTAAAATTTTATTTACATAACGAATATTATTATTGAATATATTGAAACGTAATTCCTTTAAAAATAACAACATATAAATTGAATAAATATTATGCATAATGAATGCATGTTGTTATTGTTATTTGTTACAACGCATAATGTTATTTATTGTACATCACTAGTCATGACGAATTGACATGTGTCAGGAACGCATTCTCATCGTGGCCTCACTGACGAATTGACATGTGTCAGGAACGCATTCTCATCGTGGCCTCACTTATAGTTTACAAATTGTTAATGACTAACTGATTTGCTGATTTTGAAGTACATATGGTTAAAGTTTAGTATCCGGTAGCAGGGGGGAGGGGGGAGAGTGGGGGTGGGGGGTAGGGGCTTCGATGCTGATTACAACGATACCACTCGGAGCTCTCGGCGACGCACCGTTTTCGAGAAAATCGAGAAAAACTAACCCCCACCCTCCCCCCTGCTACCGGATACTAAACCCAAGCCGTAGTAATATTATGCTGTTTATTTCATATTGTTGGCTTTGAGTTTCAATCATGCAAAAATCAGAGTACCACATCATTTGTTCCATATCTTAATTTTTTTTATCTTTGCTAACTTTTGCTAAATTGAAATTTATAAAGTTATCTCAAATCATTAAATAATAGGTAAAACTATCTTTACAGGTTTTAACTAAAAGTGGATTAGTACACAAATTCCTCATAGCTGAGCATGTGAGTAAGACTATCAAGACTTATTCGAGAAAAGAATCAGCGAAAAAAGTATCTAATAAATCTCCAGAAACAACAGAACAAGCTGTAGTAGAGTTAGACCTTACGGTAAGATTTAAAAGTAGATTACATACTTACAAGCTTTGGGTTATAAACTTCGCGAAAACATTTCAAACGATCGGAATGGAAATTAAATGGTTACATAATATTATAAAATTCAGTGTTGCTTTTCTTTTTAAGGAAACCAGCATGGAAGAGATGGATGTAAAAAGTAATATATTACTTGAAGAAGGCGAACAAATGATGAAGGAGACTATGCTGAAGAAAGGAGAGCTATCCGATACTCTTAATAATATGACCAATGACCGGCGACAGAAAATTAGTGACCGATTGCGAAGCATTATAGAAAATTGTTCTTAACTTACAAAATACACTAAGTAAGTGTCGAATAAATAGGACGTCATTACAACAATTTAATGATTTTATACCTGAGCGTCGAAAATTGAGACTGACTATTTTTATCCAAATATAGGGGTTAAGGTGGCTCGCGTGTTATAACTGTGCTTTTGTATATATTAGAGATGTTACTTTGAGTGCTACATTTCTTGCTATGAATTATAAATAGGTAGGCTATTTAAAATTCATAGCAAGAAATGAATGTGCATCAGATTATGTGTACCTACCCGTATGTATACCTACTGTTTAGGAATATCATTGTAACTAGCAAAATATTAGCAATACCAACCTAAGATATACTCCGACTTTGGTAATAATTAATTAGTTATTGATCCTGTAATAATTTCATACAGTATTTTAGCGATTTGCTAAGTATTTTCGAAACGATTATAATCCGATTTATGTTTTTATGAAATCGAATCATTTGCGTCCAGTCCAGGTTACAACACTATTTTTGGGATAATACAAAACGGTAGCACTGGAAATGTCATTTTACTGAATCGAATTAAAAGTCGAGTAGGTATAGATAAATAGCCATCTGCATTCTACTAATTTGAACACTTGATAAAAAATAGAACAGTACCGTAGTGTTATCTACAGGTAACTCGAAAGGTCTTATAACTTTCCTGGTAATTATGATTTTTATAATGACTGACTTTATCGCAAAATTAGAAATGGTTTTAATCTGTGAATCATTCGTGGGGATTTCTAACTTTTTCGTACAAATCCCCCGGTTGAGATACCTAATTGTCCGGAAAATAACCTCGTTATACTCTCCAGTGCAGATTTTATAAGGCGCGGAGTTTAGGTATAAAATATTAGTACTTAGGTATGTACTTTAGTAACGAAACATGATACATTTTAGGTTTTCAAATTTCAAATGTACGTGAAGTTTTATTGGCCTGACAAGGCTATGACTATCACACTATGATATCATTTAAGCTGTATGCAAAAATACATTTATGTTTTTATGTGTGTTAACTTCACTGCTATTATATTATGTTAAATATATTGTTATGTTAGTACTTTACGTAGGTACAGTATTGATATGTTTAGACATGCTAACTAGAATACACGTACTTACCTAATACTTAGCAAGTGCAAGTGTATTTTTATATTAGGGTGTGTCCACATCTGGCGAATGCGCCGCGAATGTGCAGCTCGCAAGCCGTTTGCGTGCTGCCCGTGAGCTGCGCGCGTGCAGTCACGGCAATAGTTTGCTGCGCCTCTTTAGCACAACTCATGCAAGGCTCGTATAGGGTGTGCGCGCGGCGCGCGATTAGCGCGCACTCGGTTCTCGCGCTTACAGTTCGTTGCATCATTAGCTATTATATTAGCTAGAGCGCAGCCCGCGCGCTGATCGCGTACGGTGCTTAGATTGCGCGCGAACTGCGCGCGGGCGGCGCAAGAGCAGCGTACCAACAAAAATGCACGCGCGCAGCTCGCGAGCAGCTCGTAAACGGCTCGCGAACTGCACATTCGCCAGATGTGGACGCACCCTTACTTACGTAGGTCTTAATTTTTGTTTTAAAATATTAAGAATTCTATGCGGGGTTTTAGTCTTTGTACAAGTCTGTTTAAAAGTCTGTGATATTAATTGTAATTGTTATTTAATTTTTATACGCGGATACCCATGGAAAGAAAACAAAAATAATACAGAATAGGTACTTGTGAATGTAGAACCAAAGAACTTTTTTTTTATTTGTATCAACAGTTCTAATTCGTTCCTTAAAATTTTTCATTTGTTCCTATCCTAAAAGAATTAGGGATGAAGTGGAAATACTTAAAAATAATTGTTTTTATTATTTCGTCAAATCCAAAGCCGTACATACATACGTACCTATTCCTCTTAGACGTATGATTATGAAACTCTGGAAGTTTTTTTTTTTGTTAGAATGACATTATATAATTATATCAATGTTTTATATCTATCAAACTAAGTAAGCGTTTGACCGTGTATTTTATTCATTTCTTTATTTCAGTTAAAAATTTTCTTAGTAGCATAAGGTATATTTGAAGCAATTTTTCATATAGGTGCCTACTATCGGACAAATTTAAACGTGGCTTACCATAAGTCTATATTCTTACAGCCATTTAAATGTTTATAGGTCTAAAGTTGCTGAAACATTCCTTGGAAACAAACTCGTTAATAGATGATACTGACAAAAACTGATTCACTAGGTTCCGAAAATCATCAATATCATCATGGGAATTAGTTAATATGTTACTTTTAGACCATGATTATAAGGAACTTAGTATTGTAATAGGTACTATATCTAAGTTACTTATTCAGTACTTTGGCAACGTTTTCTTTTTTGTATTCTTTGTCACCTACCTATCGGAAGATACCTAATCTATATCTTCTATACTTATAATAAATCTGTAGAGAGGTAAATTCTGTACATTAAATATATTTCCAAAATAACTATCAGGGGGTGATTAGGGATCGATAGTGATGCCAAAAATGCAATCAGTAAAATTTTTGTCTGTCTGTCTGTCTGTCTGTCTGTCTGTCTGTCTGTCTGTCTGTCTGTCTGTCGGATGTATAACCGTTATAGAAACAAAAACTACTCGACGGATTTTAACGAAACTTGGTACAATTATTTTTCATACTCCCGCGCTGGTTATAGTATACTTTTCATCACGCTACAATCAATAGGAGCAGAGCAGTGAAGGGAAATGTTGGGGAAACGGGAGAAGTTACTCCATTTTTTAAGCTTCCGTCGCGTGTGCAACCTTAATGGTTAAAGCTACACAGAAATCATGTATGACGGAAATGTTCTCCTTAAAATTATATAAAAAATATTCCACGACAGCATATGTCTATCTTTTATGGTTGACTCACAATAACACGTGTAACTCCCGATAGCTTAGCAGTTCGAAGCTTTCTGATTAAGTATACCTACTATATTTTATCTACTCTTACGTTTATGACACTTAAGTGGGTGAAATAAAGGGGTGAAGTTTAAACGAAATTCACGCGGGCGAAGCCGCTGGCAAAAGCTAGTGCAATAATAACAGCCCTAGAACATTTATATTTTGCGACATGAACATATTAAAATTCTGGGAACTCGTTTGGCACATTCTGCCGTGCTAACAGTAAGAGCAGTAAGCGCGTTTAAAGTTTTCGATTCACTTTTTACTGACTACTCTTTTAGCTTCTAAGTTTTTTAGGTCCGATTTTTTATGTAGCTTAAACGGAGTTCTTTCATGATAGATAGGTACATAGTTAATAATTCCTATTTATCTATTATAATAAATTTAAAAGATGAAAACTCCTATTATGTCTAGTACGAGTTAAATCTTTTTGTACTGATTGCTTAGAATAACCGCAGTAAGTACCTTAGTTGCTGCTTTAATGCTAAGTGTTCCATAATATAGTCCAGTCATTATTGACATTCGAAATCGAAAATTTAATAATAATTCCAAAAGTTTTCAAACTTCGGTCAAGTGAATGGTACATTGGGACGGCAATAAATCTCATTTTGCAACCTTGTCCGCAGTCCGGAACATTGTTAAAATTGCAATTAAATTAATTTTTGCTGTATGGCCGTAAAAAAAATTCCAAAAGTTCTGCAAACTTGGGGAAGTTTTCGATATAATATTTCATATCACGTATTAAATTTTTTCATTAAACTGAATGAAAACATTCCAAAAGTTCTGCAAACTTGACACATATATCGGAAAAATATACCGAACGTTTGTATTAATAAAAAAAACATTAATTTTCAATAACAAAAAATGTTCCGTACACTTAGATTGGTTGCAAATTTAATACGTGATATGAAATATTATATCGAAAACTTTCCCAAGTTTGCAGAACTTTTGGAATTTTTTTCACGGCCATACAGCAAAAATTAATTTAATTGCAATTTTAACAATGTTCCGGACCGCAGAACAGGTTGCAAAATTTTATAGTTTGTTTTAATACCATTCCCGACCTTACATCAAAATTTGAAAACTTTTGGAATTATAATGAATTAATTGTCTAGACTGACTGGACTAATACATACGATATTATATTTTGTATGAAATTACGTTTCACTTTGGAGCTAAAAAATAATAAGATGTTCATACAAAACATAGATATTGTATATATGGAATACTTAGCATTAAAGCAGTAACTAATGTACCTACTTACTGCGGTTATTCTAAGCAATAATAACAAAGATTTCGGAGGTTCACTAATTATCGTGAGGTAAGTATGTTTCCTGCTTATAAGCTAAGGAAAAGACATCATTTTATAGTCTTACTGCTGTTAAGCTTAATGATATTTTTAGGTTCCAGTGGAGATAGAAAAACGGAAGTAAGATACGTGGCGATTCAGGATATGTACTTTTAACTCATTTTTGAAAAAATCGACTTACTGCTCTTATTGCTAGCGCGGCAGCATTCTGCTCAAACGGAATATCCGACAACGTTCGATAAAAAATAAACTATTTACCACTGATGGAACATCATAATATTAACTTTTTAAAATATTGTGATGTAACATTCCCTCGGGAGTAGGTACTCTGTAGGTAAATATACCTACCTACTAAAAAGTATTTTCACAGTGCGAACAATTTAAAATAATACCTACAATAAATGTGTGTCCGTTTATGTACCTAAATGTAGAGATAGATTTTTTAAATAAACTAGTTACTTTACTCGCATGTGTTTTTTTTACGTTTCATTAAAATACTTTTGTTTGTCCAGATTCATCCTGTGCAGAAATCCGATTGTAAACGGAAGCCACGTATTTTGTATACTTACCCTGACTGCCTTTATTGCCATGAAGATAATACGGTATTCAGTAGCAAACACGATTGTCTGGAATTTTCATTACTCCTCGTACCTAGCAATAAGATATATTTTATACCTACTTAATTTCTGAATGCGTCTTAGGGGGCCGCCACCCGTCCACCCACTAGCTTCACCCACCAGTGGGTGCACGGGGAAATAGAAATTCCCCGTGCACCCACTGCATTATGGCGGGAAAATATCGATATCGATATCAATTCTGTGGGATCGCCACCCGTGCATAAGCAATTTTGATGTTTAAATGTAATAAATTGCCCTTTCAATGTAATAAATTGCCCTTTGTTTCAAATTCAAATCTTTATTTCTTCGAAGTAGGTTTTTACAAACTCATTTCGAAAGTCAAGTTACGCCATCGCTTCAACAAATCCCTACGATGAGTGGTCTTGGGAGAAGAAGCGGCAAGAAACTCCCAAGGAGTCTCTTCAAGAAATTATTTCACCCTATTTCACCACTTTAGGGGATTAATTTTTAAAATCCCTTCTTGGCGGATGGTGATGGACATCACAGTGGCTATCTGCATGTCATACAGCCAGATCGGTCCAGTAGTAAGGGCGGTGCGTTAATGGATTAGTCAAGCAGTTTGCGTTAATACCAATCTAAAAAGAAATATCAAATCCGTAAGAATAGCCAAAATCACCTAATAAATCTTCTAAACTAAAGGCAATTTGATAAAAACGGCAATGTAAGGAAAAATAACACTGGGAATGAATTCCATCCTCATAATAATATATGGGAATATCTTAATACCGCGATTCAGCTTATACTTATGCAACTAATACACAGCGTCATCTGATTTATTTTGTTGCTAAGCTAAGCTACAACCCACTAATGGCCCACTACTGAGCACGGGTCTCTCCTCATTACTGAGGAGGCCTAGAGCATACACCACGCTGCTCCAATGCGGATTGGTGGAGGGGTTAGTGGCCAACCCAGTGTCGAAAGTTTTCAAGCCGCCCGAAGGCCTCCGACATGGCTAAACGACTGCTATCAATCGATAACAACAGGGACCGACGGCTTTACGTGCCCTCCGAAGCACGGAAGCGCTCAAGAAATTTTTGCCACTAGCGGTCACCCATCCGAATACCGACCGCGCCCGCTGTTGCTTAACTTTGTCGATCGCTTAGGATCGACGCAAGCCGCCGGGCTATGAGTTTTTGCTGCCATTAATTTTGGTCGCAGCCGTATGCAAAAGACACAATAATCATCTCCATGACATCCTACAGGAATATTTTCTGGATAAAAACTATCCTATGTGTTAATCCAAGTTACCCTCTATGTGTGTGCAAAATTTCATGAAAATCGGTTCGGCGGTGCGTGAAGCCTGAAGGAGTAACAAACAAACCCAATACAGAGCAACAACAAACAAACCAAATATAAAGCAAATATAGAGCAATATATATCTATATTTGCTTCATGAAACAAACATACAAACCTTCTTATTTATAATATTAGTAAGATATATTCTCTCTAATAATTAGGTCGTCTGTTTCACATTCTTACAGGAAATTAAAATTTAAATGTGTTGTTTTGTTTATTGTATTACATATACCATAATAAAGAATTGTTAAAATATTATTCATATCGATATATAATTTTCCTGCCTTATGCATAAGGCTACAGTGGGAATTTCTATTTCCCCGTGCACCCACTGGTGGGTGAAGCTAGTGGGTGGACGGGTCGCGGCCCGTCTTAGGTAGGTCATGTTCTACGAACTTAAATTCTTGAAAATGCTTTAAATATTTCGCTTGTTGTGAACCAAGATAATTTAAATTTTCAAATGTGCATCAACAAAATCGTTGTAATCCCGAACCTTTCCCATTTCTGATAAAATGATAAATGCATATTAGGTTTTTTACAAACGCTTTTCGATTCCGGTCGAAAGTCAATTTACGCCATCGCTTCAACAAACCCTACGGTGAGTGGTCTTGGAAGAAGAAGCGGCAAGAAACTCCCACGGAGTCTTTTTTCTCTTGCTCCACTGACAGTTAACAGGTTGCACAGTGCAACTTGCACTTACTACTCTTATGGCTAAAATACGACTGATCCGATTAGGTTATATTGTACCTAGGTTTCATCAAACTAGATACCTACCTTCTGCATGGAATTTGACTAAATCTACCATTCTAGAAACTCAAGGATGAAAATGTAAGGAAGTGGGTGATCTATCGGGCTTCATATAATAGAAGCTTTGATGTTTTAATATCTAGATTGAGCGTCGCCCTACAATGAAAACAAAAAAAACAAGGAAACAATATCAAGGATGTATGCGTGCAGGCGATGTTTTACCCGTTCTTCTATTGTCTATGTGTGCGTAACATGAAGCAAATATAGAGAGGAGACGGCCTAAGCAACTGTGCACTGTAAGGGCGGCCACATACATGCGGAATTCCGAAACGGAATCCCGAATAGGGTTGTAACGATATATCGGAAAACCGATAATATCGAAGAGGACACATCGATATTTTTATCGATATTTGCGTTATAACGATATGATAATATCGATATCATATCCGAAGAAAAAAATCGATAATTCACGACCTTAGATAAGGCTGTATGAGCTTTGAACATTAGCTTTTTCTTACAATATAATATTATCGGTTTTCTTATAATATTATCGGTTTTCCGATATATCGTTGCAAGGTTGCAACCCTATTCGGGATTCCGAAACGGAATCCCGAAAAGGAATTTCGATTCGGGATTCCTGACGCAGTGAAATCTATACAAATGTATGGCGCTGTCACACACAAACGGTAGTTTTTCCTGACGGAATTGTCTATGATTCGGAATTCCGAATCATAGACATTCCGTTCGGAATTCGGAACGCAACGGCTCCATACATTTAGTACGAGACGCCACACACATTCGGAAATTTCCGTACGGAATGACAGTCAAGGACCAGTGTTACCAACTCTATAAAATATTTATGCCTAATCCAATGTCAAAACTCCTTAAAATTGCCTCAAATATTTAGAAATCTCCCTAAAAATTACATTTAACAAAATTTATATATATTAAGTAATGTGCAGTAATATTTTATAATACTCTTATTTATTATATTATTTCAGTTTCCTCAGTGTCAGAATTTTTAAGATCATACATGAACTGAAAAGACTAGGATGGGATGCTTATAATAATATAATGAAACCACAAATTAGATAATACAGATGTCAAGCTTCATACAAAGTGTCCAAAAACAACGCACACATAGAGACAAGGTTCAAATACACCAAAAATCGGAACACATCGGACCACTCGGACCGCGGTTGTTATTTCCAGCAATATGACATTTACAATACACAAATAAGATACTTTTCCTAAAAAATGGATAAGAAACGGAGTTATTATAATTATTATCTTAGAGTTTTTTTATTCGACGTTAAATTGCACATTATAATTTTTTTGACATCCTGTTGCTATAGAGAGGTACAATAAGTCCTTACGTGCTTGTAATTCAATGATTCGTTACTTATTACAAGTCAACGTAGAATGTAGGAAGTTCTTTGTACGTTTAAAGTCTATACCTTCAAATTGTACCCTATTGTTATTTTATTTCAAGTAAGTACCTAATAAAGATAAAAAAATCATTATTTAGTAGAAAAAAATTTAAATAAATAGATTAAAACGAGATCCCTGCGGTGCAATAACCAATTTAAATGATCATATTAACAATATTACATATTACCGAAACTGCCGCAAAAACGCACTGAGTTTAGTTGCAAATATTGAGTTAATATTCACTATAATTTTGTTTCCCGTTTAATCCATACCAATAATTTAAATAACAAAAACCAATCCAAGACCATACCGGAATCGTTAACCCAAACGCTAACGCACACGTACATAACCTAAATTGAGGTACATACATGAGTTTAAATTCTGTACTAATATCTTTATTTTGTGGTTCAAGTGACTCAGTTGCTAATCTATAGTTATATACCAAGTCTATGGTCGACAGTAAAAATAAAAATGTACTTACTCTGTGGTCTACATGCGCCGTTGTCTATGTCATTCCGAACGGAAAAACCACGTATGTGTGTGGTGCATTTACGCAGTTCCAAATCGAAATTTCGTTTCGGGATTCCGTTTCGGAATTCCGACTGTATGTGGCGGCCCACGGTATAATAACGCTCGAAATCCATGACAGCTTAATAATCACAGGCAGTTTCGCAGAGCGGTTTAGGAAGAAGTGCAGGCGTAGCTTTACACATAGAAAATGATTATTTTAGAAACCATTTAATTTTGCGTGGTTAATTATTATGTTTTCATTTGCATAAAAATGGTTACAAAGGGCAATAAAACAAGTATAGGATCTAATGTCATTTATTGAAATAAAATAACTATATTTGAATAACCCTGATTTCTGGTGATAGTAGATATTTCATGCCATGAAAATATACAATACCCTAATATATCTAATCATACTTTTATTAAATTATTACATTCGCCTTTGATAAACTAAATATCTACTATGTTCATAAATAAACAGATGAATCAATGATTTCGGTTTATTATTGTACATATTGAAATGACACTATATATTATTATATTCATCAGGCTTTAAAGCTTTGAACTGGTATAATGAAGCTGGTCGACACTTTTTAAATAATAATTAATCAATTCAATTAATATATAATTACAACGACAAGTACAATTTTAATATCCTACCTCATAAACGGCTATTATAAATGTTGCAAACGTTAGGTTACGTTAGGTAGGTACTATAATATTACGAAAAATATATTCTTGTATCGTCGACGACTACATCCCGTATTACATATTATTATAGCTTTCTCGAACGAAAAGGTTAAACCTACTTACATTGGACCGGTTTATACAAATATTCATAAAATTGGCGTCCCCATATTGTCTGTTACAGCGTTTCCGAAACGCTTTGGATATACGTAGGATTGGGCATCTGCATCGGTGCCTTCCCAACTTCCATATTTTGAACTTCGCTTTGAAATTTTATTATAGGCATCTATTTTTGCATAAAGTACCTAAAGAATTACAAGATTATTATCAAAAAACGGGCACGTAGTTAGGGAATATGCATGATTTTTTTTATTGTTTCTAACGTTTATTTATATCAATATAATACCGTAAAAATATAAATAATTGATGAAAAACTCAACACTTATTTTAAATTAAATATTTAAAACTGCAATGACATAATGCTAATTTAAACGCCACCATCTTCCCGCGACTAGCTTTGACGTCATCTTTGTATGTAGTCTATGGAGGGTGTTTTCCACTTACAACCCAAAAGGCTCAACAAACGCTCTTTTTGTATCGAAAAATAAAAGTTTTGGGCGTTGTATTTGTGCTAAGCGGAACGCCCCTTCCATAGACTCAATAGAAAAATGACGTTAATGTTCATGTCTTTAATGAACGAGGACGTCACTTCCTTTTTAACAATTTTTTTCCCTCGTAAATTTACCACTTTTTATTAATTAATATATTTTTTTTCACAGTGTTCAAAACCAAAAATAACGTTAAAGGTGTCTTTATGTTAGCGATAACTACTGTAAAAAAATTCACTTCAATTTTGAATTACATGCACATTCCCTATTCCTATTAGCCATTTAAAAAGTGATTTATTTTACTGAACACTGATTAACTGAAAAAATTCACTATACAATTATTATTATAGCTCATCTTGTTCCAGATTGTGCTTAGTGTGGCTACGATTTCAAATTATCAATGCAAATATACCTAAGTAGGTATGTTGCATAGATACTGAATAACAAAAATAAAATATTAATTTCCCATGAATGACAATACTTATTGTATTTCATGTCATTCTACTATTAAATTAATTACATTTAAGTAACATAACATTATTAACAGACAATAAATATTAAAGACGCCAACTAGGAACAACAAATAAGTATACACAATATAATAGGCAGGTGCTGTGATGTCCCAGGACTATACAAATGGCTATAAAGGGATTTTTCTTTGTTAGTTTTAAGAGATATGATTATGGAAAAGCATCCAAGCTTCAGAAATCAAAATACGTAATAAGCGGACTTTTATTCCAACCTATTTGTGAAAAACACCCATAGTTATAAGTATCTATGTATTACTAAATTGTCTTTAAACTGATTCGCAGACACAATAATCATGGTTATTATTTTTAATAATGTTTAATTGAATCAATAAAACTATTTAAATGTTTATATTACAAATTGTAACTAGCTACATAGGTACCGACATACATATTTGTACTGTATTGTTAAGAAATAATTTAATGTAATTTGAACTTAGAATAATATAATAATTATTATACTTATAGTATTTGGACATGAAAATTGTACTAGGCTATGAACCTACCTAAAAAAATTAATTTATACATTCTTATCTTAAACCTTGGTTTCAAGTTTCAGTATCTGGCTATTGCTTATAAATTATTATAGTCGGCACAATCATAAGATTCCGATATGACGTCTGTCATGTATGAACACAAACTAACCTTGTATGGACGTCTTCAACTTACTTATTACGGAAATATATTTTTTTGATTTGAACCCCTGGTAATGATACTATGAAGTGAAGATATTTCGTAGTGAATGATAGGCCACTATGGTTAAATTATGCAATGCACTATTTACTGTACGTATACAGTATACAGTTTATATTTATTATCAATGCAGCTTTATAAGTAGGTACATAATGTACTTGTGAATCCACCTCCTCTTCGCTTCGGAAAATTGTTTTTATGTTTACAGATAATAAACACTTCTTCCCATTTTTGCAACATATTTTATTGGTACATCGCTTCTATTGCTCATAACATGATGTTATAAAATTACCCACAGTTTGTTAAATATTTTAATTAGGCATTAGTCCGTAATATTGACGTAACGCAAGTAACTAGCGGGTTAAACGAATTGGAGTAATATTGTTTACTTACTAAGAGTATTTAGATAGGTACTTGCTTACTTATACGTACTTACATAGGTAAATACTAGAAATTCTGGCGAAATATGTAAACCATCCCTGCTTGTTTTTTATTTGTGTTATTTATAAATTGTATAAATAATTTAATTTTATTTTAATCAGTTTACATCATAAATTGTGTAAAATTGAACAAATATTTAAGACGTCACTACAATGTTTTATAAGGAGGCTGGATTTATAGTTATGTGACCTTTTGAAACAATTTATGAATCGACCATAATCGATACATTACTATAATCGAAAGTATGTGCTACCATGTCACACCCAAAATACAAATAGTTATAGATTCCTTAATATATCTAAAGCATTGCGATTTTTTGTAGCTATGATAAATTCCCGATACATATGTTTTTAAGCCTTTTCCATTCAAATCGGATAATTATTAACCGTTTAATAGTTTCTTCCTTTTCACTAGATTAATGAAATTTCCATTTTAATAACTAATATAATTTCCTCACCTTAACTTACTAGTCAAATTGCCTTATTATCCCTTTCGGTGTTAATCTCAACGCTACATCTGTTTTTAACTGATTTTAAGAAAACAATCAGAGATCGGTTTATAAATTATCGTTTCGAACTTAATTAACGAAACGATTAGAAAGTCTTATTACTTATATTCGGTTAATTTTATAAATCGGTTTATATAATGCATCGATTTTTGTTGTACTTCACTATTGTCACTGTGATGACAGCCGTCATATCGGAATCTTATGATTGTGCCGACTATAGTGCAAGAACTAATCTGACGACTTGAATAGTTGACGTTTTGTCTTAAATAGGTCACCGATGCGTTGGTACGGTTATGTAATACCCTGGTCATTGGCGTTAAGAATATCTAGTGATGGAACTACGGCGCGGTTGAAACAATGTATTTACCGACGCAATGACTACACATAATTCCATTAATGTCTAGCACAGATCAATATCAATAAGTCCGCTTATTACCCCAAAAACATAAATTGTAAAAATGTATAGTGAACAACAGTAATTTGCACACAAATGTCCAAAACATAGCTCATAGCAAGTATGTCAGCGGTGGTAACAGATCATCTGAACAGTTCAATATATTTTCGTCATATTTAACTTACGAATGTAAGTGGGAAATGTTTAGATGTCACTAAACGACTAGGAAATAAACATTTTTTAAATCATATCATGTTATAGCAATTTACTGCATATACGTTCATGGTATTTTTTAAGTTTAAGTTTTATTGTCCCCCTAGCTACAGCAATGCCTTAGAGTGAAACTCATTAACTTGCGTAAGTTTGGCCAATACGCTAAATTGGTGTAACGCAACGTCTGTCAGAGCGGCCAGAAAGTTTGATGTGAACATTAGAATGTGTTTATTGGTGTAATCATATTGTATATCACGTGTAGTCTGTAGATGCTACTCGCGCTCGGTGGATAGGCGGCGCGTGCGCACCGGACTCGGGGAAGATCTGAAATGTCAAATGGTATGTAATGCGTTATCATTAGGTACGGTATAACAGAAATGTATGAATTGCACGCAAATATAAATAAGTTATACTTAGTTCAGAAATTACACGATAATTAAGAGACGTATTATTACATAGTAATACATAGTACTACCCTCGCTTCACTTCAAGAAACGTACTCTACATCAATGCATGGAAAAAGCAGCTGCTTTGCAGCAGTTAGAACATAAAACCGATATTGAGTCGAGGATAGGCAAATTCTCATGATAAGAGGTTCTTGTAAAGCGTTGGAATGCGTAAAGGGGGGGTAGGTTCGAAAAACACGTGACGTAACATTGTTTCAAAAATTTTCAGTAAATTTTTTATGTAATAGGTACTTGAATGTTCACTATAGTGCGCCCAACTTATCTCTGAAATGGCAAAAATTGGAACTAACGCCGCCATGTTAAAAAGTCATTCATAAGTACGTTGTGGTCATTCATCTGTCGGTTACTAGTGTGCAATGATTGGTCCAATGCATCCGACAGCGCCTCTCTTCATTTCAAGGTTAAGTTGGGTTTACTATAAAACGAATACCTATTATAGATGATTAATTTGTAAGAGCTGATATCTAGGTGAGACGTACCTGACAGCAGCGGAGTCAGCGCGGGCGAGGTCGGCGGCCGCGGACAGCTGGCGCGGCGGCAGCGCGGGCGGCGCGCCCCGCACCGCCGCCCCCACGCGGGGCGGTATCTGCATGTATGTTTCATTTTTAAATTGTAAGTACTTGTAACACCAATTAAACCAAAACTACACTTCGCTGGCTCACTATTACAAGGTTCTATGTTATTTTTTATGAAGTTTTGTAATAAGCCATAGAACTTCTTTATTCTTTTTAGTTGATAAAAACATCAAAGGACCGCATAACATAATGGTGCGTACAGACTATATAACAAAACATGTTATAAAACACAGTTATATAACATGTTACATAATCTGTACGCACCCTTATGATATTTTGCAGTATATTTTTGCAAAATAGCTACTAACACACAGAACCTTGTAATATTCATAACTAAATAAGTGATACAATTTTAACATAGAACCTAGTAATAGTGAACCATCGACTTGCTTCCGTGCAAACATTGCAATGTTTGTATGCCTGAGCCCCGATTCTGCTAATTTATAAATGGATAAATTGGGTCTCAATTGAATTGCTTAACACATTTGTATGGAGTTTGTGTCAAAAATGTGTCAAACTATTCAATCGAGCTGCAATAGAAGCATTTATAAATTAGCAGAATAAGGCTGCTGATAGAACTTTTAAATGTCTAAATTGATTAAAAAAAATTAATGAAGTTTGATATTCTGCTGTCATTATAGGCGTGTTCCACTAAGCGCTCATAACGCTGGAAATAACTCTTTTTCTATTGAAGAGAGAAAGTCTTTGATGAGAAATAGAAAGAAAAAGCGTTATACTAGGCCATAGTGGAACGCGCCCTGAGTGGTACAAAGTGTAAGGCAGGCGTGCACTGACCCGCGGCGGGTCGGCGGCGTGCGAGTGCGCGCGCAGCAGGCGCGGCGGCGGCGGCGCGGGCGGCGGGCCCCGGCGCCCAGCGGGGCTCTCCTGCACACACACACACACACACACACACAATGTATTTGACTACGAAGCCGACTAATTATATTATTGAATTCCATATCGAGCTACATTTAAGCATAAACAATAAGGAAACAGAAAGAAGAAAATGTGTCTTTAAACTTTCTAGCTTTCTTTTTGTTAAAAATTGGCAAACTCAAATCTTCAACAATTTTGTGTATGCTTGGTCCCATTACTCTAATTATTATTTACTACTGGAAACATTGATTAATTGATGATTTTGAATTCAGCGAAGTGAACGTACTATGAAATTATGACAGCTTATAATGTCGTCTGAAGCTGAGGGGCTACACTGGATTTTATATCATCTCGAATTCTATTCACTTACACTAGCTTGGCGCTCAGGGCTAGCACGAGGATAGTTGGCCTGCGCCACGCGGGGCTGCGGAGGCGTTCCCGGGGGCTCCGGCAGCATCCTCGGGTGCTCCGCGCGGGGCTTGTCCGGCGGCACGCGCTTGTCGGGCCCCTCCGCGCCGCCCCCCGCCCCGGGAGGCACCTGAACGGCACTCCCTCTGTTGTCTCTTCTCTCCATCTAGCAAAAGTAATATTGGTTTTATCATTTATGAATATGTACGTTTTTATGGGCAACATTTTACCATTATTTCATTTCATTTTGCTCGGTCGGTACGTCTCTTAACAGCCATAGACAAATGTAAACTGACGTATCTACGATCAGGACCCGATAACAAGTCACTTTTGTGCCACAAACCTTTCCTAGCTATGGGCACGTATCGTGCTATGGGGATGAGGAAATCTATAAATTTAAATATACTCATCAATCTGAGAGTTGTTGAACCTGTTCGTTCTTGCTAGCTCGAGTATTGTCGGCAGCGGGCGGGGCGGGGCGCGGGGAGGCGGCGGTGGGGGGCGCGGGGGTCGCGGCGGGCGGTGCAGGGCCCGCGGGGGACGCCCCGGGGGGCAGCCGCGCCGCTTGCTCCAAAATAGCCTTTTTCTGCTCCTGTCCCGCCGCGAAATACGAGAACACGCATAGCACGGCGTAGCAAATTTGATCCGCCTGAAAGCATACGCGCTTATAATATCATCTGCAGTATGTAAACGATGTAGTTAGTAACTACCATAGTTCGACTTTTAATTTGTTGCATTCAATTGACATTACCAGTGTTTTATCTCAAAAATATTAATATAACCTGGACGCAATAAATAATAAATGCACATTACAAATCTAGACACGCGGGAGCGTGTCAACCCAAGTTCAAGCAAAGGAACTGGCTAGCCAGCGCCAAGTGTACCTAATATTTCACGAACCACTTGGTGCCACGTTTGACCCCTCCATAACTTAAAACCTATTTAACGTAATCACATGAACTTTGTGTGTTTATTTATATCAATAAGGACAACTAGATATCTACCCAAATTTCATGAAGCTAGCTATAATGGTTATAAAGCTAAAAAGGTCCAAAAGTCCGCAATACTCCACTCCACTGTCTGATTGACATATTGACCAAAAATTTAACCCATTTCCAGATGATAAATTATTATCAATTTAACCCCACATTTTTTTAATGTTAATAGCTTTTTTTCTTGTAATGCTTATGCGAACTTGCATCGTTATTTTTTATTTTTCGTAATATGATATTTTTTTACATTTCTCATTCATTAATCATTTCAGTAATGACTATTAAGGAAAGCTCGTAATATTATTTCACAAAGTTATATTATTAGCTTACGTCAATTTAGTGCATCTAATTTAAAGTCGAATTATAGATAGATATACCTATTATATTAGTAGGTAGAAAATGGCTTTAGTATGCTCTTTTGTTTCTGTGTTAGTACAGCGTTTAGGCGAATAGCCGCGTACTGACTGGCCGAGCCGCCTCGCGCGGCAGCCTCAGACGTTTGCCGCCTCGCGAGGCAGCCTCGATGCTTACATTTTTTGGATCGAGCCAGCCGCGCGCGGCAACGCCGAGCCAGTTTTGCTCAAGATCGCCATGAGGCCGCACGTTCGGAAAGCTATTGCCGCCACTGCCTTTCTAATAATTCTACGGCTTGTAAAGAAAAGAAAACGGCAACCTAAACGTCGCATGAAACTATTATACCAAAACAGATTACAAGCTGGGAACAGATTGTTTGAAGAATTCTGCTTCAATGACGCAGAATTTTTTTTTACTAGACTGAGTAAACTTGAATTTGAAAATCTGTACTCTCTTATAAATACCAAAATAAGCAAGAAGGACACAAATTATCTATATTCTCCGTATAGTAGTATTAATTTAAGACACTGTTCTTTATCCATGACGTTAACGTGCGACGAACAAGCGAGGCGAAACACAACCGTCCTGAGTGAGCGCGGCAAACGTACTGAGGCGTCTTTGAGCATGGACAAAAACCGACAACGCTCGGCTCGGCCCGCGGCACGCTCGGGCGAGGCGACGCGTGCGTTTGCCTCGGCCGAGGCACGTCCCGACAGGCCGAGCATTTGCTTCGCGCGGCAGGCCTCGCGAGGCTGCTCAGCCAGTCAGTACGCGGCTAATAGTGTATCAATTTTATAAAAGTATATTTCATAATTAAATTACTTAAAATGTATATTATGACTTCTTGAATCAATAATTTTTCAAAGGTATGTGTGAAATTGTTAAATCTGTAAGTTTAGTGGATAACACACAAAAATATAAAATCATTAAGCACTAAAATATAAGGATGACTTGCACAATACTTATATTTCTTGTATTCTTTTAGCGCACAGAAAATTGGATGTTTCCTGTGTTCATGTAATTATACACCACATTTATATCAATCCTTTTTATACTTACTATACAATAATACTTCCGAAAAAATAAATCAGTTAAGTAGTTTGAAGTTAATCGAAAAACGTTTTATGCTGTTTCATGGTCACTTCCTTGCTCGTGATAAAATTGCCTTTAACAGTAGTTTACTAAAGTTTTATTTCCTGAAAGGACCACTTTGGAGAATGTATCTACGTATAATGTATTAGTTACTAGAGAACCGCCCTCGCTTCGCTTCGGGACCCGTAGGTAACAGCCGCGTAGGTCCCGCTCCTGTAGGATTCTCGGGATAAAAAGTAGCCTATATACTGGAACTTAGGCCATAACATTTGCCTATTACTTAGAGTAAGTTTACTATACATGTATTATTTGGTAGCGAGATTCAGAACTTGCAAATGAATTTTACTAACGCCTTCTATTAACAGCATCCGGAACTAAATATCTGGCAACTAATAAAACATCGATCTTCCCATGGGAATGAGATGTTTTTCCGCGGTAAAAAGTAGCCTACGTCACTCTCCACCCTCCCAACTATCTTTACACACATAAACTATATCATATTATAGCCATGTTGCGACGTGATAGAGTCACAAACAAACAAACAAACACACTTTCACATTTATAATATTAGTATGGATTAAAACACCCTTAAAGTTGTAGGTACCTTTGAAGTTAGCAGATACATAAATCTTTAATTTGCGTGTTCTATTATGCAAATCACCCTTTAATTTCGTAATAATATTTGAACTGCAAGTTAAGCCGCCTTTTCACTAGAGGATTTAAATTATTTATGTCATGTAGTAAAAAGTCAGCTTTTATTTTAAAACAATTTACAGTAGAACCAAAGTAATAATGCGCATACAAATCTTCGCCAGTGGTCGCGTTTCCGGAAACAACCGAATTATTGAATCGTAAGAGCCCTAACCAATGCTCTTGCATTTAGCATCTTGTGCGATAGAAATAGGAGTCAATATCAATCGATAACAAGTTCGAACGGTCGGCGGCGGTCGACGGGCGCCGCCGGTGAGTTGAACGTCAGTCAGTTGTCATATATAGAGAATATATAGAGCTGATATTACACACCCTTATTGGTTTTGTTTTCAGAGGTAAGTTTAAACATACATACATACAGGGTACATATAATATACTTTTAACTCGTCATTTTAATAAAATTCAAATAGAATACACATAAAAAATAAAACACATAAAAAGCTTACATAAATTTGATAGAATGTTACAACTCCGCCCATTTCATCTTCTTTCAGATCGAATCCTTCCAGAATGGATAAATTTAAACGTGGGAAGCCGCTTAACTCACAAGCACGGCAAATGGTATTTAATGTGTACCTTTATTTCTTAAATGAAGCTAATGTATTCAAAAACGACCATGACGGTTATTTTAAAAAAGTTCAGGAGCGTGTGACAAAATCTACAGGAATTTCACGCCGAACTTTGACTAATATATTGAACGAAAAAAGGCAAAATCAATCAATGAAATTTTCCACACCGAAAAAAGGAAAACCTAAAAGTAGGTTTCGGATGGGACTTGATGATTTCGACTATTGTGTAATTCGAAATATGATATACAATTTTCAGTTGACGCTCAAAGAACTCCCAACTGTAAATAATTTGAGAAAAAAGTTAATCGAAGCTATTAATTTCAAAGGCTGTGTAGAGACTTTAAGGCTCATCTTGAAAGACATGGGGTTTAGGTTTCTGAAAACTGATACCAACCGACGGTTACTTATGGAAAAGCCAGATATACGTTTAAAAAGGATCAAATATCTCCGAGAAATACAACAGCTGAGAAATGCTGGTAGAAACATAGTATTTATGGACGAGTCATACGTACATACATCGCATACTAAAGGTAAAACTTGGCAAGACAGCAGCAAAAAAGGTATTAAACAACCCATTTCTAAAGGAGAGCGAATTATTATTGTACATGCAGGCAATGAAAAAGGCTTCGTCTCAGGGGCTTTAATGTTACATAAATGTGTCGACTCAGAAGGTGACTATCATAAAGAAATAAACGCCGAACGTTATCAAACTTGGCTACGCAATCAGTTGATTCCCAACTTGCCTCCTAATAGTGTGTTGGTAATTGATAACGCCCCATATCATAATAAGCTGTCTGTAAAACCACCAAACTCAAATACACCCAAACCACAAATGATTGCGTGGTTACAACAACACAATGTTCCTCATGACCCAAATAAACTCAAACCTGAATTGTACGAAATTATAAACAGACACAAAGAACAATACACAGAATTTGCCATTGACCGTATAATGGAGGAGCATGGGCATAAAATTGTACGATTGCCACCATATCATCCAGATTTCAACCCCATCGAAAACATTTGGGCGCAAATAAAACAACACGTTGCCAAAAGAAATATTGCAATGAACGTTATGTCAGTTAAAGAAGCTATTTTAGAAAAAATCAACAATATAGGTTCGGAAGAATGGAAAAAAGTTCGTGATCATGCCCTTAAATGCGAAGATGAGTATAGGAAATATGAGTCAAGAATCGATAGTTATTCAGATGAAATGATTATTTACACAGGAGATAGCAGTGATATAAGTGAAATTGGAGACCTTGATGAAAATTCCGATGACTCTATGATGTCAGGAATAGAGAATCTCCCTGATTCTGATTAAATATTAACCTATGTTCTGTTATACGATTCTGATTAAATAAAACTTTTTTTTCCTAATACTTATACCTAAATCTTCTTTTCATTTAAACCTTCTTTTTTCCATCGTTAAATCGTCGTCGTCGCTTTCCTATGTGGGTCATGCGTGAAATCTCGTTACTGATAAATCAATATTAATTTATCTCTTTTACCAGAAAAAAAATATATATTAAATTATGCATGAAGTAAATGTACTTTCCACTCTATATAGATATCATCTCCCAACGCTTCGGAAATACGACCGATGCCGAACAATGGCGAAGATCGCTATGCGCATTATCACTTTGGTTCTACTGTAAAAGTTTTGAAATAATTACGTGATAAATGTAAATTTCACAAGAATGAATAATTATATAATACTATAATTTCTACATTAAAAGATATAAAAATAATACAGAATTTACGTATGCAAAGCTTATTAGTTACGTCTTGATTATTGAGTAAGTATACGACTATTAGATATATTTTACTGAGTTGAATAATACCATAATAATACATAAACAACAACAATAAATAATTTATATTGTAAAAATATAAGCTTATTTTAAATGTATTCGATATAATACATATGTATATACTTAGTGAACGAAAGCTGAATATAAATTGTGTACCTAGTAGCAAGGTGTTAATTTAAAATAATAATTTAGGTTGTGTTAAAGGTATTGAACTTTTTATTAATTGTTATTAAATATTTACAGAACAAGCTTTAAAAGCGTTATTAAGTAAGTTAATCACATTAGGTATGTTATTAATAATCGACAAAAAACAGAGTAAAAAAGGCAAAGCGAGTAATGGAAAGAAGTAAAATAAAATCACCGTGTAGGTACATACATCGGGGTGAGCTATAAAACGTAAGGTGCATAATTTGGCTCATTTCGATTGGCCTCGACTACATAGTACCGAGAAAGCCATATGGAGAAGAAACGATGGAGATCAAGCACTACTCTTTCCGCCTATAAAATAAGACAAGAGTCAATAAAACAAAACATATAAAACACATAAAACAAAATGTAAAAACATATAATTTATGCTGCGGATGCTTACCATAATTGATTTGTACTTTCTCTGTATTATCTGCCGGGTCTTTGGATCTGGAAATAAAATAATATAATATGTAATAATGATCTACTAAGTAGTACTACATACGTACCTATTAAAAAACGGATACTCACTAAATTCTTCTAAAACGAAGATACCGCCATTCTGCGTGAAGCACTTTCGTATGTGATCGAGCCGCACAAAGAACTGAAAGTATTCAAAATGATTAAAAAATAATATACCTACAAATCAAGTACCTACTAAAGAAAAATTGTCCTTTTAATGGATGATTTGCTTGTGAGTGCAACAAACTGTGTTTTTATATACCTACAGTTATTGTTTATAACTTTTGCTAACATTAAGAACAGCGAGTGTGTGAAAGCTATTTCGCTATTTGTTACTATGTAGTTTAAACTGAAATAGTTTCAATCTTAATGTAATTAATCTTATATATATCGACGTTTAAATAATAAACAATTTGCATTATGACATATGTACTTGTCACCGTATGATTGTGAACATCGTTAGTTTAAAACCTACCTCGACAGACTGAGTAGGTACCTACCTACTATCGATGGATTGTGAACTGTTACAAATTAACGCAATATTTTTCGATAGTTTGTAATGTATCAAGGCAATCTAACAAATTGTAAACTAAGTAAAAGTCATACTTAAATGGTATTACCTTGAAATAATTAAACTTAATTAACTACGTCATAGACGTGCGAGGAACTTTTGTTATGGAGAAAAATTTGAGTCAAGTAGGTTATTATCTCTTGGCAGGTGGATTTATTCTCTCCTCTTTCTATTGTTCTGCAGTCCCCGTCCTCTCGCTTTTCAACTTAATAATGGCATTAAAAATATGGTCAACAAATTAATCACTACTGGTGTTTTTTTACGTGACCGACTTAATCAGAGACAGATCTTTCGGATGATGAGATTGGAACGATCATGAACCCTGCCACTGATACAATTCGATCAGTTCACATCGAAGAATCATGAAAAATGCGTAGATTTATGCGTTATATCGTAACATTTCACAATTTTTGAACGGTTTGCAGTCTTACGAAATAGTTTGTAAACTGTTGGTATTTACGGTTTTGCAGTTACATACATTTTTAAGAGTTTCAAAATTTACATTTCTAAAAGTCTATTTACTAACTATAACTCCACGAGGCTCTAGCAGTCTAGCAGGTAGGTATCATCGAAAAGCATGCAGAGATAAGTAAAGCATATCTGACAGTCATAGCCCATAATTTTATTTCGCTAACTAAAAAGCAGCGCACAGAACGCTCGCAACCATGCAGTAGAGAGACAATGCGGTGACGCTACCTCGATTTACTAACTTTATAATGGCCTGTAATTATAAAATTAATAAATTGGCAATAAAGTTAGCAAACCGAGAGGAGCGGCATTACAATTCTACAATGACCAAAATAATTCGCGCCATGAGCCAACGCTCATGCGGGGCAGGCGTCGAGGGAGTCGCATCGAGAGCGGGAGCGGGCGGGGGAGAGGCGTGCGGCGTGCGGGGGCGGGGGGGACGAGGTCAGGCTGGACGGGAGGCCGCGCCAGAACTTGTGAGATGGCGGATGCTCTACGACTGACCTCGGGACTCGCGTCCGCTAAGCTCTAGCGCTGACCGACGCTCGCTCAGGACCGGGTACGCCGGGGACCGATTGAGAACGAATCCGGACGGATCGACTCCGCTCGCCGGACGCGGGCGATCCGTGAAACGAATGCAAGCTGTCGGGTGCGGTGATGAAAGAATAAAACAAAGGGCGTCTATGTGCATGCACGGCCGCGCCCGGGCGCTCGCCGCACTCGGGAGAACTAAAACAACGCTAACAACGGCTAAAAACAATCGGTAAGCCTCAACACTACAGTCGACCCCGCCGACCTCGGCCGCCGGCCCGGGCGTCCCGCGCGAGGTCGGGGGGCCGGCGTCGATCATCGTAAGAGCCAGCCATACTAGGTTATGAACCACTGAGTACCTCGAAATCCTTCAGCGCAGCGGGTCCGGCGTGTCCGGGAAGGGTAGAACAGACAAAAACAAGATATTAGTAGAGGGCGGGCGAGCGTGTGTCAAGGACCATCTCAAAAGTTCCTAGCGAGCGGCGCCGCAACCGCGCGCGCGTGCGGCCGCGGCTCGAGGCTCGCGGCTCACGGGTATCGCAGACAAGTAGCGCATGCATAAGTTATATCCATTATACGAAAATCAGATGGACAACGGTAACGGTAAATCTTAAATGTAAATAAAAATCTAGCTATTACATCGAATTAGTAATGGAGAAAGATGGAGCGAAACATAATATCAATCGGACGTAAGCTGTAGTCGATCTGATAAAATTTGGAAAAGACGCTCGGCGTAGTAGCAACCAGTACACGTCTAAATACAGATACCATAAAGATGTAAAAAATAAAAAGTAATACAAATTATTAGAACAAAGAAAATGTGAAAATATGAAAAAGGAAAATTTGAGTGGTCCTTGCAGCTCAGAATATTATTATTAAGTTAAGTACAAAGGATTGAAAGGCAAAACTGTAAAAGTTTATCTCTTCGGGGCATCGACTAAGCACGTACTTTTCTGCGATGTAGCTGATGATAAGTCAAAAATTTAGATGGCTTCGAATGACCAAGTGTAGAACAGAACGGAGGTAAATGCGTCGCGTCAACGTCACCGGTACGTACACAACACCAAGCGGCCGGGCGCACTCGCCGCTCGCCAGATACCTTACGTTACGGTTACCAAAGTCAAGCAGTAACATTGACATACCTTACCTGTAATACCGACATCGAATTCGTATTGTTTATGTCTTTGGTATTAAGAACGCAATGAGTAAAAAAAGCTAACAAAATTGCAAATATAAAATTGAACAAACCTTGCTGTGGTGGAACAGGAGACCGACGCCTTCCATGCACACCTTGAAAATTTGAAACAATATACATTTTTTGGGGTACTCTGAAAGTTGACAGCTTTATGATTCGAACTTTTACAATATTCTTCTAATATTTATTAAGTTAAAATGGCCTATCTCGCCCTGATCATTATTACGTTAGTTAAGATTTTAAAATGCCAGTACAATCATGATTAATTATGAATCATGTATGTGAAGTTTTACAAAGAACAGTCAATGGAAATTGAATTCTAAATTTCGTATTATTTATAGGGTTAGAATACAAGCATAGTGTAGCGTTGCAATAAACACATTAATAACCAGAATAAATGAGCATGATAGCGTTTGGCACTGACATGTTACGCTCATTATTAATACCTATAATGCGAAATCTTGGTCATTAGCCACTACACAGTATTATTTTATTCAGTATTATACAGGGTGTCCCGTAAGTAGTGGACCAAGGGGATGTGGGTGATAGGGGGGGTCCCGGTCTACGTCAAACACAAAATTTTATTGGCCTAGGCCTCATAGTTTTGAAGTTATGAAATTTTTAAGGATTTTTTATAAAACTTGGCACCTTGAATACTAATAGTATTGGAAATATTAGTTTTTTTTACAATTTTAAGTTTGTTTTATTTAATACAGATAGAAAAACATATTTGCTGGTTATTTTAAAAGTTTTCCAGTTCAAACCATTAGTAGGATAAGAATTAATCATGTCTTAATTTCTTAATTTTGGCAAAATTTTAATTACACAAAATGCAACATGATCTTTGATACATCGTGGTGTAAAAAAAATGTATGGACACCTGGTGGAACTTTATTTTAAAAACAAGTACAGCTTTTATCAATTCCAAAAAGGTATAAATATGTTGGTTAATATCGACTAAAATTATCATAAATAAAAATACATTTATGAAAAACAAATCCATTTACTTACATCAAATGCTCAAAATGTCTTCCCCTAGCTCTTATGCATAATCTACATCGTCTTATAAAATTTCTTTTTAATTTTCTTAAATCTAGCATAGACCGAGACCCCCCCCTATCACCCACATCCCTTTGGTCCACTACTTACGGGACACCCTGTATATATATTTCTATACTGCAGGGATAATTTAACAACAGATGCTCTCATGTTATGTTTAAAAATACGTCCGCGTATCTAACTCCAGAGGTACTTAGCAATATACTAACACAGGTTGAGATAAAAGTATAGAGCGCCAATGGCTCTACTTGTAGACATGGAAACTTTGGTCATCACTTCAAAACTAGCCATAATTCAAAAGCCATCACTATTATTTGACCTATAGAAGAAGGGAAGGCGTTGCGAATATATACAAAGAAACTGTAGAAACTAATTTAATAAAGACAAAGATTTGTACAATGAGAAAATTCAGATCGTAATGACAGAGATGTTATATCGTTTCCATGGGATACTAAATTAAACCTAGGGTTGATTCTATACAATATTAACAATGTACTAGTGTAGGGTTGTATCTCCTACAGTATAATCCTGTAACAGTGTACGGTCACCTACACAAGTGCTATCATACATTAGTACAGTAAACGACGTAAGGGCGCGGTCACCTGTATGAGGCCGCCCTCGCCGGTGGCGCAGTCCTGCACGGGGAACTCGCCGCCCAGCTCGGCCGCGTCCTGCCGCCGCCCGCTGCGCTCCATGGCCTCCTTGATGCAGTAGTACAGCGCCTTGCACTGCACATGTCATCGTCATCATCTCAACCCATCATGGCCCGCTATTGGGCACGGGTCTCTTCTCAGAATGTGAAGGTTAAGGCATGCAGGTTTGTAGCAAGTGACATTTAATTGCGTTTTACGCACATAAATATCCGAAAAGTCAGAGGTGCGAGCCCTGGGATTCGAACCCGGACCCGCCGAACAGGACGCCGAATTCTTAACCACTAGACTATCTCTATCACTAACTCGTCTCGGGCGCCATGGCTTGGACACCGTGACAATTAGTGATTCGGGCGCCAGGAAATTTTTGGAATACTGTCGCTTAACTGGCAGTAGATACGCTGATGTAGTCTTGGACGTAAGCGTATCTTCTAATGAAAGTTGTTACGATGGACACACTGGTTCTTTTTAGGATATTCCCCTTTAATGGACATTTTTTTTACTTATACGAATTTAATAAATTGTAGTTGAATTAGAGAATAGTTGTTTTGTACTAACCTTCTTAGTATAATATTTATGAAGCTGCGTTTGTCCGCCGTTCTTCCTCCAAAGGCACAAAACACGTATTTTCGGACTGTAGGTCATATTGACCAGTCGTTCGAACCACCACCGCTCCACAATTGCTCCTGAAAAAAGGTGTTTAAAAGCTCTTAAAACTACCAATAACTGATTAAGGAAAACATTTTTCATATATTAATCCAAGTATTTTTGTTACTGAGGCTAGTACATTAATATAAATTATACCCCAGCTCCTAAGATCACAGGTTCGAGTCTCGACCGGAATTGACATTTAATTTTATAACATATAAGTATTATAAGTGTTTGTTTTCAGGCCGTGGTAGTGGTCTTATTTTTTATGTTTATATTTTATTTTATAATTAGTGACCAACATTTGAACTCTGCTGCTGAAAACAATCTGCAAAATCTCGAGCATATTATGGGAAGAGTTGCCTGCCTGTCAAACTTTCTATAAGACATATTTTGGATAGTATTCGAAGGAATTCTTCCATCCGTGTTCCTCCATCGAGCAATCCAACGGCGAAACATAGCGAGCATCCCTTTAGTTGTGAACTTTTATCGATTCAAAGAAAAATGTTTGCATTTATTTTCATTACGCGCAGTGCGAAGTTAAGTGAGAGAACTTAAGCAATGGAGGCGATGAAAGCCACCGAGGTTGAGGCCACAATGAAAATAATAGAAATGGTAATGGTTATGGCCATGGTGGCAGCAATTGCAAAGGAAGAAATCAGAGTAGTGCCAGCGGTGGGATCAGTGGCAGCGATGGGATCAGTGACAGTGGTGGGATTAGTGGCAGCGGACGGATGAGTGGCAGCGGTGGGAGCAGTGGCAGCATTGGGATCAGTGGCAGCGGTGGGAACAGTGGCAGCGGTGGGATCAGTGGCAGCGGTGGGATCAGTGACAGCGGTGGGATTAGTGGCAGCGGACGAATGAGTGGCAGCGGTGGGAGCAGTGGCAGCATTGGGATCAGTGGCAGCGGTAGGAACAGTGGCAGCGGTGGGATCAGTGGCAGCGGTGGGATCAGTGACAGCGGTGGGATCAGTGACAGCGGTGGGATTAGTGGCAGCGGTCGGATGAGTGGCAGCGGTGGGAGCAGTGGCAGCGTTGGGATCAGTGGCAGCGGTGGGAACAGTGGCAGCGGTGGGATCAGTGGCAGCGGTGGGATCAGTGACAGCGGTGGGATTAGTGGTAGCGGACGGATGAGTGGCAGCGGTGGGAGCAGTGGCTGTGTTCGGATCAGTGGTAGCGGTGGGAACAGAGGAAACGGTGGGATCAGTGGCAGCGGTGGGATCAGTGGCGCCAGTGGGAAGTGGCAGCGGTGGGATCAGTGGCGCCGGTGGGAAGTGGCAGCGGTGGGATAGGGGCAGTAGTGGTGGTTACCTTGCGTGGAGCGCAGGATGAGCCCATCGTCGCGCACCTCCATGAAGCGCAGCTCGCCGCTCGCGTCCCCCTCGTGCACCGTGAACGACGCGCGCCGCAGCTGCCGCGAGCCCAGCGGCTTCAGTGATATGTCGTTGCCATGCTGGTATAACAATAATATTAATGATATTAAGGAACTTGCATATTACCTATCGTTTATTTTTCATTAAAAAAGAATTTTTTTTCGAGAGCACTACGACAGGAAAACTAGAATGCATCATTTGAATAATATTTGAAAAAATTGACGTAATAAAAGATATTTGACATCCATTCCAATTAAAATAAGAACAAAGCTTAGCATTTGAGTGTAAGGTCGTACAAAAGACATACCAAATTATGAACGACGTCAAGCAAATGATTGACCTCCTGGCTGTATATAAGACCGATGTGGCTCTTAGCGAGTAGCCGGCGCACTTTATTTCGTACTATGTCTGGCTCCACACCGAATAGTACCATGGCCGCTGTGAGGTTATATAACGCCGTCGACAGCAGTCGGTCCTCTTCATGTTCCAGTCGTTTCCGTTCAGTGTCGCTCAGACACTTGTACCGTTCCATCATCTCGGTGGCGCCCTGATCCATTCCAATCATGTCTCGCTCCTGACTCACCGCGTCCAAAAACGCATCTTCCCAGAACTGCATTTGGTCCCATAGGTTCGAGCGTTCTTTACCTTTGTTACAGAGAAAACTCAGTGTCAAAATATATAGTTACGCAATAAATGAGATGTACTCTCTAGCCCTCTCCCCATACTTATTCTCATTGAAATATATTGAGGGTGTCTTCAACTCATATGTAATTAGGTTTCTACGTCGCCACATCAATAAAAAAATTGTAACTGATTTCTATTTATTATGTTTTAAATGGTATATGTGCTATTATCGATTCAATGTAACTTATGAATCTACGATTTGCGCCAAAATGTATGTTATATCTTACCAATCATCCCTTGGTATAAGTATGTCCTTGCAGTGTCCGGCGAAGTCAGTGGGGACGTGGTAGGTATTCCCACCGTCGTCTTGTAGTTAGTGGCCGCTGACTTGGACGAAAACACGCTGGATGCCCGCGGCTTACACGAGATTCCACTTCCTCGGACCTATAGTGATTAGTCTTACAATGTTTGCCCCTTATCTATTTCGTTAATTTAGACTATACGTTGCTTGAAAAGTTCTAATTTTAGCGCTATTTTTAGTCAAATATCTTTAGCTATTTCTTTAACATAATGTACTCGTAAATAGATAAATGTGTAAATGTAAGATACACTCGGTAGCAAAACATTACCAGTGGAAATAATTTAATGTAATGAAATTCACGTTACAGAAATATTGAAAAGATAAGTAAAAAAATTACATTTTACTTATTTCATGCACGGGTGGAAACAATTTTTATTAATGTTATGGAATTAAAAACTAGTAAAGAGAACGTAAAGCATTTTGTAACTTTATAAAAATCTATTTTGAATCTACCTTATACTCGTACACAACAACTAGGGACTATTTGACATTTAGCTCACACATAATGCTCACCTCTAACTTACACTACAGTGAAAACGAGTACAATCAAAGCCATAAAGTGAAGTAAAGCGGCTAAGACTTACATTAAGGATCATAACGTCGGTATCGGAGAGGTTGGACTTAAAGGAGACGCGGTGGTCGAAGAGTGAGGCGCGGTTTGTGGTGATGGAACCGCTGTCGTCCCCCGAACACTCCGAGGGGGCCTGACCACATAGTACTAACTGACCATCTGTACTTGACTGTACCGTCTGTACCAATGTACTGACTGTACCGATTGTACCGATCCTACCGTCTGTACCACTCGCCGAACAAGCTCGCACGACCGTACATACACGCATAGGAGCAACGCTACGTACGTGTTATGGTCGACAATCGTTTCATGGTGATTATTATGAGAAACAAGCCTCATAATATAATTTAGTGCGCATGATGAACAAGACTGTAACTCTTTTTATTTTTGGGATTTTAATAATACCTATGTTATATTCTTAATAGGCAATATAGATGGATGCGAATACTTAGCACAGTCTCATTATCTCACTTTCATGACCATATTAAACGGAAGTTGACCATAACGGCTAATATATTATAACAAAACAATTTTGTAGCTCTTACAATTGCGTACCATGCGTTAAATTGAAATTAAAATCCAACGATAATTCTATAACATATAGGAACAACGTGTAGGGAATACTTTATTTTAAATTCTCTGGTTCCGCAATCTGGCGCTATTACTTTATTTCTTAGATAGATCATTATCGAGAAATAGAAGGATGGATGTATTACAAAAAGTAATATACGTTATACACTTAATTGGAAATTTCTTCAATTACCAATAACATGCTGAAAGTCTGCTTACATAGAAGGTCATTAAACTATAATAGCACACAAATAATAGTTTACAAATGTACAAGATGACAAAATAGTTTACATGCGACAATGTTACAACATTGACTGGGCCCCACCGAAACGAACAAACATTTGTACTTACATCGGAGTCGAAGGAGGTCAGTTTGCTAAATAAAAGATTCCTTTTCTGGTTGAGCATGTCCTTGAACATCTCTGTGGTGGACTGCGCTTCCGTCGTGTCCATTTCAGGGTAATTGACAGCAGGCATATCTGGGCAGACAGGACATATTTTGTATATGATCTGTACAAAAGGATCTTTTCACGAATATCATATTTAATAAAGTAAAACTTATTATAAATGTACTGATTGGTTACACTAATAGGAGTTAGCCAAAGTATAAATGATTTAAATGAGTATGGTATTAAAGTTTTCCCAAAGATTTTCTAACGTCGATACTAGGTGGATATTATGTTACAAACACAGTCAAATTGCTAGTGACTCTGCCCGCGAGGACAAGGACCTGGATTCGATTTAAATAAAGATAAAAATTTGTCATCGTTAATAATTTTGAAGTGTTATTTCTGTTGTCAATGTCACCTGCGTTGTCCTTGTACGAGTAGCGACTGAGTGTGAGTATAAAAGCAGAAACAAGTCCCAACCTGACTGCGAGCTCTTCCTGGAGGAGGGCGAGGAAGAACAGGGCGTTTCCAAGTCGTGGCGGTAGTGGTCGGTGAGCGCCGAGCCCGCCATGCCGCCGTGCTCTAGCGCCGCCAGCTCCTACATACACAACTATATGTCATCATCATCATCATCTCAACCCATCATGGCACACTACTGAACACGGGTCTCTTTTCAGAATGCTGAGAGAAGAGGGAGAGAAAGTAACAAGTATATTATGTACTTTGCAACAATATCCAAATTTTCTCTTCTAAGTGTAAAGTAGTTTACCACGTTAATTTTTTTCTTCTCTCTTTGGCTCCAAATCAATGATGCCTTTTCTGTTATCCATTGAGGACTGTGATCAGTGATCTCTTCGGTGGCTCATTAGTTATTTTTATCATCACCATTATACCAACTACTCTACACATAGGTACCTAGTATCCCAGTTAAATTAAAATCTCTCTATGAATAAATTCTTTCTAATCTTTTTTGCTAACATAAAGACACCTTTAACATTATTTATTTATGTTTAAACACTGCAAACAAGTCGTTACCATTCCGTATATATCACCTTGCTCCAGTAGTGCGTGTGCGCCATCTCGGCGAGCTGGAACACGGAGGCCATGCCGCCGAGCCCGTGGTTGGCGAACGTGTGCTCCAGCCCGTGCACGGCCGCCTGCAGCACGCGCAGCATGCCCTTCCACACCCCCTTGCTCACGAACTAGGGGGGGGGGGGATAACGATCGTTATTGTTGTCGAACCGAAGCATATTTGTTTTATCACAGATTTTCGCCGGCGGCTTTTATGGGAGTGACGAGGATGGATGTAAATTCCAATAGTCGTCTCTTCGTGCTCTCTATACTCTATACTACACAAGGAATGTACATGCCGAACAGCTGCTTGAGTTCGACATATATAATATAAATATTCCTTCTTCTTGCGTTCGTCATTTTCTAAATTCTAGTTATAAAACTGTTATTTTAATTTGGGATACCTGTACAGTGTAGCAGTGCATCTGCTGGGGTCAGCTATTTTATGCGATACACGCAACCCAGTTTTACGGTAATAAATAAAAAATTTAGTTAATTCAGAATTAGCCAGCAAGGTCCGCGCGTGCTTGCTTTTTATCACGCTATCGTTTGTACCGTCTCTATGTTTGTAATTTAAATTCATTGAAATTTATATAGACATAACTATAATACAGTCTATTATTATACAAACAAGTTTTTTATTGCTTTTACTAGGGTAATAATTTAACAAGAATAAGATGTAAAAGATTTAATTAATGTATCAATGTTTATAGCTATGTATTATATAAATGATTCAGGATTACTTTCAATGTTATCAGTAATCTAATTACAAAAGCCGTTATCCCACCTCTAGTAGCAACTTACAATGTCATCAACTTTATCGCAGGGCGAGGCTTTGCGGGTGAAGTTCCGGTTGAGCTTGCTGAGCACCATGTTGCGGTAGGACTCGTCCTCCATGAGCTTCTTCAGCCGGTTCAGCTTCAGCCAGCCCACGCCCTCGCCTTCCAACACGTGTTGGATTAGCTGCAATACATCCATTACTTACCCTCAGACCAATAAACTATAGACGGCGTGCCGTGAACAAAAGCGTGAAGCCGGCAAAAAGTAGGTACGCCTCGCCTTGTAATACACACGGCGGCAATCACACCAAAACGACTTTTGTGTTCTAAATAATAAAAAATAAATGTGTTGTGTTCCAAAAAATAAAGTTTAAATTTGATCTAGTTCAAACTGTCAACATAGGGCATTTTATTGGTTTCGATGTGTGTTTTAGGCACACTTTTGCCGGCTTCACGCTTTTGTTCACGGCACGCCGTCTATAGTTTATTGGTCTGAGTACTTACCATTACAGCGCTCACTCACATGTACGTGAACCGTACATTGTCACAGCTTTGACAGCTAGGAATACCACGACAGTGTCTAAAACTTCGCAAAACCTTCGCTAAGGTCCGTCCTACAGTTGTGAGTTCGCGTGTTCGTGCAAATATGATTGAGCAGCCTTATAATGTGGGTGCACTTATTTTCACTAACCGACAGTAGTATTTATAGACTATTGAATATTTAAATATGTTTCGCTTGTCGTAAGTGCCAGTTCTTAAATCAGTATGCTCTCTACGTAGTGGATTTTCATTCTTCGGCGGGTGGTATGACAATGGAAGGTAGGGTAGGTACAATGCCGCCTCAGTTGAAGAGGGACCGGTTTTCCTGTAGTAGGTCATTATTAAGTTTCACCCAAGAGCAAGTTCACAACAGGTTGTTCAGCCCCAGTTCCATCAAAACATTCTCGACATTACAAAAACATTTAAAGTAGTATCAAACCTCGCTGCCCGCGCAGTAATAAAATGTGGAAACAGGATGCACTCTGTTGCATTCTCTGTCACACTCACGAGCCTTACGGCGGGCAAAGAGCCGCACCACTGAAGTGTCGATGTTTATGTATTAATATATTCCATATATTGGTTATAACGAACTCACATCATTAAGAAACGCCTGGTTCTCGGAGGAGGGCGCGCGGCTGGGCGGCGGCGCGGGCGGCGCGGGCGCGGCGTGCCGGATGAGCGGCGAGCGCTGCACCAGCCCGCGCGCGCTCGAGAATGGCCCGAACGTCGCCGCGCTCGCACCACCCGCCGCGCCGCCCGCCGCGCCGCTCGTACCGCCCGTACCGCTCGACATCGAGCCCGCTTCCGCTGGCCGCGATGGTTTGCCTATGGATCATGAAGCAAATATAGAGAGGAGACGGCCTAAGCAACTGTGCACTGTAACTCAACTAGGTCCTGACGTCATCCAGTGGGCGTGGCCTTAAGTCAGTCTACTGACGGCGCTCACCAAATAAATTTCTACTTGACGTTAGATGGCGACACTTTGTATCAGGGGAAATAAAAATGCATAGGTGCGTAGAGCTAACAATTACTATATCTTGATAATCATACGTACCAAATTCGTCCTACATTAATTCCTAAAGAATTTTTTATCACCAAAATATTATTTTTCTAGTTTTTATAATCATTTTGTAAACAGCGCCATCTATCGACAACTACTTACAACAACAAAAACACGGCCGTATTTAGAATCCATCTAGTGTGAGATAGTTGTGTGGCGTACTCATTATATTTATAAACATACATTCACATATACTTATTTACATTTACGACTTATAAATTTACTATATTACAAGAAACCAAAAACAATATATTACAACAAATTAATAAACCAAATTATATTTTATTACACATACATACATATAATATTATTAACTATTTACATACCAATCACACTTATTAAATATTCATCATAAAACCGTATTAATTTAGCGCAAACTCGACGAGCATAAAATATTTACATCGTCGACCTAATAGTGTACAATGGAAACGGCCGCCCGGACAGGTAGTTCTTATCTCTTAAGATCTAATATGAACTCACGCGCCGGCCGGCCGGGTTGAGCAGCGAGCCCGCATAACAACCAGTCGATCAAAGAGTACTTTTGCAGTCGATGCACGTACTACGCCGCGGAGCCCGTGTCACTCGCTATCTTGCCGCTTACCGCTTACGCACTTCGTAATATTGTCGTTTGTTATTTTCTGCTCTTAACTGTACTATCGCTTTCTTACTTTCACTCCTTCTTCTTCTACTGTGTGGTTTCTGACTTTTGTGTTGTGTGCTTTACTTATTGTATAGTGCAAATAAACTTTTCCTTCCGTGTGCATTCTTGTTGGACTTATTATTTACCATCTCGCACCGTGAGTACTACCTACACACACACCACCCATGCCACCCAAAGTTGAACTACGTAGTAAAGTCGATATAGAACAGGGATGGCGAACCTTTATGGGTATACGTGCCAATTTTCTGGAATAATATTTAATGACGTCGCAGCCGTGCCATCAAATATTCTTGACTTTGTGATCAGTGGAAAAATAATGTAAAAAAACAATATCAACTCAAAGCTCTAAATTTACCAAAAATACAATTACAAGAGCAATTAAAAATTAGTGCGACTTCTGTTGTTGCAGATTGGACGATAATTGACTTATATTGGGGTTGTACGATGTTACTTTTAGCAGAATGCATGCTGAACTTGATTCATCAGTCAGTCTATTTCTAACAGAGTCTTTGATGTTATTCATCTCTGAAAACAATGACTCGCAGGCATATGTTGATGAAAATACAGTTAGAATAGCGTGAGCCAGCTTCTTTAAACAATTAAATGTTTCTGGCAACGCATTCCAGGTTTCTAAAATTTTATTATTGGCATCTTTACTTATATTACTGGTCAATCTTTCTGTTTCAATTAACTCTAATTCTTTTCTCATGTCTATGAATTTTTGTATCCAAATTGAACTAGATTGGAAATCAATCAGCTGCATTTCAAAATCTTCAATTTCCAACCAATCGAACTGGGAGAAGTTCAGTGTATGAAAGGTCGTTACATCTGGGTACATAATAAACTTGACCGTTTCTGATAATTCTTTGAACTGAGAAAATCTTGTTGAAAATTCCTTAATTGAAGAATCAATCACAGAGATAAATTCCTCAGTAATATTTTCTGCATTTGTTGTCTCATGTATATCAGATTCATTGATATATTTTTTCAAGTATGGAAAATACTTGTAGTTTTTTGCGATAATATCGTTTCTGAAAACTTGCAGTTTAGCCTCAAAGGCGCGAATGAGATCGATCATGACGATTATTGTTTTGTTTGTGCCTTGAAGCTTCACATTTAACGTATTTAAGTGTTGGCATATGTCTGTAAAAAACATCAATTTTGAAAGCCACATGACGTCCAAAAGCTGTGGGTATTGTTCAATTTTTCCCTCATTTTGCAGAAACAGTCTGATTTCTTCCAAGCATTCAACAAATCTTTCAAGTACAGACCCACGACTCAGCCACCGAACATTATTATACATGAGTAAGCCATTATACACGGAGTTGACTTCATCCAACAAAGCGTCGAACTTTCGCTTGTTTAAAGCCTGAGCAGAGATGAGGTTGACTATTTTCGTAACTACTGCCATAACATTATCAAGAGATGTTAAACCGCTCTTAGCGCATAAGGCTTGTTGGTGAATGATGCAGTGGAATTCAAGAATCGAATGTCCTACTTCAGTTTGAAATAAACTTATGAAACCAATTTTTTTACCCACCATACTCGGAGCACCATCAGTTGTTACAGAAACAACTTTTTTTATATCAATTTCTTTTTCAACTATCGAATTTTTAACTGCCGTACAAATATCTGCGCCCTTTGTAGTTGTTGGTAACGATTTTATCGCAATTAATTCCTCCTTAATGACGTTTCCTACGCAGTATCGAGCAAAAACAGCTAAACGTGCAGATTTTGTGACGTCAGTGCTTTCGTCGAGGCATAGCGATATAAATGAAGCAGAGTGAATGTCAAGCTTTTGTTGCTCTGTAACATTTTCAGCCAATTTTAAGATTCTTTCCTTTATTGTGTTTCTGGACAAAGGAGTATCTTTGATGCGCTGAATTATCTTATTTTTATTCTCGAAATCAGCAAAAAGAGAAGGCGCGCATGCTAACCAGGCTTCCTTTAAAAACTCGCCTTCTTGAAAGGGTTTACTATGCCGAGCAATGACATTTGCAGCCGTGTAACTTGCCGCACTTGTATGACAATTTTTGCCAACAAATTTATTTATTGATGTTGACTGTTTGTTTCTGTCTTTCAAAGCACTCGCAATTAATTCCTTTTGCTCTGCTTCGCTTTTTTGACAAATTGATTTGTGATTTGTTTCAAAATGCCGTTTAACGGAAGATGTTCTACATACCATGGTGCCAGAACATAAAACACACACTGCTTTGTCACCTTTATTAATCACGCCGAATTTATCAGTCCACCAAGTCTGAAATTCTCTAGTATCCTTGCTATTTTGCACTTTTAGTTTCTTTGCTGAACTAGCCATATTAAATTACAGCAAATAATAACTTAAATAAACTTTAAAGTTCACTTTCACAATGAAATTCAACTATTTTTTGCGTAAACAAACAATTTGCGCGGGCACTGCGCCTCGTTTGTTATTATTTACTCAAGTCAAGCCCCCGCGCTGCGTTCCCGCGCCCCGCGCCACCGCCGCATTCCCCGCGCTAGCATAGCAACTACGCCCCGCCTCCACCCCGCGCACCGGACCCGAACGCTCGCGCGCGTTTGCTTTTCAAAGATTCATAGGTATTATGCTACATCATAATCATAATTTATACTTTTTTCTTTAAACTCGTAATCAGTGACGTGCCGAAATTATTTCGTCGCGTGCCAGCAATGGCACGCGTGCCATTGGTTCGCCATCCCTGATATAGAATGAAGCGAGTAGTTTTGCTAACAAGATCCCGCCCATTTCTTTATCCTCCTTGCCCCGCAAATCGACACGCGATCTTTCACAAAGAAATATACATACAACGTCTCCTCTCTATATTAGCTTCATGCTATGGATGGTGTTTATTTGTTATTTATTTATCTCACGTCTTTCAAGCGATGTTATTAAATGAAAGTAATTTATCGTTTGTTTTAACAAGGTCATCGGTCGGTTTTTGTTTTAATCTTAATAAATTTTTAACCTAATCAGTTATTTGTTTATTTGACTTATATTATTTATTACAAATTAATATTTCACGACAATTCCACCTGTATTTAAATAAAAAGGTGCAGATGGTTTCTGGATAACTACATAAAATTTGTAAAAAATTTTCTATAGCAAATTAAATTTCTACAACTTTGGTTCCGAAGTTAGTCGTAGAGTCAAAAACGACACGACATGAAAACTGACCCTTGGATCCAAAGAAGTCGCTGAACATGCTGGAGGTGGAGGCGGCGAGGCCGTTGAGGTCGGAGCTGATGTTGGAGAAGAAGTCGCGGTGCGTGGTGGCCAGCAGCGTGGCCGTCTGCAGCGCCGTGGAGTCCCGCCGGCCGCCCGCCGCGCCGCCGCCCGCGCCGCCCGCGCCGCCCGCACCGCCCGGCCCCTCCTGGCTGTCCGTCTGCACACAACGTTACAACGGTTGAGAATGTCGCCCACAACTATATTATATTGTAAACTTATAATCCTTAAGCCGCTCCCTCACCGCAAGCATTTGCTTGTAATGTAACATTATAGATTCGACTTTGAGCATTACATTACAATACTACCTCCGTGACCGACAAGCATTCGCATATAATGTAACATTTAGATTTGAATTTTACAATTGATGTTACGCTTTGCAATGTTCGGTTCTTCTCCTTCACTGATGTAATGCTCGTATCTCTAATGTTACATGACATGCCCCCGGCGAGGGAGAACCTTAACAATGTAATCCTTAACGCGCTATGACACTATTACTTTTCACGGTTAATCGCATTTGCAACGCGGATTGAACAAATACACTGATAAATTTGTTTCAAAGTTGTCAAAGCTGTGACGATTCCTGCAATGTACAAACGTTTGCGCCCATGTCAGTGACCGCGATAACAATTGGTTTAAGTAAGCCTCAATAAATTTGGACTTATAAGATTGTGCTCACTAAAACCCGAACATTGGACAGACGTAAACAGCGAGTACACAAGAATCATTGTTCGAAAACCAACATTACTTTATACGCACCACTATCGCTGTATAGTATTAATGAAGTTTACCTTTATGAGCAATCCTTTTTTCGCGGCAGCTTCCTTAGCAGTCTTGGTGAGGTCGCCCAGGGTGGACTTGCCCACGTACGTGAGGTCTTCGAACGTGTTCTTGCTCACAGCCGTAGCCGTCTTGCTCGCTTCGAGCGCTGACTTCGACGCCTCTTGCATGCTCTTCGATGCTTCCTCAGCGGCTTTTTTTGCTTGAAGGGTGAGCTGCAAAAACAGTCCCGTCACTTTCAATCATTTCTTTATAAAAACACATTATCAAGAAGCACTATGTACTGTGAGAGCTAAGACTAAAGACTATAATATTCGAAATAGTAGACTATGATATTCGAAGGTACATATCATGACTATTTAGTTGCCCGATGAGCAATGAATTACAACAACTAAAACTTGTCACACAGTAAAAATATTATTATCAGGTGATCTCAAGCAATAGGTTGTACAAGTGTTTTATGAGCGACCGTGCTAGTCAGATAGCAGAATACAATCTATATATACAGGGTGTTCCGTTATGAATGGATAATACAGCACCTGCGTGTAGAGGGCATCATGCCGGTTCAGATAAATAAATGTTATGTTCAGTAAAAGTCTTTCCGTTTCTGAGATATTCGACATTTTCGAAATTTTAAAATTATTCCACCCTTCGCCATTCTTTTTGACGCCAGGACTACAAATGAAGACATTTTTTGTATCTCTTTTTTGGATAGTATTCCTGGATAGATGTGCTATCGAATGTTATCAATTATTTTTAGAACAAAAGCACGGATTCTTTTTAAATTAAGATTTAATACCAACTTAACGTTTTTTCATATTTCATTCTTGACCTTTACTCTGCCGTGGTTAAAAAAAAATGTATGGTGGCTTGAATGCCAATTTCAAAAAAAACTTGCCCATTTCACCCAGATTCTGAAATGGTATGTTACAGGGTATAATCCAGCTTTAGATTTTAAATTATTTTCTTAAAACGAGATAGACCCCATTTTTATGATACTACAAATTAATTCCAAAATTTGGTTTGTTACCTTAATTAGCTTCAAAACCATCAAAATTCACTTGACTGCCCCTTATTTGTCAAGAGAACAAAACATGTGCTCTAATTTAAGAGATTTGAGCTTAATTTACTTCATTAACTACTTAATACTTAAACCCCTTAAAAATGTTAGTTTCAGCAACCAAACAAAGCAATCAAATGATCATTTGCGTTGATAAGTATTTTTAACTGACTTCAAAAAAAGGAGGAGGTTTTCAATTCGTATCATATGTTTTTTCTTATGTGTGTTGTTACCTCATAACTTCATACTGGGAGAACCGATTTCGATAATTCTTTCGCCATTCGAAAAATAGAGACTGCTGTCTGGTCCCTGGTACCTAGTGCCTGTCATGTGGTCCGTTATAAATTTGAGCGCCACCTGGCGAGTGGTTTTTGAGTTATCTCGATTTTGAATTATTTCGGTTATTTTTTAGTTAATAGTTAGTTATTTTTAATGAGTGTTCAAAGGTTATTTGCTCTCTTCGCTATTAGAGGGTAAGAGGCTATTTGCTCTCTTTATTCTGGTGGTACCAGAGTAACCAGACTTAGTCATATTCCAGTGGTATAAGGCTTCAAAATTATTGTTTTGACCAATAATGGTGAATCAAGAGAATTGGAAAACATAACATTTATTTATCTGAACCGGCATGATGCCCTCTACACGCAGGTGCTGTATTATCCATTCATAACGGAACAGCCTGTATAAAACTCTTGCGTTACTGGTGACTGACAGACAACGCACAGCCGAAACTACTGAACGGAAGAAGCTGAAATTTGGCATATACATTCCTTGGGGACTGTAGGGGAGCACTAAAAGAGGATTTTTGGAAATTCCACCCCGAAGGGGGTAAAATAGGGGGGTGAAGTTTAAACGAATTCTACGCGGGCGAAGCCTGCGGGTGGAAGCTAGTGCTATATAATTACCTAAGTATTTCATAATAAAAATTCTATCGAGTCCATAATGATTCTATTGTTACGTGTCAGGAGTATATGGTTCGAGAAAATGCCAAAATGTACCACAAAGACTTTATTGTAATCGCCAATACACAATTACACAACGTACACACCAAAGCACAATGCACGTACTCGTAAACACTCGATCACTACTAGAAATCACTTCACTTCTCTCTGGTATCGCTCGTAGGTATCGCTGGTTCTTCCCGGTTTCGCTTCCGAAACTAGAATGCCACACAGTCGACCAAGTGCCCCTTTTATACCACTCACGCACCATACATGCCATTTCTAGAATATTCCCGCTAATTCCGGTACCGGTAGGAATAAGGTTCGAGTATGTTCTTTGCAATCGACTTTCGCCCTTATGACTATTGCCGTAAGGTCGAAGCGTCATGCGCGTACTTTCGAGATGGCCGCGCTCTATTGTTCTATTGTTCGCTTGACATGTTTATGACCCTTATTGTTTATTGCTTCCGGTTTAGCGAAGTACATACGCCAGGGTTGTCCCACTATTTATTCTAAAGGAGCAACTCTGTGAGAATAAATAAGGTCTAGGGGTTTCAAGCTAAAAATGGTGGATATGAAGATTATTCGTAGTCTGCTATGAGTTACGTGATTTTCTCTATGCCTTAGATAACATAGATATTATGCGTCTATCGTTTGTGTTAATTCTACATGAATTAGTAGGTATTGTTTCCACAAGTTAATACCTGCTCGAAAGGCGCGAATAGTTTCTTATCGTCTCCTTGTTGTCCTTTCTGCATAGTTTAATTAAAATAAGGTAAAGTAAATAAACAAAATAATATAAACAATATTTAAACATATTTGTCTTGAATAGGGGATATTGACAATTTAATTATTAATAAGGATTTAACCTAAATAATCCATTCCATTCACTGGGTATCTTTTGTTTTGAGTAAGAATTTTATAATTAAATATAGATTAGCATACCTTGTCCATGTGAGCGAGCAATCCTTCCTGGCTGCTCTGGCGAGTGGTCTCCCGCACGAGCTCTTTAGCTTGCGCTGCGAATTGTTCCAGTAGCGACGTTTGGGACGCCTGCCTCGACACCCCTGAACCCACACCCTGGAAGCAATTCGGTACAAGGTTGTTCTAACCAATATTTGACTCTCTTATAATTATCAAACCAGCATTGAACTGTAAAATAAAGTTGACGCGGTTAGTGACAACCTTTTAGTAGAAATCTGTAATATCGGATATTACAGATTGATAAAAACTTTTTTTTAACCGACTTCAAAAAAGAAGGAGGTTCTCAATTCGACCGTATATATGCTTTTTTTTATGTTTGTTCAGCGATTTTTTCGTCGTTTATGGGCCGATTTTGATAATTCTTTTTTTGTTGTAAAAGGATCACCAGGATCTGATGATGGCATCTCGGAGAAATCGAGAGCAACTTTCGAAAATTGTATGGACAACTAGTGTGTTTGTTCATGTTATCGTAAGTACATTAAAGCGCTACCATTTCAAGAAGGTCTGGAGTTCTGGAGTCGATCTGATGAAGCCGAAAGACAGTCGAGGGAACTCCTCAACGATTTACTGCAGTTATCTAGTGTTTGGGCTTGATTAATTTGTAGTGACGAGAACTTTACACGTACATGTTGAATTGAGCGCCATCTGGCGAGTAGTTTTTGAGTTATCTCTACTTATCAAGGTTGAAGTCGGTTATTTTTTTCGTAAAAAGCAATTATTATTTGCTGACAAGCGAACCTATAAGTTACCTGATGGTGGTAAGTGGTCACCATCTTTTCAGTCCGTCACTTTATTTTATACCAACGCTATAAATTAACAATTACGTAATTTCACAATTCATTAACGGCATCGCGGACGAATCCTGCTATCGCAAATCTTTATAATCCTGCCGCATACAAGCAACTAATGATTGTAAACAGGTGATGTACTAATAAAACGTCAAAAAACTAGCGTGTTTGATCATGTAAATGGCGGTCAAAATACTGTGATGGATCGAATTGTTTATTTATTACTGCTTAATTTTTCTTCAAATTTTCGGTCATGTCTTGTTTCCACGCATACCTTCATATGTGATTGCGATTGTGCGTGCATGTGAAGGGAGTGGGGCGAGCGCGGCGACTGGTGCGACTGTTGCGACTGCTGCGACTGTAGCGAGTGTTGCGAGTGCTGCGAGTGCAGCGAGTGTTGCGACTGCTGCGAGTGGTGCGACTGGAGGGAGTGTTGCGACTGCAGCGACTGGTGCGACTGTTGCGACTGTAGCGTGTGCGTGGGCGTGCGCTCGGAGTCGCTGCTGTGGTCGCGGCGGCGGCTCACCACGGTGGCGGGCGTCGTCGTCGAGTTCGAGTCCGACTCGCGCCCGAAGCTCCCGCTATCCGTGTCCTATCAATAGCCCACTAGATGACGCTACGTTAGCTTAAGCCTACTATACTATAGACAAATACATGTGTTTGTGAATAGTTATCACGATACGGCATGTGCATGTAGTATTTTTATATTCTAGACTAGCGGCCCGCCCGCGATTTCACCCGCGTGGATCCCGTTCTCGTGGGAATATATGCATGTATTATACATAAAAACCTTCCTCTTGAATCACAAAAAACCGCATCAAAATCCGTTGCGTAATTTTAAAGATTTAAGCATTCAGACAAACAGACAGACAAAAATAGCGACTTTGTTTTATACTATGTAGTGATTAAATATCAATATCAGGAAATGAGTATGTTATTGCTAGCATATTAAATTTAATATTTCTTAAATGTTGATAGGTATATGTTTACTTTGATTTTAATGTCCGGGAATACTTAAAAAATTACACGCACATAGCCTCATGTAACATTATGTTTTTCTGTTCGAACACACTCTAAAATGCGAAAATACAAATTCAGCGATTAGGTATATCTCATGGTATGGGTTGGGTGTGTTAATACAGCTATTATGCTCTACTTTGGCTTGTGGCACAAGGTTTGATAATGCATGTCGGAAAAACACTAAATATGTCTATATAAGTCACATACAATGTGTGTATAACGTTATGGGCATAAGTAAAGCTACTTATGGGACTGCGTAAGTATTTCGATCTCTTACCTACACTTTAAATTTCATTACAATATGAAATGATGGTATAAGTTTTACTTTAATATGTTGAATGTCAATCAAATACTTAGAACTTCTATGTCTTCACAAATGTGATGTATAAGCGTCAATAAATGCGGGTGTGTTGTTACAAAATTCTAAAACTATATCAAACATTATGCATTACTGGCACAAGCACCATTTTTCTTACATCTTTGACCACTTCACAAATGTTTGTTATATGTACATAAATAATTTCGAGCCTAGCAACATTAAAAACGTTTTACTTCTACTTTTTAAAATACTGTTAAACCTACCAAACTTACGCTTTTCTTGTTTCCTATATGTAAATCATATTGACCCCATCACTCCTTTAAAAACATGCAACTTTGAAGCCTATAGGTAAACCCACTGTTAAAAGCAAACTTTTGACGATCCGAATGACGCAATGGTTAACATGCCGGATCGCTGTTGCGAGGGTCCTGGGTTCAATTCCCAGCGAGGCGGAAATTTGAATGATGAGTTTGAATTTCCGTTCTCGGTCTGGGTGTGTGCCCTTGTCTTGTGAGTTGTCCATGGCACCCACGACACAATCCTAGTGTGGGGCTATCAGTGTGTGGCGTTATTATTATTATTATTTCGCCCCAATCACTCTTAAAAGACAAAAGCCTATAATCCCACTATTACAAGCAAACTTACGCTCTTCTTGACGGGCTGCGCGCGCGGCGTCTCGGCGTGGTCGCGCGGCGGCGGCTCGTCGTCCGACAGGTCGCTGTGGTCGGAGCTGGAGGGCGAGGGTGAGGGCGAGGTCGACGCGCGCCCCTCCGCCCCGCGGCCCTCGCGCGTCTCCTCCTCGCCGTACTGCAGCGAGGAGGGCGGGCTGTACACCTGGACGGATGAATAGCATATATGAGATTGTTGAATTAGAATCATTTATTGCATTGCTGATGATTTATTATGTATGACTGTATGTATTTATGCCCGAATAATACAAAACGAACCGTATAAATGTGAATATAAAATACATAATTTGATCATGTCCTTGTTTTTTCGAAAGACCACTAGTTTTAATACGACTCAAAGGACCATAAAAATAAATCAAAAGGAGTAGCGACGTCAATATGCCGCGTCATTAGTAAATAATACATTCAATGAAAAACAACGTCTGACTGCGCTTGTGTTTTCGGTTACGGACAAAATACACTTATAATTACCGTTTTGGGATCCAGAGAAGACGATAAAGTCATTGGGACCTGTACAACTGCACTGTAAGTCTCCCCCACCACGTGTTGTTGGTGATTGCCACCTGGAATACGTGAAAGATTTTATGAGATGTCAGTGGTTATGGTGAAATGAAATAAAACGTAACTGAATCATGTATCTACATATAAATATGTTAATTACCTGGTGACAAATCGGATGAGGCCATCTCAGAGACGAAGTCACTTAGTGATGAGTACGAGGAACTTGTACTTTCGGCCGCTTCAGAATCTGATCCACTTTCATCTGCAAACGATGGTTATACGTTAATACACCTATCTGATACTCTGGGCCACCTCAAGCAAGCGTGAAAGGTACGCACCGCATGCGGGCGGCAAATGAACCATGGCATGGCGGTACAAAAGTAAACTTGTGTAAAGCCTGCAATATATGTTGGCCAAGCTTAGACCAACGCGAGCCTAGACAAAAGGACACAAGGCAAGCGCTACTGTCTAGACGTTCGGCAAGTTTGAAGGAAGCCAATGCAAATGGCCAATGTAGACGAGTTTTGAGGAGACACCCACATGTTGGGCGCTGTCAGTTTTTATTGTGCATTGAAACTATATGGACGACGACGTGGAAATTATTCAAATTATCTCCGCCACTGCTATTTATTTAATGAGCGCTTACAATTATTAATTATATCTTTGTGCTGTATGTTTTTGGGATTTAATAATAATAATAATAATCTTTATTTATCCAACAATAATTACAGAGATGGTTTACATTACACATTCACTTATTATACAATATATAGTATTTAGTAACAAGATTATGAATCGCTAGTTACCTAAACTAGACAGGAACCTGTAATATAGGCATCTAAACTCTCCCTGAATTGAATCTGGTTTACTTTAGACAGGGTTACATGATCGGAATATTGTGTAAACTAACATAACATATGACACACTTATCAGATAAGGCTGTTTTACTAAATAGGGATATAGACAACAATCAAAATAGATTCCAAATAACTGGTTCATTCTGGTAAAACTCCAAAAACTTAAATACATCGTCATTTGTAGAAAGCAACATTTTGTACGTATGCCTACAATGGACGTCAACCGCATACTAGCGCGCGTACAAACATGTGAACACCATTGGCCGAGCGCGCGCGAGCGCCTTTGATTAGTGCATAAAAACCGACACCGCTCCGAAGTGAGGCAAGTGATCGCGAGCAACTGCAAGTTGTGACAAGCTACGTCAAATGAGGTCTATACACGTTGGCGCTTGTCATACTCAACCAACCTAGGCAAGTGACACCGAGCGATAGCAAGACAAGGCAAATATACCGTCTACATGTTTGTATTGGCCTTCACTCGACGTTCGGCCAACGTGTATTGCAGGCTTAAGGTTGGGATTGAAACAACAAGGAGAGGGGTGCAATAGGTTTTGCACACGGGTGGCGATACAGCTAGCTGCGGCACTACTGTTTCTAATATTCGATATTACGCTTATTTCTGTGTTGCGCAATGTTTGGAGCAGTACAACTGCAGTAGTATATGATCCTACTAATATGATAGACGCGAAAGTTTGTAAGTATGGATGTTTGTTACTCTTTCACGTAAAAACTACTGAATGGATTTTAATGAAACTTTACAACAATATAGCTAAAACATCAGAATAACATTAACTACTTTTTATCCCAACATTCCTACGGGAGCGTGACCAACGTGGCTGATACCTACAGGTCCTGAAGCGAAGCGTGGGCGCTTCATTCTTGATTCTTCATTCTTTAGATTTAAGTTTTAGATTTATGCTAGATTTAAGGTTTACATTTGTACAAATTAGTTGCATTATTTATTTATTTGTGTGTGAAATAAACTATTTTTCTTTCTTTCTTTCTTGTTTGTGGTTAAAAAATCATCTGTGGAACGCCACATTGCACGGGGTCAGCGACCACTCGGCTTGGAACTCTACTGCCTACGAAAACAGACGTTTAAAAGGCTCACCCGTGGGCTGGTTCTCCTGTCGCTGCAGCTGTCTTAGCGCGCCGTTGAGCGAGCTGCCGTCGTCCCAGACGGCGAAGCGCACGGGCTGCAGGCGGTCCGCGAACCACTTGGGCTTGTCGCCCACCTGCCGCGGGTCGAACACGCCCGTCTGCACGCGCAGGAACGCCACGTTGCACGGGGTCAGCGACCACTCTGCTAGGAACTCTACTGCCTAGAAAAACAGACCGATTTGAGTCACTTTATATGATTTTAAACTTAACTCATCCCGGATTGTACATATACGACGCGTACACACGATGGGCGTACAAAATACATATCATGTGTACACGCCCGTCTGCATGTGCTAGGAAACTCTACTGCCTCCGAAAACAAACATCCCGTCAGGTAACTGATTAGAATCATTTTGCTAACTTAGTTGAAACTTGCAATAGTTAAAGCTTTTTTTCTCAGTTTACATTTTTTTCATTATCTATTCTTACAGTTAGTAGTAGGTAGTATTATTATTATTATTATTAATAATAATAACGCTTCACACTCAAAGCCCCACACTAGGATTCTCTGTGTCGTGGGTGCCTTGTAAGTAAGTAAAGTAGTAACTTTAGCGTGTTCCCGCACATTACGAAAGGAATGTCGAGCCTACTATATTATATAACCATTGCCAGCAGTCGACTTTCGCTATAATGTTATAAGTGCCTTAGTAATAATACTAATAAACATAAATAATTAACTCAATCACTCGATGTCACTCTTACGAAACTGGTCTATTGATATATTATGCTTCCGCTTCAATAGGCTACTAAACTGATTACAAAACGGGATGTGTGGCAGCCCTATCTATACGGCCGTGACATACCTGCGTCCGGGCGAACTTGTTGAGGAAGGCGGTGGTGCGCGGGCGCGAGCGCAGGAAGCTGTTGATCTGGAAGGCCACCACCGGCCGCGGGTACAGCCGCAGCGTGCGCGTGTGCTCCATGAAGTTCGCCAGGATGTTCTGCGAGTTGAAGAACCGGACCTGGGACATGACAGTGTGTTAGCTGGTTTCACTGCATGTTGGGTTATGTTTGATACACATTTTTATGAATATTTGTTAGTTGTTTAAATTAAGTCAAATTCAAAATTCTTCAATTTTTTTTAACTACTAAAGTACTAACAAATAACAGTACTGTCTATGCAGAACTAGATGCTGTTTTCCAGGTATCTTTTTAAATAAAATTATAATTTATATAATTATCACACGCGATTGTCTAAATCGGGGTTTCACTTGCCGCCAAAACTTTATCGCAATTAAAACTTGTATCAGTTATGAGACTTCATACCACTTCGATTTTAACGTGGGCCTAGGTATAGTTCCACACTGGTAATATGCTTACACAAATTTAATAAAATATTTGAACCATGGAGGACATGAACAAATTTTATCATCAATAAAAAAAATTTATAACGCAAGCCCCAATGTTACGTAGGTAATGTAGCGACATCCACCGAGTCCACATCGTTCCCGTATATGAGCGGGTTGAAGGGCTGCGGCGCGGCGTGGGGCGAGTGCAGCGAGGCGGGCGAGGCGAGCGGTATTATACTGAACACCCAAACAGGACGTACCATAGCAACTCTAGTAGCGACGTCCACCGAGTCCACATCGTTCCCGTATATGAGCGGGTTGAAGGGCTGCGGCGTGGCGTGCGGCGAGTGCAGCGAGGCGGGCGAGGTTGGCGGTATTATACTGAACGTGAACACCCAAACAGGACGTACCATAGCAACTCTAGCAGCGACGTCCACCGAGTCCACATCGTTCCCGTATATGAGCGGGTTGAAGGGCTGCGGCGCGGCGTGCGGCGAGTGCAGCGAGGCGGGCGAGGCGAGCGGTATTATACTGAACACCCAAACAGGGCGTACCATAGCAACTCTAGTAGCGACGTCCACCGAGTCCACATCGTTCCCGTATATGAGTGGGTTGAAGGGCTGCGGCGCGGCGTGCGGCGAGTGCAGCGAGGCGGGCGAGGTTGGCGGTATTATACTGAACGTGAACACCCAAACAGGACGTACCATAGCAACTCTAGTAGCGACGTCCACCGAGTCCACATCGTTCCCGTATATGAGTGGGTTGAAGGGCTGCGGCGCGGCGTGCGGCGAGTGCAGCGAGGCGGGCGAGGTTGGCGGTATTATACTGAACGTGAACACCCAAACAGGACGTACCATAGCAACTCTAGTAGCGACGTCCACCGAGTCCACATCGTTCCCGTATATGAGCGGGTTGAAGGGCTGCGGCGCGGCGTGCGGCGAGTGCAGCGAGGCGGGCGAGGTTGGCGGTATTATACTGAACGTGAACACCCAAACAGGACGTACCATAGCAACTCTAGTAGCGACGTCCACCGAGTCCACATCGTTCCCGTATATGAGCGGGTTGAAGGGCTGCGGCGCGGCGTGCGGCGAGTGCAGCGAGGCGGGCGAGGCGGGCGAGGCCAGCGAGTGCCGCTGCGGCGCGCCGCCCACCGACACGCGCCGGCTCTCCGGCGTGCTGTGCGACGTGTACGCCGCTGGTTGCACCCTACACATACCGCGTCATGTACAGTCAGGACGAAATATATCTAACCTTTATAGTACATACACAACCACACGTATATAGTGTATTTACTTCGTGACCAAAATATCTATCTTCATGGGAAACAGAAACAAATTTAACAGCGTCTATTATAATATAATTATGTTGTTGCCCTTGTATCCATGGACATACTTTTATCCTTTGTTGAGTGATCTCGGAAGGTGTAGGTTATGCGTACTTATGAAAGGGCTAGATGGTTCTTCTAATATATCTAGAAATACTCACATATTACGAAGAAACTTAACACGTGCCTATTTAACGTGAAATTTTAAATGTAGCACACAAAACTTGTTCGCATTTACGAGTCATTACCATCATCACACTGTCAAGCAATGATTAATCGTCAATGTTTTTATTTATCGAATATTTAAACAAGTAATAACTTACTTCAACGTAGCACCTCCCACGCTGTCCCTCTTCGAAGGCATCAACAGCGCTGTGGCTTGCTCCACGGACGTACTTGTCAAGCTGCTTATTGCCTGCCGGGAACAAAAGCTACTATTGTACTTGCCGAATTAAAGTTATAAAATAATCTTTAAATTTCATTCAGTGAAGCGAACAGAGCTGAAATTAGCAACATACTATATTATAATTGTTTATTATACAAATCTAGCATTCCGCGATCCAACCTCACTAACTAACCAAACTCTGTTGCTCCTCTTATCTAGTCTTATAACTGGATAATAAAAATGCAAACTTTTCAAAAGACTTAGAAGTTAACATTAGCACAAGCCACTTACGTATAAGTAAGTTTAAGTAAAAACCTACTTAATGCATCACACTTCAAGCACTTTATAGCAAAATTGTACTGCTGAAATTCAAGTAACATATTATTATTATTATGCACTCCGTGGTTAGAGAACTACGTTCATACACAACACAAGCATTTATGTTAGTGTTAGTTATTTATATAATTATGTAAATAATTATTTACAGAATGACAGCCATCCGCCTATCCACATACATTACGACCAATGATGTATAAGTATCTAGATGGATAATCGAATCCGCGAAGACCTGTCAAAAAAGCTGCGCCAACTATTGGCGCAGAAGTACTTTCCCGCCAATTAGTGCCGATCGCGCCGCTTTCGTGTCACTACGTATTACGCGCGCAATTTAAATAAACAAATAAGAGGGATAACATGACGAAATGTGCTATTAAACTGTGCCGGAATTATAAAGGAAGGGTAAAAAGCTCAAAAAACATCACATATCATAGGCAAGTAACCAATAAACATATTTTTAATTAAATTTCAATTTTGATTTTTATTGTAACCAAATTACGTCATTTTTTTGTCAGTGTTGCTAGTTTCTATTTTTATGCTCCCGACTTAACATCATTTTTGTGGGTATATAAATTGGTTTATGGTTACGTGTATATTATTTAGTTCATGTACTTTTATAAATCGATTAAAGAAAGGTGGTGTTTACCAATACGTTTGTGTTTATTTATAATAATATAACATTAATATTCGTATGTTTATGAGCCCATTTTAATGATTATTTTTGCATTGGGTCGAATAAACCACTTTTAAAGGTACAAGAGTAATGTGAAAAGGAGACGATCCAAAATTGTATGTAGTCTGGGCCTGGTTTTGTACCAGTGATAAAATAAGATAAAAAAGAAAAATAAACCATTTTTGACTAATCAAATCCACGAACTCATCTTTATTTCATTGCAAAAAATATTTATTAACTCCACGTGACGAAATTATTCTACATAATGGCGGGCAGCAGACCAGAGGATTCATAATTTTTGACGTATGACGTTAGCTGTCAATATGCCTTCTCTATGCTTGAACAATGGCTCGAACTCAGAGTGAAGGACGCCATCTTGCAAGTGTTGCAAGTAGTACCTACCGAATAACTCGAAATTTATTTTATTTTAGCAAGTCATTTATTGCGATTTGTGAATTTATTATATTTTTAATGAACTTTCTGTATTTTTTGGTTTTTCATGGTTTAGTGTACAAGATCAGGCCCAAAATGGACCATCTCCTTTTCTAAAATTGTAAAGTTACCGTCTCAGATTAAGGTGAAAATTTGAAGGGAGGACGGGTTCTACACTCTCATTCGTCCCCCCAAACTAAATATTGCTCTCATAAAGTACTTACTTTTTTTAAATTATTTTTCTAAATCTCTAAAAATTTTAAGGTTATGTGGTCTCATTGGTTAATGTGTAAGCGCTCGAAGTCTTAAGTGTATGTATATGTGTGTGTGTGTGTTTTAAACTACATTATAAAAAATAAATAACTTAAGTAGATCTAATTTGATTTTTGGGCCTAATTTTGAATCGTGACATCTCCGGCGCTGCGGAAGATGCAGCCAAACAGGCAAACAGGACTAACAATAGCGAAAAAGTAATTTGGGGGGAAAGTTGGGGGAGTCACCAACCTCTCCTCCAAAAAATTTCAGCTTAATTTGAGGTAGTCACTTTATAATTTTTGGAAACTTGATTTTTTTATAATAAAAAAAGTATGCATTTCCTAGATTTAAAAATGGTGGGGGGAAGATGTGAGCGTCAGCCCCCTCCCCCCCTCAAATTTTTAGCTTAATTTGAGGTGGTAACTTAATTAAAGAAGAGCCAATTATTTACGTTACCTATCTAATTTAATAAAAAAATTACTTGGAAAGTTAATTACATGCATATCATTAAAAAAAACTTCAATAAATAAAGGAGATGGTCCATTTTGGGCCTGATCTTGTACACTAAACCATGAAAAACCAAAAAATACAGAAAGTTCATTAAAAATATAATAAATTCACAAATCGCAATAAATGACTTGCTAAAATAAAATTAATTTCGAGTTATTCGGTAGGTACTACTTGCAACACTTGCAAGATGGCGTCCTTCACTCTGAGTTCGAGCCATTGTTCAAGCATAGAGAAGGCATATTGACAGCTAACGTCATACGTCAAAAATTATGAATCCTCTGGTCTGCTGCCCGCCATTATGTAGAATAATTTCGTCACGTGGAGTTAATAAATATTTTTTGCAATGAAATAAAGATGAGTTCGTGGATTTGATTAGTCAAAAATGGTTTATTTTTCTTTTTTATCTTATTTTATCACTGGTACAAAACCAGGCCCAGACTCCATACAATTTTGGACCGTCTCCTTTCCAACTACAAACTGCGTAAAAAATATTAATTTAATTAACTTAGCTGGTTTATTACAACATTAACATAAACAACTGTAATTAAATTAAGTAGGGTTTTTTATTTATTCATGAAAATAACCACTCCATAAATTAAGTTTAATGTGTGATTTATGGGAAAATTTTAGTAACTGGTATCATTGATCACGCAACATAGACACTAGACGAACGTGAAAAACATCGCCTGCACGCACACATGCTTGATATTGTTGCCGTGTTTTTTTTGTCTTCATTGTAGGGCGACGCTCAATCTACCTATTTATTGCATCATTGATTACGACATAATTCTAAAATAGGACGATGGGGAAAACAGGTTAAAAGGGAGTGTACTCAAAGGGGCAGAAAGTGGGCAGAAACTATCCTTTGGTGCTAGACTTGAATTAATATATTTAGATGAAGGTCAACGACAATAGCAATAGTAATCGTGAACTCTCATTTCAAGAAATATATGCCAATAGCGTCTCTTAAGAAGCATTGTACTAGATTGCCTAGTAGAAGTATACATTATTTTCATGAAAAATGTTACAACAGATGGGAAGAAGGCTGTCTTATAAGTTGAATTATGTAATATAATAAATAAATATTAATATCATTCACATTATTTAGCACATTACAGTAACTTCATGCTCGCTTCCATTTTCTTACTGAAATTGTGTTGTAGGTATGTACCTAATTATATAAAAATAAAAATGTTAGTAAAAACTTACGTCATATATACAAGCTTTCTTTTAAACTTCTACAGTAGCCAACACAATTTAAATAAGATAATTTATATGCCTCCTCTTAGATTGGTAAAATAATAGATGTCAACAGATACGGAATAATGGTGGGTCTGCGAATAAGTGACTGTTTAGGTGGTAGTAAATTTTGAAGTGTCGCAAGATAGTTTAGTCCTGATGTATTTCTAAAAGGGTGGCACATTTTAAGAAACAAATGCACAAGACTCGTATCGTGTATATAGTTACAACAGTGTGCAATGAAAAAGAGAATAGTAATATTTACACCAGTCCCGGCATTCCCCATGAGTTGCATTGCCTAGCGTGATAGAAAAGTGATTCAGTATTAGTGAGAGTCGTGTTGGGAACTGAAAGAGACGGGTAAACATAAGAAAAGATTATGAAAGATAGTAAGTGTCTATTAAACACGTATTATTCGTCGCAGCATTTCATTCCTTTACACGAAATTGACAATCATAAAAATGTTATTAGAATTAAAATAGAACATACGACAAATAACAGCGTCTAAACTATTTAAATAATTAAAACAAGATAGACAGTAATGACTAATTAGTGTGTCAGTAGAGTGAGAATCAATCAAATCGCATTCAATATCCAAAGCCGTTCAGCGACACCGAACAGAACGCTCACAGGTGAAAAGAAAATTAGGTGAATAAAAATTTGGAACATTGACACACACACACACGATCTAAGTATAATGGGGAGACGAGTTTCATTAAGGTACCTGTTTGAGATGGTTTTTCAGTACTGAGCACTCAGGCTCGGGCAGTGCTGGCAGGTCCTGGTCGCTGCCGGTAGGACATATCAGCTTGGTGGAGTCTAGGTCCACCAGCCAGATGTCGTCCGGCAACCTACAATGTTATTCAATTTCGATAGTCAACTCATGTATTCTATTATTATGTGAGGCAACAGGCTAGACCAATAAGCAGACCTTTAAGCAGATAATTAAGAGAGCAAAGATTTTATTAAGCTTGTAATAAGTAGATTATACACGATAAATATCTCTATCTGGAAGGTAGAGTAGGGTACCTACACGTCACCTAACTTCTGTCAAAACTTACATGCATTTCTTGTATTATTTAAATCAAATGAAATTTCACCCCAAAAAGTACATCAAACCTCAATATGACGTGAATGGATTCCTGTATAAAAAACATAGTTTTTTCTTTAATCCTGTCCTAATCCTCTGAACCGACCAAAGACCAGATCAGACGACCAGAGAGGACATACGAAATACACAAATGTACGTACCTGAAATTCTTTTTATACTGCAAAAAAGTAGCAGGAATCCCAATGAGGAAGGGCGTGGGCGCCAACAGTAACTGCTCGGCACAGCTCATGCAGCTGGGCAGCAGCGGGATGGCGGGGAACATGTACTCCAGCGGGTACAGCATGGCCACCAGCGCCATCACAGACATCGACAACGCGTTGTAGTCGCGTGACTGCACCACCACCTTGTTCTCCATCATTATTAGGGTCAGGACCTTTAGACATGTGTCTATACCTGGAATAAATAAAAACAATAATAACGTTACACACTCAAAGCCCTACATTAGAATTCCCTGTGTCGTGGGTGCCATGGAAAACACACAAGACAAGGACACACACCCAGACCGATAACGGAAATTTAAACTCATCATTCAAATTCCCGCCTCTCTGGGAATCGAACCCAGGACGCCCGGAACAGCGATCCGGGATGTCAACCATTGCGCCATTCGGGTCATCAATGAAAGAATAAAAGGTAGCTGCTTTTTATGTGGAGTCGACAATAATTGAACGGAAGAGCTGTCTGATGAAAAGGGATAACCGTCGCCTATTAACATCGATAGTAGAGAGAAGATACAGGCCAAGAAATAAAGAGACCGGCTTTTGTTTTCTCTTTCGACACCTGATTCTGCATCGGGAATCGGGTTAGTTAAATGCGGCCCTAATGCGGCCAAATCATCATAAGAGCCATATCTCCATCCGTTTGTTTGTAATACCTCGTGAATTCATTCAAGTCTCGTCATACATTTCAATAATAAATATTTTGTAACTTAGTTCACCACATTAACTAAAAAGACTGAGAATAGTGTATAATAAAATGTAAATTAAATTATTACCATAAAAAATCTTATGTAAAGTTCGCCTCCAAACACTGAATTAAGAAATATAAATGATTCTTAATCTTTATTACTTTTGTGATATATACTTACTATTAATAGTGGTCAATAACTTATCCTTATATTCCTACCAAGAGATTAATTTCAGATGCAACTAATTCAACAGGATGTTTACCCAACAGTTCCAATGGTAGATGTAGAGGGAAGTCGACGAGGCTGAACCTCGTGTGGTCCGGCAGCGCAAACAGGAGCGGCGCATGCGCGGTCGGGGATAGTACCTGAAGGAAATTGTACCAAATACTAGTAAAACATCGAAACACCAATAAAATCTAAATTATTTACGAGCACGAAGGAACTTAACGACTCCTGTAAATCGTAATAGGTATCGTATTAGGATGTGCTCTAACCAAAAACGCGCACACTTATATGGGTACATATTATATTATATAGGTACATCAGAGACCAGATAATCGATATAGAAATATTTCATAGACACACGCAACAAGTGAACAAGTCAGCAACTTTTATAAATAGTACATTATGATACAAGTGCGCGAAGTTGGTCATTACAGTCGAGGCGGTATTGCACAGCCCTAGCCGCAAGGCGAGGTATCTTTGGTTGAATAACTATGCGCGCGCAGGTTAAGTCCAGAGGCACCGAACACCGCCATTCAGCCACAATATATTAAACTAAATAATTATGTATTTCTAATAAGAATTTACGGTAATTAATGATTTAAAATATTGTATTTTTTAAATGCTTTAATAGATAATTAGATGAAGTATAATCTTATCTTATCAGATTTTGACTAAGTACAACAAGTTTATTTATTTACAAAATAATAAATCTTTTGGTAACAACCTCTTTACGGATATTAAAAAAAAAGTGGAATAAGAAAAACACTAGTGCGGCAATGAAAAGTAAAACGCACTAGTGTGTAATAAACCGCATTCCGGGCGTAAGACTAAAGAAAAAATAGCAACTTTACGAGCAAGTGTGTTGAAATAGTAGATTGTATTACAAGGGTGCAAAGTAATATTTTTTCGGCGAGGGCGCTTTTTTGAATCCAGAGCGAAGTGAGGGATTCTAGAGTAGAATCCCGAGCGTAGCGAGGGATTCTTTAGTAGAATCCTGAACGTAGCGAGGGATTCAAAGTATGTCGCCCGAGCCAAAAATATTTGCTCCCGAGTGATACACTCTACTTTTCATCCCCCCCTATGAGAAAATAAAAGGCGCCTCAAATTCAGGAATAATACTGTCACAGTCACTAAACTGACTAAACCGACTAAACCGACTAACCCGACTAACCCAACTAACCAGACTAACCCGACTAACCCGACTAACCCGACTGACCCGACTGACCCGACTGACCCGACTGACCCGACTGACCCGACTGACCCGACTGACCCGACTGACCCGACTGACCCGACTAACCCGACTGACCCGACTGACCCGACTAACCCGACTGACCCGACTAACCCGACCAAACTAATTAAACTAACTAACGAAAAGTTATATGAAAATTCATTCCCGCCCGCTAAATAGAAAACACCAACTTTGGATCCCCTTAAGACCGAACCAAGTCCTCTTTTTCGAATAGGTGGGATGAAAATGTATTTTTTATGTTTTATGATTCCTACGTTGCTACTTTGCTACGTTTATCTTTACTGTGCTGTGCGCGTATCTGTGCGAACGTGTGTGCATACGTGCGCGTGTTGTGTTGTGTTATGCGTATGTGTATGTGTGCGTACCTCGAGCTCGACCCTGGTCTTGCCGGGCACGGGCACGGGCGCGGACAGCAGCCGCAGGATCCACGTCTCGATCTCCTTCACGTCGTGCAGCACGATGGTGGGCGTGTTGTCGTACGCCTGCCCCGCCAGCACCGACCACACTGTGTCCCTGCACCAACGAGTACGTAACCTCAGGACTATTATGTTTTATTTATTGTATAGTTTATGTATGAACATAAAAATGCTAAAAGGAGAAAAGTATAGTAAATTTTTTTATAGGTAAGTACTGCTAATTTCTAAATACCTGAAAACTATTCTATATTTTATTTTGTTTGAAATAATATATGTATGTATATTCCTTCAAATTGTAATGTTTCGGATGTTTTCTCAAAACAAAATTTTTCGTTGTTTACCGCAATAATTTTTATATACCTTTTTATTGTAAGACGTGTTGGTATGAAAAGTATATGTAATCTATACTAATATTATAAAGCTGAAGAGTTTGTTTGTTTGTTTGTTTGGTTGAACGCGCTAATCTCAAGAACTACTGGTTCGAATTGAAAATTTTTTTTTGTGTTGAATAGTAATTCGCTAGTATGTTCATAAAATTACCTTTATAGAACACACGAGCATGAGTAATCTATAAATATTAATCGCAGTGTTTAAAAGTTTAAATAGGTATCTACCTATACTCTTTACGAAGATAAATAAACTTCTAAGGTTATCTTATTTTTAAACCTTTCATTTTGTTTTTATGAGCTAATAAAATGAAATGATACCTATGTCAGTTTTATGTGATGAGGATTAAAAGCTAGCTTCTACTCGTGTTGCAGCGGCGAAGTTACTCATTTCTATTATGGCTAATTTCATTTAACTATCCTTAAAAGTGTATTAGAACCTTTTGCAGTTTTTGTTCGTGTAAGATTATACTTGCTTGCGTAAGAAATAACTAAGGATTTTATATTATTGTGGTTTGTAATTAAGGTCTTAAATTTAATGAGCTGAGGGACTAAATCAATTAAAAAGTTTTCATTACATGTATTGTACCATTTGTACCTACATCGTTGTACCTAGTAAAAGTAAAATTTTTACGTTACAGAAAGAGAGAGAACTTAATAGGTACCTACTACTAGGTATGGGTTAGAGTTAGACATAAGATTTTAAAGTAAGTAAAAATAAGGTGCTAGCTGCTGCCCGCGGCTTGGCCCCGTGGAAGCACTTATGACTGATTTTCGAACAACTCTTAAGAGTGGAATATGACGAAATCCTTTCTTTGAGGACGTTTAGGTACTAACACTACTAACCATAAACTACCTCTCTGCTAAATTCATTTTTATACGTCAAGCGGTTTAGGCAACTTTATAATACTATAAGCAAACTTAGCTATTTAAGCTTATGCCTTTCTTTTCTCTTCATAAACCTTGGCTTACGCCCACATCATGCCGTTATTAGACATTTAATCTTAAATCTTACCTAAATATTTGTCTGGACGCGCCGACGCGCCGCGGACTGGAAGACTCGTTGCAGGCATCAATTAATTTTTTAAGGATAAATAGGCACTCTCGGAATGTGGAAAAGAAAGGATGATGGGACAGCAAACACAAGGATGTCAGGGAATGGTTGCGCACTCGCTGAAACAAATAAATTATTTAGAAAGAAAGAAAGAAATATTTATTTGCATATTAGTACTACAACAATATATTGATATAGATTGTTGCAGTACTATATATATATATATTATATATAAGTAACAAAAAAACCAAGTAGGTACATAAACTAAAACTAATACTGCTGTAGAACTATATACAAAAAGGTCTGTTCTCAGCATATAGCTACTAGAATACTAGCAGCCCTGGTTTTCAGCACAAACCTTTGAATTTAAATTTAGGTATTTGTATATGTTCGCTAGTGACAAATATTTTTTGAACCTTTCCGTACGTCAAAAGGAAAGCAGAGCCGTTGGTCCCGGTTATTACAGTGCGCTAGGAGTCATTAAGCCATGTCGGAGGCCTCCTGGTGGTATAAAAACTCCCGATACTAGGGTTGGCCACTGATCTATCCATCAATTCAAGTTGGAGGCGATACGCAAATATATAAATATACTCTTGGTTTCTTCAAGGTTATTTTTTTTAATGGAATTAATATAGCAAACGAGCATGCAGCACCACCTTCCGCTGCCGCCCATGACAACTGTGACCGACCCAGAACTAGACTCAATGAGTTTCGTTCTAATTCGGTCACAGATGCGTTGCTACCCCTGAGGACTGAGATGGTCGCCTGTAAAAAAGTGTATCCGGCTCCACACCTTCCTATCCGGAACACAATTGTTCTTAAAACAATTATTACACGGTAGGAATGATACTAAGTACCGTGGCGGGCGGTGGTGGTTCCCCGGGTGAGCTCTAGGCCCTACCACCTATGATTAGGGACGATTCACACATATCAGTGAAGTCACCGTTTCGTCACAGTTCCGGCAAATCTTTCATACATTCTCGGCATTGTCAGTGCAGTGTCAGTGCTGACAATGCCGAGAATTTGCCGGAACTGTGACTTCACTGATGTGTGAATCAGCCCTTAAGGTGAGCACCGTGCTAATTAGTTGGCCAATAATCAGTTAAAAGTCAATAATCAGTAAGCATTCAAGCATTCAGTCTCAAAATTAACTGTTCTTATCTTATGGTTTAGCTTTAGTCTAATATTTAGACAAGGGACATAGTGTGGCACTATATTAATTTATGATGGTGTCCTTGTATCGAATGAATTGCTGCTTAACTGGGTCAATCATATTAGGTAGTATCGACACAAGCCTCCAGGCTATAAGCGCTTCAAGCTGACTGATTAATTACTAAACTGTTAATCAAATTATTCGACTTAGGTACACGGAACATTGCTTTTCTTGAGCTTTATTTTGTTAAGTTCAATCTGAGCCAAAGATCACGATTGAATGCTTTCTTTTCAGATGGTCCGTTCTCAAGTTGTTATAATGTGCGTAGTGCTTATAGCAAGTAGTAAGATAAAATCATTATAGGTATGAATAAAAAGTAATAACTAAGTAACTAACAACACATAACAAAACTTGGATAGACAATAATATATTTCAATCGTAATTATGTGACGACCCGAATGGCGCAATGGTTAACATACCGATCGCTGTTCCGAGGGTCCTGGGTTCGATTCCCAGCGAGGCGGCAATTTGAATGATGAATTTGAATTTCCGTTCTCGGTCTGGGTGTGTGTCCTTGTCTTGTGTGTTGTCCAAGGCACCCACGACACAGGGAATCCTAGTGTGGGGCTTTGAGTGTGTAGCGTTATTTATTTATTTATTATTTGAATTCGAACAAAATAATTTTCTACCGTGAACCTATTCAGAGACACAAGAGGAAGTAAAGTAGCAATGATTATTGCTGATAAATCCTGAAAACATCGGAAAATTCAAAAGCAAATATGCGTACGCGCATCACCTGTCTCTTTCTGGCGGCTCGCGGGCTGGGCGAGTGCGAGCCGCCGCTCTCGGAGTCGTTGTTGGCGGGCGCCAGTCGCGGCGCGGCGCTGCAGTCGCGCTCCGAGTCGCTCGGCGCCACGTTGCTGCTCCTATAGTCACTGAACACCCGCTTGGTCTTAGTTTTTTAAAGCTAAGGTTTAAGGTGATATGGGCGGTTCGGGCAGCCAACGCAGTATGAAATGTCGCATCCGTAAAATCGTTTAAAGACGGATACAGGGTGAAAGAAGGTAGAGTACCTACATCTGGACATCGCGTACTCCAGATTAAGTGCGCTATGACTTCCACTTAATAATAATTATAAAGGGTTGGGCTACCTGGTTATAAACTCGTTGCCTTCTTATACCCATTTAAGTTTTTGAATTGTATATAAGTACTTGGAACAATAACTGTCAATTAAATGTACATAATCCAAAACGATACTATTACTGCCGGAAAGAGCCTAATATCATCTTTCAAACGCAACATTGCTTTGCGTAGAAATGAGGCGATGGTTACAGCACCTTGTACCATTTTGAAATTTTCAAATAATGCAGCACAATTATCAGTACGTACCTATACAGGATATATTACGGATAATGCAAGTACGATGTCTAGAATTAGTGTTCACCTGGAGAAAGCAGAGTCGGAGCTCTTCTCCATGGACTTGCGCCAGGACTCGCGGCGCAGCACGCTGCGGTCGCGCGGGCCCGGCGCCGGCGCGCGCTCCACTGCACGGTAGAAGTTGACGCATATCCCGAACCGCGTCTTACCTGTACGGCAACGGGCAATGTATAAATAAATAACCCTACCCCTCGTAGTCCCACATTTCCCTATGGCAGGGGTACCGGGATCAACACACAAAGACAAGACTTACACCCAGACCGAGAGTAGATAAAAACTCATCGTTCCAATTTCTCCATCGCTGGGAATCGAAACCTTTGCGCCACAGGGGTTCGACATTAATAAAATATTAAAGCAGTTTTTTTCAGTTTTTTTTTTGTGTTTATTCCTTAGTTAACACGCTTTACGTGAATTTAGTTCATTCATTCATTTCAGTAAACTATTACTTAACTTTTTTCATTAGATCAAAATGAAAACGACTAGGCTTTAGTTATACCTACGTAATCTTCCTCTATTATTAGATACGTGATGGATTATAAAGTCAATTAGGTTTTAGCTGAAATAAACGTTCCCTAAATGATTAACCATATATCCGTGTTTCGTTTCGAGGATATTAATAGATGTATATTCAATGGCACGGAAGACGGTTAGTAGTTACCTACGCTCTGTTAAGGTTGTGAAAAGATCCATTTTATCTTTTATAGATTGTTGTTTATACAGTTGTTGTTGGTAATAGCCCAGTTAGTAGGTTACTAATTGTTAGTTTGAGTCTCGTTCTAATTCGTGTTGCTACGCCTGAGGATTAAGAAGGTGGCCCCCAAAAAAGTATAACCTTTTCAACCTGAACACAATTGTTTTTAAAACAATTATTACACGGTAAAAATGTTGTATGATACACAGAACTACCGTTTCCTTAAGTTTTTTTACACCGTAAGTTACTACGAGTGTTTGATAACTTAGGGAGTTGCCAATTTTGCAAATTTTGATTTAAAAGAACATATAAGTATTGTGTTTCAGTGTTTTTGTTTTATATACATCATCGTTTATGATTACCCAGCAAACAAACCTTTTTCCCTTTTCGGTTGATTGCAGAAGCGGGCAGTAATATCCCTAGAGAATCACTGACCCAATTATTGAACTTTCTGTATAGAATATCGTAAATAACCATAGGCAACAAGAACCCTTTGCTCGAGAGTTTTCACCATGATAGAGATAACATTGTTAACTATTATTATTTACACCATTTCTTTCACCATGACCTACTTTATTTACCTATTCACTCTTTATTGTAAAGAAACTAGATTGTAATGGACGAACTTAATACTTGATGGCATGCATGTTCAAGAAATCAACCCTGGATCATCAATTCAGGTTGCGATAGGTGTAACAAGATAAATCTACATAGATAATATAAAATTTCTTTAAAAAATTACTTATATTTCAACAGTCTGAATTTTACCTTTTTATTACATTTGTAAGCTTTGGTAATTAAGTTACTTGAGACAGAGCTTTGACGTCATGGCCATTAACAACGGCATATTCCATTAAGGCTTAAAGCAGGAGCTCGCCATTGCACGAAGATACGCTTAATAAACTTAATTTCGAATTGGTATAGCCTAAGTGCTTGTCTCTAACGGATATTATTGATGTTACATAATGTTGTTGTTCTTAAATAACCTATTATATGATACCTATTCACAATTTTATACTTATCATTCCACTAGTTATCTATTCGCCCACAGATTGGCCCACATTAACTTTTTTAATTTTCATCCCCTATTTCAGTCACTCATAAAAAAGGTAGTCTTTGCGTCGTCAACTATCTTAAAGAGAAAATTAATCGAAGTCGGTCCAGCAGTTTATATTTTTCAAACAAATGCAATTGAAATTCAAAATTTCATCCCCTATTTCAAGCCTTTAGGGGTTATTTAAAAAAATAGTAGCCTAAATGTGAACCTTAATCATCAACTATTTTCATTCCGAATTTCATCTTAATCGGATCAGTGGTTTAGCCGTGAAATTACCAGAGACAGACAGCCAAACTGACTGACAGGCAGGCGGACATTTATAATATTAGTATGGATCTGAGTTATGGTAAAAGTAAAATATATAAATATTCAGAATTTTGATATTTATATTTTATCACATCAGTACACTTACTGGATTTGAACCAACAATCTCTGGTTATATCAATCGCGCCTTTCCACCTTAGGGCGCATTTACATTAGTCGATAAGTCGGTAGCTAGCCCGAATGCGGGCAGTACCCGCATTCGGTATAACGACCAATGAAATTAGTCAGTCGATAACTCGGTCGATACAAAGCATACGGTGACTCCCCTCCGTTATTAATTTCTTTTTTAATACATCACAAATAGTCTAAATTGCTCCACAAAGCAATAATTGTTGATCCATGGCTAGCACGTCTGCTCATGCCATTCTCTCAAAGCCAACTGGCAAACTGTACCTATGTAAATTATATCGCACCTCAATTGCGGGCGCTAACGACCAGTGAAAATGGCTCCCCGCATGCGGAACTTATCGCATGCGTTACAGAAATCTCCCGCACGCTGAATGCGGGCTCTATCAACTAATGTAAATGCGCCCTTAGGGCTATACGGAACGTTGATTACATATTACACACGTTTTATCATAAATGCTCACTCAAACTCAATCTCACAACACAATAACAAGAAGAATAGTCTTACCAGAATCCTTGTCGGTGAGGGTGAATACAAAAGAAGTGGTATCCCTAGTGGCGACGTGGGTGGTCGGCCGTCGCGGACCCACCGACACACAGCCCTCCGGCTGACAGAAGTAGACCATGTCCAGCGGCAGCGGGAAGTCATCGTGGTTCGTTAATGGGTACCGACGTAAGAGTTCTGGTGCCTACAGTACATAACAATACATCAGTTACATTAGACATGATTGTTGCGAACTATGATCAGTACAGACATAAAATTGATACTTACATAAAAATACCCTACCTACACAAAATTTTGAACGCACCTACTTTTGTTGGTACCGAAGTACAAAGGGCGAAGAAAGACGAATAAATTACCGAAAAAGTCAATGAGAGTCGTCAATTTCCTCGTTCAGCTCATATTTTTGGCTACATACAGGCTACAGCGTCTTGAACTGTGCTCAAAAACGATCCCGGTCTTCGCGAATCTCGTTCACCTCTATAAAGACTTTACCTCTCCAATAAATTATCGGAAATCAAAGCTCAAATTGAACATAATGTCTTAATTTCTTTTTTCCTTTTTATTCAAGTAGAACTCTTTAACAGTACAATCAGATTTATATAGGTAATAGGTATGAGTAAGTATTGTTCGTAAACTACTTCCGTAATCCACGATCTCTTTATCTAGATAAGCCAGGTTTAGAAACTTGGCTGAATATTCGCCTTACCAAATCGCACGAATACTTAGGTACAGACTTCGATCACAGTTTTATTGATCGAAGATTAGACACGAGAAATACTTTCACCCGCGTCATGAAACAGACAGCAAGCGAGCAACGGGCGAATAGGCCGTTTATGAGGGTAAATGAGGGTATGAGGTAATTGCGCGTTCTCGCCTCTTCTTACCATGTGTATAAACGCGGCGTAAAATTAATAAATACTTAAATAATTACCTGAATAGGTGCAAGTCCTTTCCCTGATGTATTAGGGCGCGCTCCCACTATGGTTAAATAATCCACCAGCCGTGGACACAACTGTTGTTTCTGAATGTCCATAATTTTGATGATATGATCGTTACCAAACTATATAAATATTTAAATGTGAGCTTCCTTAAAGCCATTATAATTTAATATATTATTGCTTATCATAATTATCACTTTTTCTACAATAAATACACTCTGAAACAAACAAAGATATTTATAAATAGTAACTTAATATTTGTAATCAAGAATTATATTTAAGCACTGTGCTCAAAGTCATTGTGAGTTTAGTTTCTATGTTTTAGTTTTATTATAATAAAAGGTTAATAATAGATAAAGCGTTCGATGTACCACCACCCACTCACGTAAAACTTACCTAAAACGTTTGGGAAAATAAATTGCTATAACTTAACATTTAATCAAATTGCGATCCTAAACAACTTGTCGTTGTGCTTAGCTAAAAGGAATAAATAACGGAATTCAAATACATAAAGGTATACAAATAAAACCGCAGACTTATCCAATGTAAGTTTGATTTGGGTTGTTTGCTTATTATATGTCTAGTCCTAACTCAATTAATGAAAGTTGGACTAGAGTACGTGACCAAGCATATACTATATTAAACAAATTAGTACAAAACGTGCCCTGGGGCTGGGATATAATGAGAAGATTGATAGTTATTATTCTTATAGCAAGGATTGCATTAAATAAAAAATGAGTATAAATGTGTTAGGCACTTAGTTATTATTGTTTGTTTACCATTACATATTTTATTCTATTAGATATGTGTTACTTCTAATTTACACCATTTCTTAATTTTGATTGGCTTCAACCTACTAATGGCCCAATACTACAAATTTTTGTAAAAGCAAATATTTTGACGTGAGAATGTTCTATTGAAAATTAGGGTGCTTTTTCACAATTCAATAAAAAATAAGGATATAAATAAAAATATTTTCAATAAGAATATAGTGTATTTGGGACATTAAAAGGTAAGTCTCCTCCAAATTTCGTGAAAATTATAATTATATTTTTGTAGAGGATAAAAATAAGAAATCAAAAACTCAGTTTTTTTAATTTTTCGTATATAATATATCCTCTTCCTTTTCCAATGGGTTTCATCCTGTTACTAAGTATTTTTTTTCGTTACAAAATCTAAAAGCACTGGGCTATAAGTAGGTACGTAGTAATTATCTATTGTTTACTGGTTATGACGTCGTAACAAACCACATTTAACGATAGCTATAAAAGAAAATTGAGGTGAGATATTACAGGCGGTAACGGGAATGTTTCATCTATTTCTATTGACCGTAAAACGGATTAGTTGTTCTTCATTATAGTCGAATTAAAAAACTAATTAAATATAACCAAAACTAGTTTCTGCCCGCAGCTAAGCCGCGTGGCAGTCGGAAAACGACATAGCACCGTTAAAATTATCTCAAGAGATTGTTTATTTTTAATAAAACTATCCCATGTCTTTTCTGGGGTAGCAAACTACGTACGAAAATGTCCAAAATTCATTTGAATCGATTCAGCAGATTACTTACAATGCTTCATGGTTTCATCTTTGACATTGCCGAATTTCAATGTTCTCTATTTTATCCCCTTCAGCCTCTTATTGCGTATCGCAAAATATGTTCAGTGATTTAGGCGTGAAAGCCTAACAGATAGACAGATACACAGACAGTTGCTTTCTCTTCTACGAGTATATCTCGTCGGTCCTTCATCTTACCCTCAGACATTAAACAGAAATTCGTAATCTTTGATGAAAGAAAACTCTGTAGCTATAGTTTATGATATAGTCAAACAATCAACAAAAGTATATGTACTTCAAGTAGGTACTTATACTCGTTGACTATCTACGTGGTTATCGAGTGTCACAGCCAGAGCGGCTACGAGTTAGCGTAGGCGGTATTGCGTAGCGCGTAGGCGATAAATCAGTGCGGACTGTGCAAAAAACTCACCAACAATGTGACGAGACTACAATAATTGGAATTTGTTATATTTTTACGACGCATCGCAGTGACCGTCAAACTTGTAATGGAATACTTTAACCCGGCGACTCAACACCAGGGGTGTTACGCGTATGTCTGTGAAGCTGTATATCTGTCTATGACGTCATAGCTCTTAAATGGATGAAATGATTTTAATGTATTTTTTCAGTTTCAAAGGTGATGATGGAGTATATTCTTAGTTATGATTAAAGAAAATCTGTTCAGTTACTTGAAAATCACCTCTTTTTTAACCCCCGATGCAGGGGATAACAGGGGAGAGGGGTATTACGAGTTGGACGTGTTTGTGTGTTTATCTGTGACATCGTAACTCGTAACGATTTCGGATTTCGACTCGGATATGATACGGTATTTTTGTGAGAAAGCTGACGTCATGATCGAAATGGTTCTGCTATTTATGAAGATAAGTTCAGGAGATTGATAATCAACAGCTCATTAGAGGATTTACTTAGTCGGTGATTTTTGTTAAAGTTATCGAGTCATTATAGGGTTATGAATTAGGGCGAATTCGTGACTCGTAGTTTTAAGTTTTATATTTTTATGTATGTTAGTCTGTAAGGTACCTATTTATGATATGGACCTCTGTACATACATTTTACTTTGTAAATGTAATGTATATTGTCTGAAATAAAGATTATTATTATTATGAACAACTTCTGCTAATCTGATCTAAAGTAGTATCTTGAATGCCACCTACATAATGATGATGCCCAAACAAATACTTCACAGGTTGTCATTTTATACCCGGACACAAAAACAGACAATAATGATTATTTTTTTAGTTCCATATCGTTAAAAAGTAGGTACTCACTAATGAAAAAAAATTCAATACCTATAGTACTTAGATAAATATTTCAATATTTTTTTAATTAATTCATTTATTAAAAAATTTATAAATAATACGTTTCATATATGTACCTCATTTAACTGTTGTTCCAACTAAATATATAACGTTTATTTCAACACATTATAAACCCCTTGCCGGGCGCTCATGCAGCTAGCGGCCCTGTATAAATTATGTAGGTGCCAATAACTCAGGGGCGGTCTGCCCAGGTCGGCTAGTCGGCGATCGCCGAGGGCCCCGGGGTTAGGGGGGCCCCCAAATCGCTACTCCTAGGAGTATTTTCTGACTAACAAAACATAAGTATACGAGCAACGTAATATGGACAACAGTAAATGATCTTCAAAGTAAACTGTGTTAATTAATTTTGAATTAATTACATAGTTACATCGATCACTAATATCCAGATACACAATCGGGCGCAAATGTCCCCACCAAATAGTCCGGTCAACGAATGCCTCACAACAGGGTATTGAATGCGTGAGCGGGAACCTAAGCGATTTCTTTCGAAAATATGTATTCAGCGTACTTAGGGTGAAAATATACTAAGTCTTGCCGCCTGGGAGATGAGGCCGGGGTGACAATGGTATCAATTTTGGAGTTTGTGCTAATATATCAGAATTGGTGCGTTGTACCGAAAAATATTCTATGGAGAAATTAAAGTTTGTAAAATTCTCTACAGCTTTCGTTCTATACACTTTTAAGATATTTGTTATTGTTTTTGAAGTAAATGCTCCAGATGTGGAAATACACTTATTCAGCATGATTACCACTACCGGAGCCGCAAAATTAGCCGTGGCTTCGGCCGCGTGGAAGTACTTTTTACTGTGGATCCCCCTTTTTACTCGTTAAGTTTAATTTTCAAAACTACTAATTGTTTACTTGTGTCACTAGATCAAACTATACAGAAAGTTTCAAGTAAATTATTATTATTCTTATTTAAACTTTTAATGCACCTTACACAAGTACAGGATACAAAAAAGGCGAACTTAATGCTAAAAGCATTCTCTATCAGTTAACCTTTGGGAGTGAGAAAACATTGTAAGCGGTTACACGTAGAAAGAGATACATATTCAAAAAAAGGTGTAAAGTAAAAAATAATGTATAATATAACAAATATCTATATCACTATACTTTAACCCATAAACACGACGAAAAATAAATAACATTGAATAAATTCGTTGAAGAAATAAATTCCCATTCCCTTCATGGAGGGGGATTTCCAAAAATCCCTTCTTTGTGCTTCCTTAAAACATGCATACCGAATTGCACGTTCTGCGCTTAGTAATTTTGGCTCTGCATTAACTGCCAGTCACTCTGTAACACAAGAGCTTTATACGTATATTATATTGTATTGTAATATTGATGACACTAGGTCTCGGCCGGTGACTTGTTACTCTTCCAAGAGGACGGGGTAGAGGAAGGGTGTATCATTCTAAAATATTTTCTTTGTGTTCACATGCGTCAGTTGAGAAATCTATCCACAAAGGAGGATGGGCGTTTTGGTACCCATGTCCAATCAAAATGACTTTAGTGTCGATTGGAAGGTCTTTTCAAGAGTACAAAAAATTCAAGTGAATCCATTGAAGAAATGGTATGTTTCGGTTTATCGTCCTTTTTGTAGCTTTATGGGGGGAATTTTCAAAAATCCTTTCTTGGTGTTCTGCAACAAGGCATATACATGCCAAATTTCAGCTTGTTACATTTAGTACTTTGGGTTGCTTTCTCAACTGACGCAAGTAAGCAATGATTTTTTGTGGTATTTTTGGAAATTAAAACTTAACAAGTGAAGCGCTCATAGCCCGGCGGCTTACGTCGATCCTAAGTGATCGACAAAATTAAGCAACTGCGGGCGTATTCGGTAGTAGGATAGGTGACCGCTAGTGGCAAAAGTCCTTCGGAGGGCACATAAAGCCGTCGGTCCCGGTTGTTATCGATAGATAGCAGTCGTCAAGCCGTGTCGGAGGCCTTAGGGTGGCTTGAAAAACTTTCGACACTGGGTTGGCCACTAACCCTATCCGCACTGGAGCAACGTGGTGGAGTATGCTCTAGGCCTCCTCAATAATGAGGAGAGTCACGTGCAATAGTGGGCCATTAACGGGTTGTAGCGAAGAAAAAAGGGAAGTCCACATTCAAAAGCACTTCCACGCGGCCGAAGCCACGGACAACAGCTAGAGTTACAGTAAATTTTTAACTTCAAAAACGATTGAGAATTTTGAAAAAGTGGGCGAAACCAAAGTTGCAGAGATTTTTATAAGCTTCCTAATAGAACGTTGCTTGCCACAACGCACCATTTTTTGCTACACCGTACCATTTCTGAGATATTGACGAAAAACCAAATATTAACACCCTTGTCACCCCCCTTTCCCCTCCCGGTTCACCACCTAAACGTCCGGACTTTTAATGTTTTCACTCTAAGCAACCAAACACGTTTCTGAAGAATTCGCTTAGAGTTTCGCTTACGCAGTCTAGACCGTCTTTTGAGACATAGGTTGACCGGACTAAGGGTAATTTTGTAATTTTTGTTCCATGCAAGGGGCCCCATATTTGGTTTTGGCCGAGGGCCCCACATGAAGCCAGACCGCCCCTGCAATAACTTGTAAATTTTCCTCTTAAAGTAGCTAGTGTTTTACGGTTTTAAAATCTTCATTTACCAAGCAAGTTTTTAAAATTATCTGCACTATTAGTTGACTAGATATTTTTTTCCACCAGCCACCGTCAAAGTTGAATAAAAGAAAATCGGAAACATAAAAAGTCCTAAATAGACCCGAATTTCTAGGAATCACGTAATAATTTGAACTCAATCATAGCTTGGGATTGTAGACCAACTATCTGAGAGTACGTGAAACAAAAATTATTGAAATAATTATGTGCTCATTTGTATAGTAGGCAAGTTAAAGTAGAGTAAGAGAGCGCGATTTCTGAAAAATCAAACAAAGGTCAAAATCTCGAAAACGGTGAGACTTTTACTAAAACGATTTTTTGGCATCTGGTAGGTCTCTCTCCAAGCTATCTTCCATTTCAGTTTGTCGTACAACTTACGGGACACCCTGTATATGTAAAACGTAGAGATCTTGGTTCAATTATTATTATGGTTGAGGAAATTAATTTGCTGAAACACGGCGTGGGTGGATTGGCCTTACGAGCACTGATCAACTCGACGATATTTCAACTAAGCACCCGCTGATTCAGACGTGTCGTAAATGAGCTGATGTCAATATAATGACGCACATAGCAAGTGTAGGCTTTCACTTTGCTCGGTTCGCCCCTTCAAGTTCAGGTTTAACGACATCTTAAGCAACTTAATTATTGGGATTAATTTTATGTCATTACAATGAAAACTTTCTTAATTAGATTTGTTAACTAATTAAGAACGTTTTAATTTCAAACTGTTGAAACTTATTGCATGTAAATTTGCGATGAACTAAAATAGGATTAAATATGCGAGTACTTTAGTGTAAACTTTCGAGATGATACGTTTTTACGGAGAAAATGTTACTAAAACTTTATCAAGTGCGCAATAAAACAAATTTGTATTTCACAAGAAGCAATTAAAAACTATTCCATTACCGAATCCTGGTCACCGTAGGTACTTATAAATTTATTATTACCTACCATAAAAAAATGTTCTGCTTGAAGTTATTGTTGGAACTGTAATTTTACCGTATTGTTGATCAATGTTGAAATCAGTTTACTGCCTACGAAAACAACACAATGTAGATATATTATAGCACTTGTGCAATAAAGACATCGCTAATCAGATTGAAATCAACATTTTCCCGAATATAGAAGAGGTTTAGAGAGAAAAGTTCCTTTATTAGATAAGGTTAAGAACAGGCACTCAGAATATGGGTAGCTTCTGCCCGCGAGGACAGATTTATTGAGTCAACATATTAAAAATTCGCTTTCGTCATACTTACGTCCACACAGCACTTATTGGACGGAACAAACAATGGAACTCCGTGTTATTCTCAAAGGACACATTTTAATCCTACTAATATTATAAATGTGAAAGTTTGTGTATTTGTTTGTTTGTTTGTTTGTTACTCCTTCACACAAAAACTACTGAACCGATTTTCATGAAATTTGGCACACACATAGAGGGCAACTTAGATTAACATATAGGATATTTTTTATCCCAGAAATCCCGCGGGATCGGAATTTACGCGGGAAAACCTTCTTCGCGTATGGGGTATAAATAGCTTCTAAACAAATATTAATATAAAACTAACAAGTCTGTCTTCCTGGAAATCCCGCGGGATCTCGAGTTACGCGGAATAAACTCCTGCGCGTAGTTGCGGGCTTAAATTTTTATGCGACCTTTACTAGGAGATTGAGGAAGTTTGGAAGCAACATATAGGGTACTGTTAATATAAAACTAACAAGTCTGTCTTCCCGGAAATCCCGCGGGATCTGGAGTTACGCGGAATAAACTCCTGCGCGTAGTTGCGGGCTTAAATTTTTATGCGACCTTTACTAGGAGATTGAGGAAGTTTTGAAGCAACATATAGGGTACTGTTTATCCCTGAATTCCCGCGGGATTAGGATTCACGCGGTAAAAACTCATACCCGGGAATGAGGTCGTGGGTTCAGATGTTTATGGGACTTTCAGTGGGAGGTAGAGGAGGTTATGGAGCATTATAAGAGCTTAAGCTACTTTTTGTTCCGGACTTCCCGCGGGATCGAGATTTACGCGGGAAAAGCTTCCATGAGCGAATGAAGTCACGGGCTCATTAATATCTATATATCGGGATGTCTATACATATATCGGGAGTCGAACCGGCTTTTTTTCTCATGATCAACAGCTTTATGTTGCTTTTTCGAGGGTCAGCATCGCTTTAGCTGGTCTTTATGTTTTGGCACCCGAATGAAAAACTACCAATGTAGTTTAAAAATATAATAGTTTGGAATGGAAAAACCCCGACGTTTATATCTTAAAGTCTTTTTATCGATTTTCTGATGATCTACATAACGGATTTTTGTACGGTATGACTAAAACGTAGTAAAAAATCAACTGTTCTTAAGATGTGTGGAGTGTGTCTTAATATGTGTGGGGTCGGGATTAACGCAGGAATAACTTTGTGACACACTGAGTTCCACGCGGGCGGAGCCGCGGGCAACAGCTAGTAGTTAAGTAAATCTAAATTCTAGTGAAATGACCAGTCTGGCAGACTGGCTTACCCCAAAGCAACTGACCCCCAACGGGATCGTATAAGCCGAAGGGCTATGTTTGGAATGAAGATCAAGATACCATCAAAGCATCAAATAGAAACGTAAGCTACCTAACTAAAAATAGATTAGATTAAAAGACTAATAACTTAGCCAAGATTTTACAAGATCGTGTTTTGAGTATGTGATTTATCTGAAATCTTATCAGGATATTACATAGTACCTTCAGCCGTCAAGGTTAGTCTTACTTAGGTCAAAATTACCACTATGGACTGAGCAGCTCTTAGTCTTGTGCCCTGATTCTGTTAATTTATACCTAGATTCCTTACAGTGGCGATTTCTCTAAGTTGGCGCGTATGGCGCCGCCATACCATAATTTTTAAGCATTAAATAAAATGTAAAAAATCATATATTTACAACCTAATTATTTAGACCTAATTACATTTTACGAGCACAATAATTACATTTTACGAGCGCTGCGGTCTTCTATCACGAACGCGACTCGCGTCGATTGTCTTCGCGTTCGGTCGGCGCCGAGCGCGGCCGAGGCATGCGCTTCTGCTAGCGCATGCATAGTCCATACAAAGTCGTTGGCCCGCGGCCGCCCGCGCATCTTCGATCGCTTAGTATCACCATAGTAAAATTATACTGTGGTATCAGCGTATCACTGAGTTTGAAACGCGGGTCTGGCGCTGGGAATGGCGCATTACCTAACGAGTTTTCGCATGTTTTTCGTGATAGTGTAGATTTGTGATTACGGTTTCTATCTTTCTATTGATTTAATTTACTTTTTATTTAGTAGGTAATTAGTTTATAATGAAATGACATGAAATTATGAGTGATTCAATAAAATCTGTGATACAAGAACTTTTAGAAAGACCTTTCACGACGAGATCGTTTGCCGTTTGATAGTGGAAAATGGACTTTCACTATGGGACCAACCCTAAAATCGCGAAAAAACATCAGCTATTTCATACAAAAATAAAAATGTCAAATTGTATGAAATTTCTTTTTAACCGAATTCAAAAAAGAAGGAGGTTCTCAATTCGACCGTATATATATGCTTTTTTTATGTACGTTCAGCGATTATTTCGTCGTTTATAGACCGATTTTGATAATTCTTTTTTTATTCTAAAGTAGATATCCGCAGTGGGGTCCGGTGATAAGGACACCAGGATCTGATGATGGCATCTCAGGGAAATCGAGGGGAACTTTTGAAAATTCTATGGGCAACTAGTGTGTTTGTTCATGTTACCATAAGTACATTAAAGCGCTACTATTTCATGAAGATCTGGAGTCGATCTGATGAAGCCGAAAGACAGTCGAGGGAACTCCTCAACGATTTACTGCAGTTATCTAGTGTTTGGGCTTGATTAATTTGTAGCGACGAGAACTTTACACTTACATGTTGAATTGAGCGCCATCTGGCGAGTAGTTTTTGAGTTATCTCTACTTATCAAGATTGAAGTCGGTTATTTTTTTGTAAAAAGCAATTATTTGCGATTTCAAAGTAGGTTCCTTAATGAAAGACTGCAAGTTTGTTAGATTGTCTGTCTGAAGAAATGGTTTTCCGGTTATGCGCACTTAACACTACACCCTATATAACAAAAGCTGGAGCCACCCCAATTATAAACACCAGGAATCGCCACTGATTCCTTATACAAAATTGAATACTTTGATTAATTTTTGGAACATTTCGTATGCAAAAATATACATAGAAAAATTAGCATAGATAGTTGGGGCCTTGAACTGTAATCAATTGAGCACATGTGGACTAGTTTCAAAAGTGTGAGTGAAAAATTCTAATTCTGTCCCTAAAACTCACAAGGGAAACAACAACAAATGGGAGAGAATGTCGAAGGTTTTTTACATTCATTAGATCAATAATTATATGAGTTATGACTGTTTGTTATTGATCATTAAAGCCTAGGTAGGATGAAAAATACTCGCTTATGTGTATCAATAATTGCCCCTAATTATAAAAATAAATGATTTTGAATTTAATTTTTTTTTATCATTACGGTAAACTAAAATAAACACTTCTCATTTTGATCTTTTCGCCAAATAAAAAGGATTTTAGATATTTACTCGAGCTTAGTTTTATGTTTAGGTGTGTCGAAACTCGAAACGGTACATTTGACACACAAAATAGCACATGCTTATCGTAAATATGGTAATGTGCCCCACATAAGTTAGTGCAACGATTGCGGTGGTGATGCTGGCGTTACGTGCAGATAATATAGAGGACGCAGCCATTAGACGCTCTAAATACATAATTTTTCAATGGCGAGGGAGCATTTTGATATACGCCCTATATATGTATGAAATGCACTATTTAGGTCATGAAAAAATATATCAGTTTAGTTCGCTCGACTTCATAAAGTACAGAAAAGTCTGATGCTAGTGGCGATAACAAACGAGTATGGGACACCCAACCATGTCCTGTTTATTTTTTAGTTTAATGAGCTATGAAGTCTGTTAAATTCAGAATGTCAAACAGTTTCAAAATTCCCGTTTCTTATATGTAGGTATACCATTTCCCAAATTTTTAAAGTTCTAAAATGTACTAATTTTAAAAAGCCCAACCTTTATTATAGTTAATGGCTTACACCAATCGATGCAGAATAAATCGATGCTTACTTACACCAATAAAATTACATACATATGAGCTGTGCCCTCACGACTTCATTCGCGCGAGGGAGAGTTTCCCGCGTAAATGCCGATCCCCGGGAATTACGAGATTAAGGGTGCGGTTCCACTGAGGCGGAGCGGAGCGGAGCGGAGCTGCGCGCGATTCACCAATCGCGTGGCTTGAAATCCCCGCTTATTGTGCCTCGTGTGGATTTCAAGCCATGTGATTGGTGAATCGCGCACAGCTCCGCTCCGCTCCGCCTCAGTGGAACCGCACCCTAAAGGTAGCCTATATGTTGCTCTATCGAGCACTACGGACTGAAAAGTCCCATAAAAATTTGTTCAGACGTTCCGGAGATTACCCCGAACAAACAAAAAGACAGACAAATATGTAATAGTGTCTATGACAGAGACCTTTCAATTTTATTTATGTAAAGATGTAAATGCTTAGATGCTTAGACGCGGGATTCGCAATATATAAGGTTGATCATTACAAAATGACTCGTTGTTACATAGCACTTAGGTAAATTAGATTTAATTTGTACCAGGGATGTTATGGATATCCGTAACCGAAACCGAAACTATCGGATATCCGAAATAAAAATATATCCGTAACCGTAACCGTATCCGCTAAAAAAGTTTCGGATAATTTCGGATAAGGGCAGAATCTAAATAAAACCCGTTACGACAGGTTTTGTTTCACCGCTCACGCGCCATATAAATATGGCATATTTGTTAGTTTTAGTCGTAAATGCGTCAGATCAATATTTTTTGGTATCACCCTATCTAAATAGTAGGTAGGTAGGTCTCATTAACAGAAATGTTCGCATTGGCCTCATGGGAATACTAGTTCATGCCCAGACACCTAAATAATAATAATATTAGAAACCTCATTAACAACCTACTCAATTTATTAGTTAATATTGAGTATTTCACCAATAAAGTGAAGGAAAAGTTTTGTACTGCGTACTAAATTAAGTTATAATTAAGGGCAAAATGCGTCCAAAATTAAGTTTAATGTGGACATTTTTTGATCATGATAAACTTCTTCTTATTATAAAATGCATTGTAATTTCAAGTGTCCCAATAATTTTCAGTTTCCCCTATCTGACTTATTCATTGTATTACCAAATGATAACCCAGACTTGATAGTAAATATAATCAAATTATTACACACTATTTTTTTACTTTAATGTAATATCCGTAACCGAAACTATCCGAAACTTACGGATAATCCGAAATAATTAATATCCGTAACCAAATCCGAAACCGATATAATTTTATTCCTATATCCGTATCCGTATCCAGATCCGAAACTCCACATCCGTAACATCCCTAATTTGTACATACGGTACATAATTAATTATACCCACCTATCCTCATAAAAGGGTTCCTCTGGCCATAGATCTATCATTAAACACATTAATGAGATCACATAAATAAAGAGCGAAGAACCAACCCTTTCCTGTAACCTAAATGTATTTACCATTAATTGAGTTCGGTTCGTAAGGCAGAGTTACTATTATCTGACATACTTAATTGACAGATTGAGTAATTCCTGTGCTGACGTACCTATTTTAAATGCAAATGTAGAAGTAGATAAATAGAAGATTTTGGTAGTTAAATTGATATTTTTATTTGCTGCTATAAGTACGTTATCCACTGGACATTTTTTGTAATTTTACGTTGACAAATACACACCATACTTTAAAGATATAAGTATAAATATTCTTCCAATGGAGGGCGATGAAAATTTAATTGTCACATCACAACCATTGTCATGTCTATCAAGCTGCATCGCTATTAGCAAGCTACAAACACTTCAAACCATATTTAAATCGATACTGTATCCGAAAGTAGGTACATCGTATTACGTATCTGTAATAGTAAGGTTAACCATTCATCTGCTCGTATTGTGCTTTTCAGCATTTAAAAACATCAAGGTCTGATTTCTACGAGACCTGACCTAGACCCAAAATGTAGGTTATTGGTATATCTACCTACTACCTACAGTTTGATAAGGTTCTGCATCTATATTTCATTTCAGACTAAATAAAGAGTCATTAATTACGTAGATAATTTAAATAATGGGTATAAAAGCAGAGTTTGAAATGACAGTAATTGTACATTATATACCTATTACAATAACATGCAAATATCATACCAGAATTGCATGCATGCATGTATGCATAGCAGTAGACTAAAGAACAAGACTTATTTTCTAAAATATGTGTGTATATTTTTAATCAACTTAAAACTAAATTACGCCATAAATCTAAATAACTACAAAATAAACCGTCGTAATTCAAATAAAAATAAAAGGATAAAATAAATGATATGTCAATATTTTTAAGCTGTTACGTCATGGGTAAGTAGTATTTTACGAGCACAGTACTTATTACAACTTTACATATAGTAAATGTAATATAGAGGGACGAGTACGATCATAGTTCGGGTGTACGGCCAACAAACACTAGACTTACCGTGCCCACGTCGAGGAGACTCGCATCGCTTAAGAGTTCTACATTATTTGCACGTCGCACACTAAAGTGGATATACGTGCGAATCAAATTTTAAAACGAGAGGTCGCGTAGTAGTGCATGCCGCGAGGCTGAGCGAAGACCAACTGACATGCGCGGAGAGCCGCCCACGTTCGATAACGTAGCCCGCGCCGCCGCCCGCCCCTCGGCTACGAAGGACCTTCGCCCGCGAGCGCCGTAACGTAGAGCCGTAGACAAAGAAAAACGTAGACGAATCGTAATATTCTTTTGAGAACGTTAATATTTTTTGTTGGTATTATTTAAATATTGTTTACCTCATTAGTGTGGCAGTAATTCTACACGAATTAAAACATAATTGATCGGATAATAAGATGAAGATCTTATCATCTTATACTTAACTGTTGCACACGACTTTGCGCGCATGGAAGTACTTTTGATTTTTTTAACAAACTTTCATCGTTAATTTTACCACCATAGGGGTTGATTTGCCAAAACGTAGATTTAATAAACACATAGATTTTGTATCTACTCGTACTATACACACCAATGCGAGAAATTACAAAAAATAACAGTGCGTTGGTAATCTCTGCCGCCAATGCGGCGGCAGCTACCCAAATTTTTGCTTAAAATTTATTTGAACTTTATCCACATTGTCGTAAGCTTCAAAAGAATAATATCGATAATGTGTTACGCCAAAAAGCTGCTGCTATTTTAATACGAATAATATAATTTTTGCGTTACGCACTTACACTTACAAAGAAAAAAAATCTAAAACATATAAATTCACGCATAAGTAAATTAACGGTTGCATGTTAAGAACAAACTTAAATGTTTATTTTTTACTTCTGCTAAACAAAATTCTGTTATTTTTATCATGTGAGACGAAGCTAATCGTCGTCTGTTTAATTCCCAGTCTACGCCAAGAGCTATCTACCTCGACGTCCATTTTCCCCAAAACCCGATTATCGCGCTCCATTGCCGAGGGCCGCGAGGTCTCTGTGTTCCGTGGCCGCGAGGCCCGCGAGTGATTGATTTATCTTCACACATATTTACGCTGAATTTCACGTTTCGTATTGATGTGGAATGCCTTTTAATTTACAGATTACTTATATTTATATTCAAATGCAATTTTTTAATTAATTTGTGTAAGGTTAAAGAATATAATGTAACCTATTATAATGTTAAAAAACATTGTAATAAAATTGGTTCGAAATGTAACTTGGGTTCGACCACTTCGAACTCTACACGAAGCCCCCACAATTTTTTCTCAGGTTACTCTGGTATTACAAGTGTTGTTTCTTAAAGAAAAATATCTATGAAAGAAATCTACATGGCTCGTACTCGGCAATCTAATATGTTTAATTATCTATCACCTATTAAACTGTGAGAATAGAGTGAGAAGTGTTTAGAACTGCAAATAATTATATAAAGACAGCTAACTATTATTTGTTTTTTAATTCCGTTAAATAAACTGAAATGTCAAATGTAAAAATAATATTCCCCTTGTATTTGATAAAGACTTCAAGATTACGGTTATGTATATAAATGATATGGGTATTTCTTGCTTAATTCGTTAAAAAGTTAAAATTTATTTTGAATGAAAATATCATATAAGTTAATAATAATCATTACTAAAGAAAGCTTAAAAGCTTAAAGGCAAACATCACTATTTAATGATTTATAACTTTTTGCAAAAAAAATAACCGACTTCAACATCGACAAGTACAGATAACTCATAAGTTACTCGCCAGATGTCACTCAAAAATATATGGGACAACACGACAACCACCAGTCAGGCTGAGGCTACAGTAAGCAGCGACTTGCGATGCGACTGGAAAAGCGAAACGTAATAAACCTGGCATGGCTACATTATAAGCGTAAATATAGCGTTAATATGGCGATGAAGTGGCTACACTACACATGTATAATGTAGCCACTCTCATACATATTTAGTAGCACATTAAATTAGTCGTGCAAGTAAAAATTTTTCTAATAGGTTCGCTTCTATTTCGCTGATATTATGTTGATGTAGCCGATGCCATGGTCACAATAATTTTGTTTCTGCCGCGCAAAGAAATCAAAGTTCGCTAGTAATACTCTACATACAGTGTAGCCGTATACGTGAGCATTTGTTAAGTTGTTTTAGTCGTTCATGTGTCGCAATTCGCGTCGCGGCTTAATGTAGCCTCAGCCTTATGAATAAAAAAGACTAATATAAAAATCAGACCACTCAGCAAAAAGTTATAAGGTGACACATAAAAAATAGTCGAATTTTAGAACCACTTCCTTTTGTGGAACTCGATTAAAAAATAACAAAACGTAGCAACCCTCGTAATGTCAAATTACTCCACTAAAATTAAAAAATAGATTGAAGGATGGATTGGTTAAAAAAACTTCGTATATTCAATAAGTAATTTATTACACAATCGTACAAAATAAATATTGATCAACAAATTATTATAAATAATTTGGGTAACACCGTTTCACTTATTTCCAGTATAAGCACGTTATTTGCCTGTGTCTTCTTTCAACGATACCGTCCTATTGAACACCATCTGTAAAAAAAAACATGTTTATAATATTAGAACACAAAAAAGAGTTTCAAATAGTTATTTTTATAATTTTGTTTCATTATAACAGTACCATTATTTTTATTTTAATACCTCGAAAATTACACAATATTTATTTTATTTTCATTTTATGATACATTCCACTTAACATTAATATATAAATCGGGTCCAGTAGTAGAGTGGGCTTTCATTCGTACTATTTACATTCCAGATAGGTATTCTTGACTAAGTAAGCAATGTGGGCTTCTTTCATATGTCAGGACGTGAGCTCAGGATATCAAATGAAACACAGGGTTAGTTCTAAGCCAAACACACCACCATCTCCGTTTATTGAATCAAACAGTTTGGCTCAGTAAATACGTTATTAGATCATTTAGATTTGGTTTGGTATTTTGACATCTTGGATTTACTTCACGATATTACGATATTGGTGTTATCGATCGATCCACTCGCACTCGCGACTCACGCGTTATTTACTATTAGATATTCACGGCATTTCAACATAGAAGGAGCTTTTACAAGATATTACACCGCTAGCCATACTTTATTATTTTCCAATTCTATTGACAGCTATCAGATTCCCTATTAATCATGGCGTACAGATTTTATCATAATAATCCCATCAAACCAGTATCATAGGTTTACTACCTACCTCCGTCATATATATATTTTTGTATATTGAACCATTCGTAAGTAATCCAACAAAAGTTGATTTTGTGAATAAAAATTATATTGTTTGCAGTATCACAAAAAAGATAAAATGGTTTTTCACTTATCTCTTTTCAACCTAAGACAAAGTTTAATGACTGCTGTTTTTCTCACAACTCTTTTCATACCTATACACGGTCCACAGATAATGAAGAAGATTGCTACACGTCAACATAATATTCTCAGTACGATACAAAAATACTTAATCTCTCTTATTTGGGTCAAGTTGATTAAAACCTCATTTTCGGAATGCACCCGTCCAAAGTCGACAAAGGACATGAAACTGTTAAATTACAATAATTTTCCAAATTGTCTGCCACCCATTCTGATGCAGGCGCTACAACTACGAACAAATGCTCTTCTGAAAACTTTATTTAATTTGTATTTTTTTTCTGAATGAATGAATAGTACTACCATGACCCGTTTCAAGGTTATCCATTCATTACCGGCCACCCGATATATGTATGTGATATATGATATGTGTAAAACAAATGTAATAACACGAGTGGATATCTTCGCTTCGCTTCAAGAAAATTTTGCAACATTTTATTGATCTATTGGTTACAGCATAATGTTATCGAACCAGTAGTGCTTGAGATTAGCCAGTGGAAACAAACATATTCTTCAACTTTAAAATATGTATTAGTAAATATGATAATAGTCTTAACTTCAACATTAAACAATACGCCATACAAATAGCAAAAGCAGAAACAGCCGTTACTTATCAAAGTGGTAACTTTTCCTCACAGCTCTGCGGGTACATTTACTTACCTGAGGTGAAATTAGACCCTAGAGAATAACCCATGTTACGAGTCACAAAATGCGCTGTGTTGTAAAAGTTTGTTCAGCAGTTTTCGTACGATACGTGAATACACAGAAAAATACAATGTATCTTAATTCTTATCATAAAAAAATCAGACGCTATTATTTAAATAGACGGCTTTTCTTACCTTATTAGGAGTAGTATCAGGATCTACGGAGAAGAAACCAATTCTCTCATATTGGAAATTATCGTAAACCTTCGCTGTTTTGATCGATTCGTCGGCGAATGCTTTCAGAACCTTAAGCGTGTCTGGCCGGCAATCAGAGAGGAATCCGCCCGGGACTTCGTTGGGGTCTTCTGGATTTTTGTGCTTGAATCTGTTCAAATTTTATAACATATACTTGGCAATTTAATGGCTAAGAAATTGTGCATAATTTGCTGAGTTTTTAATGGAATTAAGGTAGTAAACCAGCAGGCAGGAAATCGGAACATTTCAATCGTTTAAATCAATCGTATCAATTCAAATCGGAACTAGGATGAGTAGTTTAGTTAGCAGACGCTGTTAACACATTAATTGGCGAAGGGAGATCTCCCATCAGGCGAGAAAACGTGCCTGGGGGCTGGTCCAGCCCCAACTGCGTCAATGTGGGAGCTGTGTGAAAATTTTCGATAGCGTGATTCAGGGTTCTTGACTGTGTGACGTGTGTGCGATGTCACCTGTTTGTGAGTAAATGTGAGGATTGGGGTAAGACCTATGAGTGGTTGTTAGTAAGAATCTCGTTCCTGATCACTTCGATGGTCACCTTTAAAAAAGTTTTACCGGCACCTGAGACGAAACCTTCTTGGGGAAAACAGACCTTCCTTGCTCGTTATACTCCCTACCGAATAATAACCAAGGTTACGGTGTCCGATCCCTCTATTAACATGGCCTCTGGTCAAAGTGCAAAAGCGTAAAACCTCTGGACATTAGTAATAAGTAGGTTTCCATGACTATGTAATAATGTATACTTACAAAGGCTCGTACAGACGCACTTCAACGGGCATCGGTCGAGACACCCAGTGGACGAAGGCCTTTGGTTTGGCCGCGCTGTCGGTGCTCTCCGCCGTACACTCTATCTCTGTGACCGCGCCCTCGCTGTCTTTAATGACTTTGGATACCTACAAAACAAACAAACAAAAATGCGTTTATTTAGGAAAATCCTGAAGAACTAGTACACGGGGCTTCCTGGTAAGTAGTAGTGTGGAGTGGCCAGCAGGTATGTATGTATGTGTACTTGCAACATTGCGAGAGTGTATAAGTACACTTATGTGTGTGTGTGTGTGTTACGTGTGTGTGAAGTAATTTGATTGTCAGTAATATAAGCGAATTATGCCAAGCGAGAGGGATCTTTTCACTATATTAAGTACTTACTCAATCTCAATATAATTAAGCAGTTATTTTAGTCTTATTAGGAGGTCCTCGACCTCTGTATAATTTAGTGTTTGTAGCCACTTAGTTAGTATCAATTTACAGTTATGCGAGGCCATGGGGTATATCTGCTGTAAACGGTTAATTTTATTATATAGGTATGTAGCTTGTGATAAATATTGCCGTTGAGCAAAAGTGGATATAACAGAGTGGGTGGGGACTACAATATCGTTACGTCTACGTTACACTATTTAGGAAGGTGTAATCGAAAGGTAGGTCTTTATGGAATTTTAAAATTAGGTGCAAGATGTAGAGTTTTCTAACAGATAATAATTTACTGATAGCGTAGAGAGAATCAGTAAGGAACCTATAGGGCTTAAAATACATAACCTTAATAAGTGATCTCTGGACCCTTTCGAGATCAAGAAATTTTCTTTTATTAGCACCTCCCCAGACCGGGATACAGTATGTAATAACAGGTTGAGCTAATGCCGTGTAATCTTTGTTTAAATTATCCGCATCCATAACTTGTCTTAGGGTTTTAAAAACCCAAATCAGTTTTCTAATTCTGCTCATGGTTAATTCTAGGTGTGGTTGCAAACTCAGTCTCTGGTCCACCATAACCCCCAGGTATTTTACACAGCTGACCTTTTGTAAAGCTGGGCAATTGCAGTTAGTGTAATTCGAGTTGCAGCCGGAGAAGTTATGTAGTTTGAGAACAAAGTCGTAAGCAGGTTGTGATTTGTTATACGGCGCAAAGCAGATGAAGTTTGTTTTTTGTAGGTTGAGAGCAGATTATCATTTAGCCATTTGTACACTTTACTTAGCCCCTCATCAGCTATCGCTTTCACTTCATTACAAGTACCTCCGATAAAGACAATGACCGTATCATCAGCATAGGAGAGGATCCTCCCTCCAACGCCACGTAGATTACATAATTCATTAATATAAATGAGAAATAGCGTTGGACCGAGGACACTCCCTTGCGGTACACCAAAGGTCACATTTTGTTCGTCACTTAGGTATTGACCAATTTTAACTACCTGTTTTCCAAGACTTTCTAACCTATTTACAAGGATGGCGATACCTGCACGATAAAATAACTAATTTGTACACCAATATTATTTCAACCCTGAGAGAAGTAACACTTCACATTTATTATTTTAAGTTCAAATTACTTAAACATTAAAGTGGCGGCCTTTAAGAATTTTCTATCATTAAATCACAACTTCTCAACCCCTGGTTATCTGGAAGAGATCGGTCTTTAGCGATAAGACCGCTTTTGTACAAATTCAATGTTGTTTTCACTGTCCGTTATTTTCTTGCTCTGGTGTACATTAAATAATATGTATTGTATTGTATTGTAGGCTTGTTTACTGCGCATACTTTCATAGTGTTATGTCTTATGGCATATTACTATGGGGTAAAGCAAGCGATATACAACAAATCTTTGTATTACAGAAGAGGGCCATTAGAGCTATTTATAAACTACGGTATCGGGATTCGTGCCGTGATAAATTCAAATAATTAGGTATACTTACAGTAGCCTCACAGTACACATATAGTAATATAGTTTTTATAAGAAATAACATAAATGCATATAAAAAAGAGCGATTATCATAATCGTTTAACAAGAAAGATGCATAATTTGGCGACGTTTTCATACCGGCTATGTAAAGTGCAGCGTTCTTTTATGGGGCTTGGTGTACAGTTCTATAATAAAGTCCCTAAGGCAATCTGTGACCTGCCTTCAGACTTGTTTAAGAAACATGTAAAAGCGCAACTCGTAGACAAGAGCTACTATAGTATAGAGGAATATTTAAATGACAAAATGGCATGGAAATTACCTGCTCTGCAACCAGCTCCGCTAGGTTAGTGCTTACCTGTATCGATTACTTAAGTAAAATTGTAATTTTTTATTTTAAAAGATGCGGAGGAGTTTTTTTGCCGTTTTTTTCTCCTCCTTAAGCAATTTTCCAAAACGGTGGTAGAACCAAAAAACTCACGTTCATAAGTGAATTTGTAAATTCCTAAATTGAAATAAACCATTTTGAATTTTGAATTTTTGAATTGCATTGCAAAAAATGTGACAACCAGGGGAAGGGCAAGCCTCTATTGCATAAATTTCGTGCGAGGTAATACGGATTGCCCCTAGCTGTGCAGGTCTAGGGCGTACTCCATAACACTGCTTCAGTGCTTATAGGAACCAAGTAAAATCATAGACTAATTCTCTGTATAAATAACACTTATAAAATTAAAACTACAAAATTCAATTCAATCTACAAAACTTTGCTTCCAATTAGGGTTAACTTGGCAACATTCTTAATTTTCCAATTTTATTCCAAATTTATTCATATTTTTAATTAAATAGTGCCCTTTGAAATATGATTATTCTGTCTTTGGGTCACAAATTAAATAAACACTTCAAAGCTAGGTTTTCTATGACATAATCAGAAATTCATGTTACCGTAATAACATATCCAGCATGTCTCAAACCGACGGTCTGTGTGGGCGTCAGTCGGCGATACGCTTTATCCTGCTGCTCCTTAAAGTCCATCGCTTCGATGTAAATCACCCTGTCCAGTACGACGGTATGCGAGCCCTTCTCTGGTTCATTCGGGAAATCTGGGACCGTGACTTCTATTGGTTTCTCACTCGGGAAATTTGTTATCGTTATTTTTAATGGTTCTAAGATTACCATGGTCCTGAAAAGGGATTTGTTACTTTAATTATTTTGTTCAAGTACTCTGCATGCTTGCAAGAAATATAACAGTAATACATGCACGTTATAATCACATAAGAGCACAGTGACAGACAGACAGATAGCCATGTCTTATGAGATACATGTATAAGGTTTTTAACTGACTGAAAAAAAGAAGATTTTCAATTTGTGTGTATGTTTTTTTTTGTCTGTATATTCATACTTATTTTGCACGGATGTTCGTTCTTTTAGGCACCCACATAATATATTATACCAAAGTAGGCACTAGTAAATAACTTTATGAATACTTCATTATGATTGTGTCACGAATAATTATCACAATATATTTACGCGTGCAATCAATTTAGAACTATAGACACAGGTGCTATCACATCCATTGTCTAACTAGACATTGTTTAAAAGTATTTTGCTCTTGCTCACTATCATAGTTAACATGTAGCTAAAGGTTTTTTCGTATAACCCGTAATATTCATGTTATTATAACCCATATCATTCATATGATGATGTTCATACACATGGTATCTAGATGATACCATGTATCTACACTATCTACATCATCTACATTACACCTCAGTCACAATTGCTTCTTAAAACTTTCAGCCCGCGACTTTGTTTGTGTCAACTACAATAACCATTCTTTAGTATTACTAATGAAGATGGTAAGAATCTCAGACCATATTTTGATGGACTCTGTCAATGATCTTTTTTATGGATTTAGCTTCAAAATCTAAAGAGTTGTATACAGAGTTGCATATATATTTGTAAAGTGGTGGGGGGGCCCTTTACAAAACCCTCTCTAAGTGAGTACTTAGACTAATAGGAAGCATGGTGTAAAATTATTTGTTTCTAATTCTAGAATTCATAAGCCAATAAGTTATTTTCCTTATCTGTGCGTTGGTGTGTCAGTCAGTTGATAAGCCAGCCAATAAGCCATTTTCCTTATTATATCTTTAGCTTAGTAATGATACACAGTTTCCCATACCTCGGAGCAGCAACATTAAGATGGTCCCTTGCAGCGGCGTCGAGCGCGGCAGGATCGAGCGCGGCGGAGGCGCCGGTCACTCCCAACGCCGCGCAGAAAGAGTTCACCGCGGCCGCCGGCACGCCGCGCCGCCGCAGCGCCGACAGCGTGTACAGCCGCGGGTCGTCCCAGTCTGACAATCAGCTTTGGATTAGGAAATTTACAGAGAAGCATGGTGGGAATACCACATCAACTGCAATAACAAAAGCATTACAAATGACTTTTATTTCTATTTAACTAATTTTATGTCTATTTAAAAAAAATCTTAAAAGTCTGTTTACATTACTGTGCAGTAGAGCACTTAATTGCAACTTCAATAAGCTATGAAAATATTGTTCATAAAATGCAAAGCTGACTGACTGACTGATCTATCAACGCGCAGCCCAAACTACTGGACCGATGGGGGTGAAATTTGGTTTGAGATAGCCACTATGATGTAGGCATCCGCTAAGAAATGCTTTTTCAAAATTCATCCCCAAAGCCTTAGGGCCAAAGGAGTGAAGTTTAAACGAAATCCATCCGGGCGAGGCTAGTATTGTTCATATAATTGGAATTTAAATTTCTACTTACCATTAACTATTCCAACTTCAATAAGTTTTGCTATCTTCCTTTTCGACACAACAGTGTAATTGACATTCAAGCGACCATACTCCCACTGAACAGGACAGTATATATCCAATGCATTGCACAACCAGTAATATGAGGATCTGAAATCATGTAAGATAATTTAGTAAATACAAAGTTAAAATGCAATTTTGCCTTCAAAAATTGTTTTTTCTAAAAACCATGAATTAATTAAATAAAGGTTTTGGTACAACATAGGTGAAAAGGGATTCTATTATCACAAAAGAAAACTTTAGCAATTGGCAAATAGTATGTGCTATTTAAAAATCTTTATTATACATACATAATGTATTACTTACCGTCTAGATTGGAATTCCTTGGTGCACAGAGAATGTGTGATGTGCTCAATACTGTCACACAAACAGTGAGTATAATCGTAAGTCGGGTAAATGCACCACTTGCTGCCGGTACGATGATGGGGTTTGAATTTAATTCTATAAGCAACTGGGTCTTGTTTACCCTCCTCCAAGGTAATTTTCATCCTGAGTGTAGCATCACCTTCATCAATTTTACCATTTTTCATATCCTAAAATACAAAGAAAAATTTAATACTTTATAAAAACATAAAACATACAGTCATATTCAAATGAAACATAAAAAATGATGCTTTTTTTATTTAATGCCAGAAATGTTCAGTTGACATACCTCGAACAGTTGCAAACTTTCTTCAATAGGCCTGTTTCTCCATGGAGATGGAGGAGGATTGAATCCCTTAATTTCCTCAGATCGCTGGTGACACACATATGCTAAGTCCTTCTTAATTAACGTCACAGCCCATTCATAAAGTTGGTCAAAATAATCAGATGAGTGAGTCACTTTATATGGCTTATATCCTGCAATTTAACATGAAAACAATTATTGCAAAAATGTCAGAAACCTATATTTAATTGAATTGCATTTATGTACAGATTATTGAAATAGAAATGTGAAATAACATTACCTAGCCATTCCACCATATCCTTAATTCCTACAAAAAATTTCTCTTCCTCTTTTTCTGGGTTTGTATCATCATACCTCAAGAAACATACTCCACCGTGTGCTGCAGCATAGCCAAAGTTTATGTTGATAGCTTTGGCATGACCAATGTGAAGAATCCCATTGGGTTCTGGAGGAAATCTTGTCCTGACTTTACCAGAAGTTATTTTCAAATGTTCTTCTAATAATTTTTTGGTGTTGGGAGTCACTATGTAACCATCAGTTTTATAATTTTCACCAGGAGCATGAAATGGAAGTTTTTTCATTAATTCTGACACAGACACTTTCTGTGATGTAGAATCACCTGATGTTTCTTCATTATTTGAAGCTTTGGAACCTAATGAAATTAGTCATAAAAAATTAAGTATGAAATATCAAATTATAATCATTAACATACTATGAGTGATATATTTATAGATGTACATACTTGTGTCATCCACTTTCGGTTTAGCTTTCTTTTCCCCTTTTGCTTTCTTTTCACTTTTTGGAAGTGGTGCAAGATCGGCTGCAGTTTTAGGTCCCAATAAATCTAACATCTAAAATAATTTACACTTCGACAAATATTTAACTATAAATTAATTTATACTTTTAATAACAACTACTCTATTATGGTATCATCTAGAACTACATAACAACAATTAAGTACCTTACTAACATAAAATAAAATACCACTAAGAGATACTATACCTGCACATCTACTTCATTTTTAATAGCTTTGCCATCACCCCATGGCAAATCAGCTCTCACATCTTGTATTATAAGCCCTGCATTAAATCTGTACCCTTTTTCCAGTAACTCTGCTTTGTACTTAGCCATATGCTTCGTCACAGCTTCCTCCACTTGCTCCGGAGTGACAACGACACCAACTCCACAAGCTCTTTCAAATGCATCTGTATCAATTTTCTCTTCATTTACATGGCTTAGAAGGTAATCCATAGACGCATCGACTCGTAACATCGAGTCTAACTTGCCGTCGCCGATGTATTTGCAAATAAACGGCAACTTATGGGCTATTTGAGGTTTGATTTTCGTCGCCAGATGGTACAGCAACAAACCTGCACCGGCCGGAACAGTATTTAAATCAACCTAAACACATTTAAAGACATAACATTTATATCATGAACAGACGTTTTAAAGCTTAATAAGTGCTTTATTCATATAATTACCTCAGCCATCGCGGCAAGCAAAAGTTTAGTCACATTATTATTTTTTAAGGTTTCCTTCGCTTTTTGCTCACTTAAACCCAAGAGCTTGAACTTTTCTATGGTTTCGTTGGACGTCATTCTAGCGTTAAAAGTATCCAACTAAGGTCAAAAAGATTTGTTACTAAAACCAAGAGGTTATCATTACAATAACTGACTGATCATCTGAGCCGCGCCGCCCGTCTTCGTTTCACTACTTTTGACTAGTATATATTCCTATCTCTATGACTTTGACTTCATTACTCTGAGACTTTGACTACCTACCTCAGAGACATTGATGTATAAATACCTAGATTGAGCGTCGCCCAGTGTTACCAAACGAAAAATTTAAAATACGGTAGAACTACGCTTCGAAAATCGGGAGAATACGGGAGATAAAAAAAGACGTCATATTCACAGCTTTTTTCACCATTTCTTGATAAAGTCCATAGCTTATCAGGAACTTATTCGCCATATAAACTACAACTTTTGGTTTCACAGGTGTCGAATAGAACTATTTGGCAGATATCTCACACTTTATCAGGAAGTGGTGAAACAAGCCCTAAATGTTATGTTTTAAAAATATTAGCAAAAAACTTAAAAATCACGTAAGCAAACAAAGAAGACTTGGATAGATTAACACAGATAAACCAGTTTGAACCAAGGCAAGAGAAGAGTAGCGAATGCCAAACAAAAACTTACCTTATCTACAACAAATTGTTAAACAGAGATGACTCATGGATTCACATTCCTACTGCTTTTTAATGTGTCCATTGTTACAGGGAAATCGCCGACCAAGATTTCTCAATGAGGCGATTAGGGTGGGTTAATTTTACCAGGGTTGCGTTGCGTTCAACCATGACGTTCAACGCTACACAAATACCGGGAGAAAATGATTGCATATCGGGAGATCGGGAAATGAGGTACAAAATCAGGAGATCTCCCGTAAAATCGGGAGGTTCAGTAACGCTGGCGTCGCCCTACAATGAAATTTAATGTTTTACACGTTCGTCTATTGTCTATATTGCGTGATCAATGATACCAGTTACTAAAATTTTCCCACAAATCACACATTAAACTTAATTTATGGAGTGGTTATTTTCATGAATAAATAAAAAACCCTACTTAATTTAATTACAGTTGTTTATGTTAATGTTGTAATAAACCAGCTAAGTTAATTAAATTAATATTTTTTTACGCAGTTTGTAGTTGGAAAGGAGACGGTCCAAAATTGTATGGAGTCTGGGCCTGTTTTTGTACCAGTGATAAAATAAAATAAAAAAGAAAAATAAACCATTTTTGGCTAATCAAATCCACGAATTCATCTATATTTCAGTGCAAAAATTATTTATTAACTCCACGTGACGCAATTATTCTACATAATGGCGGGCAGCAGACCAGAGGATTCATAATTTTTGACGTATGACGTTAGCTGTCAATATGCCTTCTCTATGCTTGAACAATGGCTCGAACTCAGAGTGAAGGACGCCAAAAAAAATGGACCATCTCCTTTATTTATTGAAGTTTTTTTAATGATATGCATGTAATTAACTTTCCAAGTAATTTTTTTTATTAAATTAGCTAGGTAACGTAAATAATTGGCTCTTCTTTAATTAAGTTACCACCTCAAATTAAGCTAAAAATTTGAGGGGGGAGGGGGCTGACGCTCACATCTTCCCCCCACCATTTTTGAATCTAGGAAATGCATACTTTTTTTATTATAAAAGAATCAAGTTTCCAAAAATTATAAAGTGACTACCTCAAATTAAGCTGAAATTTTTTGGAGGAGAGGTTGGTGACTCCCCCAACTTTCCCCCCAAATATGGCTGTAAAGAATTGCATACTTTTTTGACGTGACAACGTCTTATAAATTGGTTTGCCGGGTGGCACTTCAAGAAACTGCGTTAGTAGCTCCGCTCACGTTACTTATAGTAGCTACGGCGTACACACGTTGGCGTGTTTCAGAAAATGGTACAGCGCCATCTCTGGAGAAGTAGAGTAATCTAGTTTGTTACCTCACTTAGTTGTGACTAATGGTTAATGGTCTAACGGTTAGCAGCGCTAGATGGCGGATGGTGTTACAATGTTTTAAATATAATTCTTTGTATATGTTTACCCCATGAAGATACGGGAACGCAGGGTCAACTTCACAAATAACCACAACTGCTTCCAAACCCAAAATAGCAGTTTATTATAAAACCAAAGAAGTCGACACATTGCCCTTTACAAATTTTTCTCTTATATAAACTCCACGTTACACTCGTTAGCGCGTTTCACAAATTGGTACAATGCCATCTTGTTTACAAGTGAGGAACTATTTAACAAAAATAAAACATTAAACTTAAATTGCTTCCGCCTTCACATGACGGTTAGACAGTATAAATAAATGTTTTAAATTGTTACTATTATTTCATCCTTCTTCCTACTATACGAATGAATATTCACATTAAAATTATTTTACCACTCAAAGTCGTTGTCACGTAAAACTTTCGCCCGTATACCGACTTTACAGGCAACCAATTTTTTTTTGAATTATTCTTTTAAGTTTCAAAATTTTTAAGGTTATGACGGAACTAAAATACTGTACAAGGTTCTTTTATCTTATCTAAATTATTTAGATAATTGCTACCTTTTAAGGCAGGAAGTGTTGTAAATAAATGTCGAAGGGACCCCCTTCGGGCGTCCCTTTTTCCGCTTGGTTATTATACAATCCAAACTAACCTATACCTACCAATCCATAGTGCGTCGACTTGTTTTGACGTGACAACGTCTTATAAATTGGTTTGCCGGGTGGCACTTCAAGAAACTGCGTTAGTAGCTCCGCTCACGTTATGCGCTTACAATGAGAGCGAGTGAGAGGCACGCGTCCCTTCCACTCGGGCATGGTTAGCCCGCCTAAGAGCGAGAGAGACAGACATAAAAAGTGAAAGGCACGCGTCCCTTCCTCCTTAACATTACTTATGGTAGCTACGGCGTACACACGTTGGCGTGTTTCAGAAAATGGTACAGCGCCATCTCTGGAGAAGTAGAGTAATCTCGTTTGTTACCTCACTTAGTTGTGACTAATGGTTAATGGTCTAACGGTTAGCAGCGCTAGATGGCGGATGGTGTTACAATGTTTTAAATATAATTCTTTGTATAAATAAATGTTTTAAATAGTTACTATTATTTCATCCTTCTTCCTACTATACGAATGAATATTCACATTAAAATTATTTTACCACTCAAAGTCGTTGTCACGTAAAACTTTCGCCCGTATACCGACTTTACAGGCAACCAATTTTTATTCTTTGAGGTGTTTTTTAAACACGCGATTTGCGGATGGATTACTGACTCTTGGCTTAGTTTGACAGTGCTACCAATATAATAAGGTTAGTTCGAAACTACTTTTTCGCTATTGTTAGTCCTGTTTGCCTGTTTGGCTGCATCTTCCGCAGCGCCGGAGATGTCACGATTCAAAATTAGGCCCAAAAATCAAATTAGATCTTCTTAAGTTATTTATTTTTTATAATGTAGTTTAAAACACACACACACACACACACACACACACACACACACACGTCCACACACACATATACATACACTTAAGACTTCGAGCGCTTACACATTAACCAATGAGACCACATAACCTTAAAATTTTTAGAGATTTAGAAAAATAATTTTAAAAAAGTAAGTACTTTATGAGAGCAATATTTAATTTGGGGGGACGAATGAGAGTGTAGAACCCGTCCTCCCTTCAAATTTTCACCTTAATCTGAGACGGTAACTTTACAATTTTAGAAAAGGAGATGGTCCATTTTGGGCCTGATCTTGTACACTAAACCATGAAAAACCAAAAAATACAGAAAGTTCATTAAAAATATAATAAATTCACAAATCGCAATAAATGAATTGCTAAAATAAAATTAATTTCGAGTTATTCGGTAGGTACTACTTGCAACACTTGCAAGATGGCGTCCTTCACTCTGAGTTCGAGCCATTGTTCAAGCATCATTCAAGCATAGAGAAGGCATATTGACAGCTAACGTCATACGTCAAAAATTATGAATCCTCTGGTCTGCTGCCCGCCATTATGTAGAATAATTTCGTCACGTGGAGTTAATAAATATTTTTTGCAATGAAATAAAGATGAGTTCGTGGATTTGATTAGTCAAAAATGGTTTATTTTTCTTTTTTATCTTATTTTATCACTGGTACAAAACCAGGCCCAGACTACATACAATCTTGGATCGTCTCCTTTTCACATTACTCTTGTAGTCTTGTACCTTTAAAAGTGGTTTATTCGACCCAATGCAAAAATAATCATTAAAATGGGCTCATAAACATACGAATATTAATGTTATATTATTATAAATAAACACAAACGTATTGGTAAACACCACCTTTTTTTAATCGATTTATAAAAGTACATGAACTAAATAATATACACGTACAAAAAAACAATAAAAATCAAAATTGAAATTTAATTAAAAATATGTTTATTGGTTACTTGCCTATGATATGTGATGTTTTTTGAGCTTTTTACCCTTCCTTTATAATTCCGGCACAGTTTAATAGCACATTTCGTCATGTTATCCCTCTTATTTGTTTATTTAATTCGCGCGCGTAATACGTAGTGACACGAAAGCGGCGCGATCGGCACTAATTGGCGGGAAAGTACTTCTGCGCCAACAGTTGGCGCAGCTTTTTTGACACGTCTTCGCGGATTCGATTATCCATCTAGATACTTATACATCAATGCTCAGAGATTATTATACAGTGTGCCCAACTTATCTCTGAAATAGCAAAAATTGGAACTAACGAAAAGTCATTCATATAATGCCACCAACTTATCTGTTCAGTAGAAAAAAATGGAACTAAAAAAAGACAACGTCAATTATTATTTTGAAATGTTATGTCCGCTGTCAATTCTTTGAAGTGCGAGTGCTCTATGTGTTTCAATTCGAGTTTAATTGAAAAAAGTGATTAAATATGCCTGAGCCTCTTAGAAATGATGCACGATTAGTTATTTTAAAAGTTTTAGATTTTATAAGGGAAGAAAATCGCCTGCTAACTCCGAAAATAACATTTGAAAAAGTGGCAGAATACGTCGCCGTTACAACAGGTTAGTGTTGCTATTGTAAGTTAATTAGTAGTCCCGCTTAAATATTTCAGTTATTTTATGTTCCTCACTTATCTTTGCATAATCGATTAAAGTATTACTGAATATATTTGGTATCTAATTTTTTTATACTTCATATAATATTGTCTTTGTTACAGGAGTTAGTGAACAATTTGTTTACAAGCTAATGAGTGAAAAGAAAAAAGCTGAAGAAATTTCTCTGGCGCATCGGCATCATTTTCCCATGTGGAACCCCTTAAAATTAGAGATCACGATGACAATTATTTTTATAAAATATATAAAAATATAAATAATTATAGTCAATAACAATGGATCTTTTATTTCTCTTGTCCTGAAATTTTAACTGTTATATGAAAAAGTATTACTTGTTGGCCTACGTAATTCTTTTATTTTTGGATGTTTACGAAATTTATTTTTTAAAAAAGACAAATACACTTGAAAATTATTATATTATTATTATAATATCCTATTTTAGGGCGGTGATAACCAATTGATTAAAAATTCGGCCTCCCATTCGGAGGGTCCGTGTTTGAATCCCAGGGCACGTACCTCTGACTTTTCGGAGTTATGTACGTTTTAAGCAATTAAATGTCGCTTGCTATAACGGTAAAGGAAAACATTGCCAATCTGCACTTGGCCAGCATGGTGAACTATGGCCTTAACCTTTTGATTATGAGAGGAGACCTATGCCCAGATGGATTGAGATAATGATAACATCCTGTGTTACTGCAGTCATTGCATGGTAGTTTAAGTTAGTAGCCACAGCCTAAGTTGTGTACCTATCTATATTCGTCGGAAAGGCTTTGTCATCATTTACCATCGAATTATGTGCAACATCTGGTAAAAATCATAGGTCTCAAAGTTGTTGAGCTCCCTTGACAGTCGCCAAATTTTATTATATGGTAACATTGAAGCTGCACTAGCGGCATCCGTTTACTGAACAGATAAGTTGGTGGCACTATAAGTACGTTGTGGTCATTCATCTGTCAGTTACAAGTGTGCAATGATTGGTCAAACGAATGTCAAATGCGTCCGACAGCGCCTCTTTCGTTTCAATCTTAAGTTGGGTTTACTCTACTCTGAGTTGACTACCTACTACTTTCACAAATGACAATTGACAACAAATTGACAACGTCTGTATTTTTATTCGACATTGACAACTGACCACGCGTTCCGCTCATTCATAACATGTTCATAACACTCATAACGTCATAACGTTTTAAAAAAGCGTTCCAATTAGGATTATGGGCATTTTGGTCGTGGCATTTGGTTTTGGTGTTCGTTTGAGCGGTTGTGACGTAATGGATTGCGTGCGTCATCAGTCATCACTTTCGATCACAACGACCCACCTAGACCGGTGGGGCCTCAGAGTAAGGTGGGGCGTTGTGGGCGCTGTCTTTAGCGCGCTTTTGAAATATATAAGATGGCGACGGAAAATATATTTTATTATGATTCCGAAAAAGAGGTCATTAATGAAGTGTTTCTGAAGCGTTATAGCGGAAAAAAATATTGTGTATAATTTTGAATTCACGTAAAGTTAATTATTAGATTTTGAGGTTTAAGTATTTTTCGGACTTACAATTTGCAACCTAACGTAAAACCTAAAGGAACTCGAAATACAGACATTAAAGTAAGGCCATTTTAATAGGCCACATTTGACAACTGTTTGTCTTTGCTTTATAGTGAAGGTAACCTGCTGAAAAACATCGATTAATTTAATTAATCGATGAGGACTTCAAACATCTGTAAATTGAATGTGATTGTTATAAAAACTATTTTAATGACCGCACAGTACAAACAATGAATAAAAAACGACAAAAATAATGCGTCTAATAATCGCGCGAAATGAAATCATGACTTTTTTGTAACATTTCACGTTTCTGGATACTGGCTTTTGAGCCAGACGTTATATATTTAAATGAATGATTACATATTTTTCGGCCTAAAATGTAAGAAAATTAATTCTGTTCCCATTAAAATATATTTTATTTTGTAATCGTGAAATACTTTTTGACGATTAGTTCGACTTCTCGAATTCAACTTATCTACTGATCTGTTTCTTTTGTTACCATCCCTCATGTTTAAAAAGAAAAAGAGTTCACTGACGTAACTTTGTAACGACGTCAGTTCTTTACTTAAAAGTGTAAAAATTTTAACAATATCTAGTAGGGAATATTAAATAATATGGAGTGCCTCCCTTACAAGGTTACTTTGTAAAATTTTGACGAACTGTCAAATGTGGCCTATTAAAATGGCCCTACTATAAGGCCGCGGCCTCGAATTTTGCGGGCAGCGGGGTGGCGGCGGCGGCGGCGCGGACAACGCAGGCTAGTTCTGGAAACCAATCTGACATTTCGCGCGGCGCTATAGCGGCGTAGTGTTGTGTCGCTGAGATATTTGTTTTATTCGCGAACGAAATGTCTGAACAACGGAGACAACATCTTTTCGATTCAAATTTATTTCTTACACTCGATTTATTGTGGGCAAAAGAAGAAGTGAATACCTACTATAGGACAAGAAAAATAAAAGGCGAGTTTTATCGAAATTGTGAAGAACAGAGACAATGTCCCGACAAATAAATAACAAAGTAATAATTAGATTAATTATCAAAATACCTAACTCCAAAGTAGTCATATAATCTTAAATCATTTACAATTTCAGTTAAATTAAAAGTATTAAAAATAGTAAAATAACATAAAAGAACAAGTCATAAAGAAAGGCAAGGATATATAAGGAAGGGAACAAGGAAGAAGATAAAGAGGATAAAGATGACAGACAAAGAGTAAAGAAGTAAATAAAATAAATATTACGTATACAACACCAAAATAAATTGCACAACACTACAATGCGGTCGCGCGGGCTGTGTCACCGTGTGCGTTACCCTAGCAAGAAAGTAGAACAGCGAGAGGGATATGAGCTATCAAAATAAAAAAATTGGTTGCCTGTAAAGTCGGTATACGGGCGAAAGTTTTACGTGACAACGACTTTGAGTGGTAAAATAATTTTAATGTGAATATTCATTCGTATAGTAGGAAGAAGGATGAAATAATAGTAACAATTTAAAACATTTATTTATACTATCTAACCGTCATGTGAAGGCGGAAGCAATTTAAGTTTAATGTTTTATTTTTGTTAAATAGTTCCTCACTTGTAAACAAGATGGCATTGTACCAATTTGTGAAACGCGCTAACGAGTGTAACGTGGAGTTTATATAAGAGAAAAATTTGTAAAGGGCAATGTGTCGACTTCTTTGGTTTTATAATAAACTGCTATTTTGGGTTTGGAAGCAGTTGTGGTTATTTGTGAAGTTGACCCTGCGTTCCCGTATCTTCATGGGGTAAACATAATATATACAAAGAATTATATTTAAAACATTGTAACACCATCCGCCATCTAGCGCTGCTAACCGTTAGACCATTAACCATTAGTCACAACTAAGTGAGGTAACAAACTAGTTACTCTACTTCTCCAGAGATGGCGCTGTACCATTTTCTGAAACACGCCAACGTGTGTACGCCGTAGCTACTATAAGTAACGTGAGCGGAGCTACTTACGCAGTTTCTTGAAGTGCCACCCGGCAAACCAATTTATAAGACGTTGTCACGTCAAAATATTATTATAATTATAGCTATAATTAAAATATTATTTTCACTATTAATTGCTACCTAATTGCTTCCTAAAAACCTAGTAGTCATTAACAAAAACAGTTTACGAAACTGAACGCCTACTATTTTATCATTGCAGAAGAAAAAAGTTATTCAAAACTAACTACATTCAAATTAGTAAAAATATATAAAAATACACTTATATATATATGACGGGGACACTTGTCAGGATATCAAATAAAACACAAGAGTTCAGAGCCAAGCAACAACACACAACCAGCTACTTTATTCAATGCTCATGTATGGCTCATTATGCATATTCGGTTTGGGTTTGCTTTGGTATGGTATTGATTGGATTTGCTTTGCGATATTACGATATTGATTTATCGATCGAATCACTCGCACTCGCGGATACACTTTATTTATCAACAACTATTAGAGATTGACGGCATTAAAATTAAGGAACTTTTTACAAGCACAACAGCACAAGATTGCGATCGCATGCGATATTAATTTCTTTTCATATTTCTCCATTAATGACAGTTCTCCCGCGCGCCACAGAGTATCGATTCACCATCGACCACCTCGGATATGAGTAGGACATGTATAGTAAACCCAACTTAAGACTGAAACGAAAGAGGCGCTGTCGGACGCATTTGACATTCATTTGACCAATCATTGCACACTAGTAACTGACAGATGAATGACCACAACGTACTTATGAATGACTTTTCGTTAGTTCCAATTTTTGCCATTTCAGAGATAAGTTGGGCGCACTGTAATTAGTGCTCAATGTCAAATGTGCTATACTATTTGGGTTTTAAACATTTAAAGCTAAAGCACATAAATGACAGACATTAATTTCTGTATTGTGCCAACATTTGGGATTTCAATGTTATAATTTTATGCGATAATATAATCCGATAATATAAATAACCCTATATACGAGTACATTGAGCGTACGGTATAGATAGAGTATTATAGAGTATCGTAGTCGATATCAAGTCTTAAAACATCAAAGTTTGAAACCTAACCTTTTTAATTTCCCGCCGTTTAAAGCCCACTATGGCTACGTTCCGAGAGTCGCTCATAACTATCTCGCCCTTAGGCCGCGGCCTCGAATCTTGCGGGCAGCGGGGCGGCGGCGGCGGCGGCGCGGGCGCGGCAAGATGTTTTGCGTATAATCAAATGGACCGACCCTCGAAAACAGCGGCGCGGCGGCGGTGTAGGAGCGGTTAAATGTCTAGATGGAACATCGAATCTACTAAGGTGTAAAACATCGCCTGCACGCACACATGCTTGATAATGTCGCCTTGTTTTTTTTGTTTTCATTGTAGGGCGAAGCTCAATCTAGATATTTAAAACATCAAAGGTTTCAAATTAAAAAAAGTCCTTATAGGCTTATTACACCATCCTAAATTTAGTCACCTAAATCTGGAGGGCTACTACGAAATCCGAACTACGAACAACGTACGAAGTTCGATTTCGAAACGTCACACGTCAGTTTCATACAATACAATTTTCATAGTAGGAAATGTTCCGAAACGAGTCGTTTCGGAACACGCAATCCAAAATTTGTATGTATCAGGCACTTCTCACATTACGCTATTTATGAGCTACGCGACTGCGACGCAATCCCAAAATTCTATGTAGGTATCTGACACTTTTGACTGACAGAAGTCGCATCGTAGACGCGTTTCCTGTCAGTGAAAAGTGACAGATAGGGTGTGGCAACAGTTGGTCACCCAATTTTTTCACTCCCATAGCTCCCTAACTATACGAGTTACAGACATTGAATTTTAATGAAAGAAAGGTAGGTTTATTGGCTTCATTTTGGCTAAAATGTTTTTTAAATACACTTACCGGTTTAAGAATAAAACATATTTTTTTAAAAAACGGGTTTTGACCCACTGTGTCCTTAGGTAGGTACTGCCTTGGTCTCGGTAGTTAAGGCTATGCTGTTTCCCGAGGCCTTTCCACTCAGGCGTTAGGGAGAACCCAGGGGTTTTTAGTGGGTACACGGGTGTCTTCTCTGGAGTCCCACATAACCCAACCGTCCCCCCGACGGGTGGGTATGCATAAAGCATTTTCCCCTGGACAAAAAAAAAAAGGTGGGTACTGCCTAGGGGTCATAAGTCATAAGTACTAAAAGAACTAGTGGGTCAAGCCTGAGGGCACAGTGGATCGGGAGGAAATTGAAATATAAAAAGATATTAATTTTTAATATTTTTATTAAATCCGTTTTTTAGGAGACACTTAGGAACGATAACTTAATTTTTTAACAAAAAATAAATGATTATAACAAAATTATAACTTTCTAACCCTTTTAATGTAACAATAAATAATCTTAATTTAGTAATTTTACCTATTCATTGACATTTTAGTTATTGTTATCATTGATTGAAATATATAAAATCAATGTTTGTGAGATCTTTGTTAAATATTATATTAGATAGTGTTCATCAAACAAAGAGCAAAATTGAAAATTACAAACAAAAAAATAAGCGCTTATTGTTTTTAAACTTAAGGTATTTTAAACCTCTATGTCTTAGCAATATAATATTATGGCACCTTAGTTTTTTTTTCTAATTTATCATTATTGATTATAAATTTTAACAAAACTACTACAACTACTTTACTACTACTTTCCAACTACTTTACAACTACTACTTTCAACTAGCGGATATCGATTTGTAAAAATCAACATTAAAATAGTAGTAAGACGATTGGCGTAATGTGCTTCCTCCTAGACAAGGTTTAGGCAATATAAGTTATACGTCGTATTCCTTAAACATACGCCAAATCAGGATTATTTGGCATGTGAAACTGATATTTGCAGTTTGCACGGAGGAAGCTTATATAATATTCTAATTTATCACTACGCTTATGCATAATTTTTCCCACATAGTAAAAACTCTTCCTTTTAGCTTTTAGTAGCAAAAGTACAAGAACATAATCTTCTTCCTTTGGAAGGCGAGGCAATACATTAAGCAGTAACTTTTCATCAGTTAAAATATTTCGATTTTATTTCCAATTTTATCTTCCTCGCACCAATCAGAGTCCTCATCTTCCTCACACCAATCAGAGTCTTCATCATGAATAGAAATATTTTCCGAGTCATCTTCTGATTCACTCTGCAAGACTTTTCTAACAGCTTTTTTCTTTGGTTCATTTGTTTTGTTCTTTAATGGTAATTTCTTTTTCTTTGTATTCTAATATTTTCTTTCTCCGGTGTCTGTAGCAATTAGGCTGCGTCTAGGTTTTCCTTTTCTTTTGGTTACTCTTGGCAGAGCTTTGAGAGGCTGTCTAAATTGACTAGGGCTTACAACGGCCATTCTCCGATTAGCAAGTTTTACTTGTCCGGGCTTGATAAATCCACAGTATTAACAGATTCAAACATGATTTTTTTTATATGTTAGTTAGCATCCATATCTAGCTGTATACAAAAATATTGGCTTCTGTTTTAAGTAGATAAGACCAAATTAATTTAAATATACTCAGCGAACCTGTGTTCTCTAATTACCGTGGCGTGTCCGCACACCAACTTTATGTTAAAACTTGCTTGTAATTTTTATAACGTACAGATTAACTTTGATCCATTCAACGTGTTGAACGGTATTATACAACGTGTATCGCATAACAAAATATCGATTCAATAGAACCAGTCTATAAATAATTATCATTAAGTAACCACATGTCCGCTCTAAAGTTATAATTGCCGTGACCATTTGTGCTCTCGGGTGTAAATCCCTAAAACAGTATTTTTGGCACATCACTACCGTACGCGCCGCATCTCCTCAATGTGTACCATAGCCCATATACAGTCGCACGTCTCTAACGTTAGTGTACCGCCAATGAAGCACGTGAGTATATAATTACCGTAGCCTTGGTTAAAAACTTTTCTAATTACCGTTTTATTTATTTTAATACTTGATTTTTTAAGTTAAACCCGAATTGATCATAGCAATTGAGACAATACTTTGGCCTTTACACGTTGTAATAAGTTAATATTTGCATACTGTGTCGGTTTTCGAAATTTTTAAGAAATTCTATCGTTTTCTAATTACCGTATAATAATTACCATATGTTTATAATTACCGTTGTATGTAAAATTAATACACATTTACGAACTGTTTCCTATTATACTCTTTACAAAGCACTACAAAGCCAGCGCAAAACCATGGCGGCGGGCCTAGGGACAATCGATGCAAAGCTGGATGGTTTCCAGGGAGATTTGAACGTCGTGAAGGAGGACCTTAAACGTGGTAAAGGTGCGTATATCCGAGCATGACCAAGCCCTCAAAAGCCATGACGCGGCAATCAACTCCCACGAAACTAGGCTCATGGATTTGGAGAACAAGCTGCAAAAAATAAAGGTTTTGGGCACGGCAGTAACCAGTTCATGCCCTGGGGCCCCGAATTTCAAGGTCCCGAGTTTCGACGGCACGACCTCGTGAACAGCATTTAGGCACCAGTTCGAGGTAGTTGCAAGTGGGAATGGCTGGGAGGACGATCACTCGTTAGCGGCACTCACCCTAGCTCTTCAAGGGGAGGCACTGCTGGTGCCTGAGAACCTGCCGCCGATCGACGCATCTTGGAGTCGCTATTTAAGGCCTTGGAAGCTCGAACGGGGAAAAGCACCTCGAGGTCGTGTATCGCGCGCAGCTTAAAGACCGGTCACGGAAGGCGAGTGAAGGACTGCAGCAATGGGCCACAGCACATCGAGCACCTCGTACGCCCAGCCTATGCGTCGAGCTCCACACCGGTCGAAGACAAAGTGTTGGAGGTGTTTGTCAGCGGTATACGGGATCCCGAGGTGAGAGCAACGGTGCGCTTGGGTCATCACGCAACATAGGAAGCAGCTTTAGCGCATGCCCTTGAAGTGGAAGCGGTACGAAGCGACTATAAAGGTCGTAAGGTGCACGAAGTCATAGCAGCGATTCAACCTCGTACTGGGCCTATATGTTACGGATGCGTTATATTAGGATGAGCTGCCGGACTCGGAAACAACCGAAATTGGTGTCGACGGCTACCCAAGTCAACAGCCAGGAGCTAGAAGCCGCCGCCACCGCTGCCGCCGCTAAGAAGACCGCCAAACCTCCTCCGAAGCCACCGACGGCGTGCAAGCCGAAGAATGCTGACGTCCTGTCACGACGCCCATGCTCCGAAGGTTGAAACATTGCATCAAGCATTAAAGAAAGAATTAAAGAAGAGGTTAGGGTGATAAGGATGCAGGACCTAGACAACTCTTGTGCAAGGGAGCAAGTAAGCCAAGCTCAGAAGGAAGACAAAGATCTCAGCCTGATCATGGAATGGAAAGCCAAAGGACAGAGGCCCCTGGGGAGTGACGTGTCAACCTCAAGCGCAACGACTTAAGGCATACTGGGCTCAGTGGGACAACCTTATATTGGAGAATGGCGTGCTTTATCGGAGCTGGGAGTCACTCAACGGAATGGAAAAAAACCCTGCAAATGGTTATTCCTAGGAGTAAGGTGGCTGATTTGCTGAAGCTAGTAGGTACACGATGGCACTTCCGGTGGGCTCCTCGGCATCAAGAAAACCCTCGTAAAGATAAGAGATACGGCCCGGCACTAGATCCCAGGGGGAACGACAGCTGTATAACGTCGGAGCCTCTTGGGAAAGAATCACCATCGCTGGGCCATTCCCTCAGACTGAAGACGGGAATAGATTCATCATCGTGGTTCAAGACTACTTCAGCAAATGTTCCGGCCATTGTTTGCAACTCTGAACCAAGAGGCGAAGACCGTGGTCAAGAAACTTGTCCAGGAGGTAGTATGCCGCTTTGGTGTACCATCATCCATTGCATTGTGTAATGGGACATCGATAATTCTATTGCTTTAATTTTTATTATATCAGTATAAATTATTAATGTGCGTTAATATCATTTCAGTATCATATTTTACATAGATTTGATGATATTTTCTAATTACCGTTGCATTAAAAATTATTCTTTCTAATTACCATACTCATAATTTTTTTAAGTCTCATTATCTAGAAAACTACCATTATTTGTTGCATGCCAAATTAATTATTGAATTTGTATCTTTGAATTGTTTCATATTTTAATGTGCTCCAGTCAACTCAGTGAAAAATAAAAAAGGTTATGGTAATTAGGCAAAGAACGCCGAATTGGAGAATGACCGACAAAAGCACTTGATGATACCGGTGCATCTTGCGACTTAGAGCACTGCTGCACTGGGGCTTTGTTGGTTGTTGCTCTTGTACATGCTGTAGTTCCAAAGGCTCTTCTTGTAAATTACAATTTCTAGAAGAGCATCTTTCATGTTTTCTTTAGTGTGGTTGCCTATTTTCCTACATAACGGGCGATTCTTTGGCATTCTGTAAAATAAAAATAAAATTCCAATAATAATATTGTCACAGTGGGCACAATAGGTCGGCCCACTGTGCCCACTTTCGAAATGACCCACTGTATACCACTGACGCCATTTTAATTTTATGGCGCAATAACAGAAATATTTACTGTGATGACAATCTGTAAAGTACTGTCAAATGAAGCCTAATAACTACTTATTGTATTAAGATAATAACTCAGGGGATAATCTCAATAAGTATGTAACAAGGGAAGAACAAAACTTACGTGGTTTTTTTTTACTTTTTCACTCTCAAATCACAAACTGTTATCTGTAAGGTACACTATGCTTCAGAGCGGCGCACTGACTAGCGTGGTAAGGCTTATAGCCGAGCTCGAATCTACTGTGAAAGAGACGAAACTATTGCCTTACTCTTTCTGTCCAATATGGCGTTGACTCAGTGTGCCCCTTTCACCCACTGTTGCCACAATGACCCTACATACAAATTTTGGATTGCGTTGCAGTCGCATAGCTCATAAATAGCGTTGTGTGAGAAGAAGTGCCCACACAGACAGAAGACGCGTATACGATGCGACTCCGGTCAGTCAAAAGTGTCAGATAAATAGAATTTTGGGATTACGTCGCAGTCGCGAAGCTAATAAATAGCGTAATGTGAGAAGTGCCGCTTGTGCTGACATGAGACTGACAGGACACCCGTCGTAGTTGCGTCGCCTTGTGTGCGGAAGTTGGTAAATATGTACGAGTATAAGTATGGCGTCGACTCACGAGCGACGCATAGCATACCTGGACAAGATCCTAGTCGCTTACAAATAGCGTTGTGTGAGAATTGCCTTATTCACGGTGAACTACTAACAACGTACGAAGTTTGATTTCGAAAGCGTCGCACGTCAGTTTCATACAATAAAATCATAGTAGGAAAGTTCCGAAACGACTGAAGTGTGATGTTTCGAATTCGGTTGTTCGTAGTTCGGATTTCGTAGTAGCCTCCTGATTTAGATGACTTTTCGGAAGGTGTAATAAGTCTGTAAGTGAAGGTGTAATTTTTTGACACGTTTGCGCGGATTCGATGTTCCATCTAGACTTTTAAAACATCAAAGCTTTTATGTTAGATACCTGTACTTGCCAATGCTGAAGTCGGTTGTTTGTAAAAAGTACCAAAGTTACTTAAATACCTATTTACAACTGCAGTCATAGATTAATTATATTATAAATTATGCTTAGAATAATATTACAATTATTCAAAGACTAGCTGTGCCCGCGTGGAACTCATTGTGTTCCAAAGTTTTTCCTGCGTGAATCCCGACCCCCCGCGAGAAAAAGATAGTGGATCATTAGTGTATTCTAAAGTAAATAGTAGCATATAGGTACATTATATTGCTTCACACATATTAAGAACAGTTGATTTTTTATATGTTTTGGTCATACCGTACAAAAATCCGTTATGTAGATCTTGAGAAAATCGATAAATTTTTATTCCAAAGTTTAAGCATGAGTTTAACCACGATATTTAAAAAAATATATATTTTTAAACTATATTGGTAGTTTTTCATTCGGGTAACAAAACATAAAAACCAGAAGTGATGCTGAGAAAGCAACATATAGTTGGCAATGAGAAAAAAAGCAGGTTCGATTCCCCGAATGAGCCCGCGACTTCATTCGCGCATAGGAGTTTTTCCCGCGTAAATCCTGATCCCCCGGGAATTCCGGGATCAAAAATGGCCTAAATGTTGCTCAGGAATCTCCGCTATCTTGCAGTGAAAGTCGCATAGAAATCCGTTCAGCCGATCCGGAGAATAGCGCGCGCAAACAAACTTTTTTTAATTAATTTTTTTTTTAGATTCATGTTCAATTAGGTACCTATGTACTGTTTCGTAACCGCCCTCAATATTTTGTTTTTTCAATTTCGTAAAAAAACAGACAGGACTTTTCTACGCTCTAATTATATTATATGCTTAGGCACTTCTCACATTAGGTACGCTATTTATGAGCTACGCGTCTGCGACGCAATCCCAAAATCCTATGTATCTGACACTTTTGACTGACAGTAGTTGCATCGTAGACGCGTCTCCTGTCAGTGGACAGTGTCAGATACATACAAATTTTGGATTGCGTTGCAGTCGCGTAGCTCATAAATAGCGTTGTGTGAGAAGTACCTTAATCTATGACTGCAATACAATACAATACAAAATTTTCTTGTACGTGAGAGCTCGCCACTAATCTAGACTTTAGATAGTTATTTGCAGGTAGGTATAACTATCAGCGCTGTAGCTACATTCATTCAATTTATGCTTGAAAGACCTGCAAAGCAGTATGGACCCAGAGATCCCTAGGTAAAAAATTGTGCCCTTATTTAGGTATTAGGTAGGTACCTACTACATTTGGTACTTAGGTATTAAATACTAGACATAGGTAGTGAACTGCGTGAATGGACGAATGGATATGGACGTATTGACGGAAGCGACGGTCAAAGGGACGGTTGCTTACAGAGAGTTCTGAAGACAGGGGATTAATTTCATCGAAGGCAGATTAATTACTACTTGGTGGATAGCAACATTATTTGATTAATAAATTGATATACTCTGGAGTGCCTACTCAACGATTACAACGTAGTATCTACTTACGGAGTGTGGGACTTAAACACCTGATACGTACTTTAGTCAGGGCCTGATTAAGAGTTCTGACCGCCCTAGGCTAATTATCAGGACGCGCCCCCCCGGGCCCCACAGGGGCGCCGTAAGGTGTGTTGGCGCCGGCGTGCAAAACCGATTTGGACCCCCCCCCCCCCCCCGGGTTCAATACGAATTTCATACAGATTAATGTCCATAATATAAGCGTGTTATAGTCGCCGTTCGGGCTAAAAAGTAGTATATTAATGTTTATAACATGATTCATGGTATGATTCATGGTTGGACCTGGATGGCGCAATGGTTAACATGCCGGACCGCTAAGCCGAGGGTCCTATGGGGTTGATATGACGGACGAACGACAATTAACAAAAAAAAAGACAAACAAATGAAGTGCGACAAACTGTACTAACTGCAGACTGCAGTGTCTAAACTAAAGTCACTTTTCTATTAAATACGGGGAGCCCCGCGCGTCGTTGTTTCATTCACAGAGTTACCTTTAGTACGCGAAAGGTAGACATGACACTTTTCTAGTGATGTGGCACGTACTATGTTTATATCGATATTTTTTCCACGGAAAAAAATAAGAGGAACATTAATTAAATAAGGTTTGTTATACCTAAGTAAAGTGAAAATGAATCTGGTTTATTCAGTTTAGGCTATTGTGGTACTAGCACATAAGACTTCATTAAAATTAATATTGTTGATAGACAGACAAGTAAATATTTAAATAATTTTAATGTAGACAAGGAATGAGCTAGTAAAAAGATTTACAATTATGTTGTTATACAATTAGAATATTTTATTCATCACAATAAATATCATATCAGCTCATACTAACATCCCTACAACCTACAAGCACTTAGTGACTCTTCATCACTAGTATTTTCAACTTCTATGATAAAATCTAAAGCTACCGAAGTCATTTTAAAACACAACAACAAACAAAAATGTGAGTGAGATTAAAATCGATAAACGCGGTCGATATAGTGTCGCGCATTACTATTACTAAGGGTGACGTGCGGTATGCGGGGTGTCCCTTCCCCCGCGCCTCACCTCATATGCCGATTGCCATGCGGACCTGTCGCGTACTGTAGGTACCTTTAGCGAGCTGCGATGTTGCCAGCTCGCACTCGCTCATCACCGACCGATTCGAGTGATAAGGCAGTGTTTGTTTTACGCGCGCAAAATTCAGGGATTCTCAAGCTTTTTTAGTTCACACCGCATTTAGTTTTTGTATTTTGGTCTCGATCTAGTTGAAATATGTAGGGTGCAATGATGCTAGTAGATTAGCAGTGCAAGCGAAGACTCGATTTCGGCGCCCCCCCCGATCCTCGCGCCCTAGGCTGCAGCCTAATTAGCCTATAGGGTAAATCAGGCCCTGACTTTAGTACCTACATACTTAGTATCTCAATGCCTGATACAATGATTACTGATAGATATATGACTTATATATACACAGGGCTCGCTCTAGACAAAATACCGGGAAAATTATGAGAACAAAAAAAAGACTCCGGCATATTTTATGGTTAATTTATCGGATTAAACTCAGAGGAAAAATCTCAATATACTATTTAAAACACGTTGAAACAAACAATGTGGCCAAACAGCACAATAAATAACACATTAGTTGGCCACGACTCTGGATTCTGCTACCGAAATGAAACCTACCCACACCGTCAACTCAAACAGCGCGCAAGACAGACCGGCACTAACAGGAGGACGCGAAGCCAAAGCTAGAGGACCTAGTAGTGTTCAGCAGCTTAGACGTACCACGACTTGGAGGCTGGAGAGGTTGCCTTAACTTAATTCCCTCTAATGCCCCTAACATTGTTTCTCTATTTTGTAAATAACAAGCTTTCATTCCCTATTTCAAGCCCTTAGGGTTAGATTTTTGAAAAGCAAAGTACCATTAATGTGACCTTAGATCTTCAACTATTTTCATTCCAAATTCCATCCAAATTGGGCCGGTGGTTTAGCCGTGAAGGCGTCACAGACAGACAGATTTTAGAATTTATAATACTTACTACTTAGCTTTTGCCCGCGGCTTCGCCCGCGTAGAATTCGTTTATATCGCGAACCAGGGAAGTGGGGGAGGGGGTACGTCATCAACGATGTTCCTGGGAAAATTTATCGAAATCGTTCATGCGGTGCAGATTTTTCATACAAACTTGCATCCCTTATTTCAAGCCTTTAATGGTTGATTTTTGAAAAAAAAGTACCCTATGCCTATGTGTGACTCTGGGTCTTCCAACTATTTTCATTCAGAATTTCATCCAAATCGGACCGGTGATTTAGCCGTTTAAACGTCACAGACAGACAGACAGACTTTCGCATTTAAATATTAATGTGGATTTGTATGGACATGCTCATTATGTCCAACTTGGAGGCTTTAATACCTAGTAACTAATAGGCTTCCAACGACGTTCTAAAATTTGCATTCTCTCATAAACCTTGTTGAAAGATAACCGCATGATTATATGGAGAAATATGCTTACAGGCAAAGTTGAAGGCAAAAGACAACGAGGCCGAGGCCCCAAAATGTGTTCAAACGCGCTAGCAAATTGTTGAGATTCAAAAAAGCGAGGGCGTCTATTTAATAAAATATACCTGGTTGACCGAGCTTTGCTCGGTTGAAAATTATATTTAGTATAAATCGCAAGAAATACGAGGAATTCCGCCATCTATTCAGGAGTCAAATCATACAACTGTTCACTGAGCACAAAATTCATTTTACTTATGTTACGGCCAAAGGATCTCAACAGCGTGTTTCACAAAGTTGTACAGCGCCATCTAGTTTCATACTACTGAAATTTCAACACGTTACAAACAGTACCTCATAGAAGTTAACTGTGTGAGCGAATTAATTGCATTTTAAATAGGGTTTATGATAATTAAACAACATAAATAAATATACTTTTAGTTTAATGAGCAAGTTGTTAGGCGTACTTAAAATTTTATTGATTCTATTTACAACAATAGTAATTTCATCGATCTGACCATTATTTATTTAAAACTTTATTAAAATATATTATTAAATCGATAATAACAAAACTAACATTTATTTACAAATATTCTCGTAAATATCACAAACGCACGTTAAACTATCACTACGCGTCCTGCGAGGTCAAGCGAGATAATCGCACTGATTTTTAATTTTATTCAAACAGAAAATAGGTAGGTATAACGCAAAAATAGCGCTTCAACGTAAGAATGAATATCGTCGGGGATAGTGCAATAGCGCGTAACTAGCACATGTAAATACCGCGTATCGGCATTCGATCAAATTTTACACGGGCAAGTTAAAACTTTTTCATATTGTTATTTAAAGTGTAAATGGGTTCATTCTTACATAGATAATAGTAATTGATGTTTTCTATATACTTTTACTATAAATGATCAATTATAATGATTAATACACGCGCCACGCTACTTACGCGGATATGATTTAACCACAATATTGTCAAAATGGAGCCTAAAAGCCACTTACGCGGTTTTGAAATCAAACTGGTAATTAATTTTAATAATAATATTTAATAATTAAGGCAAAATATGGTTTACAAAATCAAATCTTTACCAGCTTATGGGCGCTGTTCTTACAAAAAAAGTTTTATTTATTAATTAAAGTATTTTTCTATTCAATATCCCTTAAATATAAATTTAAAGTTACTGAACATCAACATCACTTTTTTCTCAATCTATTTTAGATTTACCAGCATTTTAATAAGTGTATAAACAATAAGTATCCTAAAATTATAACTTTTTCAAAAAGTCCACACAATCTCAGTTAAATATAAACTTCAAAATACTGTATTATTAACATTACTTGTCTTCCATCCATCTATCTATCTATCCATCAGCCTTTTAGCGTCCACTGCTGGACAAAGGCCTCCCCTAATTTGAGCCATTCTTACCGGTCCTGCGCCTTCTGAAGCCAGCGGATGCACGCTGTCCTCTTCAGGTTGTCAGACCACCTGGTCGGGGGGCGTCCTACGCTCCTTTTTCCGAGACAAGGCCTTCACTCGAGGACCTTTCTTCCCCATCGGTTATCGGTCCTTCGAGCTATATGGCCGGCCTATTGCCACTTCAGCCGGCTAATTCTTTGAGCTATGTCGGTTACCCGCGTTCGTCTACGAATCGCCTCATTTCTGATTCGATCACGTAGAGAAATGCCGAGTATAGCTCTCTCCATAGCCCGCTGTGCGACTTTGAGCTTGTGGATTAGACCAATCGTAAAGCACCACGTCTCGGAGCCGTATGTTATCCCTAGCAACACACATTGCTCGAACATCTTCGACTACAGGCACTGAGGTATCTTGGACGACAAGATGTGACGTAATTTCCCGAACGCAGCCCATCCTAGTTGGATTCTAGGAGTGACTTCTTTCTCGAAATCTCGCCAAAATGACTATATCGTCGGCATACCGCAGGTGTGTGATGTATTCGCCATTGATATTAATACCACGTCGTTTCCACTCCATTAGCTTGAACACGTCTTCCAGCGCAGTGGTGAACAGTTTTGGGGATATAACGTCCCCTTGTCTGACACCTCTCTGCAGCTGAATGGGGTTCGTTGCTATGTCGTGTACTCTGACGGACATGGTGGCTGATAAGTATAAATACTTCAACACCTCGATAATATACCGGTAGTCGATTCGCGTCGACCACTGGAGAGAATTTAGTACCACTCAGGTCTCGATAGAATCGAAGGCTTTCTCAAAGTCCACATAGGCTTCACATAGCGGCAAATTATACTCCTCGGTCTTCTGTATAATCTGCCGTAGCGTATGTATGTGGTCTATGGTACTGTAGCCTTTACGGAATCCTGCTTGTTCGGGAGGCTGGAAGTCGTCAAGCCTGCGTGCAATGCGATTTGTGAGGACTCTCGAAAACAGTCTATAAACGTGACTCAGAAGTGCAATGGGCCTGTAGTTCTTTAAGAGGGTCTTATCGCCCTTTTTAAAGAATAGCGTCACTACACTTCTGCTCCACGCTTCCGGGGTAGTCCCAGTATTGGTGACGGAATCGAACAGCTTTTGGAGCGCCACTAGGAGGGGCTTTCCTCCAGCTCTTAGCAGTTCGCTTGTGATTCCGTCATCTCCCGGTGCTTTGTTGTTTTTTAACTGTTTGAAAGCCTCTCTAATCTCATACAGGCTGACGTCCGGGATATCTTCCGTGTAATGTCGGGTTAGTCTAGCTCGTTTGTCGCTCTCCTCGTGATATTAGATATTTCTGAAAAAAAAAACAAATAGGTTAGAACGATTGAAGAAAGGTAAAATTTATTTAAATGATACTTAACAGATGAAATTTCACATAAAAATACTTAATTTATATTGAATTAATACTTACTTTATGTTGTCATTAATATTTATAACGTAAACACTGAGTTTTACAACAAAACTAAACCACAAAACACGCTCTCAATTACACCTGATGACATACGCGGTATCGTCGACTGCCGGCTGTAGATACGCAGTATTGTTTTTGGGCGAATTCTAGCTTTCTATTAGTCGACTGAAAGTCAAGTCAGCGGGAAGGCTGCCAATCGGGATCTTACGCGGAATATCCGCGAATTGAACATTGGCTACCTTGGTCAGATACGCGGAATTGTCGAATGTTAGTTACGCGCTATTGCACTATCCCCGACGATATAATATTAGTATTAGCCGAACAAAAATATATTCGAGCGCCATCTAGTTTCATACTACTGAAACAAACAAACCGTATCTCATAGAAGTTATCCTAATGTTTCATAGATGGCGTCAGTTCAACACGTTACAAACAGTACCTCATAGAAGTTATCCTAATGTTTCATAGATGACGTCAGTATGATGTTTTTAAAATCTCTTTATCTCGGGAACCGAGCTTTTCTCGAACCTGGGACCTTGATAAATCGATTCCTTGAGCCGAAAACCCCCTAATCTGTAACTTTCATGAAAATCTTTGCAGCCGTTTCCGAGATCGTGATTATATAGGTATAAATAAATAAATAAATATACAAGAATTGCTCGTTTAAAGATATTAGATATTATGTTGCAGTACGACCTGTACGACGTCTGCTGGGTCAGCTAGTGTCGTATAAAAATGTTTAACTAGGTAGTGGTACCTAATTAATAATGAACAACATAAGTTTTGTTATGTCACGTAAAAGCAACACATAGGACATAGGTGCTACTACCTTCCAGTGTGTAAACCTATTTACGTTGGTCAAAAGCTTGCGTGTTGATGAGCTTATAAATAAAATAATTATGTCAAAAAATGATATCTATGTCGCTCTAGGTCACCAACAGCTCTATAGACTCGATCAATACATCAGCTATAAAAGTTAAAAGTTTATCATGAAAATATATTACCTAGTGTTAAAACTTTGTAAAAATTGTAGAACTATATGATTCCGTGGATCCCCCAATATGATGAAATGATTCTTAAATATCTATAATTGGCTATCCTTTCATTAGGTAAGTACCTACTTCACCCGAGTGGAATTTCTTTTAGTTTAATTTATCCATTTTTTACCCTTAATGGTAAAAAATGGATAAATTAAATTTACCCTTAATGGATGTTAATGTTAATGAAAATTACCCTTAATGGATGGAATTTTCAAAAATAAGGATTTTTGAAAATTCCATCCATTATTTTAAGAAAGGTCTTATGCTACCCTACCCCAAGAAACGTACATGCCAAATTTCAGCTTCTGGTGTTCAGTTTCGAGTTTCGGCTGTGCGTTGTCTGTCAGTCACTGACTCAGAAACGGAAGAGATTTTTATATTTATTTTTATGATTGGTGACTCATTGGTGACTATAACCTGTACAATGATTGAATTTTATTGAATGATCGCAACATTTCATAAGTTGATAACGCATCGAAATCCCTTGACGCCGTTTCAGCTAGCGGCAATTGGTATCGGCAGCTCTCAGCTCTGGCATTTCTGGCTTCTGGCAGTAGCTTCCGACGTCCCGCCGAGGGATGCACGCGCGACGACTAAGCGGTCCATTATTTCGTCTCTACAAAAATAAATCAACACAGTTTTACTAACATACTTTTAAGCATACTAACTAAACACAAATTTATTCATTATCGTGTTCGGGTCCAAATTAAACTCTTGTAACCGCTGTTCTAGAGATCACAAGGATTAAGTGAGTAAACAATGTTTTAAAACAAACCTTTCGATTTTGTTTAAGTAGACAGGTACAACTTATCTAGTAGAATAGAGAAATCCAAAATATGCATATTTTTTTCTTTCAATATTTTTATTAAAATCGCATGTTCAAAAATAGAAATATAAAAATACTCAGCGTATAAGTAATGGTTCCATTGACCCTACAGTAATGAGCGCGTAATTTAATAATAAATTACCATATTTGAGATGACCGCAGAAATCTGATTCTGTGCAGTCACTCATGTATCTATGGTCAAATTAACATACCCGTAATGCACACCTATCGTCTGGCGCCGCTAATTTGGTAATTATAATTCATTAGATATCCATAATAGATTGATCATTTCTATTTCCTTTGATACATAATTACTTACGTATGGTTGAATACATTAAAGTATAATGCGTATAATGCGGGATATTAAGGATATTACAGTACCTACCTACTCCATTATCCTAATTTTCGTTGGCCTTCGTAAGTACATAATGTAGAGGCACCTATCTAAAAACATTTAATTAAGAAACCTACCCACTTAAATATCGTATCACATTACTACAGAATTGATTAGATAAATTATGATGTTTATAGTGTTTATACACCTGGCTGTTTGTTCATTAATTAAGTATGTTTTAATCTTGTAAAAATAAAAAAGCTTCAAGACTTTAGGTAGCCATTTGTCAATTATCAATTACCTACCTCGTAAAACATTTATCTATCACATAAATGTACGTATATGTTACCGTTAAAATGCATAATAAGTTAGTGTGCACATTAACTAGGTAATCTGCAGATTCACTGATACCATTCGTGAGGGCTCATTCACACGAGGACGAATCGTCTTTTTTCACGAATCGTCTTTTTTCACGATTCGTTATTTTTTTTGACGGCGGCAATGCTTTTTAAATACTCATGTTCACACGCTTGACGAATCGTGAAAAAAGACGAATACGGATACGTCTTTTACAAATCACGAATCGTGAATGTTTTATGATTATGACGGATCCGCGCACAGTTTAGTATGCGTTTGTGTGTGAACTTCAATGCGGATATTTTGACGAATCGTGAAAAAACACGATTCCGTATTCAATGTTAACGTCCATCCGTCAAGACGTATCGTGTTTTTTGCCGAATCGTCAAAGACGTATTCCGTGGGAATGAGCCCTTAAAGTGTAAAATTTGCACTTTACCCAGTTAGTCTGCACAGTAACAGAAGGTACATCGTTAAATTGCGAAAGACTGGCTACCAGAGTACCAATTTTTGTTGTTGTCGTAGCCACATCGTAGATTTGCTCACATCATAAAGTGATCGACCATATCATGAAATGGTCGCATTTCATGAAATGGTCAACTCGGTTTGGCCAGATCGTAAAATCGTCTACGTTTCACGATTTGGTCATCAACATTTGGCCGAATCGTAAAAACGCGGAAAATAAGGCATAACTTCGAACCGTGACGTCTCCGGCGCTGCGGAAGGTGCAGCCCCTTCGCCCTTGCGTAACAAAGCACCCTCGGGGGCTGCCCTCCCTCCGCGCCTCTAAAAACACTCTAGGGGTAGGGCATACAAGACTACGTGGAGTAGGGGTAGGCTAATTCGGTTCTGTAACCAATTCGACCTACTTACACCTGTGATTAAATATTTTTATTCAAACAAGAACCTATTTTATAGACTTTACCGTATGCATGGTCGTTAGTCTGCAGATTCAAATTCAAATTCAAATTATTTATTTCTTCGAAGTAGGTTTTTACAAACACTTTCCGAACGTCAAGCTACGCCATCGCTTCAACAAATCCCTACGGCGAGTGGTTTTGGAAGAAGAAGCGGCAAGAAACTCCCAAGGAGTCTTTTTTTTCTCTTTCTCCACTCACAGTTACAGTTGCACTTACTACTAATTACGGCTAAAATACGAAACTCATGTCCAAGCTGATTTATCATTAAAATATTCATCAAGTTTGTAATAACCTTTCGTCATAAGAATGCTTTTGACATGAGTTTTAAGTTTACAGTACGGCATTTCTGTTAATTGTATCGGAACTTTATTCAGTTCGTTTGGCATTGCGATCGAACACAGTCGTGTCGTTCACATACGCGTACCGCGCGGCATTAGCCGCTGCCCGCAACTGTCACTATGAGCTCTCAACAACTCATAGTAAACGAGTTCTTGGCTTTTGTCAACCATGCCATCGACACTATGGACGAAGTAAGCATCTTGCAGATCTGCAGATCGAACTTCAAGGAAGACGAAATCTGCCATGGCAAGAGGCTACTCTACCAAGCGCTTGAGAAGCTGGACGAGATGCCCCCCCGAAGAAGAGACGGAACGGAAAGAAGTGTTCAGGACGTCATCAACTTGTTAAAGGTGACGGATCCAGACGACGTGCCTGTGATCGTGGCCAAGGAGCTACATAAACTGCCCCCTGTCACTTTCGACCACGTCGATGTTACCAGGCTGTTGAGGGATATAACATCGCTGAAGACAAGCTTGGCTGAAGTACATTCCAAGTTGGAAGTGTCCGATAAGACCATCGGTGAATTACGAGCCGAAGTAGCGTTGCTACGCAGCGTTGTTTCGGTAAGTAGGTCACCAGATGTAAATAATGTGAATGTACGTCGCGGGGCGCAAAATGCATCCATCGGCAGTTTTGAGTCGGCGAAATATGATGCGTCGCCGGTTGCAAACATTGCGAACGATGCAGCGCGCCCAGCTCCCGCCGCGACAACGTCAGCGAGTGCGTCGACCCCTAAGCGCGACTACGCTGCCATCGCCGCCGCCGGTGCTAACATCAAACCCGCTACGTCGCAGGCCAAGCAGACCAAAAGGGGACGGCAGAACCATGATGGAGCAATTCATCGTGATCAGCCACAGCCAGGTCCAGTAAAAGACCAGGGTGATGAGGAGGGCTTCGTCAAGGTCGAGAGGAAGAGGAGGAAGCCCCTACGTCGGAACCAGTGCGGTACCGCACCTACAGGACCGAACCACACGCTGCGGCCGGCTGTGCCGGCAACGTTGCTATACGTGTCCCGGCTGCATTACTCCACGAAGGTTGAAGACGTCGTGGAGTACATCAGATTGAAGACCACCTTCAGAGTGAGGGTCGAGCGGTTGGAGTCTCGCCATGATGTAAGTTTCAACTCTTTCGTGGTGAGATTGCCAACCGATCAGCTGTCGACCTTCATGAAAGAAGAGTTCTGGCCGAAAGGTGTGGTATTCCGGCGTTTCCGAGGCCCGCTACCGGACTCCGCGCGATACACGACGCCGTCCAATCGTGTAGCATAGTATTATATATTGTTTATGTATAGTATTTGTAAGTAGTTTGTAAGTTTTTATATATTGTATAGTATCATTGTATTTTTGTTTAACCTGTATGTATTAGTTTGTTATATTTTTATGTGTGTATTTTACTATGGGCCTTAGTTGCCTGATAATAAAGTTATTATTTGAATTTGAATTATAAATTTTAACGCAGTTACCCATGAAAGAGCCACCAGTTTTGCTAAGTCTGAATTTTGGTACAATCAGTTTAGCCTTATTTCTAGTATTTATATTGTGTACATCACTCTTTTTAGGAAAATGGTCATGATATTTTTTTACATACATAGTATTATCTAAAATATACTGTGATACTACAGTTAATATATATATTACTTTCTTTAAACAATTGTCTGAGTGAATCCCTTGGCCTGATGCTGTAAATGGCACGGCACGTACTGCTCTTTTCTGTAATATGAATATTGATTCTATATCTGCAGCTGAGCCCCACAACAGCAGACCATAGGACATTACACTATGAAAGTAGCTAAAATAAACTAATCTTGCTGTTTCTACATTAGTCAAGAGCCTTACTTTCTTAACAGCGTAGGCAGCAGAACTTAGTTTCCCCGACAAGGTTTCGATATGAGGACCCCATTGCAGATGAGAATCTATAGTAAGGCCTAAGAATGATTAACTAGGAAGTCTACAGATTACCTAAATAGTTAATGTAGGAACTCAATTCTTTTTTTCCACTTTAACTGACTCAGCCAGATAATGTGCAGAATACCTCGTTAATCTGCACTCTATCTGATTTACGCAAATTAACGGTAACATATAAGTATATGTATTTCTCAACCGGGAGGGCAACTTGGTACTCCTAGGTTGGCAGGCGAAGTTAATACCAACTGGGCTATAGGGTCGTCCAATAGGTACTACATACACACATCAAAAGTGTCTAGGGATCAACATATATTTTTGCAATAACTTTTCTCCTGATTGATATTAATTAAAATTTTCTTTAAGGATTCATCAAATAAAGTGTTTTCGTTTGTCACAGTAACGATAAACCAAGTCACCTTTGCATTAATAAAGAAATTTGCCATTTTCCTAATAAAGGGATTTTTGACATTTGAACCACTAACATTAAAGTTCGAAAAAAAATTGGTTGCCTGTAAAGTCGGTATACGGGCGAAAGTTTTACGTGACAACGACTTTGAGTGGTGAAATAATTTTAATGTGAATATTCATTCGTATAGTAGGAAGAAGGATGAAATAATAGTAACAATTTAAAACATTTATTTATACAAAGAATTATATTTAAAACATTGTAACACCATCCGCCATCTAGCGCTGCTAACCGTTAGACCATTAACCATTAGTCACAACTAAGTGAGGTAACAAACGAGATTACTCTACTTCTCCAGAGATGGCGCTGTACCATTTTCTGAAACACGCCAACGTGTGTACGCCGTAGCTACCATAAGTAATGTTAAGGAGGAAGGGACGCGTGCCTTTCACTTTTTATGTCTGTCTCTCTCGCTCTTAGGCGGGCTAACCATGCCCGAGTGGAAGGGACGCGTGCCTCTCACTCGCTCTCATTGTAAGCGCATAACGTGAGCGGAGCTACTAACGCAGTTTCTTGAAGTGCCACCCGGCAAACCAATTTATAAGACGTTGTCACGTCAAAAGACTGAAATAACAGTTTTCTTTAAAATTTTATTGGGTAACTTAAACAATTAATAATCCGTGTTTCTACCGCGAACACTAACAACACAAGAACATCGGTTTGGCATACTCAAAATGAGTTCATCCAAATCACGCTGTGGAATGGCCGCCCATGTTCGTTGCAACAACAAAAAAAGGTCTTCTTGCCACTGGATACCCTCCATATTCGGCAGAGCTCTTCTCTGTAGCATATCCCATGCATGCTCAATCGGGTTCAAGTCTGGCGACTGAGCAGGCCAGGGCAGGACATTGATGTTAGCTGCGGCGAGAGTCTGTCTTACAACTCTTGCGGTGTGCGGTCGTGCATTATCATGCATTAACTGAAATAAGGGACCGATTTGCACTTGTAGAGGAACGATGACGTCTGATACAATCGTCTCAGCATAAATTTGAGCGTTGAGGTTGCCTCTGATCCAAATCAACTCAGTTCTTCCGCCGATCCAAATACCCGCCCATACCATGATGGTTCCACCACTATAAGGATGGACTTCCTGGCAGGATTTTAATCGCTGTTGGCGTCCAGGGGTTCTCCAGTGTCGTATACGTCTTGTATCCGGTCTCATACCAAAACGAGACTCATCAGAAAAGCACACGAAACGCCATTGTTCTTCTGCCCAATTTCTGTGTTCAAGAGCCCATTGATATCGAATCCTACGATTGTGCATTGCTATAGGTGGTACCCGTAGCGGTCTTCGGGAATGAAGGTTCACTTCATGCAAGCGGTTTCTGACTGTTTGGTCGCTAATTAAGTTCCCTGAAGAGTGATGAAGCCTCACGGCTAACATCATGGCGGTTATTGTTGGAGCTCTTTGAGTTAAGATTTGAATGTATCGGTCTTGTCTCCGTGTGGTGCAGCGATACCGTCCTCCATGGCGCTCAGCCACGGTACCAGTGCTTCGGTAACGTGTCCAAAGTCGACTGATAACACTCTGACTTGTATTCAGAGCTAAAGCCACAGTACGTTGCCGGGAACCAGCTTCTATCATTCCCTCGGCTCTGAGCATTTCTTCCCTGCTTAAATGACGTCGCCGCTCCATAATAACGTTGGTTTTAATCAGTAGTAGGGAAACAGTAACACTAATAATGTCTTCAATGCGTTGTATGTTTTTATAGGGAAAATATTGACAGCTGATTTTCATCTTTTACTCGAATTTGATTGACAGTTCCTGATTCAAATTATGAAATGCACCAAAAAGGATCCATATACCTAAAGGAGATGTTCAAAAGTGGGCCTTTATTCCGAAGAAATTTGTACAGCCGTGATTTATATGTCATTTGAAAGCATATTTTCTAATCTACTTGAAATTTTAAGACGTTTATTTTATTGAACCTCCATATTTTGGAAAATCGATGAAGTATGTTAGAAGGTCCATGAAAAGCAATGTTTATTTTCTGACAGGTACATACGTCTTTTTCACGAAGTATGAACATATCTGAGGTCCCTTCTATTATTTATTATGTTTTCAATACGTAAATATTATATTAATTAACGTTGTAAATGTATTAATTATTAACATTATTAATTGTAAACCAAAGTCATGAAAAAACGGAACGACATAGATTGATATTAGTAACTGTCAGTGTCAATTGTCATTCCTAGATCATTGCCGCAATCAAAAGTCAAATTCAATTGTCAATAATGGAAATCAATATTGGTACCTATAGTTGGGCCATTTTAATAGGTCACATTTGACAGTTCGTCAAAATTTTCCAAAGTAACCTTGTAAGGGAGGCACCCCATAGTATCTAATACATTCCATACTAGATATTGTTAAACTTTTTACACTTAAAAGTAAGGAACTGACGTCGTTACAAAGTTACGTCAGCGAACTCTTTTTCTTCTTAAATATCAGGGATGGTACCGAAAGAAACAGATGAGTAGATAAGTTGAATTCGAGAAGTCGAACTAATCGTCAAAAAGTATTTCACGATTACAAAATAAAATGTATTTTAATACAAACAAAATTTTATTACATTTTAGGCCAAAAAATATGTAATCATTCATATAATAACGTCTGGCTCAAAAGTCAGTATCTAGAAACGTGAAATGTTACAAAAAAGTCATGATTTCATTTCGCGCCATTATTTGACGCATTATTTTTGTCATTTTTTTTAGTCGTTGTGTGAACTGTGCGCTTATTAATACTTTTTATAACAATCGCATTCAATTTACAGATGTTTGAAGTCCTTATCGATTTATTCAATTTAATCGATGTTTTTCAGCAGGTTATCCTCACTATGAAGCAAAGACAAACAGTTGTCAAATGTGGCCTATTAAAATGGCCCTACTTTATATATTATTGATTATTAGTGTTTGCTTACGATAGTCGGCGACAATTTTATTTAACTAAACATTCAGATAGTAATTCTAATTGTTTTATTACAATAATCATTGAACACGCAAATCAATGCAAAATGTTTAAATGCAAAATAAAATGTCAAACTCAAATGTCAACGTTAATTCATCACTCAATGTCACTATTCAGTACTGTCAGACTGTCAGTATCAGGTTAGAGTTGCCAGCAGTTAAAATTGCCCAGTGTGGCATGCTTTTTATCTATCTACGGAAATTCAAACATAAATAGAAAAAAAAGGGAGGATCTCTTTTTTATTTTCGCAACCTTGTCACAATCAGAATAATTTTCTCTTTCTCCACATCTAAGTTTTGTTTGTGTACAAATTTAAAACCAGCCCCCATACATTTTTTGAACATCTCCTTTATAAAATCATAAATTTATTACAAAGCCACATCTCAATCTCAAGAAATCCGCATAAAAATGCTTGATCCCTAGACACTTTTGATGTGTGTACTATGAGATTATTAAATACTAGTTGTAAGCTGCACTTCTTTAAATATTGTATACGAAAATGTTATCAATCATTAGGTAATCATCATGGCTAATTTTGCCATTCTATAGATTCAACAACTTAAGTAAAACTACAAAACTAACTCTTAAGTAAAATAAAATACGTGTTACATAACTTTAATAAAAAAAAACAATTAATATATGGAATTCATACCTAATAATCAACTTTCATAGAGATTAATCATTATTTGACTACCTGAGAGGTTGTGTTATTGTGTAATCAGAAAGCCACACAAAAATTTTCATAGAGCTACGGATTTTTAAACCAACTTTAGGTAATATCTTATTTTACCCGCATATAGTAGGAAGGTATAGGTATACCTAAATACTAAGTAAGTACATATACCTTGCCACATGACGTAATCTTTTTGAAAATTACCAAGTTCTAATGAACAACATAATAAAATTCAAAGAGCAATTTTTCTGTACATTGAATATTTTTGCAAAATTTCGATTAGGGGGCACTGCAATAACGTATTAGAGCACAAAAATATTTTTTTTTTTAGAATTATTGTCTGTCTGTTTGTCTGTCTGTTTGTCCGGGCATCACAAGAAAACCCTTGAACGGATTTCCAAGAAAATTGGTGAAATTGTTACTTTTACCCTGAGTCATATTTTAGAATACCTACTTTTTATCCCGGAAAATTTAAAAGTTTCCTTAGAAAACAAGATTTCCCAATTTATACGCGGACGGAGTCGCGGGTACTGCTAGAGAACAATAAAATTTAAGCTCATACTTACATTGTAACATACCTACTGGTAACTATAATAGCAGGTACGCTTCGACAGATTTTCCTTCCGTTTGTTTATCTATAGCACGTTTGAATTTCTTACCAGATGTGTTTATTACATTACAAAAACATTTTTTCTAAAACCACAAACAATTTCAGTCGGCGGAATATGTGAGTCAAATCTGACCCCTTTTTCTTTCTAGTAACCCAGAAACCAAAGTAGAAACCTATTTATTAATAAACATTAAACCGTTTTCAAACAAAAAGTAGTAAAAGGCGATCTTTGAGTTAATACCTCTACTTCTGAAATCTTTGGGTAGTCGTGCATGTGTGATAGTAGGTTTCCTTATGCTTACAAGCTACATCAAAATTAATTGTGAAAGTATTTTACTTTCTATGTACTATGTAGTTCCCCATTTCCCGCTTAACCGACAACGATCCTACTGTTATCAACGGATGCCAGCAACTAAGTAATCACCAATAATCAATTTTATTAAGTGCCAATATTAGCTACTCCCTACTCTCAGGTGTGCAGATTTCGTTTTCATAATATTTTCCTTCGCTTACCTAAGAAGTGATAATTAAATTTTAATATGCACATGATTTTTTAAAATTTGAGGTATATGCAGAATTTGAGCCTGGACCCAACAAACTGTAAAGAGTATCATTAGATACTTATTAGCCTATTCCTATAGTATATTTGTAGTTATTTTTTCAGAATACAATTAAATTTGATACTGGAGTAGGAAACATGATAATGACGACTTATTTAACGAGCCATTCTACAACGTCTCCTAAGTCTCCTCTATCCAAGCTGGTTCCGTGCCCCAAACCGAAGCCGTTTAAGGTCATGGTGTTGGGTCAAACTGGAGTCGGGAAATCTGGTATGATTTTATTTACAAAAACTTATTTTGCTTAATATGCTTTTAGCAGAAAATGATCTACTTAATATTATAAATGCGAAAGTCTGACTGTCTATGATGATTTCCCTGCTAAACAACCGCCCCGATTTGAACGAAATTCGGAATGAAAATATGTAGTTGAAGAACCATGGTCACACATTGGGTACTTTTTTATCAACCCCTGAAAGTTTGAAATAGGGGACGAAATTGTGTATGAAAATCTAAATCGCTTGACCAATTTCGATGAATTTTCTCACGAAGACAGTTGATGACGCAAGGCCAAATATTATAGGCTACAGACCTATTTTATTGAAAACCGATTCACTAGGTGCTGAAATAGGGAAAATATTTGTTTCCCGAAGCGAAGTGAAGGCATTCACTAGTAAGTAAATAAATATTTAGCATAATGTATTACGTAATGGCTTTCAACTTTCAGCTTTGGTTGTGAGGTTCATCACGCGTCGCTTCATCGGGGAATACGATCCTAAATTGGAAAAGGTTTACGGATATCAAACAGTCATCGACAACGAGGTTGTTTATTTTGAGGTATTGGATTCTGCAGGAGAACCTCATGTGAGTAATTTATGATTGATAAAAATTTTGAAAATGCATACCTATTTCTACGTATAATGAACTTTTATTTCAAAGAAAATTACCTATGTCAAATTCCCATAATTATATTTCTTGTCAATGTTAGATATATATATTTGTATATACAATACTCTAAGAAGTCTAAGATGCATACCTAAACTTTCCAAAACTTTTACAAGACTAAAACTTAGGAGTATTTTCATTTAGCATGTTCATATATTATGTAGGTATCTCATTTGAAATAAGAAACATACATAAACGTATACTTTGTAAACATTAGGAATAGGTTTCCCAAAGCGAAGTAAGAGCGGATTTACCTTGGTACCTACTTATAATAATAAAAACAATACAACTTTTCTTCAGGAAAGCGAATATGCAAATTTGGAGAGCAATATCCGGTGGGCGGAAGCTTTCGTTTTGATGTATTCAGTAACAGACAAATGTTCTTTTGACGAATGTACGCGGTTGAAGTTCCTCATCAACTACAATAAGAATCGACGTCGCCTTGCTAATACTGCTAAGGTAAATAAAATACTATTTTATACTTGACTCTACTTGATTTTATTTGAGACTTAGGTAGGTACTTGGTAGCTTGAAATAAAGCCTTATAGTCAGCCTTCGGCTATAAAGCACCAAACAGATTCAGATCAGATATCAGATATTATAACTGGTAACTCCAAAAATTTTTGCTGATACACATGGACCTTAAGGGTCGGGCCACATTGATCGACGGCGATCGACGGTTTGTCCATACAAAAAGAGCGTAAAGTATGGAAAGCCGTTCGGCTCGTCGATGCGAAAGGACGCGTACGGGTTTCCATACTTTACGCTCTTTTTGTATGGACAAACCGTCGATCGCCGTCGATCAATGTGGCCCGACCCTAATTATTTATTAATGCCAATTTCTGTTATCACATTTCGCGCCAAATTTCCATTGAAACAAAAATGTAAAGGTTCAAATTATTATTTACAGAACAGCAGTCTAGAAACTCCAGTAGTGTTGGTGGGGAACAAAATAGACCAGGTTGAGGACCGTATGGTGAGCACCGAGGAAGGCCAGCGGCGCAGCAAAGAGATCGGTTGCGTTTGCTTTCATGAGATATCCGTACGAGAGAGCATCGAGCAGGTGAATATTTTAAAATTACTTGCATGGCGGTATACAAAGTTACAAAGATATTTTTTTTTTGTAAATAGATCAGAAAGGTGCAGTCGACGTCTTAATACATGACCTTTTATAACAACGAAGCGAGATGTACTTACAACAAGTGAAAATAGTTTCTGTGGTGTCGTAAGTACATACATAGATACATATAGGGTGATTTGTAACTCGACGTATTCCTCTTGGGATGTGGTAATACAACCAATTTCCAACAAAATTAACCATAATGTCCCTAATACCAAGTCAGCTGGTTATCGAGATATTCCTTATTTTTGGTTTTGGTCAAAGAACACCGAATTTGACTACAAAGAAATCAATAAATAAAAAAGTTGTGGTTTGAATTGAGTTGCGTGCATTTCTATCAGTGACCAATACATCAACAATCATTTATTAATACTAATGCAGGCACAAGTGTTACACATTTTAAAATAACAAGTGAATTCTTGTAAAAAAAATATTTTCTTACGAATGTGGTCGATAGAAAAGTAGATTTATTTTAAAAAATTTAGTATACATCAAGCGTACAAACTACATGAAAAACATCCTTGTTTTATAAGCTATCCAAACAAGTAAAATTATTAAGACACAAACAAAACATTTCAGAAAAAAACGTATGTAGAGCACGTGCGACGTAAAACCCTTTGTTATCGTACCGCGGTATAAGTTCCTGAGTTGCAAACTTTTTAGTTGTTATTGTCGTTTGTCTATTAGACCCACTTGATCATTTAAAATGAAAATTAAACAGCAGCAGTGTTTTGTTTCTGGCTACCAACGCGATCTCCCAAATTTACGTTGATTTTGATCACTAAATAAGTATGACGGCTTACTCTAGTTCCGAGTATGCCGATATTATTTATTGTTATGTCTTTTGTGATGGAAGCGCGGATGAAGCTCGTCGAGAGTACATTCGTTGTTACCCTCAATGACAAGCGCCTTACATTACGGTCTTTAGTTCAATTGGAAACTGGATAATTTCAACGTCAACAAAATGATGGCGATTGACCACGCCTTTACACTGCTGAAGATGAAGAAGTTGTTATCCAGCAGGTAGTTGACGCAGTAGTAGGATCGTCAACGAGTTTCAGTCGCGTTATCATTATAAAAGGCATAACAATAAATAATATCGGCATACTCGAAACTAGAGTAAGCCGTCATACTTATTTAATGATCAAAATCAACGTGAATTTGGGAGATCGCGTTGGTAGCCAGAAACAAAACACTGCTGCTGTTTAATTTTCATTTTAAATGATCAAGTGGGTCTAATAGACAAACGACAAACGACAATAACAACTAAAAAGTTTGCAACTCAGGAACTTATACCGCGGTACGATAACAAAGGGTTTTACGTCGCACGTGCTCTACATAAGTTTTTTTCTGAAATGTTTTGTTTGTGTCCTAATAATTTTACTTGTTTGGATAGCTTATAAAACAAGGATGTTTTTCATGTAGTTTGTACGCTTGATGTATACTAGATTTTTTTAAATAAATCTACTTTTCTATCGACCACATTCGTAAGAAAATATTTTTTTTTACAAGAATTCACTTGTTATTTTAAAATGTGTAACACTTGTGCCTGCATTAGTATTAATAAATGATTGTTGATGTATTGGTCACTGATAGAAATGCATACAACTCAATTCAAACCACAACTTTTTTATTTATTGATTTTTTTGTAGTCAAATTCAGTGTTCTTTGACCAAAACCAAAAATAAGGAATATCTCGATAACCAGCTGACTTGGTATTAGGGACATTATGGTTAATTTTGTTGGAAATTAGTTGTATTACTACATCCCAAGAGGAATACGTCGAGTTACAAATCACCCTGTATAATTAGGTATGTCATAAAAATGTATCATCTTCATTATGTACCTACCTACTAGACAAATAAAATTTAAGAAAAGTCTAATCTTTCACATACATTTCAAAATATACCTATCAAGTGTGGATGACTGTGTATCTATTTGTATCTCATCTCGTTAGTTTTACTAAACTTTCATGTAAAATTTTGGACACTGAATTTTGGGAAATTGGGAAATCCAGGTGGGATTTAGGTACAATTATGTGTGTGGAATGCAATAAATACAATACATTTGTGAACCATTCTTACACTATCTGAACTAAATATTTGGAAGCTCGAATGTAAATATAGCAAGTGCGTAACTGACCTTGACACAGCGTCAAGTGGGTGACTACGCAATACGAAGAAGGAAAGCAGCATTGCTCACTGACGCGTTTTCCATCGCTTTGTAGGGCGATGTTGCTCCCGTCGACCGCTTTATTACACTCTGTTTTGCATATACTTACCTGTAATCTGCATGTATTATTTTATAAGCCGTCTTCTCACTTAATGATCTAAAGATTTTTTTATACTTCATCTTCAGAGAAGATAAATTTTTCATTGTCCAACTCCAACGTAACTACATATGTAGATGAAGATTTTGCTCGTATTCGGGCATTCTAGAGTTAGATAGATACTAACGAAAATCCCATTCTCCCGGACCAGCGTAGTATTATTCGAGATTCGTATTGTTTTAGCGTAGGGCGGGCAGCGCGTAAGGATTATTTATTTTATCCATAGATATTATTATTAGTTAATAATTAATTTAGAATTTCATGGCCTATTTAGTAGTGACCCTGCCTGCGTAGATAATAATGGTTCAGGTCTGAAGTTCAGGTTTCATTTCCGGCCGGGACGACTAGTATTTTCTGGTTTGTTGGCCGATAATGCATTATCCATGACTTATAAGTTTCCATTGCAAAATATGATTCATCTGCCCGTTATTCAGCTATTTTAATATAAAAATAACGTTTCACACGCTTCACACTCATAGCCCCACACTAGGATTCCCTGTGTCGTGGGTGCCATGGACAACATACAAGACAATGGACACACCCAGACCAAGAACGCAAATTTAAACTCAACATTCAAATTTCCGCCTCGGTTGGTATCGAACCCAGGACCCTCAGAACAGTGATCCGGCGCGGCGTGTTACCATTATGCCATCCGGGTCGTCATAGATGCATTAAATAATCGTAAATTTACTTTTAATTCAGGTATGGGGTATATTCAGAGACGTGCGTCGTTTCTGGCGTGTAGGCAGCAAGTGGTCGCGCGGGCGCGGCGACGACGCTCAGACCACCGCGTCGCGGCCGCTCGCGCGAGCTGTCTCCGACACGACACCTCACTGCACGCCCGCCGCTACCAATTTATGTAAGACCAATCTCCCTTTGCTGTAAAAACGTATACCTATTTATCTCTGTACCTATGTATGTACTTACTAATTTTATAAGAATGTCTAATTGGGATTTTTGAAATAGATATCTGTTTGATTGTGTAAGCAAGCTTCCCTGCTTGCGAAGGTGATGGAGGGTGTAATAAATACACAGCTCCTATGATATCTCGAAGATCGCCAGCTGAACAATGATCGGCAGTACGGTTTCCGTCACGGTCGTTCAGTTGACGATCTTTTAGTTTATCTCACGCAACGGTGGGCTCAGGCCCTAGACAGTAACGGGGAAGCACTGGCAGTCAGCCTAGATATCGCTAAGGCCTTCGACCGGGTCTGGCACAGGGCTCTTATCGCGAAGCTACTATCTTACGGTCTCTCTGAGAGGTTATGCAGTTGGGTAGCCAGCTTTCTGTCTGAGCGACATATAAAGGTCGTTGTCGACGGTTGTTGCTATGATGATATGAATGAAATGATATGATATGAAACCCATAAACGCTGATGTTCCCCAAGGGTCTGTGCTGTCTCCTACCCTGTTTATTCTGCATATCAATGACATGCTAGAGCATGCTAACGGCATTCATTGCTATGCAGATGACAGCACGGGAGATACTTATTATACAGGCCCCGCAAATGCCTCTCGGTCACAAGTAGAGGATAGCAGAAACAAACTTGTGTCTGAAGTAGAGAACTCTCTGGAGGAAGTCTCGAAATGGGGTCGACTCAATTTAATTGAATTCATCCCCACGAAGACACAAGTTTGCACGTTTTCCACTTAGAAAACCCCATTTGTCATGGCACCTCAATTCCAGGGTACCGCACTCACCGTTAATAAAAGTGTTGGGATTCTGGGTGTTGACATTTCGAACGACGTGCAGTATCGGTGTCATCTGGAAGCCAAGGCCAAATTGGCCTCCAAAAAGCTTGGCATCACTAACAGGTAAGAACACCTGTCTTATGATAAATAAGATGTCTCTCTCTGTGTGTTCTACCGACTTTACAACGGTGAGTGCTCCGAGGAATTGTTCGATTTGGTGCCAACATCACCCTTCCATCATCGCACCACTCGCCGAAGATTGAAGTTTCATCCACATCGCTTGGGTACGTGGCGAACGACTACAGTTCGATTTTCACGATCTTTTTTTTCCGAGAGCTTGCAAGCTGTTGAATGAGCTTCCTTCTGAGGTATTCCCGGAGCGCTAAGACTAAGACATGGGATTCTTCAAGAAAGATCTGAAAAGAGCTCTCCTTCAGGGCCGACGTTGCACAGGTGATGCTGGTGTTGCTGGTGTCCATAGGCGACGATGACCATTTACCATCAGGTGGCTCGTCCGCTTTTTCGTCAGCCCATCAGGCTATAAAAAAGTGATATCTTTTTTATTGTAAACCAATAAAAATAGACTAAACCTTACGCCATAGGAATATAACACAAACTAACTTTTTCGACAAAACAAGCAAACCGCGTCCAAATAATTGGTAAAGCCGTTTCTGAAATTAGCATACGAACAAACACACAAGTTAAGACAATCGCACGAGTAAATATATTGACACAACTAGTTGATCATATATTTCAATTACACATTATTAAATTTAGATTACATATGCCTAGTAGCACTACCTAGCTAAGTAGGTAGGTGGTGGCTTTTCATGTGAGTCTATTTGGATCAAAACAGTTCTACCTTACAACCTACACTTATTGCAAAAAAATGTAAGCAAACTTAATAAAACAACAAAAACAAGTGACAGTTTTTCTAAATATATATACTTTGATTATAATTATCTTGGCATTAAACTGACTATCACAACCTTGTACAATACAAATAAGTTTCCTAATACTACCTATCTATACTTTTACTTTAAAAAATATGACACAAATATTGACAGCGAATGTCTTAAGTACATAAACGGTAGCTATGTATCCATATAATTTTCTTGTATAGTTAAGTAGTCTGGGTAGTCTACGGCGCGGCGCGGCGCTACGCTTCCTACGAATTTCAGCTACGAATTTTACATTTTGTAATAACATCACTGTAGTACCTACACAACCCTACTTACGAGTAACTTACTTTGATATCTTGGATAGGTACCTAACGCTTGGTATGCTGTTTTCGTGTTAGCAGTTTACTTAAAATTTACTACACGATTTCATGTAGGTACCTATTCTCTGACTATATAGGGTCCTTCCATAAATTATGTCACTCAAATTTCAGTCACCCTCCTGATCAGCGATTTTCACATTTTGTTTTAGAAAAATTATTGTCTTTCACCAGTTTTTAAATGTATTGCATATTAAAATACTTGACCTTTACTGATATGTTCTAGTCTCGCCTTTAAATAAAGGCTTTTATATGCGACAATATAAAGATTTTGATCCCCCTGCCTTATCTCACAGTCACAGCAGTGTCACATTTCGCTGACGTAATTATGAATAGCCCCCAATGAAAAATCGAGAAACGGAATAAGTACTTCCTTGTTGGCCCCTACAATTGATGACGCCTGGTGTTACTGCCAACCATTAGCTATAAAAACCATTAATTACCATATCGTAAATCTATTCAGTAAGGTTATGATGTCATAAAAAGGACTGCTGTCCCTATCGTCTTACTCATCATTTCATTGGCATCGAAAACTTAACGATACAAGTAAACTTACCCTAACCATTAAACTTGAGAACTTTACCCTTACCGTCGCTATGCCATTAATTTTTAATGTTGTGTGCACGGCGTGTGATAATTGCTTGGCATATTCCTACCTCCACGCAGTTTGGCGAATATGTTCACTGCCTTTATGAAAAATTTGTGAAACAACAAAATTTTAAATTAAATTAAGAGTTAATTGCGCTGTCGGAACTTCATGTCGTGGTCTGAGTTTCCCTTCTACTATTTATTTTGTTATGTACACTTGAAACTAATTTATGTCACCGTTTGACTTGCGGACGTGCCTAATTATTTTGTTTTAGATTGATAATATAATTATTTACACGAGGCACTTTTTGATTTTTAAAAGACTTAAGTACCTAATAGCTACTTGCTTACTTATTTTAATTAAATTTTCAACGCAATGTTTACTGCAGAACTTTTTAGTTAATATGCATTTTGTACGTACATACTCGTATTCTGCGTTAAATGAGTTCTGTTTTTGTACTTTGCCGCATTGAAACTGGACCCACTAACCCGCTTGTTATAATTATCCTAGTTTTCGTGATGCTCGCAGAAGTTTTTTATTCCCTACAATTTTTAACGAGCGCGTGGAAGCTTTGAATAAACTTGACTTACTGCTGGTTCTTATATTCAAGAAACATTTCGTTTTGCTTACTAGACTAGAACTATCCTCGAGGCGTAAAAACATTCCTATAAAAACGATTTTATGGAACGACTGTACGACTCTTTACTGGTAACTCGAGAACGAACGGTTTATCGATTGGTTAAATATAAGAACTTAAGAACCGGACATTATTTATGTTTTGCGTCAAAAGAAATTATTATTGCTGTTATAGCTAGTATCAGGTCGAAGTAATCTTTACGTTCCACGTGTGATAATTGCGTTATAAAGAAGCGTTATTGCCTAGTAATAAAGGTTTCCCCCTATACTAACAAGCGCTATAAAAATGCCATCCCCAATTAAATGCGGATGAGATCACCTCAATGCGGCGCAGACATTCGATACTACGAAACCTTGACTCTGAAATAGTCAGTTTATGAATAGACCTTCAATCTAGGTCAATTATCGCCTACGAATTGAATCGTGATTCTAGTACCTATCTACTGTATTTCTAGATTTTGTTTTTTAATTTGAAATATTTTTGATATAATTTATTAAATTACAATCTACAGAAATCAATATTGGGTAATGGTAGAGCAACTTAATCAAGCTCCAAATAAGGAACTTGTAAGTTGTTTGTCGATAAAGGCGATGAATACATCAAAGGCGCTTTGAACAAGTTCCTAATAATGCTCGTAGCGTACCTAAGCATTGGAGAAACTTATAGGAACTATCGGTGGAGCTCGTATCAGTTAGGAAATTCTTTCCCTAAGACACGTTACATCATACAGACCTGTTGTGCAGGATATATATCCTGTGTGTCCTGATCTACTACGATCAGGGGAGATGGGTTTGACCTTCGTAGTTCACTTATACCTAAGTACGATTCAGACTGATTTCCATCTTAGTTAAAAATGGTGTGATAATTATAAAATGTGAGGTCATCTAAGTAGGTAAACGTTACGAAGACGTTTTTTCATCCGCATTCACATATTATGATTATCTACTACTACGTTACAATAAAAATAGCAATAATGCCGATGACTATTTTATGAATGTTTATTTTTTATATATTTTGTTTTTCGATAAACAAAATCAGGTGCCTGAGCGACGCAACCCACGCATCATATTAAAAACCTATACATTCTATCTATGCTTAATAATATAGGTAAAGCAGAAGCGCTAATCTTGGGAACTACCTACTTACTGTTTCAATTTGAAAAATAGTAGATTGTATAATAAGGGAGCAAAGTAATATTTTTACGGCGAGGGCGCTTTTTTGAATCCAGAGCGAAGTGAGGGATTCTAGAGTAGAATCCCGAGCGTAGCAAGGGATTCTTTAGTAGAATCCTGAACGTAGCGAGGGATTCAAAGTATGTCGCCCGAGCCAAAAATATTTGCTCCTGAGTGATACACTCTACTTTTCATCCCCCCCTATGAGAAAATAAAAGGCGCCTCAAATTCAGGAATAAACCGACTAAACCGACTAACCCGACTAAACTAACTAACTAAACCAACTTAACTAACCAAACTAATTAAACTAATTAAACTAACTAAACTAACTAAAGAACTCATTTTTCAAGACAAAACCATGAATTTCTAACAATCCGAAATGAATTTAAAAAGTGCGCGGAAAAGATCTTTTCCTTATTTAAATAACGGGGAGGAAAAACTCATTTCCGCCCGCTAAAAGTTTCTTATAGAAAACACCAACTTTGGGCCCCTTTAAGTGCGAACCAAGTCGTCTTTTTCAAATAAGTGGGATGAAAATATTTTTGTGTTGAATAGAGGGTTGAATAGTGGGTCGAATTTATTGAGGATGGCTTTAGGGTATGTAACATCACGATACGACCAATAAAAGCGGAGCAAAAAGTTTCCCGAAGTGAAGCGAGTGCGTCTACTATAAAAGGTTTATGGCCAGTTCTACAGATTCCCATTTCTACAGATTCCCAATTCAACAGATTTTAGTTATAATATATTGAAGGAGAGCGGCTGCCGGGTAACCTAGTCTGAAATAAAATTAATGTCATAAATTGTCCACAGTTCGCCATTCGACTGAAGAAGGACTGGACGAGGAAGCAACTGACGTCTACCACGAAGACAGCACGTCTCCGGGACAGCAAGACAGCGCCGGGTTCAGAGCTCGTGCTAGCACAGACTCTCGACTTCCCCCGCGCCCCGCCCGCCCGCGGCATCCTCACCCAACCAGACCCTCACAGATCAGGAGGATGAGTGTCGCCATGAGAGGCAACAACGGAAACACCTACTGATAATACACCTGAACATAAACATCGACGAACTAAAAGACTGAGACTGATTGAGAGTTCAAATCAAGTGCGTGATGCGTGATAGCAATTTGTTTAAGACATTGTTTTTGTAATACGAGTAATATGGGCATTTATTTACTATATTATATTATAATTATGTTAAGCGGCGCTTTGAAGTAGTAGGTATTATTGTAGCATAATTTTCGTATTATGTATTTCTTATATTGTTTCCACGGTATGGAGTATCCATGTTAGTAGGTAGTGAACAGTAAACAACAATCTTTACTGTGTATGTACATATAATTTTTAATAAAGTTGTAAGAATAATGGTGTTTATAATTTTGAAGCATTTTACTAGGTAGGTCAGAATTCGATTTATTTGCTTATGATTTTATATTCGGCAGAAATCTAAAAAATCATAAGATGATTAAACGTTGGCGTAGTTACCTAGATATTCAAATATCTTTTAAAACAAAATATATCGTCAGCACCTATTGCTGTCCATTAAAAAGAATTGGAGCTCATTGCTCATTGTGTAGATCCTTAGGGATGTACGTTCACCAAGCTAGCCGAGCGAGTTACATAAGAGTTCACGCAACTTACAGATCATTAGGCAGAAAATTTACAAGCAGAAAAGGTAACCTCGCACGTTTACGTCACCGTAACAAATGATATTTTTTTCTTTTATCGGCATTTCTGGAACTTTTCACGAATTTTAAATAAGTAGTAAACAAAGTTCAGATAAGCTTCTTTTTATTAAATATGGTAGATAGAGCCAGACCCTCGAAAATCTTAATATATATAAATCTCGTGTCACAATGTTGGTCCGCGATGGACTCCTAAACCACTTAACCGATTATAATAAAATTCGCACACCATGTGCAGTTCGATCCAACTTGAGAGATAGGATACTTTAAATCTCAAATTATAGTCGCAATTTTAATTTATTTCTAATTATTTGTCTCTTATTATTTGACAGTATGACAATTGACATGGCAGCCTTATTCACAGATGAACAGACACCTAGCGCCACACAAGAGAACTAAATTAAGAGTGTTATTATTTGACAGTCACAATTATTTATGTAACAGATGTCGATACCTTTCGACTGGGTTGAGTAAGTAATCAATAGATGGCGCTGCTATGGTAAATCTAACTTGCACCCGTGCGAAGCCGGGGCGGGTATAGCTAGTGTATTATACGAAATGATCGTTATATAGTACTTAAGTATAATCCAGAATCAGTATCCATTGCCCTAATCATAATTTGATCTGCGATATTAATCTATAAAATTTTCACCTGCAAAGTAAGTATTATGTAAAATCATACGTAAGTACAACTAACGTGAACATCAACAATTGCTACGGGGCCCAATTTCGTACCAATCCATGCTATATCATAGTTATTACAAGGATTTACGTAATCATTAACGACCACCTATCAGCCCATTTTATAGGTAAGAGATATAAATTATTATACCTAATGGAAAATAACTGATTTCCTTAGGTCAAAAGAACGTCGCGTGTAGAGATTAGATTTATAATTAATATTAGTGGTATTTATTTGTTTATATTGGAACATAAAATCATAAATGTAATTGACCCTCGTAATCTTTATAATGATTATAAAAGTAGGTAATTACCTATCTGATATTCTATTGTCTGAACTTTGATATGGAACGTATAAATCTATCTCCCTCTCTATCTTTTACCTATTTATTTTCTTCGGCTATTATAATCTTTATTGTGGCGAATACTATTAGTTTTTACAATTTTAAAATACACATACGGTTTATCCCGATAATGTAGAAGTTGAAACTTCAATTAAAAGAGGTATATTTTGTCTGACATGGGTAGCACAGCGCAGTCTCCCTAGGAGGTAACGATCGCGATAGCCACGTCCATTGTTGAGCAGACTATAGTCGGCACAATCATAAGATTCCGATATGACGTCTGTCATGTATGAACACAAACTAACCTTGTATGGCCGTCTTCAACTTACTTATTACGGAAATATATTTTTTTTAATTTGAACCGCTGGTAATGATACTATGAAGTGAAGATATTTCGTAGTGAATGATAGGCCACTTTGGTTAAATTATGCAATGCACTATTTACTGTGCATATACAGTATACAGTTTATATTTATTATCAATGCAGCTTTATAAATAGGTATATAATGTACTTGTGAATCCACCTCCTCTTCGCTTTGGAAAATTGTTTTTATGTTTACAGATAATAAACACTTCTTCCCATTTTTGCAACATATTTTATTGGTACATCGCTTCTATTGCTCGTAGCATGATGTTATAAAATTGCCCACAGTTTGTTAAATATTTTAATTAGGCATTAGTCCGTAATATTAAACGCAAGTAACTAGCGGGTTAAACGAATTGGAGTAATATTGTTTACTTACTACGAGTATTTAGATAGGTACTTACTTACTTATACGTACTTACATAGGTAAATACTAGAAATTCTGGCGAAATATGTAAACCATCCCTGCTTGTTTTTTATTTGTGTTATTTATAAATTGTATAAATCATTTCATTTTATTTTTATCAGTTTACATCATAAATTGTGTAAAATTGAACAAATATTTAAGACGTCACTACAATGTTTTAAAAGGAGGCTGGATTTATAGTTATGTGACCTCTTGAAACAATTTATGAATCGACCATAATCAATACATTACTATAATCGAAAGTATGTGCTACCATGTCGCACCCAAAATACAAATAGTTCTAGATTCCTTAATATGTCTAAAGCATTGCGATTTTTCGTAGCTATTATAAATTCCCGATACATACGTTTTTAAGCCTTTTCCACTCAAATCGGATAATTATTAACCGTTTAATAGTTTCTTCGTTTTCACTAGATTAATGAAATTTCCATTTTAATAACTAATATAATTTCCTCACCTTAACTTACTGGTCAAATTGCCTTATTATCCCTTTCGGTGTTAATCTCAACGCTACATCTGTTTTTAACTGATTTTAAGAAAACAATCAGAGATCGGTTTATAAATTATCGTTCCGAACTTAATTAACGAAACGATTAGAAAGTCTTATTACTAATAATCGGTTAAGTTTATAAATCGGTTCATTTAATGCATCGATTTTTGTTGTACTTCACTATTGTCACTGTGATGACAGCCTTCATATCGGAATCTTATGATTGTGCCGACTATAGACCACAACACAAACAGTGGAGGTTGTCTTGGACTCAAGCTGCCTTAAAAAATATTCCCCAACCCAACTGGAACACTAGTTCCACGACGGGTTGGTTACCCTTGTTTCGTATAACAACTTTTGATATAATTTTAATAAATCGAACAACGTTTAAGATAATCAGTTTGTATAATATCGTTTGACATAATTTTCATTTGATCGAATATTCATTTTGTGTAATATTGATTGACATAATGTTCACTTGATCTAATATTTATTTTATACAATGTTCATTTCATGAAATGTTCAGGGGCCTTATTATGAACTCTTAATTCCAGACAGTTCACGTTCACAACGTGTGCGTGACAGAGATAGCGCTTTATTACCTGTAAGATGCTATCTCTGTCACCCACTGAACTGAACGTAAACTGTCTGGAATTAAGAGTTCATAATAAGGGGGCAGGTGGTTATAAACGCCCTAAAGTCGGTTCTGGCACTCGCCGGCCGCTGCCGCGGCACGCTCGCTTCGCTCGCTCAGCTCGTGCGATGGTTCTTGTTAACCTAACACGCTCGTCGCTTCGCTCCTCGCTAACCTAACCTATTTAGTTGAATAGTTATCTAGTTTACATTACTTTAATTAAAATTAGCGCATTTAAACATTCGATAAAAAGATATTATTCGAAACAAATGATGATAAGAAATAAAATTATGGCAATCAAATATTCCATCAAATGAATAATTATGTGAAATGACTTTATTCCAACTAAAATTAGTCGAAGCGATTTTCGACGAAAAGTTGTTATACCAAACAAGAGGCACCCTTCCACGACTACGTGGGGGTGGTGATTTTCATTAACCTTGACAATTAATTATACACTAATTATCTACACGACAATATGAATAGCTCTACATCAATTTTTCCCGTAATGGATCGCAAGGATGGAATTACTTTTTATGCGCTTAAATTATAAGTATCCCTATTTGTCAGTGTCCGATGAGCCCCGAAATGGGTCGCGATCCAGTTACCACTGCTCTACATTATGTACTTTTCTTTAGTAAAATGTAGACATAGCCGAGTGGGTACTATTTACTTACATACCCAATATTATTGGACCAAAGTTCCTTGTCCCACGGTACAGATAGAAGCTAGAAAATGAAAAGTGTACGATTTTTCCATCACGGAAATGGGAATTTATGCTGTAGGCTGAGGCCAGTCATTGTTGCGCGATTATTGGACTTTTATTAATTGTAGCCAATAAGGTACCAGCTATCAGATGAGATTATATCATTTGTTCAAGTGTCAGAGTTTAAGCGCAACAATATAACTTCGTTCCAACCGAGTGTTCTACAACACTCAAGCAATTTTTTTTATCTCACAGTGTTAAATTATTACTAAAACTATATGTGGGTATTAGTAACCCGCCCTCATTTTGCTTGGGAAAACAATACTTTATATTTATACCTACCTGAGTCGACGAGAATATGAAATTGCCACTCTCCGATAAAAAACAACTCACAGTTCAATTTAGCTTGTAGGTAAAAGTTATTTGCGTATTACAGATAAGCCATCGCGAAATTTTTTGAAATTATTTTTGAGACACATATAATGAGACCATTTGGAGAAATTATTTTAATAATAATAAGTGTACAGATACAAAAAACGACTTTATAGGCTATTCTCGAGTATGAAAAGATAAGGAAAATTAATTCAATAATAATTCCGCGGACCTAAAGGGCCTAAGCAACAAAATATTAATGAAAATAAAAGCAATCGGCTTAAAAATCCTTAAATCGATTAAATATCTACTAATAATGGTTTGGGTTTAGAATTTATTGTGAAACCTCGACAGAGGGTTGAATATGGAGTTAACGGGTAGAGAGTGACAGTTCTAAAGTTTAGGGTCTACGTCCTAGTTTAGTGGTTTTCCATTACTTATCTTGAAATCAGTAGGTACTACATCTAAAAGTAATGTTATCATTTTAATCAGCGTAATCATTTTTAAACATATAATCATTTTTAAATTGCTAAACTACCACGTCTGATTTTTGTATTTTCTTGTGCATCAACAACCACTTGGAAGTGACACGATTCAAAAACCTTTTTTTATCAAGGTTGGTGACCACATTGCCTTCAAAAATACAATCGCTCGGACTTAATAAAATAGGAAGACCCTTAATTGATTACATCATTTTTATAATCGACTTTAATTCATTATTTTTTTTTGTTTTGTAATTTTCAGTTTTAACTTAAAAATTTAAAAGGCTTTCGCCATTTCTATATTTTTATTTTATACATACATACATGCATCCTAGTGTAAGTTGGATACTAAGGATAAAATGTTGTTTTCTGTGTTACGACGTCCGAACATTAAAACTACACTGTAGGTACCTACCGATTTTGATAAAATTCTCACTGTTCTTATCTCACCAAGATATTATATAACGCAATAAAAGAATCGGCGCAATTTAATAACTGTTTTTAAACATATAATGTAACAAAAAAACAAAAATATCTTTTTATAACCATTTCATTAATTTCGGCTGTATATAATAAATTACGAATACCTAAATGTTATAAAATAGGAGGCTCCATGTTTGACTCCTACGTATTTATTTTTATAACGTCACACTCACAGCGCCGCACTCCAGATTTTCTGTATCGTGGCTACCATGGACAACACACAAAGATATAGAAAATACCTACACCCTTACTGAGAACAGAAATTTACCTAAACTTATCATTCAAATTTCTACCCCGCTAGGAATCGAACCCAGGACCCTTCGAACAGCTAAAATATTAGATATGATTGTTTTTCATTTGAAAGAAGGTACTTACTTTCGAAAGAGGTTCTATTGATACCAAGTCTGGATCTCATAACATTGAGATACTATGTACGAAATTAACGAAAGTAACGAAATGCCAGTAAAATCGAGGAAAACTCTCACTTTCATTAAAATTTTTATGTTACTTGTCGATACTGAAGTCGGTTTTGCTATCGTTAAAATTAGTTCATATCAACTGTCATCATGTGACGCCTTATAACTTAACACACAGAGGTGCGTTCTCTGAAGCGTGGTGCACGCAAAGCGTGCGGGCACTCGCGCACATCCGCACGCACGTGGCTGGTCATGCGGACCCACGTGACCCCTGACTCTCGTCTCCATGGAGTAACGCGCAGCTTCCATGCCTATGCAGATCAACGGCTCCTTTGAATATGCCGTGGAGACGTTTGGCGCCTTCAACAACATCTTCCTATGCCAGACGATAAATAAAATTCTTTATGAACCCTTTTTTTACTTCTAAAAACAAGGGCGTTGGACAGTGTTAGGACGTTAGGTTATCTGAGAGTGTATTCGTGATAATATCATAACCAATTTTTTTTATAGCAAGATGACTTGATCAGAGGTGTTCTAGATATAACAAAAGGTTTAACTTTAGTTTAAACCCTTTCTAGTTGTTAAGGGAACATGACTCAACTTCCAAAATCTAGTAGGTATATTGTGGCTTGCGATGGAATCAACGTAACTCCTAGTCCTCTAGGTACCTACCTTCTCCAAACCAACCTACAACAGAAATATAGCGTATATAACCTATTGGGTTTTTCTGAATCGGGTTTTTTTTTAATTTGTAGGTAACTATCAGTGGCGCGGCTGTCCCTTGAGTGCGCTCGTGCGCTGAACCACCACAATTTAATAAATAAAAATTATTAGTATTTTCTTTATAAAAATACATTATTATTTTATATAATCTATTAAATAAAAACGAATTATTATTTTATCTCCTTTAAAATAATGACGAAAGAATTTAAACTCTTTGCTAAAGTGTTAAGATTTACTTTCGCTATAAAGAAAAGTTCTCGTGCGCATCGGCGAGCGCACGGGGTCTGCTAGTACAATTTCTATGGGATACGAGCAAACACGCCTAGCGCGGGAGACAAAAGATAGTTCCATAGTATGTACGGAGCGATTAGCCTCATGCCGTGCGGCGCGGCGCACGAATAATCCGAAGATTACCGAGAAGCGCCCGAGGTTTGACGAAATTCGTCCCGGTCCCGGCCGGCGCGGGAACGACCAGCCATATTGGATTGACCTCTCGCGACGTGTTTATTTATTGTTTGTTTACGTCCGTAATAATTAGTATCTAATTATTTTTTATATGTTTTTTATTAATTGAGACAGTGTTTGTGAGTGAAAATTAGCGTAAATATAGACTATATTAAAGACAATAACTAAACTTTTGAAAATAAATAGGTACTAGGTATCGCGCCGCTACAGTTGGTATTAAATTGGCCGGACCACTAAGGCCTTAGTTAGTCAGTAAAGTGCACCACCAGTTTGACGACCCACCAGCCGCCACTGGTAACTATTAATTATTTATATGCAGCTACAGTAGGTACATTGAGTAACTAAGTTAAATCCACCTACATTATACGTACCTACTGCTGATGCTGATGTAAGACGCTTTTGGCTGGGTCAGGCAAAAATAAACCGATCGATTCATCGGCTCATTTAAAGCTATAAAAGATTCTTATTCTATTTATAATATTCCCTTCATCAAAAATATAATATTTTATTCAAATACCTACTTGTTTCAGATTAAACTGACTTTATCTTTTAATTTGAAAGAACCTATTTCTACGGTATTATATTTATAGGGAATTTACTCTTATATTCATTAAATTGATATACTTACTTCAGGAATTGGGTTACGAGTAACCAAATCTTACAAAATACAAATTATTCACCATAGGCTATAAGGCACATCATTTGGTCAATATCTATTGGTTACCGACATGCAATTCACAATATGCAGTTCACAGTGAGGCAATAGGTAAAGTTGTTTGTTTACGAGACAGTAGACATGTGAGCCCTGCGTGACCGCAAGATTTATAGCCAGGCCATCTCTGACAAGGGATTAGCTTAACCGGGTCGCCACGTCTAACCCGCTGCTGTGGGTCCGACTAACGTCAGTCTAACTGATCTATTTATAACTTTGGGCTGCGCTCCTTCGGTGTCCCTATATTGCTCCAATTGCATTCGAATGTTGACAATAACAACTACGTGTTTGTACCAGTGCAAATCCTACTACGCACTCCCGCTATCGCTTGGTGCAGCACTGAAGTGTTTTGTTTGCACATCTGAGGATACGGCATCGCGGCAGTGCGCGCACCAAGTTATTTCTGTTTTATGTTAATTGTCTTGCTTTACACGCCATAAAGTACCTAAGTCTGAGGCTTGTGTTTTAAAATAGATCGCGATAAAAACTATTCATTTACAATGTCAATAAATATCTAATTAATTCGTCATTAACATAACAGTTAGGTCTACTCTACAGTGTTTTGCGATTCCAAATTATTTTTTCCGATTGCAGTTTTTTTAATGTCCGAGACGCAAGTCAATTAATTTATTCCTTCAATGTTCTATTTATTTTTTATTGTTAAGCTAAGCTAAAGCTAAGCTACAACCCACTAATGGCCCACTACTGAGCACGGGTCTCTCCACATTACTGAGGAGGCCTAGAGCATACTCCACCACGCTGCTCCAATGCGGGTTGGTGGAGGATTTTTTATTGTTACTTCAAACATAAAAATCACTTTTTAAATTGTAAGTATAGTTAAGTTCGATAAATGTGACAAGTGAAATAATTGATCTCATAGTGAACTCGGGATGTAAAATTCATAGATACCGCAATCAAAACGTGTGTCATTAGATACCTACGTTTTGTATTATTTTCTTTTAATTTCTTCCCTAAAGATGCCTACTAATAACAATTATTAATAGTATTGTAGGAATGTGGATATTATGTTACGCGGTTTTCTGGTCCCCGTCAACGCTGCACATTGATATATTATAATAAGATGTGACATAACACTTGCTACAGGATAAAACAAGACATTCTGTATGATTTGCTTCACATACCTACCTATTTAGTTCTCAGCGTGGAGGATGCTCCGATGACAAATGATTAATGATTATTTTATTGCATCTTGCCGTAGGTACTACCCACGAGTTTGCTGCACATGTCCATAGGTACGTCTTACCGATTGTGATATCAACATAAATATGTGCCTGTATTGTTTTGTTGTTATTATACGTCAAATTCAAAATACTTCCGATAAATTTTTGAAGTTATCTCATTTAAAATCTACGGGTACCTATGAACGTTTACACCTAGCGTCGTTAGAAAGGAAATTACAGGGGATGCCTGTAAAATGCATATCCAGGATATTCTAGGGCAGTACAAACTATTAAAATTATTGTAAGAACACTTTTAAAATAACGCTGAATATTAACTATCCACAGACAAGACCAATTTCTTAATAGCTTATGTTGACGTGTGCGTCGAATTGAATCTCTCGACACATCAACAATGTAAGTATGTGTTGGTACGTTCTCGATTGTATGGATCATGTTGAACCATACCGCACAACGAGGAGATTTACCGCTTCCAGTCATAACACAATCGGACGAACATCTTAAAATTTAATATTACATGGAACAAGTAGCAATAACTAAACGCACACCGAGTCAGGAACCTCGTAAACTCCATAATTTAAGATCTTCTACTGAATCCATAAATAAACTTAAGGAGCATACGACAGCCGCAGAATCAAGCAACAGAATCACTTTTGAAGTAGCCGAGTATGTAATAAACAGCCAAAACCCATATTTTGCTTGCAACTTCAATCATCTTCATGGATAATAAACAATGTTTTATTAATATCCCGGTTAAAGCGAAACTACTTATGAAGTCGTCTAGACAAAACCTCTTAAATTGCAAGATTTACAGCGATGTCCCTTAAATAGGTACTTGCAGGTTCTCCGTAAACTATAAAAAGAACTCTCGCTAACGGCAACAATGTCTGTCTCCTTCAGAGAGATGGTCAATGTTGGACTCGTTTTGCAATTTTAACGTGATCAACAACGAAGTTAACATTTTTTATTATTCCTATCCGTTAAACAGTTACACCTTTTGTCTCCAAGACTCATCATCAGACCCTCAGATGATCAAAAATGGACTGATTTTGCCATATCAATATTAAGTTAAAAATTAACATCTTAAAAAACGATTCAATAAAATTATAGGTACCCATCTATTGTAGAGCTCCACTTTTTTTCTCCAGTACCTGTCTACCTATCATCAGACCCTCACCATATTTTGATGGATCAATAAAGAATCAATAAAATTGGTTCATAAACAATCCACTTACTAGATTATTTAAATGTTATCAATATCCGTAATCAATACCAACCCCTTAAGTATTATTATAATTTGGTTTTTAAATCATCTGTGCTCAATTTCGTATAGATCATTTATTTTATTTTGGTATGGTAGGTAGGTCATTACCTATCTACTTACCATACCTATATACTCGTAGCGTTCAAAACTCCGCAACTCTTTTCTCCACTGCGGGCAAAGTTGAGTTTTGCTGAACTTTGCCTTAATTGAAAGGGCCAGTTCAAATTCTGGAAATTAGAAGCGATAAGGTGATTTTGAGTAAACAATTTTTATCTGACTTGGACACCCTTTTTGAAGTAGTGATAAGAAAAACATCTGCAATATTTTGAAGAAATTAATAATCAAAGTTTCAGAAATAAAACCTTTATTAGGTTTCATAAACACTACCTATTATGTCGAATTTCATCAAGCAGGGGAAAGTGGGGTATATATGGGAACACTTAAGTTCTAACGCCAATAAATGATAGAAAAAAAAAACATAGACATAAACAAATTTTATTGTAACACAAACTTTACTTATCTGTCTACTTATCACTGATAATAAATATCAAAAAATAAACTAATTCTTAGAAATGTAGATGAAAATCCAAAACATTGTCGTTCCTTTTTACCCGAATCGTAATTGAGAACGACCCGTGGGGGAAATGGGAATAGATTTGGAGTGATTAGGGACGACAAAATGAAGTCTCCATAATAGCCTACAGTTTTTTAGTTGGCACAAATAACACACGTAACTTTTACTAATCACAAATTATGTCACAAATTATTGCTCTTGGGGCATTGTATGTATATGCGGGCGATGTAGAAATCTTCGCTAGCGTGATTCAGGTTTCAGTAACGTCCCCGTGTGACGTGTGGGCGTTGTAGCCACAGTTGATTTCGGTATAAAGTATTTAGTAGCAGGCTGGCCTAACGTGAGCCTATAATTTTTTGGCATCTTCAATTGCACGCCAAAGATCTTTGTAGTTTGTTTCAGTCTTTCGCACGTAGTTTCGAGGCATCTAAAGGAATTTCAAACGTTAAAGCATTTTTACACAACTAACTAAAGTTATTAGGAATAGTAAAGAACATAAAGAGTGAATTGGAACGTTCCCCATTTGCCCTGCCTGCCGCTGTTCACAATTTTCCGAAATAGTCAATATAAATAAAAATAGCAGCCTTCAACAGTTTATTTGGTAACCTTCAAATCATATAAGGTTCGAAAACAGATACTAGGTACGTATATAATAGAAACAAAATATGGTATATTTTAACTTAAAAATATTACAGTAATATCAATTCTAACGAATAATAAAAATTATAACAATTAATATGCAAAAAAGAAGTTCGACTCACCTTGACAGCACGCATGCGGCTTTTGATTCCCACTATTGCGTATGGGCTGTTGGGTGCTGGATGCACCCGTTAAACAATTGCAAGCCAGTATCGAGTGGGGGAAACATTACTTATCTAGCTATTCCTAATTATCCGCCGTTCTCAATTACCCTACTTTCCCCCATATGTATCATCCGTTTTATCGTTCTAAATATCTTAATGCTGAAACAGATCCTTCAGTTCATGAAAAAAAGACTTTATTTAACTGCATCTGGGGTATTGGAATGAGAAATAAGTAGATACATCGTAGTGGGATCCATTATCATCTTTGTGGAGACCCGTAGAAATACCTATCTAGTTATGAACATTAATACGAACCGAAGTCGAACTAGACGAGCGCTTTAGATAAGCTAAAACGGGAGAGACAAAGCTGCAATCTAGTAGGTACAGTGTCAAGTCAGAGGGCGGCTCCCAGAGCTATTTCTATCACTTAGTTACATTTAATGAGCTGTTGTTTATTACATTTTAATAGCTGAACGAAACAAATGGCGATAACTGGCCTTGTCACATCCCTGATTATGAATATCAATCAAATTCATTTTAGTCTGTGTTCTGTAAATAGATTACTATTAGCCTAATTTACAGCACATACATAATTAGGACAGCCACTGAAATGATAACAATTTGATTATAATTATCAAAGCTTCACCCAAGGTGAACAACGTCAATATTGGTAAGCTTTTGGAAACAAAGTACGAGTAAAAGCTTCAAGATGAAAAATTATTTTCCAGTATTTGGGTAGATCTACCTACCTCTGATTTTGGCACGAAATTACCAATTTTATTGACAATTAATCTGGTAAAAAAAACCTAAAAAAGTTAATAGAAGTACCTACAGTCCTGCAAGCATCTTTTGGCGCGTGGGTGACAGAGACAGCGCCTTACAGTTTCAGTTTCTGTAAAGCGCTGTCTCTGTCAAACTGTAAGGCGCTGTCTCTGTCACCCACGCGCCAAAAGATGCTTGTAGGACATTACCTAGGTAATTGTTTTCAAATAATACTCACTAGAGAGGTTCTGTTTGTTATTAATTGTTTCAGTTAGTTACAAAAAACAAATGGAAATGTATAGTAGATGGTTAGTACCTTCTTAAAAACTGAACCATTTTTAAAAACAACTGTTGTTGATGACCTTAGTATTATAAATACAGTTTTCAGAGGCTGTTCTTTCAGATTATTTCAGATTTATTTGCAAAGCCTTTAAATCACCGTTTATTACCTAATCTATTGCCTAATCCGATGCTCTACGTAATCTAGACAAGAAATTTGCATTTTTTTAACAATTTACACTTATCTAATTTATTTTAGCAAACGAGCAAGTTACACCACCGCGTGTACCTTTCCGCTGGCGCCCATGACAACTGTGACCGACCCAGAAGAAGATTCAATTAGAGACTAGGATGACTAGTCCACTGAGCGAAACTCTTTTATTATCCTTACTAATATTATAAATGTGAAAGTGTGTTTGTTTGTTTGTTTGTTTGTTTGTTTGTTTGTTTGTTTGTTTGTTTGTGACGCTTTCACGTCGCAACAAAGCTATTATATGGTAAGGTTTATGTGTGTGGGGATAGTTAGGAGGGTGGAGAGTGACGTAGGCTACTTTTTACCGCGGAAAAACATCCCATTCCCATGGGAAGTTCGATGTTTTGTTAGTTGCTAGATATTCATTTTCGGAGTTGTTAATAGATGGCGGTAATAAAATTAATTTGCAAGTTCTGAATTACGCTGTCAAATACTACATGTAATTTACTTAAGTCATAGGCAAATGTAATAGGCTACTCCCCGCTCCGGCTGTATTCAGTGTACTGCCCGCCCGCTGGCACTATCCTGTTGACTGATGTCCGCAAGTTGCTCAGCCAACAGGATAGTGCCAGCGGACCAGAGGGACCTTGGAGTCGAGAGCCTGAACGACTTCATCGAGAGATTTGCACGCAACATGTTCGGGCGTGTCGACGCGTCGCGGTTCCCGCATCTGCAGGACCTGGCGCCGCTCTACACCCGTCCACCGGACCGCTGGGCCTTCCCGCGCGACTTGCTGGTTGCGCGGGACGGGCCTAGCACTGACTGATACTGGGGCTTCGTAAGTCGTCGCCCGGCGCTGATCGGCTCCTGCTGGGCTTCCCACCAGCGGGATTCACCCGGTAGGGCCTCGATCGCCTGGGCGGCGCGAAGATGAACCCCATCCCGTTTAAGACTCTGTGGCCTGTAAAAAGGCCACCACTCAACGGACTTGACCTATTGGTTAACCACAGATGGACAACCAAGGGCCTTAGGGCCCCGCCCAAGAACCGGCCCGTTTTAACGGGCCGCGAGAGACACCCCCAAAGGGGAACTAACTGTCCCGAGGGCTCCACACACCTCAGACAGGGTGGAGTGAAGAGAGCGAGTAGTAGGCTACTTTTTAGCCTAAATTCCTACGGGAGCGGGACCTACGCGGCTGTTACCTACGGGTCCCGAAGCGAAGCGCGGGCGGTTCTCTAGTTATTTATTAAAGGAGCCACTACGCTACCATTAAAATGTTTCAGCTCGATTAATGATTGTTTTTGGTACAATGTTTGTAGTGGCTGTATTCATTAGTAATATGTTCATACAACACGCAAGTAATTATTGAAAAGTGGTGCGAGTGTGTCAGCTTTCATTAGCATCCAACCTATAAAGAGGAGTGTTATATTAAGTTTGAATTGACTGTTTTTGTGTCTGTGCATTTGTCTATGGCCGTAGCTCCTTAATGAATGAACCGATTTGAGTGCGGTTTTTTTAAAAACTGTAAGGTTATATGAGATAAGACCGCATACGCAGCTTCCATCATTGAGTTATGACCATCTTCCCTTTTAGTAGAGAACGCTACGAAATAGCAGATGAGTCATTTATCTTCTACTTATTCCAATCAAACGAGACAAACGAGACTAGTCCAAATACTGGAGTTCACTGAAATTTGTATCAACCATACCACCCTTCTACTGGATAGAGGCGTAAAATTGATTTACGTATTTTAGTTATTTAAGTGGATTAAAGAGGAACTAGCCTGGGGTTCCTGGTGGGTCATCGATAACCATTCACCATAACATGTGCTATAACTGCATTGTATACAATCTGTTCTATACAATCTGTTTTAGGTAGGGAACTGATAACCTGTAATACAGCCTGTATTAAGGAACCTAAGAACCTAAGTCAGGCACCAGGCTCTCACAGGTAAGGGTTGATGAAACTTTTTTACTACATAGGTATTAATAAGTCCTAGCGTACGACCTTTTTTGGGAGGAAATATTTTTTTATATTATAATGATAAAACGTAAGGCTTAGTAGGTCACATCCCACCAAAGGTTCCCAGGCAACATACAGGCGCCAGACTCCCGCTGACAGGTTTCAATCTTATCTCTTCCAATTAAATTGCGGAACAGACAGGTCTGATAATAATTTAATAGCTTGCAAATTGCATGAGTAGCTGTAAACTAATATTTCTGGATTTTTCACGGCTATCGAACACTTGCTTTAATTTTAAACCTAGGATACCAATATATTTGCCGTTCATGCTGCACGACTCTGGAATGGTCTTCCCGAATCTCTTAGAAAGCCAGCCAACAAATTTATCTTTAAGAAGAGACTTCTGACGCATTTTGCAGAGAGGAATAGTTGAGTCATTATCGCTCTGTATATATATACAATATAGTTTTATATAATATTTATATTTATATATTTATATATATTAGCTATTTATATATTATATAAGTATGTTTTAGTTTTGTATGTTATCATTATAAATTTCGTGGTTAATTTATTGCGCTATTTTAGTTTTATGATCTAATATTTACAATAAGAATCTTATTTTTTTTTTCTATATTCATGCCGCCATTTCGCTGGGTTCGTACTTCCTGAAGGTTGACTGGGAGAGAATGCTTTTAGCATTAAGTCCGCCTTTGTATCTACACAATTGTATGGTGCATAAAGTTTAAATAAATAAATAAATAAATATTTGATTATTTCTATGGTGTCAGCTGTCATGGATTTAAAAATCTATTGTGGCTAATTTAAGGCAGAATAATTATAGTAGCCAGCGAAACAAGTAAAGAACTTTTTCAATTAAAAATAAAAAAAAACCCCGACACAAACATTTAAAAAGTAAAAAATAATATCTTTAAAAATAATACGTCGCGTTGGGGGACCGCTCACCTAACTATTCATTATCTACGATTTTTTCATAAGTATCACAAGCCTACCTACTTAGGCACTTCTCACACAACGCTATTTATGAGATACGCGACTGCCCAGTTCGCCTACTCGTATGCTACCCTGTGACCCTGTGTCCTCACACTGCGCTACTCAAATGAAATTTGGATCGACCAAAAATTTAAAACTAATAGATGTGACCTTACCATACTTTAGGGTTAGGTACGAAAATGTCACATACATCAAGTCGTATTCTTTTGTAGGCTGCAGCGAATGGCGCACGTTACATAACACGTTCACTGCGTCAGCTCAAAAATAAAACTTACTGCCCATGCGTTACGAGTCATAATCTTGCCGTATGAGTATTATTGAGTATTGCTTGCTGTGCGTTACGGCTTGTATTTTGCTGTACCAGGACCTGACTTTGAAGGCTCTTACAGACATGGAAACCCATGTTTTACTTTAAAAAAATAAACGAATCGATAGATTATATATCTATTGACATATGGCTAACGTCGCCAGGGTCTCCACCTGATATTTTAGAAGTTATGTATAATTTTGAAAATCAACGATTTCACGGCAATATAGGTACATGCCATGCCGCATGTAGATCGATAGACCGAATTTAAAACTAGTGTTGGGGAACATTTGTAAGATAGTTGAAGATTGTTATTTTAATAACATTTATTAGAGTAGGGTCATTTTAATAGGCCACATTTGACAACTGTTTGTCTTTGCTTCATAGTGAGGATAACCTGCTGAAAAACATCGATTAAATTGAATAAATCGATAAGGACTTCAAACATCTGTAAATTGAATGCGATTTTTATAAAAAGTATTAATAAGCGCACAGTTCACACAACGACTAAAAAAAATGACAAAAATAATGCGTCAAATAATGGCGCGAAATGAAATCATGATTTTTTTGTAACATTTCACGTTTCTAGATACTGACTTTTGAGCCAGACGTTATTATATAAATGAATAATTACATATTTTTTGCCCTAAAATGTAATAAAATTAATTTTGTTTGTATTAAAATACATTTTATTTTGTAATCGTGAAATACTTTTTGACGATTAGTTCGACTTCTCGAATTCAACTTATCTACTCATCTGTTTCTTTCGGTACCATCCCTGATATTTAAAAAGAAAAAGAGTTCACTGACGTAACTTTGTAACGACGTCAGTTCCTTACTTTTAAGTGTTAAAGAGTTTAACAATATCTAGTATGGAATGTATTAGATACTATGGGGTGCCTCCCTTACAAGGTTACTTTGGAAAATTTTGACGAACTGTCAAATGTGACCTATTAAAATGGCCCAACTATAAAGTCATGCAAAATCAAACAAAAATATAAAAGTAATTAGGAACATATGCATTAAAATTATTTGAGACCAAATGTATCCGATCAATTTCTTGTCGTATAGTTAAGATTTAATTGTGAAAAAATTGCAAAATAGGTTAAATATTGCTATTTTATTATCATTGATTTGTCATGCAAAATCAAATATATATACATAAGTAACAAGAAACATAATCATTACAATTTGAGATCAAAGATATGGGATCAATTCTTAATCGTCTGGTTAAGTTTTGATTGGGAAAAAATATAAAATAGATAAAGACTATTATTTTAATAACATTTATACCTCACCACCTTCCGTCTTAATTACTTTATTTATATCAAGTTTCTTACGAGAACGCTTCTTATTAATTTACGAGCGCTGATAAAGCGCAATCCAGTGTCGATACGTGCAAACGATGATCCTTGCGCACATCACTACGGCACACTGAAGCTGCGCGCGAGTTCCCTACAGTGCGGTACGGCGTCTAAGTTACGGCAACATGCATGCCGCATCGCACCATACATAAATAATTAAGTTCTGGTGCGTTACGGCACCATTATATGCCGTACTTATTTTTTCGAAAAATGGAATACATTTGAAGAAAGAAACTTGGCTATATATTTATCTCTTTTCTACGTGAACGGGAACATATAAAACCCAACCCCGCACCGGGCGTAAGACACAAACAATTGACCGCCGCACAGTTCGGTAGTCAAATACGGCAAAACTCTGTCCGTAACGCAGCGAACGTGTTAATTGATTTTAGTAATTACGTCCACAAAAGTATAAAATATAGTTTTCTGTGCCTTCATAAACTGTTTTAATACTCCAAGAAACACAAATAAGTCCATTTCATAAATGTAAATATTGTATTGTTAATTATTTTAATTATTTCTTAAACAGTAGAATGGTGTCTGACATGTATAAATGAGACAGAGATGGAACGGCTAAAATTACTATACGCGGTAACGAGATCACAATATGCATTTTTTTCGTTTTAAATATAACAACCAAATTCAATTGCACGTCAACTTCATGCACAAAGGGGTAAGGGAGGGGCGAAAATTTATCAAAGCCTATCCATTGTTTGTACATCCTGGAATTGACAGATCTCCTTGACGGGCGCATGCGTGCGCTATGTCATGCCGAATGTGACCATTTTGTTTTCGTCTCAAACTGGGACATCTTTTGGTTTAAACAAATTCCAGGTTTTGTGAACATCTTCAACTCTATGAGCGTATTTAAGAGTTGAAGAAAGAGTTACTTAGGTTTTAAGAGTTGAGTCGTAACTGCGCGAATATCTAAAGGGGACACCGGGACATACAAAAGGAATACGGGAGTGTCCCGTTAGATACGGGCCGTCTAGTCACATTAGTCACGCGCGACTAATCACACCATCACGTCAAAAATTTTGTCATCGTCAGTGTTGCCGTTAGTGACTTTGTCGCTAGAAATGGTGACTTTTGCGTACGTCCTAGCGACTAAAAATAAGATTTGGTGACAAAATGTTTTAGTGACAGAATGTTTTAGTAACTTATTATATCTGGTGACTTTTGGAGCAGTAATCAAAATAGATTTAGGGTTTGTAATGCATGTTAGCTCAACACCGAATTTTAGTTTCGAAGTTGTAGAGTTCGAGCGTAATGAAATGAGGAATGATTAAAAACTAGTTTATTAGAATAAGGCATTCTCACACTACATCTTCTACTTAAATTGAAAAATTAATAAATAATTAGACGTTATTATTTTTTGTTACATAAGTAGGTACCTTACAACGTTACAAATTACAATAATATATTATTTAAAAAATAGAATTCAACAAAACTTAGTAATGGAAATAGTAAAATAAAATTTTACATAAATATGAAATGAAAAGAAATAAGAATTGCATCGGAGTTGCGTCGCCGATATGAGCTGAAGCGACGAAGATTAGTCCTACAGTAGAACTGTTCAGTAGAACAGATAGGAATAAACCGCAAGACCGCCGCTCTTGGTACATTCAGCGACTTTCTAACGACTTTTGATGCAGGATCCAGGGACTCGCATTTTTAGGAGTTGGTAACACTATCGAACCGTGCGACTAGCGTAGCATGTACGTAGCTTGTCCTGACGTAAGACTGATAGGATACCCGTCGTATATGCGTCGCCTTGTGTGCGGAAGTTGGTAAATATATATGGCGTCGACTCACGAGCGACGCGTAGCATACCTGGACAAGATCCTAGTCGCTTACAAATAGCGTTGTGTAAGAAGTGCCTTAGCGTTGTGTGAGTCTTTTACCCAAAACTTATCATTTATCAATATTTTTTTGTGTTAAAGTTAGAAGTAAATGGAGCGGTCCCCCAACGCGACGTATTATTTTTAAAGATATTATTTTATACTGCATAAACTTATAATTAGGTAAGTACGTATTATTATAAATTAAAATATTAGTTTGCATTTTGAAATTAACTGTGGCTCTCCTTACAATGTAGCGTTGCATCTATTTTACTACACCAATCGTACACTGAACGACACACTTTAATTATAATTAATTCTCATTAACATGCTCAGGACTTCATCCGTCAATAAATTGTCACCGTGTTTATAAATAACCTGACTATTGAGCCCTACAAATTACTGTAAAGAATATCTGGTATTTATAGCTGCAAGTCAGTGACTCGTAGCAGTCACCGTCTACGTCTGCGAGACTTCGCTGTCAGTGAACCTTTTTCTTTTCCAATTCGCGGGATATTCCACACCTTTGTTTACGAGGGCTCGACCGCGTCGGCCACCACAGATAACGGCGCACCGCACGCTACATATCGGCTACACCTTAGCCTATTACACTACATAGCACGCGCCTTCTCACAATAAATTATCTTTGTCGCAATATCTCAATGCAAAAGTATCGAATGTGATAAACTAATTTGTACGTTTATGAAATAAAGAAACGATGGAGTTGTGATAAGTAGGTACCTGTGCCCAGAAATATAAAACAAAATTTTGATTTTTAAATCTCGGCCTGCGCCTAAGTTTTCTGATATTGATAGATAATTATATCTAATATAATAAATTATTTATTGTGTTGTTTCACTGTGTGTTGATCCATATTTTTAGACCCCACATTTTTAAATTTTGGTCTGAGCAACTTTATGAGAATTTTATTGTTCTGTTACAATTTCCAACATTCTCTTGTCTTTAATATTACATTCCCCATTGGTTAGAATTTCATTTTCTTTTATATTTGAGATAGTAAGTCATGATTTTCCCTTTTTTCTAATTTTTTTACTAAAAATCAAAAGCAAAATGAGGTATAATCTGTTTGAGAAGGTATTAAATTACCTATCGTCAGTAATTAATTCTGCCAGAATAAAAAATATCCTGTCATCCAACCCTACCTTACTCCGAACACTATTAATTTTTGTACTGCCCGACAAATAAAAGCTTTTGTATACATCCGTGAAAAATGTTCTTCAAGATTTTCTACGGAATTTTAGTCTCATTCTTTTTATGTTACACCCAAAATTTTATGTAATCGGAACCCATAACTGTTCGACTGCTAGGCACAGTTCTCTTCTTAGACTGAAAAAGCTGAATCTTTTCAGCTAGGGCGGGCGACGCGTAAGGATATATTATATTTTTCTAGGTATTATTATGTATTCATCATCATCATCATCACCGTCATCTCAACCCATCATAGCCAACTATTGAGCACGGGTCTCTTCTCAGAACGAGAAGGTAAGGAATAAGTCCGCCACGGCGCTGGCGCTGCGCCGATTGGCGGACTTCATACACCTTTGAGTTTTGCAACCTCTCTCACGATGTTTTCCTTCACCGTTATAGCGCATAGTTATAACATTTGAAGTGCTAACAACACAAATAACTCCGAAAAATAAGAAGTGCGTGCCCTGGGATTCAAACCGGACCTGCCGAATTGAGGGCCGAATTCTTAACCACTATCACCGCATTTTTTTTTTACCAGCCGAGTTTTTTAATTTTATGAAGGTAGTTTATAATATTGCTGTTTGAAGTCTTATTGTTTTGCGACTTTATTTTTGAATATAGGTAGAAATTAGCATACCTATAGGTACCCCGTTTAAACAATCGGTCATTAAGTTTTTCGAGAAAGAAACAGTCCAAAATAATATAATAATATAGTCTAAGATCCGAATCTAAGTCGACATTCACCGGGTTGATAATAGAATCAAACTTATTTTATAATAAATTTCGTATCTTAGAAAATATATTATAAATGGGTTGACAACAAAAATCCTGGACAGAATATTTTTTATTATTTTTTAAAAATAATTTTTCAAAAATATTGCATGATGAAGATAATAATAAAATTTTATACTGGACTTAAAGTATAGAACATATAGAAAGTGCAGACTATTATCAAATCGAGTGAAAAGTAACTAGTATTGACATACCTGTTTATACCTGTCTACCCAGTAGTTCGTCCAGGTAAATAATAGTCTACCCTAAGTCTGCACATTCTATATGTTCTATACTTTAAGTCCAGTATAAAATTTTATTATTATCTTCGTCATAAGTACAACATTTTATGAAAATCATTTTTTAAAAAATAATTAAAAATATTCTGTCCAGGATTTTTGTTGTCAACCCATTTTTAATATATTTTCTAATATACGAAATTTATTATAAAATAAGTTTGATTCTATTATCAACCCGGTGAATGTCGATATAGATTCGGATCTTCTACTATAAGTATATTTGTCATTTAAAAGGGCATCATTTGCACAATCCGAAATCCGAATTGAATCCGAAGCTACTAAGTTTTAAATTCATAACTAGCTAGACATACCTAGGTAGGTATCGCAAAGTGTAACTGAACTTAGGTAACTTTAGGTAGGTAGGTAACTACAATACTGTCAAGACCTGCCTTAATACTAATTTATTTACACCTCTATCCCACCTACTTACCTATATTTCAATATGTCTCAAATTCTTGATTGTTAGCAAAGTTTTTATATTCAGTCCCTACTTGATTTTCAATAAACTCTGGAATAACAAGGTTAATTTATTGTAAAGGGAACAGCTCTCCTGAACAGGATAAATCAAACATCAAATCGGGCGACTGCGTTGCATTTCATTTCCCTGAAATTTTCCGCGCATTTCTGTCGATCGAACGGCGCAGCGTCACCCGACGACAGTACTATTTGCAACCTTCCTACAATTTATATGTAGGTAGGTACTCTGTACACAGTACATACCTGTAAAATACTCCCACGCAAAAATTAAATCTAGGTATGTCAGTTGCACCGACTGGGTCAATACAACCTCAGAACTCATGAGGCCTACTGCATCTACATGAATGATTATAATGTTTTGCAAGAATTCAGGTTTCATGTCAATTTCATAAAAAGTTGGAAAATTACAGGGCTCAACGAGAATGCTTGAGTCCAGTTTGTCATTATTACAAGTTGTTGAAAATGGTAAAAAAATAGAAAAATCATGTTATCTTGTAAGAGTTGTAAGCCATATCAAGTAGTACCTAAGTGGTAAAGTAAAAAAAGTTACTCATCGAAAGTAACTGTATAAAAAAAGTCGAATCGACTACAATGCCACACCATTTCGGAGAAAATCAAAAGAAAAGCGATTTTCTGCTTTTTGACAGACGCAATTAATATAATTTTCATCACACCTATTCGAAAAAGACGACTTGGTTCGGACTTACGGGGTTCCAAAGTTGCTGTTTTCTATTCCGCGGGCGGGAATGAATTTTCATACAACTTTTCCGGCCGGCTAGATCTTTTCCGTCCTATTTTGAATTTAGAACATTTTAGTATTTTGCGCTAAAGAAATCGAACGCAAATATTGTTTGAATAAAGAATGTCTGGTACGACGCGAGGGCCCCGCCAGCTGAATAATAAAAAAAGAAATCAAATTAAGATTTCGTTTTCAAATTAAAATTAAGTTTTCGTGCATTTTTACGTATTATTTTCTATTATTTTCTATTATATATATATATATATATATTATTTTCTCATAGTGGGTGATGAAAAGTAGAGTGTATCACTCGGGTGCAAGTATATTTTTGGCTCGGGCGACGTACTTTGAATCCCTCGCTACGTTCGGGATTCTACTAAAGAATCCCTCGCTACGCTCGGGATTCTACTCTAGAATCCCTCACTTCGCTCTGGATTCAAAAAACGCCCTCGCCGAAAAAATATTACTTTGCACCCTTGTCATACAATCTACTATTTACAAAATTAGGCAAGTAAGTACTCGTATCGTAACATAAAAATCCCTCAACCGAAAATCCTTCAGTTCTGGACACAAATGCAGTATGTATTTATACCTATTTTCATTTTTTGATAAATGTTGCAAAGTTATAAACATCATTACGGGAAACTTTGCTAGATAATTTTACAAAAAAATAACCGATTTCAAACATCCACAAGCAGCGTTAACTCAAAAACTACTCGCTAGATAGCGTTTAATTCAACCCATCTGGGTTTGAAGTTCTTTTCACTACAAATAAATCAAGCCCAAATACAAGGAAACTGCTGTGAATCGTTGAGGAGTTCCATCGACTGGCTTTCGGCTTCGTTAGATCGACTCCAAACCCTTATTAAAGGAAGTGCCTGAATATACTTACTTAATGGAAACATTAAGAAACACACTAGTCATCCCTACAATTTTCGAAAGTTTCCCTCGATTTCTCTAGAATGCCATCAGATCCTGGTGTCTTTATCATGGGAACACCCTTGGAATATCTACTTTCCAACAACCTCCTTCGTATTTGAACTCGGTTAAAAAACTGAAAAAACTTGAAATTAAATATTTTATAATTTATAATCGTTAAATATAAAATCCTTAATAAATACAACCTTACAGAAATTATGATTATTAATAACGTACATAATTACGAGGCTTATAGGTACGTACCTATACCTATACAAAATTTTTCATTGTTCCCGAAATGAATGAATTACAATAGGTACCTATGATACAAATTAATGAAATGTTCATTATAATGATTACCTGCTGGCTGCTATTTATAAATTATAAATCTTTTACCATTGCTCTATAACACTTACAGTTACAGTCAACTTACTTCCATGTTACAGTCAAAATTTTTTAACAGACTACTAACTTTTTACAAAAAAAATAACGACTTCAATACAGAGAAACATAGATAACTCAAAAAGTACTCCCAGAATTAAATCAAATTTAAATTTACTGAATTACATTATGTATTTATTTTTTATTTGTATTTATATTTACTAGATGAACCGATTTTGATAATGGTTTTTAAGTAGGTATAATCAAAAGCTGGTTGGTGCTTTTCGTCTGGCCCCATATAAATTAAACAAAATCTTACGGGATGTTTTTTAGTTATTCTTAATAAATAGGTACCTACTTAGTATTTAATTCGTGGTCGTTACCTCATAACTTTAGACCGAGTATTCCGATTTTGATAATTCTGTCTGTGTTTATGTCTGTGGCACCATAACTAGATACTAGGTACCTAAATAAATTAATCAATTTGAGTGTGGTTTGTTTTAAACGAACGCCTTCTCTTTTCCAAATGATGTAAGGCTTTTTGGCATAAATTTGGTCTTAATTTCTTTCAAAGTTAAAGTTAAAGCACACAGTTTACTGTTATATTATATTTATTCCAAGTTTAATTAGTTATTTTAAGTCTGTTAAAAATACAGGCACCATTACATTTGAATTTAGCTTTACTTTGCCTTCTTTCATAGATAGCCATAGCATTTCATACAATGCATATATCTTTGGCGTTATAGGTGATCATGAGCAACACCGACCACTTGCCGTAAGGTGGGGTTAGGTACTGCACGTTTTGTCCCTGTGGCTCGGGATCAGAATACGAGCTTCGGTATCCCCTGCCTGTCGTAAGAGGCGACTAAAAGGGGTTTTCGGGGTTGGGGGCGGCTAGAGTGGGAGCTCGAACCGTCCATCACCAACCCCGGGAAGGATGACGGTATGTGTGGCCGCATACCGTCGTATGGAGATGGCAAGCGATGGGGCATTTAGTCTCTCGCGGGCAGAACCCAAGGGCGCCGCGCTCGGAGGACTCCGGTTGTGTTCCTTTGGAGATCCCGGAGTTCTCCACAAGCGCTGAGGTAGGCCACCGGGGGGGTTTTAGTGGGTAAAAATCCCACATAACCCTGTGTCGCTCCCACGACACCGGGTACCTTTTGAAGGTTTCCCCCTCGATAACAAAAAAAAAAGGTACTGCACGTTTGTTGGCCATAAACTTTACATAAAATAATAATTTGGTCAAAAGTAATCCATGTCTGTAACTTTCTGAAAAGGTTGGTCAATGCCATTTCATTTTCTTATGCATGATGATGACGTCCAAGATAGGTAGTATCTAATTAAACGTTGTAATATTAATAATCACAAATAATTAAATTCGTTATTAACCGACTTCAAAAAAGAAGGAGGTTCTCAATTCGACCGTATATATTATGCTTTTTTTTATGTACGTTCAGCGATTATTTCGTCGTTTATGGGCCGATTTTGATAATTCTTTTTTTGTTGTAAAGTAGATATGCGCAGTGGGGTCCCCTGATAAGGAAACCAGGATCTGATGATGGCATCTCAGAGAAATCGAGGGGAACTTTCGAAAATTGTATGGACAACTAGTGTGTTTGTTCATGTTATCATAAGTAGGTACATTTAAGCGCTACCATTTCATGAAGATCTGGAGTCGATCTGATGAAGCCGAAAGACAGTCGAGGGAACTCCTCAACGATTTACTGCAGTTATCTAGTGTTTGGGCTTCATTAATTTGTAGTGACGAGAACTTTACACTTACTTACATGTTGAATTGAGCGCCATCTGGCGAGTAGTTTTTGAGTTATCTCTACTTATCAAGATTGAAGTCGGTTATTTTTTTTGTAAAAAGCAATTATGACATATTTTATCTGTCATTATCGTGTAAGTAGATAATTTATTCTTATCATAATGTGACAACCCTGGCGTATCTACTTCGCTAAACCGGAAGCAATAAACAATAAGGGCCATAAACATGTCAAGCGAACAATAGAACAATAGAGCGCGGCCGTCTCGAAAGTACGCGCACGACGCTTCGACCTTACGACAACAGTCTTAAGGTCGAAAGTCAATTGCAAGGAACATACTAGAGCTTCATTCTAACAACTACCGGAATATTCTGGATTGGCATGAATGGTGCGTGAGTGGTATAAAAGGGGCACTCGGTCGACTGGGGGGGCATTCTAGTTTCGGAAGCGACGTATAGAAGAAGCTACGCTTGCTTTCTTCGTAACAAGATGTAGGTACCTACCTAATAAATTTTTTATAGCTTATTTGAGCTAATAAGTCATGTCATGAGAAGTGGCTACGCTCAAAAATTTATGATGGTACCTACCTACACCAAAATGGTACCACATCAGGGGTCACCAATAAAATACCTACTCGCTTCTGTATTATTTTTAGCTCCCTGGCACTGTAATTGAAACATGTAAAAAAAGCATGAAGTTTCAATGAGGATTAAAACCCTGCCATCATAAGTAGCTTAGTAGGTACTGAGCACAGGGACCCGCAAAAGAAGGGGCATGGTGCCATAGCTTCATCAATTGTTGGACAATGTGCGAGGAGCAGGTATTGGCCTCGATGGATGGAACTCGTTATACTTCAAGAGGGTGACAGGTGACTAGGTATTACACAATAATATTTTTATTTAGTTAGTCAATAGGTACCTATCAGTGTTCGTTAACAAAGTATTGCAAAGTTACATCTAAGTACCATTTTCAAATTCCTCAACCTTTGTTGATTTACTATCCTAATAGGTCACATTGATTAATCAGATGGTCTAACTATAACTAATGAGACCCTCACTATAAGATGGGACCACCTGGTGAGTCCTGTTACCCACTTTGAAATAAATGTGAAGCACTTTTGACATTTTGCGGACGAAAGGGGGGCGGGGCGCGGAGCGAGGCGTGGCGGGTGCGCGCGCGCCGCCCATCAGCTGTTATAAGCGAGCGCGCCGTGCGCTCCGACGACAGCGTGCGCAGCGCCATTGAACGACGCCCTAGCGTGCACGGTGCGACACGACTGCGACCGACGCGAGCGCGACGCGACGCCGCGAAGCGACTTTGCGCTAACCGACCAGCGCTCTCGTCGTACTGATCCGGACCTCGGACAAAATTGACCACCGCGCTCGAATTATTTCATAAAGGTAATTACAGAAACTATTTTTAACTTTAAGCAAAGTTCTAGAAGATAATCAAAAATCGATATTAACTCTCATGGAACAATTAGTGAATCGTGCTTAATCGGACTGTGTATAAACAATTATTTGTGTTTTAATATTGTCTAAAAAGTGTCTGGTAAATTCAAAGTGCATGGAAGTCATGCTTAGGTACCTACTGAAAAGTGTAAAGTTACATTGTCAGTTTTACTCCACATTATACGCGTTCATAACATAAAGGTGGGTACCTTCGTATTGTTAGACGAAATATCGTAATAGAAGATAATGTGCAACACTACGGTCATACCGATATGACCCCATCACTAGCGGCAAGATGACAGCTGGACTTGCCGGGCTTTTGTCAATGAGAACGTTGTATATAGATTAAAGATATTATTTAAATACAATATTTTGTGCTTATTAGTATATACTTATCATAGGTAGTAGGTACTATTAGATATTAATTTACCTATTATAAAATATATTTAACCAACATTCTAAGTTTGAAACTAAATTTAAGTATATTAGGTAAGTATTTAAATTTCATTTCTAAATTGAGAGCAGAGAAAAATGTGAATTTAATTAATTAATTTCTTGATTCACAATAAACGAAAAAAATATGTCGGGAAATGAACCTGAAACTTTTTTGTAGTTTCTATTCTATGCATAAATAATTAAATACTATTTGGTTGCAAATTAAAAACAAGCGCATAACACCAGTTATATGTCACCAAACTCAACAACTCTTTACATCAATTACTGGTGCCATATTTCTTATACATGAAATTTTTATAACTTAAAATATGTAGATATAAGTATTAATTCGAAATAAATACAAGAAGTTCGCGTAACGATTTAATACTTACATGTTGCAAAAAGGTAGCAAGAAGCGAGTCCATTTAAAAATGAAGACATATTATTATCTTGACGGCGATAAGTGTACTAAGTAAGTAAACGCTAGCACGCAGATAAACGGGTGTTTTTGAATGAACTGTTACTTAAAATATTTTTACATCGAAAACAGATAGGTACGCCTACACTCCAGTTAATTATTACTCTTCAAAAGGTGAAATCAACAACAGTGACCTTTCGAACGGCTTTATATTGATTATTGAACCTTACCTTACAATAATTTTAACCTCACTTTAAATTAATTGTAATCTTAGTGTACTTAATATTGATTATTTAATTTTTTTCGTATACGCTTTATTAACTATAAACACTTTTAAGTAAAAGAATTAGATACGTCTACGATATCTACGAAAAGGGGTAGGTGCCTTCTTTTTAGATACAAAACTGCGTAGCACACCTATACATAACTGATAAAATCAGATTGGATAGTAAGTACTAATATACCTAATATGCATAGGGAGAGAAATAAAATATATTCAGATATTACATATTACCTACTTAAGTACCTACATAGAGCAACATAATCTGTTTCCAAATAAATAAACGAAACATGAAAATTGCGAATTATAATGTTGTCTAAACTAGTCCAGTTTAATCATAGTCTCCGAACATGGCTGCAGTTTTGCAGCATATTATTACAGCGCTGTCAGATTTATGCAGTGTATTTAATTTCAAGTCGGTTGGACGAGAGAAATTAAAATAATCTTGCGTGGCTTGGGTGTAAGTGATATTCCTTAGATATTTCTATGGGAGAGAGCGGAGGTCTTCTATCTGCTAACGATTTATATACAATATCTATCGGCTAAACTGTACATTACGGACCCACGAGTTGGAGGTTCACAATTTTTTGTTGTAAAGGTCTATTAATAAGAAGTAATTTTGCAAAAGCGCAACTTGCGCAAACTTATAGTTTTCGAGAAAAAAATTATCAAAATTTTATATTTTTTCGTCTGATCATTGTTCCTTGCAATTTGCTTGACATGCAGATTTGTGTGTGATGTGATTGTGCGCTCGAGTGTGTGTGAGTGTGCGTGCGGGTGTGTGTGTGTGCGGCACAATTACTCACACATACTTGCAATTACCTACTAGGTCAATAGAGTAGGATGACGAAAAAATAGCGGTAAGAATGGGGGTAGCGGGGGGACGGGGGGGCCGGAGGCCCCCCGTAAAGGGGGGGTCGGGGGGCGGAGCCCCCCGCCATAAAAAAAATAACAAAAAGCCAACCACACTCTAGTTGGGTATAGGTTAGGTTCGACTGTAATAGAACCACGCAGAAAAAAGGGACCCCCGAAAGGGGGTCCCGTCGACATATTTTTACAACACTGCCCTAATAGGTGGGGATTAGCTAGTTTAAACTTAGGCCGTATTAGAAAACTGACCCCATGTATGTAGCTGTAGTGTACAGTGTTAATGTTAGCACTTTGAGGTTAGAATCGTTTTTTTTTTTGTTTTTCTCATAAACTGTGCGTTTGCGAGGGGGAAGGGTTGATTCAGGGGGTGAGAGAGTAATTTCAGCGGGAGGGGGAAATAAGATAAGGTTTTAGGGTGCCTACCCCTCCCCCAACTTCAAAAATGTATAAATAGCTACTAGTTATTGTTTCCTAACCTCAAATTTCAATCTCAAATATTTCAGGAACTATGCATTTGCTCCGGTTGGGAGTTGGTGGGGGGGAAGAGGGGACCCCCCCCCCCACCAACTCCCAACCGTAAATGCGTGGGTCCGTAATGTACAGTTTTACCTATCTAACTTACTGGGTATCATTCTGATGAAGCCAACCTTCATTGGACTATGGAAATCTGATGTTATATGAAAATAGTAGACACCCTCACTTTGCTTCGGGAAAGTTGTTGCTCCGCTCCTATTGGTAGTAGCGTGATGTTATACCTAATGGCATATACCTACTTAGCCTTCCTCAATAAATGGACTATTCAATACAAAAATATTTTTTAAATTCGTAACAGTCGTTCCTGAGATTAGCGCGTACAGTGGGCCAAGAAAGTAGTGTACCAGTTTTCATTCAGTTTCCTAGTCATCAAAAATTACATCAAAGATCAAGTAAATATAACTGAAAAAGACGCATAATAATGACGTAAACCTAATTGTTAAGAATACGTAAATCATAAGTAACATATAGGTGCAAGACATTTTAATCTTTATTAGAAACGGATAATGCAGTAATTTGTGTAAAGAAGATATAAAGTAGGTATTCTAAAAAACGCATAAAAACTATTTCAATTGACAAAATAATTCTTTTTAAAAAGAAAATTGACAATTGACATTTAGTCAAATAAATGCAAGTAATATAATAAAAATTGGCTAAGTGCGAGTCGGACTCGCTCATGAAGGGTTCCGTAGCAGCAAAAAACATAATATAAAAAAAATATTCGAGTAGATTGAATGAAAGGTAAATTGAGATAAACGATTTATAACGTATTAAAAAAAACTACTTACTAGATCTCATTCAAACCAATTTTCGGTGGAAATTTACATGGTAATGCACATCATATATTTTTTTTTAGTTTTATCGTTCTCTTATTTTAGAAGTTTGAGTTTCAGTTCTAAGTATGGGGAACCCCCAAAGTTTATTACTTTTTTTCTATTTTTGTGTGAAAATCTTAAAACGGTTTACAAAATACACCTACTTACCAATTTTCAACAATATAGTTCTTAGATTCAGAGAAAAGTGGCTTTTTTGCCATTTGACTACTGAACCCTAAAAATGAATACCGAAATCACCGAATTTGTTGCAAAACAAATGTCACGTATTTATAATCGGATAAAGATGGCAATAAAAGATGTCACATCGATCTGCAAGCGAAACTAACCTTTATTACCTATGAACCTTTATTACCTTAGAGTGGTAAACCAATTCTTTGGCCGACCGTACCTAACGTCCAAACAAACAAGCAAACTCAGCTTTATTTAAGTAAGTTTTAATGTCAGTTTCAAACGGGTTCTCCGCTCTCCGTTTGATTATCAACACATCGGTGATATTTTTATTGCTATTGAGTTGTATTGTCAGCCATCATTTCTTACTTATCAAGAGGCTCATTTTCAAGTACACGTGCACTTAGTTGTATCTAATTATAATCCAGTTAGATGTATGTCATATTTTTGTGACAAGCCGTCCATAATATTCCAAACGGAATGAAAAACAAATGTCCTTAATATTGTGTAAGCTTTATCTTTGCTGTGATATTGCGCATCTTAAAAATTTTGTCCAGTGTTCAACCCTAGATAACCCACCTAGTGATACGCAGTCTCAAATCTGCACTAGGAAATACGTTGGTAAGCATTGAGAGGACCGATAACAACGACCAATATAAACTGAGCCAGCTTCGAAACCGCGTAATTGGTTAAATGAGCTCTGTTTAGAAAATAACTTATGATTCTCCAAAGTACTTGAATAGACTGTTATACAAGTATAATATTATAGTGGTTGGATTCTCCACGTCACTGTATGTCGTACCGCAGAGATATTAACTGGTTTTATAGTAGGTACCTATTTACTATTTACCGTATAGGTAAGTAAAAAAATTGTGTGCGTGTACTAGTGTACACACGTATGAAGTGAAACTTCTTTACGGCAATATATATAATAATATCTTAATATAAATAAATATATTGTTATAATTATAAATAAATTTAATTGTATTGTATTGTTCATCATCGTCATTGTTCGCAACTCAGTGCATCAATCGCTAATTATGCATTTCTCCCACTCTGTTTTCATCTGTGAGGTGAGGAGACTGCACATGTATTTCTGAACGGTAAACTGGTGGTGGGAGTAGCTCCACTTAAGCGACATGCTATCCCTACTCCACCGTAAAAATCACTATAATAGTCATCCTAAACTATCTTTGAATACTTAGTTATAATTTATTTACTGTTATATTGCACTTAAAAACCTTTATTAAATATTTTACCAAAAAGACTAGTCGTTGCATACCGTATAACGAAACATTAATCTTTAGCTAGTCTGTGCATAATGATTATAAAATAATTTCGATAAAAAGTAAAAGACGTCAGAGTTACATTGACAAATCAAAGTTTAAATTTGACAATGATTTAAAATAAAGATGGCGCGTAACACGTCAAAGCGTAACGCGTCAAAGCCATGTCAAAGCGTAACCGAAAAATGTGACGAAAAATTTTTTCCAACGCCGATAAAGAAGTTTCACTTCAAAAAATTCCGTGCCACAGACCATACGTGATTTGTTACCTATTCGTATTTGCTATCCAAAGCCCAACAAAAATACGTTACAATATAATATATAAACCTTAAAATATTGATTCTAGCGATCGATTTTTGTAAAATATTCTATAAAAAAAATAAGGCAAAAGAGATCAATAATATTATGCATCAGTACTAAGTATTTGATACTCGTTCTTTATGTCACGCTGAAACTATAAAATCTGACAATTTTTGATGTTTCTAAACTTAATTAGACAAGGTTTTACCGCTTCGCATATAAGGTTAACCAAGTTTAACGACCAGCAATAAGCCGCTTGAAAAGAGATGTGCTCCTAGTTCGATGTATGAACAGAGTAGATAAAAGAATCCCATAAAAACAATAACTACTTGTCAAAAAAACCAAGTCTCGCAACTAAGTTCTTTAACCGTAAAAAGTTGTGAGATCCATGTAATACCAAGTCGGTTATTTATTTATTCTACTTATGGGACCTTCTCCATACTAATTTTCACCCCTTATTGCGCACCCCCTAGGGTTAATTTCCAAAATATTTTAGTGTTTCCGGAATTAAACACGAATTGTATTCTAAATTTGAAGATTCTGTGTCTGCTAGAAGTGTCTTTAACTTTTGATGATCGGTCAGTTCAGTCAGTGAGTGAGTGCGTGAGTGACAAAATTAAGAAACTTTGACTCGTTATAATTCTTAAATTACTGGTTCAAATTAAACGAAATTTGAAATATACCGAGTTTATATGCAATACTAGCTTGATTACTAAAAATTTAAGCTTCTACTTTTATCCACAACGAAGTTATAGAGTGCTGAAAATGGCCTAAATTGCAATCCTATCAGAGTTGTTTATTAATGTCGACGTCATAATTTTTATTTCACCTTTTCATTTGATAATCAAAAGATTGATATTATTATTATCCACAATACTTGCACAGAAATACATGTGATACTATTCTGAGAAAGGCCATGATTTCATTTAAGTAGTGTCTTTACCAAGTTAACGGCAATCATGAGTGGCTCATATTGCAAGATTGCGGTAAGCGGCGCCTGCGGTGTTGCCGCTAATACACACATATGTCACGGCGACTTGCGTTCCTATAAATAACTTTGAGCAAGGTTTTCTATCCATTTCATGTACCGAGGAAATGTATTTTTAGATCAAAACCTATTTGCATAAACTCACTTATTTTTGATCAATAAAAACTAGTCACAAGTAGCCTGAAATTTTGTCTGGGATATATGGAAAATAATGATATGCTTATCATAGCTTACATTTACAGAATACCTACTTATAAATACGAAAGTTGTGAACCCATGATAAAATTTAAATATAAAGAGGAAAATATTTCTTGACGAGGAATATTTATCGAACAGAACCCTTGTCGCCCACGAGAGCTCAGTTAGAATTTGATTGGTTCTATTATTTGTTAAACTAGTGACCCAGCCGCGCATCGCTTCAGAAAATCTTTGCCAGGGTAAAACGGCGTGATTTTTTCAATACTATCGATAGTATCGATAGTATAAATTATGGTAATACTATTGGTTATCTGCAATAGTATCGATACTATCGATAGTATCGATAGTATTGATTTTAGCAATACTATCGATAGTATTGATTTTAGCAATACTATCGATAGTCCTATCGATATCCTAACTGATTTTCAAGGTCAACAATCGATAGTGTAACTATCGATAGTTCAGCATCACTACATCAAAGTAAACAACAGAAATTTATCAATAAAAATAAAGAAGGAATACAGGAAACATTAAAAAAGGTAACATTTAAAATTTATAATTAGTCCCAGAAGTCAATAACAAAGTAATAATTGGATACATACATAATCTTAAATAAAGGAGGATGGGCACAAATGTATGGAACCTGGTACCGGCACCAATCAGAGTAAATGATACGTCGTTGGAAAGGTATTTTTGTGTAGATTGTGAATATACATGTCGCTAGTCCTGGTTCATTGTCCGATCGCAGTAATCACTACTTGAAAATTAGATATTTTTGGTACTGAGTATTCAACAAACTTTTTGCAATATCTCGGCGAAAGACTGAAAGTGAAAGTCATACATACGTGTATTTATATGTTTATATTGTTTGTTAGATAAATCACTCATAAAGGCTGATTTACATTGATACAGTAGCTGGCGCCAGCGCCACTTGATTCCGGCGCTAGATAAGCACTGTATCAGTGTAAACATGTTACAATTCAGTCCACGCGCGTATCGCGTCAAAAGCGTAACGCGTCAAAAGCGTAACGCGTCAAAGCCATGTCAAAGCGTAACCGAAAAATGTGACGAAAAATTTTTTCCAACGCCGATAAAGAAGTTTCACTTCAATAAAACGTATAGCATCAGATATTCCAAGGATCTATCACCTTCCTACGAGCTCACTTATGAGACCAGCTTGATGATAGGCTAATACTATAGATATATCTATTATTGTATAAATCGTGATTTTATCTACGAACACCTGCCAAATTACACGATGATAACACCACCGGAAGTGGGTGAAATTCAACATATTATTAGGTAGGTAGTAGGTTCATTTTGTTACATTGTTAGCTATTTAAGAAAAAGTCTATGTAAATTACAGACAGACATTTCAAATTAATTTATGTGTACAGATATGTGACAAAACCAATAAAACGCCTAATCCTTTACGTACACCAGTAAGATATTCCAATTTCCAATATAGACTACGAAGTAAGCACCCACCTACGTAATAACGTAATGCTCTCTTGTAATACTACCTCTGCATTGAATTGTACCTATGTTCGGTGGATAAGTACATCTATGAAAAAGTGAAAATTGTAGGGACCTACATACGTATAGATTGGCTAATAATAGGTGAAATGAGATGATATTTTGATCTGAGATGAGGTCTCTAAGGTAGCTAAAATATGACGTGTGTTTTGGCTGAAAAGAAAATAGAAAATAACTAAACTGTTACTTATATGTGATATATGTATGTATAAGGTGATGGCGGAAAAATGAATTGAAACGATTATAATCAAAGGAAACGATATACTTCGTATTTATTTAGACAACATACCGTTATTCGATATGTACGATACATAGATGTAAATATAAATAGATCGATGGTACGTTACAATACATTTTCATGATGACGATGATGATGATTTTTTTTACAATACGAACATCTACCATTTCACGCTTTCAGCATAATAAACTACAGCTATCGTTGATTGAAAAGATGTTCTTCCATTATATTTTAATCCAATTTCAACTTTTGATGAAACTGGGGCAGCCTGAAAGTGGACTCATAACATGTAAGGAACTCTGTAGGTAGATACCTAATTAAAATGAATGGGTTTTCATATTCATTACGATAATAAGTTTTAAGGACTTTCGTTCTTCCTTCCTTTTGTTAATCCTTCATAATATTACTATGTATTATGTGACTGAGTTTTAATAACGATTCCAATACAATGCTTTAACTTTACAACCTTTTTTTCTTTTATGTCGATATTTAAAAAAATAATAAAAATGCACAAGTTACTGATAATATTTGCTTTCTTTTCCTATATAAAAATATCCAAACGAACTAACAAACAAAGAATATGAGCCATTACCGATCGCTGTTACCCATAAATCCTGTCTAAAACTGGACATGTGGATTGGTTTATTGTTGTGACAATTCATCGGAAAAAACATAACACTATGGTGACTACCAGAAAGCAACCATGGTAAAAAAATTCCACGGTTCTCCACAAGTATCACCGGGGCGGAGCTAGATGGTACATAACCAGAAAACTCTATCATGAAAGACCTGGCGCCGAACAGTTAAAACCTCAGCGAAGTGCTGAATGAGCAAGGTCACCCATGTAGGTATACGGGGGAATGGCTTGTACTCCGAGATGGATGAATATACACCTCAAATTATACGTGCTCTAAAGCTGTTCCAAACCAGCAGTAAACAATCCTTGATATAAATAATAATAAAATATAATAAATGAATAACTGTTTTAGTACAAGGTTGGCCGATTTAACAAATTGGTTAATGAAAACAAGAAAACATTTTGACCGGTGTAAGGTCAGCTATAAAATTGGGGTCGAAGTCGTACACTGAACTGACATTCCTACCAGTGAGGACCATACTATTGCCACAACAATTTTTATTGACGACCACACGCGTGCATTTATGTGGATATTCGTCATAAGCGTGTTTCCAATCAAATTGATAACATTATCACTACTTGGAATATTGAAAAAAGACGTGTGGCACTCGGAGACTGCCGCGGTAAAGCTATTGCATAGCATTATATATAAATTAACAAAACAAAAAATAATACTACATTTGTGATAATAATAATAAAATGTATGTATATAGAGTACTAACTCATTTTCTTTCACTATTTTTTCGTAACTTTCTTCATTAATAAATGCACTTTGTTTATTCATATTTAAAACCATTTTAAAACACTTTGTACACAAATTATACGAGTACAGATATTCACTGTTTTACAGTGGGCCAAGAAAGTGGTGTACCAGTTTTGATTTAGTTGCCTAGTTATCAAAAGTTACATCAAAGTTCATAGGCAATATCACTGAAAGAGACGCATAATAATGACGTAAGCCTAATTGTTAAGAATACGTACATCATAACGTCACATTATAGGTGCAAGACATTTTAATCTTTATTAGAAACGGATAATGCTTTAATTTGTGCAAAGAAGATTTAAATATTCTGAACAAAATCATAAGAACTATTTCAGTTGACAAAATAATTCTTTTTAAAAAGAAAATTGACATTTGACATTTAAGTCCTACAACGATCTTTTGGCGCGTGAATGACGTGTGGGTGACAGAGACAGTGCCTTACAGTTTCCCTTGCCTGTATGGCACTGTCTCTATCACCCTCAAGTCATTATAGTGTCATTATTTTATGTCATGTCTATGTTATTTTGCATGTTTTAAATCTAAATACGCGATAATTCGACTATTATGAATACATGTTGTCGATTCCAACGCCTTATTTAATCCAGATCTACATGTAATTATTCTTAAAACACCGAACCGACGGGGCGAAAATCAAATGTTTGACAGGTAAGATTTGTATGGGAAATTAAAATTTTCATTTTTAGTATTTTCCTCGCAATTTTTCCATATTTTCTCATCGCTGCAACCTTCCCTGAACTTCCACCAATATTTCAAGACTAAAATTAGCCAAATCGGTTTAGCCGTTATAAAGTAAAAGTTAGTTAACTCAGTTAAAAGTTCTGGTATTTATCGATGTGTGGGTGCACAGACATAGTAACTATGTCTGTGTGTGGGTGATGGGGGTGTAAGGTTTTTTTCGTTACGAAATTTTTGCATTCGGTCCCCGCGCCCAAGGCCCGCGATAGAAGCTATGCAATAGCTAAAAAAATTAATAACAGGTGGTAGGTAGGTCGAATTGGTTACATAACCGAATTAGCCTACCAATACTCCACGTAGTCTTGTATGCCCTACCCCTAGAGTGTCTTTTAGAACCCGGAGGCGCGGAGGGAGGACAGCCCCCGCCCGCTGTAACAAAACGCAGACACCCGGGCGAGCCGGAGCGGCTGAGGCTGGTCGCCAAAGGCGACCAGCAAGCCGAGACTGCGCAGGCGAGCGTGGGTGTCTGTGCTTTGTTACGCAAGGGCGAAGGGGCTGCACCTTCCGCAGCGCCGGAGACGTCACGGTTCGAAGTTATGCCCTATTTTCCGCGTTTTTACGATTCGGCCAAACGTTGATGACCAAATCGTGAAACGTAGACGATTTTACGATCTGGCCAAACTGAGTTGACCATTTCATGATATGGTCGATCATTTCATGATGTGAGCAAATCTACGATGTGGCCACGACATCAACACAAATTGGTACTCTGGTAGCCAGTCTTCCGCAATTTAACGATGTACCATCCGTTACTATGCAGACTAACTGGGTAAAGTGCAAATTTTACACTTTAACGAATGGTATCAGTGAATCTGCAGATTACCTAGTTAATGTGCACATTAACTTATTATGCATTTTAACGGTAACAAATGTCGCTTTTCTTCACGTAGGATTACCAGATCCATAAATGAGTAAGACATTTTGTTATCGTCATAATTTACCTACCTAATTTCTAATTTTCTCTAACAGTGGGCTAAAATTCGAACACGTCTGCAAGATTCCTAACATCTGGTAGCCCCAACTCCACAACGTTATTGTAAAATAATCGTTCAGATTGACGTGAGTTACCACGTGTCCTCACAAAAGCAACGCGTGTAGAGTTCATGAGAATCGTATACAAGGTGTTGGTTCACAACTGGCTTAGCAAAGCCACTGACCGCGCCGTCGCAAAACGTCAATTGGGAGAGCCGACGATACACTTGACCTCACAAACTCTTGATTATCTGTGTCGTTACCTATCGTCTGCCTTTGGTTGTACTACCGTGTCTCGTTGCTAAGAGCATCATGTTTATACCTACCTATCATATATCGGATTCACATCGCGCCGCCCGCACTTAGCTACGACTCATAGCATAGCAGTCTTAGCGCTTCATCAGATTTTTATCTTAGGTACGCATGTACTTACCTACTTAAAATTTGCCTTCACCTACTTGGCACTTTAATATACTATTGCAGTTTAATTAGTAACACATAAAGTAACATGGTTACTTTTTTAATAGAATCTAGTGCCGAAATTCAACCTCCCTATGTCTTGAATTTCCATTTCCATAAATTAATAATCTCCAAACAAAATTAAGCTCATCTTCCTGTTTCTCTTCACCAGTAAGGCGTCAGTATTGTATTTGGTGTTTGCAGTCAGTAGCTCACAGTTATCGGCCATTCTCCGATTAGCAAGTTTTACTTGTCCGGGCTTGATTAATCCACAGTATTATCAGATTCAAACATGAATTTTATATGTTAGTTAGCATCCATATCTAGCTGTATACAAAAATATTGGCTTCTGTTTTAAGTAGATAAGACCAAATTAATTTAATGTATACTCAGCGAACCTGTGTTCTCTAATTACCGTGCCGTGTCCGCACACCAACTTAATGTTAAAACTTGCTTGTAATTTTTATAACGTACAGATTAACTTTGATCCATTCAACGATTTAAACGGCATTATACAACGTGTATCGCATAACAAAATATCGATTCAATAGAAGCAGTCTATAAATAATTATCATTAAGTAACCACTTGTCCGCTCTAAAGTTATAATTGCCGTGACAATTTGTGCTCTCGGGTGTAAATCCCTAAAAACAGTATTTTTGGCACATCACTACCGTACGCGCCGCGTCTCCTCAGTGTGTACTATAGCCCATATACAGTCGTACGTCTCTAACGTTAGTGTACCGCCAATGAAGCACGTGAGTATATAATTACCGTAGCCTTGGTTAAAAACTTTTCTAATTACCGTTTTATTTATTTTAATACTTGATTTTTTAAGTTAAACCCGAATTGATCATGGCAATTGAGACAATACTTTGGCCTCTATACGTTGTAATAAGTTAATATTTGCATACTGTGTCGGTTTTCGACATTTTTAAGAAATTCTATCGTTTTCTAATTACCGTATAATAATTACCATATTTTTATAATTACCGTTGTATGTAAAATTAATACACGTTTACGAACTGTAACCGCGAATAATGGAAAAATTTCCCATGGTTAATATTATCATTGTCGGTAAATATGTCTATTTAATATGCTACCCAATTATTATTTAAGTTATTTAATTTATAGGATGGAAAACCCAACAATACCACAGAGGAAATTAAAGAAAAGAGAAGGCTCGCCGCACTACAACGCACTACAAAGCCAGTGCAAAACCATGAAGGTGGGCCTAGGGACAATCGATGCAAAGCTGGATGGTTTCCAGAAAGATTTGAACATCGTGAAAGACGACCTTAAACGTGGTAAAAGTGCGTATATCCGAGCACGACCAAGCCCTCAAAAGCCACGACGCAGCAATCAACTCCCACGAAACTAGGCTCATGGATGTGGACAAAAGCTGCAAAAAAATAAAGGTTTTGGGCACGGCAGTAACCAGTTCATGCCCTGGGGCCCCGAAATTCAAGGTCCCAAGTTTCGACGGCACGACCTCGTGGACGGCATTTAGGCACCAGTTCGAAGTAGTAGCTAGTGGGAATGGCTGGAAGGACGAGCACTCGTTAGCGGCACTCACCCTAGCTCTTCGAGGGGAGGCACTGCTGGTGCCTGAGAACGTGAAGAAGACGTGTATCGCGCGCAGCTTAAAGACCGGTCACGGAAGGCGAGTGAAGGACTGCAGCAATGGGCCACAGAGATCGAGCACCTCGAACGCCCAGCCTATGCGTCGAGCTCCACACCGGTCGAAGACAAAGTGTTAGAGATGTTTGTCAGCGGGTAACGGGATCCTGAGGTGAGAGCAATGGTGTGCTTGGGTCATCACGCAACATAGGAAGCAGATTTAGCGCATGCCCTTGAAGTGGTACGAAGCGACTATAAAGGTCGTAAGGTGCACGAAGTCATAGCAGCGATTCAACCTCGTACTGGGCCTATATGTTACGGATGCGGTGAACGAGGTCATATTAGGATGAGCTGCCAGACTCGGAAACAACCGAAATTGGTGTCGACGACTACCCAAGTCGACAACCAGGAACTAGAAGCCGCCGCCACCGCTGCCGCCGCTAAGAAGACCGCCAAGCCTCCTACGAAGCCACCGACGGCGCGCAAGCCGAAGAATGCCGACGTCCTGTCACGACGCCCATGCTCCGAAGGTCGACATTGCATCAAGCATTAAAGAAAGAATTAAAGAAGAGGTTAGGGTGATAAGGATGCAGGACCTAGACGACTCTTGGGCAAGGGAGCAAGTAAGCCAAGCTCAGAAGGAAGACAAAGACCTCAGCCTGATCATGGATGGAAAGCCAAAGGACAGAGGCCCCTGGGGAATGATGTGTCAACCTCAAGCGCAACGACTAAGGCATACTGGACTCAGTGGGACAGCCTTATATTGGAGAATGGCGTGCTTTATCGGAGCTGGGAGTCACTCAACGAAAGGAAAAAACCCTGCAAATGGTTATTCCTAGGAGTAAGGTGGCTGATTTGCTGAAGCTAGTAGGTACACGATGGCACTTCCGGCTCGTAAAACCCTCGTAAAGATACGAGAACGCTTTTATTGGGTGTGGTGTCGAGAGAACGTCGAAGATTGGTGCAGAAAGTGTACAGTGTGCGCTTCAGTGAAAGGGCCCCGCACTAGATCCAAAGGGAAACTACAGCTGTACAACGTCGGAGCCCCTTGGGAGAGAATCGCCATAGACGTTGCTGGGCCATTCCCTCAGACGGAAGACGGGAATAGATTCATCATAGTGGTTCAAGACTACTTCAGTAAATGGCCGGAAGCGTTTGCAACTCCGAACCAAGAGGCGAAGACCGTGGCCAAGAAACTTGTCCAGGAGGTAGTATGCCGCTTTGGTGTACCATCATCCATTGCATTGTGTAATGGGACATCGATAATTCTATTGCTTTAATTTTTATTATATCAGTATAAATTATTAATGTGCGTTAATATCATTTCAGTTATCATATTTTACATAGATTTGATGATATTTTCTAATTACCGTTGCATTAAATATTATTTTTTCTAATTACCATACTCATAATTTTTTTAAGTCTCATTATCTAGAAAACTACCATTATTTGTTACATGCCAAATTAATTATTCAATTTGTATCTTTGAATTGTTTCATATTTTAATGTGCTCCAGTCAACTCAATGAAAAATAAAAAAGGTTATGGTAATTAGGCAAAGAACGCCGAATTGGAGAATGACCGTTATATATCATTGACCACTAGTCTCAATCATGACTAGTTCATGTTGGGTCCCTGTTAAATTATTTGTCTCGCTGAAGCGCGAATAGGACGAATCTAGAAATTCGTACGTACGAGCGCACCAAACTTGCCCTAAGATATCTATGTTCAAACTGTAAAGCTTATAGCACATAGGACACGATAAACAAGGATATTAAAATTAACAAATGATTTTTTCTCGCACTTAGTCCCCTGTGTTGCGAAACATGATCACATTACACATCCAAGACCAGAATTTTGTCAGATAAATGCTTTACCTGATCGGGCATTGGACCCGGGACGCCTCGCATAACTAAGCACTACCAACCACAGGATTGTCAATTAATGCATTAATTTAATATACAAGAGATACCATTCTACCATAGGTAGGTATTATGCAAGAGTGATAATTTAAATGACCTTATTTATAACATCTTACAAATACTGATGGTAATAAATCTATTTTCGTTCCTATCGATAAGTGATTATCTAAGTATTATTTTTAGAAACGATACGATTTAAAAAAAATATAGTATAAAATCACGTATTTCCTTAACAACACGTAAGAAGGAATCTGTTATTGAATAATTATATATTATGATGAATTGATAAATGCGTTTAATAACTACTTACTAAACACGTCAGACATCTGTGATTAGTGATTACTGATTAGTTTATTTACCTATGTCACATATCCGCATGCATTTAAGTAGACTAGAGAGACAGAAACAATAATCAACTTCTTACTGTGAAATACAACGGTGAATTTTTCTACAAAAATAAAGTAATTCGTCAACGATCCAAATATCTGTGATAAACAAATGCAACGATTCCACGCAAATCTCATCCAAGAACAAACACTGCTATTAGCGTAAAAATTCTCGGAACAAACAGGAGAAGTCGAGGCAGTGTATTGTGTTGACTAAAGCAATAAGCAGCAAGGCTGCAGATCAAGTCCAGAGATTCATGTAATTATCCAATCGAGTGCACAAGCACCGGGCGAGTGTATGAGCGGGCGAGAGACGGACACCGCGACAAGCCGACAAGCGCACGCGCCGCGCATGTGAACGGCTGCAGGGACATACTACACTATACACTACACTCACTACTCGCACTCATCCAATCCACTCGCCGACAAATGACACTAAGTATTATAAGCATTCAGATGAACGAGATACTACAACAGCAGTTGATATTGAGGTCAGCGTCTAACAAAACTGCAACATTTTTTGTTTACCTAGCCTGGGATTTGTTAATTTTTAGACCGGCTAGGCGGCTATCCTTGTGCGAAATAACGATATTAAATTACGATATTTTGTGATACAGCTAAATACTAAACCAAAAGTTTCTCGTTTTGGACACCAGACGTCACTTTTTGATTCTCTATTGCATGAAATGATAGACGAAGAATCCTTCGGATATCAAAACACCGATTTACTTTTAGGTACTGCTTTATGTATATGTATCCGAGAACCGAGAAGGTGTCCGCAATTTATTTCATATTGTGACAACCCTGGCGTATCTACTTCACTAAACCGAAAACAATAAACAATAGGGGCCATAAACATGTCAAGCGAACAATAGAACAATAGAGCGCGGCCGTTTCGAAAGAAAGCGCACGACGCTTCGACCTTACGACAATAGTCATAAGGGCGAAAGTCGGTTGCAAGGAACATACTCGAACCTTATTCGAACCGGGTCTGGAATTAGCGGGAATATTCTGGATTGGCATGAATGGTGCGTGATTGGTATAAAAAGGGGCACTCGGTCAACTGCGGGCATTCTAGTTTCGGAAGCGAAACCAGGAAGATACCAGCGATACCAGTGAGAAGTGAAGTGATTTCTACGGGCGATACAGTGTTCGACGAGTGTGTTTACGAGTTCCTACATGCAGAGTGTTTTGGTATGTACTGTGTACATAGTGTAATTTGTGTATCTACGAGTAGGTACAATAAAGTCTTTGTGGTACATTTTGGCATTTTCTCGAACCCACTACTCCTGACACAACAATATCATCGGTATTCGTAAACAACAACGGGCGCAGTCGGAAGGTTACATGGGTGACCGCTAGCGGTATTACTTGAGCATTTCTCGGTTTCTCTACTTCAGTGGTCACGTTTGAAGGTATGTATCGTTAGATAACTGACGTTAAACTAATTGGAAGCCTTCGGGCGGCATAATCATTTCCGAAACTTGTATTTGCCACTAAACCGTCCACTAAACCATAAGTACCGAAGCAGTATGACAAGAGACGGAGACGAAGACGGAGATGCGAAAATGCCGTTAAATGATTGAAGCCATTTAATAAAAGCGTCGACAAAAATCAGTATGTTGCAAAGTTACGTTTACCTAACATTAATGTGTAAATGGGAATTCAACCATATTGCTTCTTTACAACAAAACCAAACATCGGTACTAATCGGTAGTGCCGTTTATGTAGTCTTGTCAGAATATAAAATATCCCGTGTCACGAATCACGATTGATAAGCCCTTTACAACTCTCTGGTATAATTTGTACTACTGAGTGTAGGTCACTAACAGGAAAGGCACACCAATCCTCATGGCACAACCAAGGCACATTAATATTTATTAGGACCCTACTCAGAGTGTTTTATGTACGTAATACAGACCTAAATAAAGGTCAGGTTAGTTTTCTTGACATTTTATTGATATTTCGATTCTTATTTTTACGATTCAAGGGTAAGTAAATAGTATTTTTCCAATAATAACTTACCTCATGAACTCTCATTATTACACCCATATATAAATGTAGCCAAAATACTGTTCTTATCTAGTTTACTTATTTCACATAGTGATAAAAATTAAATGTTTCAAAAACATTGTTTTCATCATCTGTTAACGGTTCGGTTAAAAAGTAGGGCGCGTAGTACGCATTCGCGAAATCGGAATGTTTCACAACCTTATTTACGATTCATTAATCCGTTAAAGAAGACATTTTAACTATAATCGGTAGTCATTATTTCTGTGCTTCTATGGATCTATCATCACTGGGAAATTATTTTATTTTCATGAAAAGTTATTTAAAGTAACATAACTAAGGATTCCTAATCTTTCTCTTCATTTCGGCATTTCTGGCTGAAGCTGGCCTACAAAAAAAAATCCTGTTTAATTCAAAGGGCTCTTCTACCCTGCCTATCTGAAATAACTGAGGAGGCCGAGACTCGACTCTGACTCGAGGAAGCTAACACAAGTGTCGGAAGTTTGTATGCCGCCGTCTAATCATCTATGACATGGCTCAACCACTAACTACTATCTAGTAATAACAACTGGGTTCCAATGCTTTACGTCCTACCATAGAAGTGCTCATAAAAACGTTTTCCACTACTGATGACTTCTTATATATTTTTGAAAAAGGTCCCTAAATTCGTCATTAGCTCTGAGGCTACTAACTCTGAATACCTCTATAGTCTATAGTATCTATAGTATAGAGTCTATACCTTACTACATAATACAATTACACGTACATTGCAGATATTAATGGACATGCACGAGCGTGAATGTCAGAACAGTTTTTAATTGCGTGGAAGGAATCAAGTTTTGTATCCACCTTATAAATTGGTCATAATTTTATCATACTGTTACGTGTCAGGAGTACTGGGTTCGAGAAAATTCCAAAATGTACCACAAAGACTTTATTGTACTCGTAGATCCACTAATTACACTATGTACACAGTACACACCAAAACACTCTGCACGTAGGTACTCGTAAACACACTCGTCGAACACTGTATCGCTCGTAGAAATCACTTCACTTCTCACTGGTATCGCTCGTAGGTATCGCTGGTATCTTCCTGGTTTCGCTTCCGAAACTAGAATGCCACCCGTCGACCAAGTGCCCCCTTTTATACCACTCACGCACCATTCATACCAATCCAGAATGTTCCCGCAATTTTTGGAATAACGGTCTAGTATATTCCTTGCAATCGACTTTCAACCTTAAGACTATTGCCGAAGGTCGAAGCGTCGTGCGTACTTTCGAGACGGCAGCGCGCGCTATTGTTCCTATTGTTTGCTCGACATGTTTATGGCGTTTATTGTTTCCGGTGTAGCGTAGTAGATGCGCCAGGGTTGTCACAATACGATATATCTAACTCTCAATAGCCAGATGTTAGTTAATTGATCTGAAGTTCTATTAAGTCAAACTTGCACTTAATTAAAAGAAACACTTAGTCATCAGTACTAAAAACAATTAGACACCTACTTTAATTCTCTTCGTTATGATTTCAATGCAGAAATAAATACATAATCAAATCATAATGATTTGAACTGTTCAAATACTGAAACACTACAGATCCATAGAAAATAAAAACAAAAACACGTCATAAATGACGAACAGGAGATGACGAATTGATTGCAGTATTTATCCTACGCCTACCCTACCCCAATGTAATGACTTCGGGCTGACTAACCTCATCATAACGCATCTGGAAAATGCCGGCGTAGGTATATGCGCTAGGTCCTACGTTTTAACAGTGATCGGAAAACCCATTTAAAAGGATAACCGATATAAACGGTTAACCTATTAATCTGTTAACCTGTTAAAACGGTTAACCTGTTAATCTGTTAACCTATTAAAACGGTAACATAATGATTCTGTTAACAGGTTTAAAATGTTACTGAAACGTATGGGTTAAACCTTTACCAGTATTTACTGTTAACCCCGGATTTTCGGTTATTAATCAGAATGAATATGTCATGTAACTAAGTTCTTTATTTGACATAATTTTTATCCGACTTCAAAAAAGGAGTTCTCAGTTCGACCGTATATATTATTATATGCTTTTTATGTTTGTTCATAAATTTTTTCGTCGTTTATGGGCTGATTTTGATAATCCTTTTTTGTTGTAAAGTAGAATGCGCAGTAGGGTACGCTGATAAGGACACTAGGATCTGACGTTGGCATCTCAGAGAAATCGAGAGGAACTTTCGAAAATTGTATGGACGACTAGTGTGTTTCTTAATGTTTTCATGAGTACTGTGACAACCCTGGCGTATCTACCTCGCTAAACAATAAATAAACAATAGGGGCCATAAACATGTCAGGCAAACAATAGAACAATAGGGTGCGGCCGTCTCGAAAGTACGCGCACGACGCTTCGACCTTACGGGAATAGTCATACGGACGAAAGTCGATTGCAAGGAACATACTAGAGCTTCATTCTAATAACTACTGGAATATTCTGGATTGGCATGAATGGTGCGTGAGTGGTATAAAAAGGGACACTCGGTCAACTGCGGGCATTCTAGTTTCGGAAGCGAAACCAGGAAGATACCAGCGATACCTACGAGCGATACCAGTGAGAAGTGAAGTAATTTCTACGGGCGATACAGTGATCGACGACTGTGTTTACGAGTACGTGCATAGTGTTTTGGTGTGTTCGTAGTGTAATTGTGTATCGGTGATTACAATAAAGTCTTTGTGGTACATTTTGGCATTCCCTCGAACCCAGTACTCATGACACGTAACATCATTTTTGATGACTAGAAAACTAAATGGAAACTGGGACACCACTTTCTTGGCCCACCGTACTAAAATATCTCTTTGCCTGTTTTTAGATACCCACATCAATAATAATTAAATTAAAAATTAAAAAACCCCCGACACAAACATTTAAAAAGTAAAAAATAATATCTCTAAAAATAATACGTCGCGTTGGGGGACCCCGCCTAACTACTCATTATCTACGATTTTTTTCATAAGTATCACATGCCTACCTACTTATTATCTTATGATTATCTTGGAGGCTTTTACATCCACCCTGCCGCACCGCTGCGTTTGGAGGTAGTTTCAACAGGTGGTAGAGCCTAGAGTTCGCCCGGGGTAGTACCACCGCCCGCCAAGGTACTCAGTACCATTCCTACCGTCATAATAATTGTTTTTAAGAGCAATTGTGTTCCGGATAGGAAGGTTTGTGGAGCCGGTTTCACTTTTTTAGAGGCGACCATCTCAGACCTCAGGGGTAGCAACGCATCTGTGACCGAATTGGAACAAGACTCATACTAACATTAACTAACAGGACTAATTATCACTAACATACCCTGTCCTCGCACTTATTAACAAACTAACCAACTAATATTCTAACACCATCTACTAACTGGACTAACCATCCTAGTCCCTTTGAGTCTAGTTCTAGGTCGGTCACAGTTGTTATGGGCGGCAGGGGAAGGGTGGTACTGCATGCTCGTTTGCTATCTTAATTCCATAAAAAAAAAAGTGCCGCAAAGATTTGGAATAACTTGCCACCTCCCTTCCGAAATCTGCAAGGGATAAATATTTTTAGAATAAAATACAAAATGTTACTGCTCGCCGAGCAAAAAATGGAATGCTAGCTTATATTAAATCAAAACTTATAGCACTGTACGTACCTACTATTATTAAATAATCAAAATAATACTTACCTTGTATTTTTTCCTGTACTTTTTATTCGTTTTTTTTTGTTTCTGTAATAGAATTACTCGCCTTATGCGTGTTTGTCTTTTAAATTAACATTTACCCCGACTGAACACCTTATATTAGATAACAAAGTTATAACACTAAATTATTCTAAACTTGACACTTTTCTTGCAAATGTTGAATATGTATCTACCCACATAAAATAACAAATTATGGTGTCTAATTTCGTTCAAAATTATTTATGACAGATTTTTTATAGTATATAGTACTTACATATATAGGTACTCTGTGCCATTTGGTATAGACGTGGCGTAGACATTATTACTTATATTAGTACGTGTTAGTACAATTTCTGTGTTTTTTTTTAACTATTAAATTACGTTAACAACAATAAATTTTATTAGAACTAATACAAAATATAAAAATCATACATATATTATAGTATACAATCAATATATATCTATTATATGCAATATACCTTATTTACAAAATACGATATACCTTCAACTGATTTTCCTATACTTGGTCAGATCGAGTTGCCTTCACGAAAAAAAAAAGGCCAGACTGAAATATCAGCTCTGTGCTTGCATGGCTTAATCTATGCAGCATGGTTTATGCTGAGTCTGGGCCTGTTCAGGGGTCACACTTCAGCACAGGCATTTAGTTAAGACATGCAAATAATTAATTTAAGTACCTTTTTTATTTTATTCTACCGTTGTTGCTTGTATTGTCTTTAATTCTTTTACATCTTGTACTGTGTGTGCTGATCCTTGAATAAAGCTTTCATTCATTCATTCATTCATTCATACTTAGTCCTTTACCCAAGATTTACCATTTATCAATATTTTTTTGTGTTAAAGTTAGAAGTAAATGGAGCGGTCCCCCAACGCGACGTATTATTTTTAAGAGATATTATTTTTTACTTTTTAAATGTTTGTGTCGGGGGTTTTTTTTAATTTTTAATTTAATTTTTATTTTATACTTTTTATAGGTAAGAATATTCTCGATTAAGTCATAAATATCCTCTTACTGTGCCCTTTCATTTGAGACCCCACACGAGTATATTTGCATACATTCGGCTATTCGCTTCCCCGCTTTTACCCCCCACAACTTTTAAACGCCTCAACCGATTTTCATCAAACATATCTAAAAACACCCGCCCGTAAGTCCCCTTTAATACAAAAAAAAACAAATTGAAATCGCTTCATCCGTTCGGGAGCTACGATGCCACAAGACACACAAACACACACACACACACACACACACACAGACACTTCAAACTTATAACACCCCTCTATTTGCGTCGGGGGTTAAAAAAGAAGACTATCATGTTATCGACACGGAGTAAACCCGAAAAATTTATAAGACAACAGAAGAATATTTTGCCAAATAGGTACATGTCCCAAATACACTGTATTTTTATTGAAATTTTTATTTATACCCTTATTTCAATTGAATTTCGAAAAAGCACCCTAATTTTCAACAGAAAATTCTTACGTCGAAATATTTGCTTTTTCAAAAACCTCGGTGTGCGTTTTCACAAAATTTCGTGAAAATAAAATTTAACATGTTTTGTAGAAGATAAATATGAAAAACTAAAAACTCAGTTATTTGAATTTTTCGCATAAATTTGAGGTTGTGTGAAAAAAATGTCAATACAAAAGTTGTAGGTCTTTTTATTACCTACAACCTACAACTTTGCCATTATAACTTTTTTCATGGCACTTGTAGTTTTTCCGAAAATTGCGATAAACCAATTTTTACCTTTAAAATCCACCCTCAACCCCTTCCCGACCTCAGGGCCCCGATTCTGCTAATTTAAAAACGCATAAATTGTGTCTCAATTGAATAGTTATGACACATTTGGTATTCTGTTAATTATTTAACACCGATCGTGGTTCATTCACTCTCACTCCGCTCGCACTCAAATTGAAGGTCAATCGTCATGTTACTATTTGGTATTCTGCTCTTCAATTGTAAAAAAATTGTCGTTCGTTCTTAAACTGATTGGTATTCTGCTAACTTTTTGACGTTTATGTCAATGGTAAATAAATTTCAATTTTGTAATCGAAGTGTAATTGAACAACAATACCTCCGTAGCACTATATCTACTCGTATTACTGAGAAAATTTTTGAAGATGAGACCATCTCTCGTAAGTTTACGATGGCGTATTATGGCCTTTGTCAATTCTAGTGATCGCGCCGGCGCAGAAATTGGCAGCGTCGAAAAGCCAGAGTACAATTAATGCGAGAAACTGCATCCCTCCTTGGAGCGGGTGATTCGTCCTAGGGCTAATTCCGGCTGCCCCTCCAAGAAATCTAGCACACTTGCAATTTGTACAAGTCTTATTTTTTCAACGAGTTCGCCCAAGAAAAACAGTAGGTACACATTATTATCACAGTATAATCGACGTTATTAATTTGGATCAACTTTCACAAAGTTTTTTATTTATTGTAGTAATTCAAAGAATAGGTACTCACCAAAGATGTTTTAAATATCTAGATGCAACATCGAATCCACGTAAATGTATCAAAAAATTGTGGCTAACTATTAGCCACGATATTTTTATCATTACGCACACATAGACAATAGACGAACGGGTAAAACATCGGCTGCACGCACACATGCTTGATATTGTTGCCTTGTTTTTATTTTTTGTTTTCATTGTAGGGCGACGCTCAATCTAGATATTTAAAACATCAAAGGTACTCACGTACAAGTAAAACCGAATTCAAATATTCGTCTTTGTTATTTATCAAATTGACATTTGTCATTCCACTATTTTTGACAGGCCAGCATATTTTACTTTTTAAATTTGGTCTGTCATAGATAATTGTCATATACAGCCGTCGTTTTGTAAATTAACTGATGTTATATTCAAGAATCATTCGATTACATAATTATTAAGTATATTAATGATTACCGTACGAATACTCGTAATTTAATGTCAGGGACATACAAAATATTAATTTAAAATGTAACAATTATCAATTTTGTCCTATGACGTCATGGTAGATTTATATTGGCAACACTGAAAATTCATATCATTGACATCCAACTGAGATACAATTGAAACTATGATAAATTTTTAGCAGAATACCAAATTTGTTACAATGATTATTGTATTAAAATTCAATAGTACTTTTAATTGTAATTGCGCAAAAATTGGCTGAAATAGCAGAATCGGGGGGCTGATCACCCGTAAATTATTTTTCCTTGTATTTTTGGCATATCCTCTTCTTTTTCCAATGGGTTTGATCCAGTTACTTTTTTTTTCGTTTAAAACCTAAAAGCTAAAGCTAAAACTTATGTGTGTATGTATGTTACGGTCAAATCTTGAGTCTCTACATCCATGTTTTAAACAATAATAACTGAAGAAATATTGTTTGCCACCAAATAATCTTTCATTTCTTTTTATCCAATACGTAGCTCTTAATTGTAATTGCTTTTTACAAAAAAAATAACCGACTTCAACCTCGACAAGTAGAGATAACTCAAAAACTACTCGCCAGATGGCACTCAATTCAACATGTAGGTGTAAAGTTCTCGTCACTACAAATTGATCAAGCCCAAACACTAGATAACTGCAATAAGTCGTTGAGGAGTTCCCTTGACTGCGCTTTCATGAAAACATTAACAAACACACTAGTCGTCCCTACAATTTTCGAAAGTTGCCCTCGATTTCTCCAAGATGCCATCTTCAGATCCTGGTGATCCTTTTAAAAGGACCCCACTGCGCATATCTACTTTACAACAAAAAAAGAATTATCAAAATCGGCCCTTAAACGACGAAAAAATCGCTGAACAAACATAAAAAAAGCATATATACGGTCGATTTGAGAACCTCCTTTTTTGAAGTCGGATGAAAGACACAGTTGCATGGCTCGCGCGATCGGGCGAATGTCGGTAACCGTCGTTGTTGCTCGGACGACCGCTCGACTCCCGCCTTGTCAATTCTTGTCATCGAGAGTAGATACGCGCAATTTTGAACCGTATATGCAGAAACCCTTTTCAATTTACTTAAGGTTAACCGAAAGGAGTATCGTAACATATTGTTTCGGTTAACATATTTCATTCTGTTACAGGTTATTTAGGTTAACCGATTGATGAAAAAACAGAATTATTCGGTAACCCTTTTAAACTGTTAACCCTTTTTAAGGGGGGTTAATAACCGATAGATTTCGATTATTAACCTAACCGAATAGAACACTGCGTTTTAATGGCAGTATTCACTCCTCCAGTTTAAAGAAGAGCTAAAAATATAAATGTTTATACAAATTACGTAGCGCCTGATTTGATTGGGGTCTTTCATTCTGGGCCGCTGTTATTGTAAGAATAATAAACTCGTAAATGAACGAGATAAAACTTTAAGTACATTGTGTCTAATCTAAGGTCACGCGATCCACGTGTATCAGGACATTCAGGACCTAGGCTCCGCTTACGATTACTATTTTTACACCGTAGTACCGGGCGCTGTCTAGTACTTACCTATAGATGGCTGCCTTGCCTAATGCAGTGCATACTAATCTACTCTGCATAACGATTTTGTTTAAATAAATTAACTTAGAATATTTTGAAAAGTATCTATAAAAGCAAATCATTCGTGACCAGTCTGCACTTTTTAAAACTGGGCATGCCATATTGTGAGCCTCAAAAGCTGCCAATTATCTTAAAAACTCAGATGCAAACCGATATTGAATAGTAGATAGGTAGATACTTATTTGGATTGTAATGATCAACTCTTGTAGACTAGTTGATCAAATACCTAATAATAATTAAATTATATAACCAATGCTTAAAAAGTTAATGTTCCAACTCTGTAGGATTATCAGTAGGCAGCTAGATTTTCTAGAGAGTTGATTAGTCTTAAAACCAGCAGTGTACGTTCAGCTTTAAAACAAGTAATATTTTATTATTTTCCCGCTTAAACTAATGTCATTCTTGGCTGTTCAAAATAAAAACGACCTTCCAGTTCCTTCCACTGGTGACTCGCAGGCCGCGACTGAACCCACTAGCGAGCAATCCACTACTCATTAATTGGTTAACGGCCATCTGCGCAATAGTAGTAATATCTGCACCATAACAACAATATGTAACTGCACCCACCCTACACTATTCTTAGAATGCCACTTAAGGAGAGGAAGAAGCTGATTTGCATTTTTATGAATGAGGAAGGTGAAGTCATCTGCATCTAAATCATTGTGTAATGAAACCGCTTGTTGTTATTTACGAATACACGCATCAACATTGTGATAGGTAAGTATTCGATTTTATATTGCATTACCAACTAATTACTTTATTGAATGTTACTTTGCTAATTATTAAACATTTCTATCAATTGAATTAATTTTAGTAACATGTGCAATGTGATATTGGAATATCAAATCCCATCAAAAACACAACATGTAGAAATATGTGTGTTTTAAAATTGATTAGGTACCCAAAAAGAAATGAGATCCCTTCACATACATAACTCACACTTTACATGTTGTTTTTTGGAAATATATCTAGCTGTCTTTTTGGTCACTGAAGGTTTGAATTTTCAAAAAGAAGTTACAGCGGTTTGAAAATGGCTCGAATGGTTTCTAAAAGAGGAAGGTATGGCCATGCCTTTCGTCCTTTCGCTCCACTTGGCAGAGGCACTTCCGTACCCCCAGATTTGCAACTGTTCTTTTTATCTATATTAAATACCATGTATAAAAGCCAATCATCAATTGTTAATAATATCTTCCAAGGTGCAACGATATCATGCATGACTCATTCCTTCACATACGTTCTTCAAAACTTTATAATATTACGAAACCAAACATTCAATTTCATTCGATATCAGCAATAGGTATCTACTACGCATGAAGTTTCTATGGCAATTTGGGTTGATTTATGACATGACTATTATTTTTACGACGTTCTCGCGATATTTTTGGTCCACTCTATAAGTTGCCCCTTATCAATTTCAGCTGCTATAGGTACCAAAACGTCTATCAATATGTACATAATGTATATTTTTATTATGCTTATTATTTGTATCAATAACGCTAATGAAATCATATCATAAAAATAAAAAAATAATAAAACAGGGTATGCAAAGCTGTTGATGAGAGATTATTGAGTAAGAGACAATCAGGTACCTAAATCTTGACGCAAGAACCGAATCGATAGATGGCTATAGATCGATCGATAGAATGGCGAAAATCAACTTCTAAGGTGGCAAACCCAGGGATGGTACTTTTCCCGATGTGATGAAATGTAGCAAAATTATACCTCTTTTTAAGTCCGGAGATAAAACAGACGTTAATAACTACAGACCAGTTTACCAACATTCAGCAAGTCTTTGAAAAATTATGTTGAATCAAATGATCACTCATTTCTCTGTCAACAACCTACTTCATGATGAGCAGTACGGGTTTATTAAAGGTCGTAGTACAATCGATGCGGATGCTAGGCTCTTAAAACATATTTATGAAGCCTGGGAAGCATCTCAGAATGCTATAGGTGTATTTTGTGATCTTTCGAAGGCGTTTGATTGTGTACAACATGAAACATTACTTTTGAAACTGGGTCATTATGGCCTAAAAAATAAGGCACTTAATCTAATATCATCTTACTTAAATCATAGAATTCAAAGTGTCTGTATAAACGGAGCTAAATCATCAGGCTCACCAGTTACGATTGGTGTCCCTCAGGGCTCAATTTTAGGTCCATTTCTTTTTTTAGTTTATATAAACGATCTCCCATTCCATGTTAGTAATTATGCTAATGTTGTACTGTTTGCAGATGATACATCTCTAATATTTAAAACTAATAGAGATAAAATAAATTTTGACGATGTGCTCTTGCCCATATTTCATACTGGTTTTCCATTAATAACTTAGTTCTTAACGCCAATAAAACTAAATGTGTAGAATTTGTTTTGCCTAACGTAAAAGTCGGCATTAAGGACATTAGATTGAATAATGAGCTATTAAACGTTGAAAGTTCAGCAGTATTTTTTAGGAATAACCCTGGACTGTAAACTCCAGTGGGGAATCCATATAGCGACTCTTGCGGGTAAGCTCAGTAAGGCTGTTTATGCTATAAGAAAAATACGACAATTTACAGACGTGGAAACAGCAAAGCTTGTTTATTTTGCCTACTTTCATAGTATTATGTCCTATGGTATATTACTTTGGGGTAAGTCTGCGGACATCGATACAATTTTAATATTACAGAAACGTGCTATTAGAGCAATATATAAAGTAAAATCACGTGAATCACTGCGTGACAAATTTAAAGAAATAGATGTACTAACCGTAGCTTCTCAATACATATACAGCAATTTAATTTTTATTAAGAAAAATTTAGGTCTTTACAAACAAAAAAGCGATATTACCAATCGGCAAACACGAAATACCTATGCACCATTTAGTAACTTCCTCGTACCGCCTGCGTAAGGTACAGCGGTCTTTTGTGGGGCTCGGTGTACGCTTTTATAATAAATTGCCAAAGTACATTACTGATTCGCCCATACAAATATGTAAGAAACATGTTAAAACGCGACTTATACAGAAAGGGTATTACACAGTCGATGAATATTTAAATGACAAGGATGCTTGGAAGTAGCCATCCGCGACCAGTTCCACTCCTGTTAGTACGTATAAAACTGTAGGTAGAGATGTAAGTGATCTTTTAAGCATGCGCTACACGGTTTCAAACCGTGGTTTGAAACCGAGGTTTAAAACCGTGTAGACAGTAGTTTCAAACCAAATTTCGCTTGACCTTCAAACGCCCTTGGTAGAAAGGCTTGTGCTTCAAACCACTGGCAGAAGCGTTGGTTTAAAACCGTGTAGCCGTCTGTTTCAAACCAAGCGAACGCAGTCTGCCTGCAGCGGCGAGCGCGGACGCACGCATCAAATCAATTCAACGACAATTACGACGAAATGTCACGAGAGCAGAAAGAGCGGGAAGACGAGTGAATTTATAGAAATGTATAGAGACTTGCCCTGCCTTTGGGACCTCACATCAGAGTCCTATAAAGATTGTATTAAAAAAATGCGTGGAATATTTTAGCCGACAAATTAAAAGAAATTGACCCAAGGGCCTACGCCGCGTCTGCCAAAAAAAATTGACAATCTAAGGATATCCTATCCTTATCCTACTTCCTACTTCCTACCTACTAGTCCTACTAATATTATAAATGCGAAAGTTTGTAATGATGTATGTGTGTGTGTGTGTGTTTGTTGCTCTTTCACACAAAAACTACTGAATGGATTTTCATGAAACTTTGCAGTAATATAGCGTAGACATCGGAATAACATAATTTGTTAAAATTTATAGAGAATTTTGAAGGGACTGGTTCCCCGAAACGAAGCGAGGGCGGGTTTACTAGTCTTATATAGGTCGAGCGTAGAGACGTGATAGTCGCGCGACGGTCTTTTTACACTGATGTTTCAAACCAACACTGATTGGTTTGAAACCGTGTAGCCGGCAAAGCGCAACTCGTGCTGTTTCGGTTTCAAACCACGGTTTGAAGCCGTGTAGCACATGCATTAAAAGATGCCGAGGAGTTTTTTTTTCGCCATTTTTTTTTCTCCTCCATTACAAACGAATATAAGGCACCTTTGCAAAAATGGCGGTAGAATCAAATAATGACACTCACAAGCGTATTTGTAAATACCTACGTGAAATAAACGATTTTGAGTTTTGAGTTTGAGCTAGAAAATTTGTCAAAATTACTTCCACGCAGGCCAAGCCGCGAGCAAATAGCTAGGTAGGTAGTAGATATTTGTGGGTACAGAATTACTCTGGTAGAGAATATAAAAATTAAAAACACTTCGCTATTAGACTACGGGCCCATGTCGAAAATGGGGGGGTCATACGAACCACCAAGTGATGTATATAGGACGATATAAGAGCACAAAATAATAAGATTCAGCACTATGCCGTCACTTGTAAGCTGTCCAACTGAGTGCTGGTGAGAATTCAAAAGTGCAGGTAGAGGGAGTACATTTTGGTCATATGATTCTGTACGGCATTTTCACCATCGATAGATCCATGAAAAATAATAAGAAAGCGCGCAGTCCCGTAAAAAAATGGTGAGCCACAAAGTCGGTAAATTTGTTTGATTTTTTGAAAATTCCAGGGTAAATTTGGTCATTTGATCCTGTACGGCATCAGTTTCATGCTGTTTCAATACAGTTTCTAATCCATTATTCCGCAACGCCGTACAAAAATCATGCGACAAGGGGAAAAAATCGAGGGTTGAAACCCCCTCTATTTCCGTGGTCTGGGGGGTGATTTGAAAAAGTACGGCTTCGGTTCCAAAACATTATCTAGCACTCAAAAGTACTATTAAAAATAATGCCGTCAAAAAGTTATTGTTCATTTGAATGTATATTAATAATTACCTTAATTTCATGGTATACTTGATTTATAAAGCTGTAATGTCATTTGACACTGTACGGCAACTTTTTTTTTAACATGATATTGTAAAATATAATTGTTACATAGTATTGCCGTTCAAAAGAAACTGTTCTAAAAAAAGTTATAGAGAAATACAAAAACTGAAATTTGTTAAATTATTGCAGAAGTTTAAATATTCATAGATTAATAGAATATAACAATTTCCTACATTTTTCCCTTGTTCTAAATAGTATTAAGATATATAAATTAGGAAAAAATGATGCCGTACATTTTAATGCAGACTATATTTTTCATACATTTCGTTCTATGGATTTTTCCTTGAATTTTTTTTCCCCTACAAACCTTTGGACTAACGAAAATGTACGGCATGTAAAAAAATATTATCTTTGCATAAAATACTTTCAAAATAAATTAATTTTATGTTGTTTCAATTCACCCCCCGGAGCACGGAAATAGAGGGGGTTGCAACCCTCGATTTTTTCCCCTTGTCGCATGATTTTTGTACGGCGTTGCGGAATAATGGATTAGAAGCTGTATTGAAACAGTATGAAACTGATGCCGTACAGGATCAAATGACCAAATTTACCCTGGAATTTTCAAAAAATCAAACAAATTTACCGACTTTGTGGCTCACCATTTTTTTACGGGACTGCGCGCTTTCTTATTATTTTTCATGGATCTATCGATGGTGAAAATGCCGTACAGAATCATATGACCAAAATGTACTCCCTCTACCTGCACTTTTGAATTCTCACCAGCACTCAGTTGGACAGCTTACAAGTGACGGCATAGTGCTGAATCTTATTATTTTGTGCTCTTATACGTCCTATATACATCACCTGGTGGTTCGTATGACCCCCCCATTTTCGACATGGGCCCGTAGTCTATATTACCTTTAAAGATACATCTACTTACCTACTCATTATTTTGAAACAATTTTAATATCTTTGATTATTAGACTTATTAGTATTACCACGTATAATAAATCTTAATTAAGTAGGTAATTATAGTTAGGAGAACCAACAGTTTTTTTTTTATTTTTTCGGTCTAGGTACTTGGTTGCCATGCCCATGAGGTCATATTATATGTAGTGTAGAAATAAAATATGTATTATTTTTTCGGTCTAGGTACGTACGTTAATTTTTATTTTTTTGGTCTAGGTACTTGGTTGCCATGCCCATGAGGTCACATATGTAGTGTAGAAATAAAATATGTATATGGTGTAGAAATAAAATATTTTCAACACACTTGCTCGTAAAGTTGCTATTTTTTCTTTAGTCTTACGGTCGGAATGCGGTTTATTACACACTATAGTGCGTTTTACTTTTCATTGCCGCACTAGTGTTTTTCTTATTCCACTTTTTTTTTAATATCCGTAAAGAGGTTGTTACCAAAAGATTTATTATTTTATAAATAAATAAACTTGTTGTAGTCAAAATGTGATAAGATTATACTTCATCTAATTATCCATTAAAGCATTTTAAAAATACAATATTTTAAATCATTAATTACCGTAAATTCTTATTAGAAATACATAATTATTTAGTTTAATAGATATATTGTGGCTGAATGGCGGTGTTCGGTGCCTCTGAACTTAACCTGCGTGCGCATAGTTATTCAACCAAAGATACGGCGCGCGAAAAAATAAACCTCCACGCCATTTTGTGCAAACATTTCATACTGTGCAACATCCAACAAAAACTGTTGCGTATCATTTTAGTAATTGTACTTTCAATAATTGCTTTAATAATTAAAATGTATTTTATACCTACCTAATTGTTTTTTTCCTCGCAAGTGTGTTGAAAAACGTCGTATGATACGCGTGTGCTTTGTTCATTACAGTCTTGGTTTTATTACAGCCCTCGCCTTGCGGCTCGGGCTGTGCAATACCGCCTCGACTGTAATGACCAACTTCGCGCACTTGTATCATAATGTACTATAACATCATAACTTACAAGCACATTCTGACTTGTAATAGGTAAATGGCGTCTCAATATGTACCTATAGTAAACCCAACTTAAGACTGAAACGAAAGAGGCGCTGTCGGACGCATTTGACATTCATTTGACCAATCATTGCACACTAGTAACTAACAGATGAATGATCACAACGTACTTATGAATGACTTTTCGTTAGTTCCAATTTTTGCCATTTCAGAGATAAGTTGGGCGGACTGTACTACCTAGTTGTGTCTAGGGATGTCGATCTGAGATCGATTAATCGGAGAATCGATTTCTCAGACCAAAAATATCTACTATTTTTTAAATCGATACGTAGTACTGAATCGATTCAGTGAATCGATATTTCACCCTAGAAAATCGTCGTTCGATTTTTTCTGTTTTGGTAAAAACCATAAAATTATTTACAATTAAATGTAAAGCCGTCCTAGTAAGAATATACCTCGGGTTTTTTCGGATTTTAACCCCCACTACCATGAAATACTGAAATACCAATACACAACTCAATAAAATTAACGCCACCGACAGAAAAACATGCGCTGTAAGGGAGTTCATAGTATGAACTCCCTTACATGAACTTCATAGTGGAGAGGGAAATTTTCCGTAAAGCCCCGAGGTACACTCTCTTACTGGAACAATTTTATCCGTAATATTACGGTGTTAAAGGGTTAATTACTCAAAAACTCGCGAGATGGCTGCGTGCTTAGTTTCATTATCCTCTCTTAAATAAAAATAATAAGTGCTACTATATGCATTTATTATACAGCATGCATACCCTGTAATTACTCGGCAGCAGTATACAAGTTGTGGCAGAACTTCGTAATACGCAGGCGCGCAACACACACGTACAAACATACGCACAGTACAACTATACAGTGATACTACGAAGTATCGCGCAAAGACGAGACCCCGAGAATGAGATACGCTGTGTAATGTATTCCATCTCATTCTTTTACACGTTCAATCCTACAGATTTATATGTTTGTCTCTTTCTACATAACGCCTCAACTTTTGTTAACACTTGATTTTACTCCTCATAAAATCCCCGTACCGGGCCTTATAACTCAAATCGTTTCTGAAGGAGTAAACTCCAAAAAAGTTACTGATGCTTTGATATGGTAATCAAAATAATTGTAATTATCGAATTCCTTGAACTAAAAAAAATCATTGATTTCACTGATAAGAGATCATTTATTATGGTATCTTTCTTGTTTTTCATAAAATGAATTTATATTTACATTGTATGCACACATGAAGAAAAATCGATTTTTTAGAAATCGATCTTTTACACTTCGATTTTTTTGTGAATCGATTCAGTAGGTTACGATTCGAATCGATTCAAAAATCGATCTTTTTCAGAAAGAATCGACATCCCTAGTTGTGTCTGCCTGCATAAAAAATTCTCATTTGCAAAGAACTTTCCTAGATAAGAATCTAGTAACTACTCAGTTATTTATGGACATTCAGATAAAGATAAGTAGGTATATTGCATTGCACATATCTATTGCTGTTTGCTTATAGATTTATGGGTATAAATAAAATAGTGGGTAAAAATAGTGAAGAAGTTCATATTATCATATCATATTTCCACATCTTATGAACACTTACCATATTAAACAAACATTTTTGATAAATTTGAAAAACATGCATTTTCACCCTGTAAGTGATACACTTAGGAAATGAAAAGTGTACACAATAAAAGGTATAGTTACTGGGTGGTGTCGGTGTCAAGTTACATTTTACCCTTCGGTATAAAAGCGCAAAACGGCTCGAGTTACGATCATTTGAGACTCCGGTTACATAAACAAAAGTTTAGAGGTTGAATTTTAAGGAACTTCTTACGAAAATACTTTAACGAAGCAACTTCTATTTATCAATATTTAGTTTACATTGATAATAATAGGTATTAATAAATATCGTATTTATATTATGTAAGTAGAAACCTTATGTAAGCGGTGATGGCGTAATGATTAAGAATTAGGCCTCCTACGCCAGGGTTCCGTGGTTCATGAATATCAAATACTACCACGACTACTCCGGCGAATACGCATTTTTAATGTCACTTGCTATAACAGTAAAACATAAATTCGTGAGGAAACCTGCATTTGAGAGGTTGCAAAATTCAAAGGTGTCTGAAGTCTGCCAATCAACCAGGCCAGCATGATGGACTACGGCCTAAACCTTCTCATTTTGAGAAGAGACCCTTGCTCAATACTGGCCCATAATGTGGTTGAGTTGAAGATAATGAACCAGTTTTAACTAAATTAAATATATTTTTTTCAGCATCGAATATGCTCGTGAGCAAGGCGCTGCAGCTAGCTATTCAGGCTATTCTAGCAGTGTCGCTGGTGTGGGAGTCGAGGACGGACGCCGCTTCCACGGCATTCAAGCTGTGCGGGCGGAAGCTGGGCGAGATGATGAGCAGAGTGTGCCACGTGTACAATAGTCCCTCCTGGGACGTGCCAACAGGTTAGATCTTTTCATCAGTTTTACTTATACGGTCGCATTCGATATAGAATTCGTTTTAATCGCAACCCACATGCCAGTGCCCCGCCTCTGTGTTTAGGTTCATTGTAGGTTGGAGGCGACAAATTAAAACGCCTGAATAAATTTTGCTTACAAGCTAAATCGCACCGTGAGCACAAGTAATAAAATTGTTTTTAGCGGGGAGTGGCAATTCCATATCATCGGCGACTCAAGTATACTACATAATATAAGAGTTAAGACCATGCCGGATGATCGAATGGTCCTGGGTTCAATTCTCATTAGAATTTCAATAACTTTAAATGTGTTTTAGTACCTACCTATTCTGTCTAATTTCATGCCTCCCACGACAAAAAGATACTTAGTGTTGGTTTAAGAGTGTGTAACATTATTTATTTAATTTGTATAAAAATACTTAATCCTAAATTTTCCAGTATAACTTTATTAAATACTAGTAAATCCGCTCTCGCTTCGCTTCGGGAAACCAGTCCCTTCAAAAATTTCTATAAATTTTAACAAATTATGTTATTCCGATGTCTAAGCTATATTACTGCAAAGTTTCATGAAAATCCGTTCAGTAGTTTTTGCGTGAAAGAGCAACAAACACACTCACACACACACACTCACTCACTCACTCACATACATCCTTATGGTGTGTCCACACGCTTGGCAAACCTATACTCCGAATTTTAATTCGATTCCTAAATTGACATAAGCTAATGTCACTTTTCAAAATTATGTTGCCAGCTTTTCAATAATAGTGATTACTCACACGATTATGAACGATGTTTGATGATGTTTTGATTATTCGATTTTTCTTTACTCGATATGTCTATTATAATGTGTTTTAATAAAATATAATAAAAATCAGAGAACAATACGGAAAGGTTATTTATTCAAAATTATATAGTAAACGAAAAATATTAAACACCGGCACATAATATATGCTTTTATACTCTGAATTATAATTCGATTCCTCATTTGACATTAGCTACTGTCATTTTGTAAAATAATGATACCACGTCATATAACCTGCTATTAGGTTATATGAACTACAAACTAGATAATACAGATGTTAAGCTTCATACAAAGTGCGCAAAAGCAACGCACACATAGACACCGTTCACATACATGAAATGTCGGAACATATCGGACAACTCGGAACGCAGTTGTTATTGGCAGCAATATGACATTTATAATACACAAATAAGATAGTTTTCCTAAAAATGGATAAGAAATTATAATTAATATCTTAGTGGTTGTTTTTATTCGACGTTAAATTGCACATTATAATTTTTTAGTCATCCAGTTGCTACCGAAAGGTGAAATTAATCATTACTTACTTGTAATATTGTAATATTCGTGTGCCAATTTTTAAAATCATTTAGTGAGTTTTTTTTATTGAAACAAATACATTTATTCAAAATAATTATTTAATAATTAGTAATATAAAAAGTATTTTTTTTTATTTTATATTAAAAATAAAATTTATAATAAAAGAGCCGAGATAGATTTCTGTATTGGCAACCCATGCGCCTATAACCATAATACACCAATTTGCTTTATTTCTCATGTTCCCTCATGATCACATTTTTTTATTAATTTCACACACAATTATTTAAAAAACTCTCATATTCTCAATTAATCGTCATAACTAAATTATGCGTTCAGAAATATTTAATTTCGTGATATATTTAGTTTCTATTAAAGTAGTAGTTGTTTAGATACTATTATACCTAAACGAGAGGAATCGAGTCGGAAATATTCCATTTCCGTATCGAATAATTTCGGCAACGTCACTATTTAGTAGTTGTCATAACGTTGCAACACTGAAATTGTCAAATCTGGAATCTAATTAAAATTCCGAGTATAGACAAGCCTTTACAAACACAAACGTGTGGATGGGGCGTTTGGCTTGGCTTGCCTAGGTTTGCGAGCGCTTGTCGCCGATCCGATCGAGTGTCGGTTTTTCGTGCACAAACCAAAGGAAGTTTGCGGCAAGCGTTTGCGATCCATCCACATGTTTGTGCCTCGTTAGTATCGCTCGCGCACTGGTGGCAAATAGACGCAACAAGTGATTAAGCAGAACAAAAGCGATATTGCAGAAATGAGTGGGGAAAAAATGTCGATCGACGATACTTTAAGATTTTTAGAAGTTTACGCTTTTATTTACCAAAAACAAAAATAAACTTATAGACAAAATAGACATAAAATACACCTAATTAAACAAAAAGATAAAGATTAAAAACTATTTAAATTATATGTAAAATTACAAAACACAGTCATATACAGCTTAGATAAACACAGTACAAATTTTTGACGCTATACAATATTTAATGAAATGAAATCAGAATTTGTGTAAATTCCCAATGTAGGATAAGGGGCACAAGGATAAAAAAAAGTAGCCGATGCATGGAATCGGCTCAGTGAAATTTTAAAAACTCCTGTGAAAGAACTGAAAAATAAAAAAGAAATTCCATCATGCTTGCATCTCTATTTCCATCATGCAGAACGTCCACCATGCTTGCTTCTCCCAAACACACAAACAAACTCGCAAGCGTGTGGACGTTTGTCTTACTTATGTTTGCCAAGCGTTTGTAGAGGTTTGTTGTTTGCGGCAAGCGCCAAGCGTGTGGACGCCGCATTACAAACTTTCGCATTTATAATATTATAGGACCTAGAAATGGTGGTTGTCACTTCCACGTTGATCGATATCTTGACTGTCATGTCCACATTGCTGTTAGATAACCTGCATTTTATTACTCGTAAGGCAAAATGTTATCAGTAATATGAGTATTAGCTATGTGCCTAGATACATAGACCGGTTAATCGGTATTAGAAATATTAGATACTCGTAGATACGAGTATAATGGTATTGAGCCACAGACTAATTAAAAGCAATGTCATTATGTTAGATACCAACTCTTACATTAACAGATTAATTGGTTTTATTTATAAAGCTTACACGCAAAACAAAGCACTTGATGTCTATAGTGAATGTCTATTGTCTCGCTCTTGTAAAGTTCAACACTTGTTCTGCTATTTTCACTAAATATAAGATAATAAGTATTCAATTATATCGTAGGTATGTAGGTTCTTATATATTTTATAAATTTACGTTTATATATTTTATTTACACTTTTTTACCTTTGGTAATACTAATAATTCTCACTCTTCTCTACAACATCTTATTTGATCCAAAATATCCTCCATACCTAAAACAAAACTTCAAATTCCACGACTCAAAACACGACAGATCCCTCCGCTCCTCTAAAAACCTCCTTCTTAGTACTCCTTCACACTCCACATCCTTTTATCAACATTCCTTTTCAGTCACTGCTGTCCACCTATGGAACTCCCTACCTTTACCAATCCGTCTTGCTGGCACCTTAAACTCCTTTAAAAAATTAGTTAAAGATCATTATCTACAACTCTGTCAGTAGAATTGTTCCAATTTCCCTCAACCCTTCTTGCTCTTCGCTATCGTTCAGTTACCTCATGCTGCCATTTATTATATAATATTATACTTATACATACACGATTATATATTCTTTTACTGTTAATTTAATGTCTTCTTCACAGTGGCGATTCCTGGTGTTTATAATTGGGGTGGCTCCAGCTTTTGTTATATAGGGTGTAATGTTAAGTGCGCATAACCGGAAAACCATTTCTTCAGACGGACAATCTAACAAACTTGCAGCCTTCAATAACGAACCTACTTTGAAATCGCAAAAAAGAAATTTCATACAATTTGATAAATTCATTTTTGTATGAAATAGCTGATGTTTTTTCGCGATTTTGGGTTGGTCCCATAGTGAAAGTCCATTTTCCGTCCATTTTCCACTATCAACCGTTTTTCGGCAAACGATCTCGTCGTGAAAGGTCTTTCTAAAAGTTCTTGTATCACAGATTTTGTTGAATCACTCATAATTTCGTGTCATTTCATTATTAACTAATTACCTACTAAATAAAAAGTCAATTAAATCAATAGAAAGATAGAAACCGTAATCACAAATCTACACTATCACGAAAAACATGCGAAAACTCGTTAGGTAGTGCGCCATTCACAGCACCAGACCCGCGTTTCAAACTCAAGTGATACCACAGTATAATTTTACTATGGTGATACTAAGCGATCGAGAGGCGCGGGCGGCCGCGGGCCAACGACTTTGTATGGACTACGCATGCGCTGGCTGAAGCGCATCGCTCGCCTCGGCCGCGCTCGGCACCGACTGAACGCAAAGACAATCGCCTCGAGTCCTCGAGTCGCGTTCGTGATAGAAGACCGCAGCGCTCGTAAAATGAAATTATTGTACCTATAAATAATTAGGTTGTAAATATATGATTTTTTACATTTTATTTAATGCTTAAAAATTATGGTATGGCGGCGCCATACGCGCCATCTTAGAGAAATCGCCACTGCTTCTTCATTAGCTTTAAATCTATTTAGTTTGGTACACCCTGCCCCCTTTCACTATACTTACTGTCTTTTACTTCTTACCCTAAGGTTGTCTGGAAGAAATCGCTTTTTAGCGATAAGTAAGGCCGCCTTTTGTATCACATTTTGTACAAATGTCTTATTTTTATGTGTCATGTTGCTTTGGTGTACAATAAAGAGTATTATTATTATTATTAATACAAAAGGCTAGTTAATTAATTTCCATATTTTAATATTTTAAAGACTTAAGTAGGTACATAAAAAATATAATTTGACCCGCTATTCAATAACATCTGGTTGGCGACAATATTATCAGCAATAACTGCGAATAAAGGTCGTTATCGTATGATTACAAAGTTTTGTTGACATAACAAAATGAGCAAAATATCGGTCATCCGCCGTATTGTTAAAATTTAATTCAAATATTTAAGAGCGTTACACACAGTGTACAATTTGGACCCCATACCAATAGCGTGAAATGAATCAAACTAAAAGCTGCAAAATACTTAAATATCTCACAGTCGAGAAATAAATCTCTCACTGTAGACGATTTTCTCACTTCTTATGTTGTTGATTAATGCCAAGCAAAGTAAATGATAGATGAATTTTTAAGACTTAGGAACAGTCTATTTCAAGACATAAGGACTGTCTATTTGGATGCGGTCTTTAAGGTTTAAGGATGGAATCGCTTTAGGAATCGCTTTATAATAATGTACCTAGTTATAATATCGATTTAATGACTTACAATGTGTTACACAAAAACTACAACAGACTTCATTCAGTGAGATAAAATCTACTCAACTTTACATAATCATTACTCCTAATGACCCCTGGAATGTTTATATTTCAACCAGAGGAAAAACATGCGAATTCTTATAGACCTCATTATTTCGTAATGACCCATGATTATCGTCTCATCACGAAACGATTTCGTGATGGGTAACTTTAAATAAGCCAAAGTCGCCGCATGAGTGCACTACAATACGACTAAAATAAGAGACCTTGACTCCCCCAGTCAACATTTTAGGTTGATACGCTGCATTGAAACGCATCGTATGGTCATGGACATCTGATATGACCTATAAGGACATGGGTGACCACTTTCTATCATTGAGTCTATGATAACCTTTATCTTACGTAGACCATACTTTGCAGCTGATTACGACTCATTACTCATTAAGATCCACATCAAGGGTACGGAAACGAAACTAATAAGTATACTTATAACTTATAAGTATATGTTGCAATTAATTTAGCAGGCAAATGGAAACTAAATCTTCCACGTGAATTTATTAAATTCAATCTACAATTTCACTGCACCAGAATAGAGATCTGCGGCATTAATTGCGTACAGACCTATACCTACAATATGTCATATTTTTGTTGCGTAGCTTTCGCGTTGCTTTTCCATATTTCTACCACAGTTTCCACGCTCGGTACGAGTTTTGCCCAAAACATACACAAAGTTGGGTCACAATCGGCGCAATGCACATTCCTATTTGTACACAAGAATATTATTTATCCGCTTAAAGCAAGATCCAAATAAATATCTACAACATCACCAAGACCAGGGTAGTAGTTACTTTACTAAGAATAGTTACATACCTATAATGAGAACAATATTTCTACATCCACTCAAAACATGTACAATTTAAAGTAATGAGAATGGAAAAACAGATGTTTGTGAGACTAACTTAGGCTGCAGAATTAGATGATTCTATTACAAAACCGACAAGAGGACATTTAGAAAACTGTACCTAACGTTCTTAAACACATGGTCTTTAAAATTTTATATATGAACGCATTATGAACGGATTGCAACTGGCCCGCCAATGTCACTGCCAAATCGAACAGTGCAAAACCTAAAAGCAGATCTGACGATTGATTCATTACCAAAGGTGATGAAATGCTTGAAAGTGAAGACTGTTGTAAAGCGGTCATCGTGACGGCTATTTATTAACGGATATTTAAACATATTAAACTGTACTATGGAGAAGAAATGCACTTCTTGCAACAAACACTATTTATGATATTGTTACGTGTCAGGAGTAATGGGTTCGAGAAAATGCCAAAATGTACCACAAAGACTTTATTGAACTCGTAGAAACACAATTACACACTGTACACAGTACACACCACAACACTATGCACGTAGGTACTCGTAAACACACTCGACGAACAATGTATCACTCGTAGAAATCACTTAACTTCTCAGGTATCGCTCGTAGGTATCGCTGGTATCTTCCTGGTTCCGCTTCCGAAACTAGAATGTCCGTGGTTGGCCGATCGCCCCTTTATATACCACTCACCCACCATTCACGACAATCGAGAATATTCCCGCGAAGTCCGGACCCGCGTCGAAATAAAGTCCGAGAACGTTCCTTGCAACCGACTTTCGCCCGTATGACTATTGCCGTAATGGTCGAAGCGTCGTGCGTCCTTTTGAGAGAGCCGCGCTCCTATTGTTTCTATTGTCGCGCGACATGTTTATGGCCCCTATTGTTTATTGTTTTCGGCGTAGCGAAGTCGATGCGCCAGGGTTGTCACATTGCCCCCCTCTTAGTCATGCTCGTCCCGAGCATTATTCGATCCATGAAATGGTGCCAATCTGTCCACGTGCACGATCTTCGGCTTTCTTCTGTCCCCCTGTCTGATCCGGTAGGTCACGTCGTTAATCCTCGTGACAACTGTGTAAGGGCCTTCCCATCGTGCTTGTAGCTTCGGAGACTTCCCTTTCTTCCGCAGTGGATTGTGCAACCATACAGAATCTCCCTCCTTGAAACCATGTTTCCGAGCATCGCGATCGTAGCGAGTTTTCATCTTTTCGCTGGTCTTCAAACATTGCTCTCTTACAAGATTATGTGTCTCATCCAATTGTTTCCGTAAGTCCGCGATGTATTCAACGGTTGGTTTCGGGGCATCTGGCGGTGTTCCGGTAAGCAAATCCAACGGCAGACGCATTTCTCTTCCGAAGTTAACTTTAGCCGGTGTAAATCCCGTAGACTCGTGTATGGCAGACCGATGTGACATCAGGAACAGAGGAATGTACCGATCCCAGTCTCGCTGATGTTCCTCGACGACCTTGGCCAAGTGATTTTCTAACGTTTGGTTGAATCTCTCCACCATGCCGTCAGATTGAGGATGCGCCGGTGTGGTACGTGTCTTATTTATTCCCAAAAGTTCACACATCTCTTGGAATAACGTCGACTCGAAGTTCCTGCCTTGGTCGCTGTGTAACTCCAATGGTACACCAAAGCGGCATACTACCTCCTGGACAAGTTTCTTGGCCACGGTCTTCGCCTCTTGGTTCGGAGTTGCAAACGCTTCCGGCCATTTACTGAAGTAGTCTTGAACCACTATGATGAATCTATTCCCGTCTTCCGTCTGAGGGAATGGCCCAGCAACGTCTATGGCGATTCTCTCCCAAGGGGCTCCGACGTTGTACAGCTGTAGTTTCCCTTTGGATCTAGTGCGGGGCCCTTTCACTGAAGCGCACACTGTACACTTTCTGCACCAATCTTCAACGTCCTCTCGACATCGCACCCAATAAAAGCGTTCTCGTATCTTTACGAGGGTCTTCTTGATGCCGAGGTGCCCACCAGAAGTGCCATCATGTACAAGCTTCAGCAAATCAGCCACTTTACTCCTGGGGATAACCATTTGCAGGGTTCTTTCCTTTCCGTTGAGTGATTCCCAGCTCCGGTAAAGCACGCCATTCTCTAATACCAGGCTGTCCCACTGAGCCCAGTATGCCTTAGTAGTTGCGCTTGAGGCTGATACATCACTCCACAGTGGCCTCTGTCCTTTGGCTTTCCATTCCATGATCAGAGTGAGGTCTTTGTCTTCCTTCTGAGCTTGGCTTACTTGCTCCGTTCCCCAAGACTCGTCTAGGTCCTGCATCCTTATCACCCTGACCTCTTCTTTGGCCTCATGCTTGATGCAATGTCGACATTCTTCGGAGCATGGGCGTCGTGACAGGGCGTCGGCATTCGAATGAGCTCTTCCGTTGCGATGCTCTATTACGAAGTTGAACTCTTGAAGCTGTTCGATCCACCTCGCGACCTGGCCTTCCGGGTTCTTGAATTGCAGAAGCCACCTCAGAGCAGCGTGGTCCGTTCTTATTGTGAACTCGCGTCCCAACAAATACTTGTTGAAGTGCTGAAGGGTCTTCACCACAGCCAGTAATTCACGCCGAGTCACGCAATAGTTCCTTTCAGGTTTCGAAAGGGTCTTGCTAAAGTACGCAATGACCACCTGCTGGCCGTCCTGGTCTTGGGATAATACTCCTCCGATGCCAGTATTGCTAGCGTCCGTGTCCACTATGAACCTCCCTTCCCTTCTGGGGTAGCCAAGAATCGGAGCCGAGCACAGACGTTCCTTTAAGCGAACAAACGCATCTTCGCAATCGGAATCCCAACTGAAGATTCTCTTGTCCTCCGTGAGACGATGTAACGGCTTGGCTATCTCAGAGAAATTCTTCACAAACCGACGGTAATAGGCGCATAGTCCCAAGAACGCTCTAACATCGGTCTTGTTCTTTGGTGTCGGCCATTCTTGAACAGCTCTTATCTTATCTGGATCAGTGCGAACACCTTCGTCCGATATGATGTGTCCCAAAAATGATACTTCCTTCTTGAAGAAGTCACATTTCTTCGGATTGAGCTTTAGGTTGGACTCACGGAATCGTCTGAATACCTTCTCCAGATTTCGCTTGTGTTCCACGAAGTTTCGTCCCATGACTATGACGTCATCGAGGTACACCAGACAAGCGTCCCCCAAAAGTCCCACCAACACTCGCTCCATGAGACGCTCAAAAGTGGCAGGAGCGTTACATAATCCAAAAGGCATTACGCGAAACTGCCACAAGCCATTTCCGGTTCCGGTGGTAAAGGCGGTCTTCTCCTTGTCTTCTGGCCGGACTTCTACTTGCCAGTAACCACTCTTCAGGTCGACCGTCGAAAACCACTTCATGCCACCAAGCATATCCAACGTGTCGTCAATCCGAGGCAGAGGATAGCTGTCCTTCTTGGTAACGGTGTTAAGCATCCTGTAGTCGACACAGAATCTAGTACTGCCATCCTTCTTCTTCACGAGTACCACAGGTGAACACCAAGGGCTAGTTGACGGCTCGATCACCTTGCTGCGCACCATGTCCTCGATCATTTCTGCAACTTCGTGTTCCTTTGCCAATGGTACTCGTCTCGGTCTTTGCTTGATCGGTGAAGTATTGCCGGTATCTATTGGGTGAGTGACAAGGTTTGTTCTTCCAAGGTCGCTATCTCCTCTGGTAAAGATGTCCTTGTAGTCCATTAACAACTTTGCTGCCTGAGTATATTCTTCGGAGCTCAAATTCCTCCTTGTCGCCTCCAGCAAAAATGTCATGTGATCCGTTGATCCAGGTTTGTCCGAGTATTCTTGGACCTTCCTCAAGCTGTCCACGGCTTCACATCGGCCGATAACCGTATTCTTTGCGAGATGTATCGGCGTGCTGCTAAGATTGATGACCTTTAACTTGGCGGCACGTTTGGTCATGAGCAGTGTCCTTGCCGTGATCCAACTAGGATGATCACCGTAGTCTTCTACTACGACACATCGATCCAGCTTTATCTCTTCTGGAAACCTAATCTGGACCAAGGTTTCCGATCTGGGTGCCAGCTTCACTGTCCTCAAACAGTACACTGCTCCTGAAGATGAACCGTCCAAGAAGACTTCTTGATCCTTGAAGCTTAATACTCCTCTGGCTATGTCAACTATACAGTGATGTGTCCGTAGAAAGTCCAGTCCGATAATGCAGTCGTCAGTTATATTTGCTACTAAAACAGACTGCGTGTAAATGTCACTTCCGAGTTTCAGTCTTGCTTCCGTAACTCCTAGGACGGTCACTGGCTGGCCTGTCGCTGTCTGCAGATTGCATGATGGTCGTCCATTTTCCCACATGATAGTCCGCTTCAGTAGTTCCGGTCGAACGATGGATTTCGATGCTCCCGTGTCAATAGTAAAGCGACAGGGTATGCCATTTATTTCTCCAGTAGTTACGAGGCTGTTCCCGTCACAAGCTTGTGATACCAATACAGTAGGGGCTCGACGAAGTCCAGCCAGTGCCCGCCCCGCGGCGCTGGCGCCTCTTAGTTTAACGGCTCCTGGGTGTCGACTTGGGTAGCGGTCGACACCGATTTCGGTTGCTTCCGAGTCCGGCAGTTGATCCTTATATGGCCTCGTTCACCGCATCCGTAGCAGATAGGCCCAGTACGAGGTTGAATCGCTGCCACCACTTCGCGCACCTTATAACCTTTATAGTCACTTCGTACCGCTTCTACTTCAAGGGCGTGCGCTAAAGCTGCTTCCAAGGTTGCGTGATGACCCAAGCGCACCGTTGCTCTCACTTCAGGATCCCGTATGCCGCTGACGAAGGCCTCTAATATTTTGTCTTCGACGGGTGTGGAACTCGACGCATAGGCTCGGCGTACGAGGCGCTCGATCTCCGTAGCCCATTGTTGCAGTCCTTCGCTCGACCTCTGTGACCGGTCTTTGAGCTGCGCACGATATACATGCTCAAGGTGCTTCTCCCCGTATCGAGCTTCCAATGCCTTAAATAGCGACTCCAAGGTGCGTCGCTCGGCGGGCAGGTTCTCAAGGACCAGCAGTGCCTCCCCTCGAAGAGCTAAGGTAAGTGCCGCCAACGAGTGCTCTTCTTCCCAGCCATTCCCATTTGCAACTACCTCGAACTGGTGCTTGAACGCCGTCCACGAGGTCGTGCCGTCGAAAGTTGGGACCTTAAATTTCGGGGCCCCAGGGCCTGAACTGGTTGCTGCCGTGCCCAAAACCTTCATTTTTTGCAGCTTGTTGTCCAAATCCACGAGCCTAGTTTCGTGGGAGTTGATTATAGCGTCGTGGGTCTTGAGGGCTTGGTCGTGCTCGGTTGTACGAACCTTTACCAATTCTAGGTCTTCCTTCACAACGTTTAAATCACCCTGGAAACTATCCAGCTTTGCATCGATTGTCTCTAGGCCCGTCTCCATGGTTTTGCGTTGGCTCTTCATGTCTTCGCGTAGGCTCTCCATTTTACTTTCCATGCGCTGTAAGACGGTTAACAAGGAGGCCATATCGAATGCACTCGGTGTCGGTGCTGCTGCGGCTGATGTAGTCGGTGGTCCAGCGGTGGTCTCCGTCTCCATGCGGTCACGACCCGGCGACTCCATCCGCGCGGCATCCAATGCCGTCTGCCGTCGCGTACGAATCCCTTCTTCACTCTGCGGTACTACAGGCATTCCGCTTCTGTCACCAATTGTTACGTGTCAGGAGTAATGGGTTCGAGAAAATGCCAAAATGTACCACAAAGACTTTATTGAACTCGTAGAAACACAATTACACACTGTACACAGTACACACCACAACACTATGCACGTAGGTACTCGTAAACACACTCGACGAACAATGTATCACTCGTAGAAATCACTTAACTTCTCACTGGTATCGCTCGTAGGTATCGCTGGTATCTTCCTGGTTCCGCTTCCGAAACTAGAATGTCCGTGGTTGGCCGATCGCCCCTTTATATACCACTCACCCACCATTCACGACAATCGAGAATATTCCCGCGAAGTCCGGACCCGCGTCGAAATAAAGTTCGAGAACGTTCCTTGCAACCGACTTTCGCCCGTATGACTATTGCCGTAATGGTCGAAGCGTCGTGCGTCCTTTTGAGAGAGCCGCGCTCCTATTGTTTCTATTGTTGCGCGACATGTTTATGGCCCCTATTGTTTATTGTTTTCGGCGTAACGAAGTCGATGCGCCAGGGTTGTCACAATATTGTCTTGTTAGAGAACTATTCTTCCATCATATTATGGTACAAAACATAAGTTGATTTTTCTCCTGATCATTAGGTATATAAATTGATAAAAAAAATTATTCATTCGTTGTTCTTCGAACGTTATATAACATAATATTTACAATTGATGGTTGTTGATAACCCATGATGATGTTATTGCCCCACGTTGGGCGCCATTATACTTAGTCTTGAAAATTATAAAACCGTTTAATTATAATTATGTAACCTGTAAAAAATAAAAAATATTATGTAAGTATACTTTGTGTTGATTGCATGTCACGAGAAAAAGAGAGGGGAATCATGATATCCTTAACAGTCTTTGAATAGCATTTCCTTCAGATTTGCAACATGAATAGGACTGTCTAGGTATACAAATTCAAAATTTTACCATATTGAGAACATCTGACTTTGCTTTCATTCCACATACTTCGTTAATTTCAAAAAACATATTTAATAAGATTTTTTGTTAATTTCAGTGGTTGAACAACCTGCGGCAGCGGTGCGGCGGCGGCGGCAAACCGGCATCGCTGACGAATGCTGCACTTACGGCTGCACTTTGGAGCAGTTCAGCGAATACTGCGCTATTAGTGCTATGTAAGTTATTATACAAATTACCTACATGAAGATATTTTGCTCAGACTTCCTGCCAGCTCTTATTTTAGATCAAGGCTGTTGTCTTCGAATCGACCCAGGTTTGCTTCCTACCGAACTTGTCTGGCATTTTAAGCAAAGTGTAGGTACTGCTTCACGTCATATTATCTACGTGTTAATGTAGGTAACAGTAAGAAATGCCAACGATCAAAAGAGTCCAAAACCATTCAAGGTTTTTTATTGCAAGTAGTACAAGTAATAGTTTATTACACACGGATTATGATTAATGACTTAAAAGTTATGATTTTATTTAGCCTTTGTGCAAAGATAGACGGTCTAACCCCCTCCCCCTCCTCCGTGGAACTCGGATGACTTACCTCTCTACCTAAAATTGCTTTGCCCTTTAAAAATCTGCCTCGAAAATCCGATTCGATAGATCAGGGTACACCCTTGTGTACGATACCTTGAGAATCGTGAAATGGAACTTGGACTTATTTTATTTCCAAATCTGATTACAGATCAGAGTCGCCGCTGGACTCGATGGAGTCGCACATGATAGCGGACCGGTCAGCGGAGGCCGGGGCGCCGTCGTCGCCGGCGATCGTGCGGCTCGTGGACGGCGTGGGAGGCGCGGGGGGCGCAGGCCCGGGGGGCGCGGGCCCGGGGGACGGCGCGGCGCGGCGCGAGGTGGGCCGCGGCAGTCGCGGGTACGGGCGCCGGTGCTGGTGCCGGCGCAAGCGGCGCTCGGGCCGGCGGCGATCCTCTCTCATGGGTAACATGGTGTGTCTCATAACGCCGCTCGCTTGTTCTCTCTTATGTGGCCTTTCTCAAATTTACCGATTAAGAAAAGGTGGTAAAAGGCCCAGAAAATATGGTTTTTCAAGTTTTGTTATCGACGTTCAAAGTGGACGGTAGACAAAATAAGTTTGAGAACCCTTGCTCTGATGTAACAATCCGACAAACGAACAGGTTCAATAGGAAATTCTGTAAATAATATTAAGATGAAAACTTAATATAAAACTGTTAATTAATATGAGATTGATAGGAATATCCATTAATTTTTGCATCAATTTGCCATCTACCGTCGAATTCCAACCAATTTAATAATCGGCATCGTAGGCAGTCTAGGCATTTGAACATTTTGTAGAAACAAAATTTAAATTTCATACTTTTGTCGTTGTAATTTGTAAGTACCCTACCTACTTTGTACACTCACAAGAAGTACCAACATATTGTATCGAAAATAATTATAAATAAGAACGTTTAAACTTCGATTCATTGCCAAAAAATTAAAAGAGAACAAGAAGCGGCAACTAACACTCATAATAATGCTTCAGCATGTTCACTAACCTTCTCATGTAACAATTTTTCATCCATTGAAAAGATAGGTATAACACATTATATCATGACTTGAACTAACTTTACCAACATTAGTTATGTATTTTATGGTAATTCTGCTTTTCGATGAACGTAATCTGTGTTTGTGGGCAGTAAAACAGGCAAAGGGATTTGAACATAGTCGGTACTTATCTTTAGTGCATGATATGGGAAAGCATGATACCTACTGGGAAATCTGGAAACTTGGTACTTATTGGGATATTAGCACGTAGGTATTTACATAATATAACAAGGGTTAATATTATAAAAGGTTTTTATGATAATATACTTGTTGTGTTTTTAAATATTTTATATGGTTATATGTTTTAAGGTTTCTGGGGTTTATATTGATACTTACTTAGGTATCCTTTAGAAAGTTGTGTAAGTAGACCTACAATAATAAAAACATTATACTGTGCTATGGTGCTGGCGATTCTACCCAATACCAACTATAGAAGAATGGTAAATCTAAAGGTTCTTCCATTTTGCTTGAAGCAAAAACTACTTAGGTATGTTACTTTTCACTACGTCAGGCTATTGCTACTGAATTCGCCTATCAAAAAACAGTGCCGCATCAAATAACAGAACACTGAAAGTCACTATCTACTAGTCCGACAAGGATCATCATTTCCCTGAAACAAGTAGACTTGATTGTCTCTTTTTTGTGCCCGCAGTAAAAACAAGCACAGGCAAAACGAAAGCAAAACTGTGGTAGAACATCGAAATTGCATGACTCCAAATTAAAAACTATTACTAGATACGAAGATTTTTATGGTAACAATATTTAGGTAATTGTGTCAACATAATAATATGTTACCTAGGTAGGTACGCTACGTGTGAAGGAGCACTTCGGCGAATGAACAGACGTTTCTGATAAATAGCCTATGAAAATTAGGACTCTCCTTCTGGTATTGCCTTCAAGTCTTCCGCAAAATAAGTTGCAAGGCTTGCATCAAAATGTAAATTCTTTTGTTACAGGACATCTTAAAAAATGCCGCACGCGCTGCGCCCGTGGTGGGCACCGTGTCGCCCCTACTGACTTGGGGCAGGACCCTCAACACTGATCTTCCGTCCTTGGAGCGAGATCGATATACCTACGTCGCCGTCTACGCGTAACTAATTCGTTATACAATTATTGAGAGACGTGCGAGGAGTTATAAGCGTTACAGGAACGTGTTACAATCGGACATGCCGACATGCCTAACGCACACTGGAGCTGTGAAAGCTTATTACTCGATAATATGTCAGCTGCGATCAAAAATAAAATCAACGTTCCATTAGTTAGCCTAAATAATGTATTTTTATTTTAGTGTGCATTTATGATAAAACAGCGTTCGGAAGGCGTTCGAGACTATTTGAATTTATTTTAACTGACTATATGAGACACAATTGGACGATCTAATTTTTAATAGTTTTATCCTTTAATCATCGCAAATGATAATTTAGATATTACCTATTAGGTACTGACGTTATTAGGCCGAATTTTCAGGTAGTGAAATTAATGAAATTAAATATAAATAATGTTAATAGCGGGTACCTGCGTATTCCAATGAAACACACGGAACCACAGGCATTGGGCCGGCCTAAATTAGCAACTTTTGAAAGATATTTTGTCAATTAGTTATAGTTCAAAAACACCAGAACTAATATACATAAATTCACTCAATACATTTATTAGCATAAAATAAATATTTGCTACGGGCGCCCCATTCATAGGTAGTCTTATTTATACATATACCGAACTGTCAAGGGCTATTGTATTGTATATTGTTTTATAACCCGAATATTGAGATTATTATACCTATGTATCTTTCTATTATGTCAAGTTCGCACGTAAATACCTATAAGGGTGGTCAATTTCCATGCATGTTAGTTATACCTTTCTAGTATCTACTGTTTTATTTTATTGTACATAATATTATGTAATCAAGTCTCTAATGTTTATTGACAACAATGACAATGCAATTTTAAAATCGAGTTAATTAAGTGGCGGGTAGTTTAATAGTACCTAGGTATATACCTATGTAAGTACCTACTTCATTATATTTCAAAAGCTCTAAAAGTTATCAAATATTGTTAACGCTGGTTTCTACCTAAGTCGGCAATTTTACCCAAAAAAATCTTGCTTTATTTTTCATTATCTAAATTATTATTTGATATTTGAAAGTACCTTTTCTAAACCTATAGATTTAGACTTCCAAAACAAATATTTTAGAGTGATTGGCAAGATAACAGAATGTAAAGTAGGATTTACTCTTTCACATTAATGTTATTAATGTATTATGAATAGTCAAAAACCTATGCTTTTTAAGTCCTGTAAATGTAATTATCTTAGGTAGGTACCTAATAATGTATTTTCATGTGAACATTTCATCAAGATGCAGCTTTAAATTCAATATTATTAAGATACCTACCGCCTTATTTCATTACATGCGCATGTAAATGCTCTGTAATTGCCGTACGTTCCATAATAGCTCATAAAATAGTCAACAAAGTAATGTCTAAGTTATTGCTAATTCATCTACCATATAAGATTTAAAGATCTCTAAAGCATCTGTGATAATTTCAATTGATATAAATAAAACTTTTAACTTATAAACTTTTACTAATTAACACTCCTAGATGTATGTTTCCTTGCCGTGTTTGTAATTTGTATGTGTTTTAAGCTGTAGGTAATGGTAAATAATGAGTAAGAGCAAGCGACTGATTAAATGGATGCTGCATCAATTTTGTTTTATTCATTTCAGCCGGCGAAGGACTGTAAGTTAACACCTATATCCTAACTATCGCCGACCTGTAGCTATGCTGGTATAAACTGATAAGAAAAAATTTAATGTCATTAATTTAATTAAAATATAATTTTAATTGATTTTCTATTACTAAAAAGCAAATCACCAAGGCAAAGTTCAAGCACATACACAGAACAGGCAAAAGACTTCTAGGTTACCCTTGTGGCAGTCGAGCCTTTTGTTCTCTAGCCAAAGCCATCCAGGGCAATTTCTGTGAATCGTCCCTTCCACCTTTGCGCAGAGCAGACAATACCCTGGCCCACACTGCTAAGGAGAAAGCCGATATTCTAGGCACACTCTTTGCATCGAACTCGACTTTCGATGACGAGGGGAAAGCACCGCCTACCACCCCGCGGTGTGAAGAGCTGATGCCAGACGTTCGTTTTAACCAAAATGCCGTGCGTCAAGCTCTTCTCTCCCTCGACACCAGTAAGTCGAGTGGGCCGGACGGTATACCTGCTCTTGTGCTAAGAACGTGCGCTCCGGAGTTGACCCCGGTTTTAACGCGCCTATTCCAGCTTTCCTATTCTGCCGGCATCGTGCCGTCTTCCTGGAAGGTAGCTCTGGTCCACCCTATTCCCAAAAAGGGAGACAGGTGCAACCCATCCAATTACAGACCAATTGCGATAACCTCTTTGCTCTCCAAACTAATGGAGCGCATAATCAACTTCCAATTGCTCCTAGAAGATCGCCAGCTGATTAGTGACCGTCAATACGGTTTCCGTCATGGCAGATCTGCTGGCGATCTCCTAGTGTACATTACTCACATCTGGGCGGAAGCAATCGAGAGCAAGGGAGAAGCATTGGCTGTGAGTTTGGATGTGGCGAAGGCCTTCGATAGGGTGTGGCATAAGGCATTATTGTCTAAGCTGCCTTCCTACGGGGTACCCGAGAAGAGTCGGAGAGAGAGAGCGGAGCATCAGAGTCGTTGTTGACGGTACATGCTCGGACACCAAGCCCATAAACGCTGGCGTCCCACAAGGCTCTGTGCTGTCGCCTACACTGTTCATCATGCATATCAATGATATGCTCGACATCGAGAATATCCATTGCTATGCTGATGACAGTACAGGCGACGCCCGTTATACAGGCCGAGCAAATATGTCTCGGGTGCAGATTGAGGAGAGAAGGAATACACTTGTGTCGGAAGTCGAGACATCTCTGGAGCGGGTCTCGGAATGGGGCAGCCTAAATTTAGTCCAATTCAACCCCGAGAAGACACAAGTTTGCGCGTTAACCGCTAAAAAACCCCATTCGTCGTAGCACCACGGTTTCAGAACATTCCCCTTAACATCTCCAGGAGTATCGGGATCCTAGGTGTCGATATCTCGAACGAAGTTCAGTTTCGGGACCACTTGGTGAGTAAGGCTAAACTGGCCTCAAAGAAGTTGGGAGTGCTCAACAGAGCTAAGCGGTACTTCATGCCTGAGCATAGGATGTTGCTTTATAAAGCACAAGTCCGACCTCACATGGAGTATTGCTCTCACCTTTGGGCCGGGGCCCCGGCTTGCCAAGTGGACCCTTTTAACCGTATCCAACGGCGAGCTATTCGTCTTGTCGACGATCCCAAGCTCACAGACGATTTAGATCCGTTCGAACTGCGGAGAGATGTGGGCTCTCTCTGTGTCTTCTACCGTCTGTATAACGGAGAGTTTTCTGTTCTGAGGAACTGTTTAATTTAATACCTGCGGTTAACTTCCGCCACCGCACAGCACGGGGTAAAGCCAGGTTCCACCAACATCATCTGGACACTTGGCATTCGTCCACAGTTCGGTTTTCACGTCATTTTCTGCCACGTACTTACGTGTAAACTGTGGAACGAACTTCCTCCCTCGGTATTCCCACAGTGCTATTACATGGGGTCCTTCAAGAAGCGGGTCCATCACTTTCTTCTTGGCCGGCAACGCACTGGTGACGCCCCTGGTGTTGCCAATGTCCATGGGCGACGGTGATCACTTACCATCAGGTGACCCGCCTGCTCGTTTGCCTGCTTAGGCTATAAAAAAAAAACTATACGACTGTTACAGTTCCCATGTTAAAATGAATAAAAATAACAAAAAAAAAATAACCGACTTCAAAGTCGAGATAAATCAAAAACCACTTGGCATATGTCGCTGCAATTTATGAGGTACCACATGACAAGCATTACCTTTCGAACAAAAAATTTTTTTTTTTTTTTTAATTATTATTATCAACTAAAGTAATATTACAGAACATTGGTAGAAAATATCCGTAAAAACCAAAAATAAGGTTTGTCCCGGATATTGAGAGATCTTTGAGCTATTGCTACAACGACTTAACATCTAATACAAAAATCAAAGTAAGGTAAAGTTCATCATAAAAAACATCATAACATTGTTTACAACGTAAGTAATGAAAGCTTCGAACTGCTAAGCTATCGGGAGTTACACGTGTTATTGTGAGTCAACCATAAAAGATAGAAATGAAATGAAATGAAATGAAATGATTTATTTCGAACTTGGTTTTTACAAACACTTTTTGAATGTCATCTACGCCATCGCTTCCACAAATCCCTACGATGAGTGGCCTTGGTAGAAGAAGCGGCAAGAAACTCCCAAGGAGTTTCTTTTTTCTTCCCCACTCACAGTTACAGAGAAGAAAGAATAGACATATGCTGTCGTGGAATATTTTTTATATAATTTTAAGGAGAACATTTCCGTCATACATGATTTCTGTGTAGCTTTAACCATTAAGGTTGCACACGCGACGGAAGCTTAAAAAATGGAGTAACTTCTCCTGTTTCCCCAACATTTCCCTTCACTGCTCTGCTCCTATTGATTGTAGCGTGATGAAAAGTATACTATAACCAGCGCGGGAGTATGAAAAATAATTGTACCAAGTTTCGTTAAAATCCGTCGAGTAGTTTTTGTTTCTATAACGGTTATACATCAGACAGACAGACAGACAGACAAAAATTTTACTGATTGCATTTTTGGCATCAGTATCGATCCCTAATCACCCCCTGATAGTTATTTTGGAAATATATTTAATGTACAGAATTGACCTCTCTACAGATTTATTATAAGTATAGAAGATATATAATTTGTATGTATGTAATTTAACATTAATATCTATATTATAAACACGGATGTTATGTTATAGCTAAGCTATGGATAAAATCTAGTTTTGAACCTGTTGCATAAATAAATATTAAATATAGGTACATATTAATAAATTTTTGCGAAAAGTGTTAAATATTAAGTATATATTAAAACAATATTTATTTATTAAAATCACGTAACTTTATTCCTTATTATTATGAGTTTAAGTTAAATATAGTTTTTTATTTATTTATTTAATGCATATATATTTATTCTATGCTATGTTCCAAAATATTCATGAATATACTTCTAAATTTGTTATTGTAATTCTCTTCATTGATATATTTTCTTCTAATGTTCCAATCAATTTTGTTCATAAGGTAAGGTATTATAAATTTATTTGTACGTCTTCCATAATAATTGTTCATATATGGCATGTGTAACTTATGATGTGTTACTTTTCTAGTCATTTTATTGCCGTGTGGTATTTCATTTTGTATTTGTTTATTATTAAATTGTTCTTTTAGTAGTTGCATGGTCTACTTTCATGTGTATGGGTAGTATTTTACAATATTTAAATATACCTATTAGATTTTCTCTATTGCATATTGAGTTTTTTATTTTTCTCGGTATTATCAGTTTTAATATTCTAAATCGGAACACCCACTCAAAAGTTAGCTTAAATTATATTCACATTATTGAGGATAACTCAAAAACTGACTAAAATATCGCTAACGGGGTGTCCTACGTGAGCGACGAATACGACGCGACGCTACGCAACACGACGCGATGCTACACGCGACAATGACTACGTCGCCTGTCGTCGTAGACTGTCACACATAGGATAGGACACATGTACGGATACCGTTGATTTGATCACTTACGTCAAAATCGCAACGTCGCGTCGCGTCGTTTTCGTCGCTCACGTAGGACACCGCCTAAAATTAAAATGGCAGTCATTAAATTAGCTTTCGAATGTCGAACAATTAATTATGCCTCAAGCCATTAGTGTTCCACTATTAAGCAGGGGTTTCTATGCATTATTGAGGCCTAGAGATACTCCACTACGCTGCTTCTGGATAGGTGGTGTGGTTAGTGACCAAACCAAGTATCGGTAGTTTTCATGCCGCCCGTCATGGATTAACGACTGCTGTCTATCGATAACAACCAGGACCCAAACTTAAAGTGTCCTACGAAATTCGGAAGCTCTCAAAAATTTTGCAGACCCGTGGTCACCAATCCAACTACCAATAGCGCCCACCGTTGCTTAACTTTGCCGACCACTGAGCTGCAAGTGCTTCGTTATTTATATAATAGTTGGTATAAAGACACACAATACTTTAATAACTGGTCGAGCCTACTTGGAACCTGTATAATTATTAAGAATAGGTTTCATATAGAGTTTAAACAGCTAGTGTACTTTTAATACTACTTCTAAAACATATTATCAAACCAAAAAAAACCTCTCTACCACCTAGACTAACCATCCTAGACCTTATTTGAGTCTCATTCTGGGTCAGTCACAGATGTTATGAATAGCACCAGATGGGTGGTACTACTTGCACGTTGGCTTTCTTCAATCTATAAAATAAAACAAAGTATAATATAATATTTGTTTGTAAGTATAATATAACATAATAGTTGTTATAAGTTTTGTCCTTGTATACCTTTTGTAAGGTGTTACAAAATAATTAAATAAATAAATAATATATTGAACAAGTAAATAAAATTTAATTACATTTAAAACTAAGAAACAGTATGGTGTTATATTGATTCAATTGCCTTCCTTCAAATTTAATCATTATAATATTCAATAGGTTGTGCTTGCTTTTCTCTGCTCCGTTTATTATCTATAGTAGCATAATATTTCCTCCAAATCCAATATTTGGCTATTATAATTACAAACAACACAAGTCCTAGTCATAGGGGCCCTTTATCATCATTCTCTTTGGAACTCTGGTCACCAGGATTGGTGCTGATATTCTTGTTTGGGAGAAATTGGAATCTCAAACTGTTACCCTTGTTCCTTTTTTGCAGCACTTTGCCAAAGGTGTTCAAATTTTTTTCCATGACTGAATATATCCGTTCCTGCAAAAATTCAACCAATTATGTAATAAATATTTGTAATGGATAGGCAATGAGATAATAATAAATTATGAACATTGTATTATTTAACATCCATACTAATAATATAAAGCAGAAGAGTTTCTTAGTTTCTTAGGTTGAATGCACTACTACTTAATAAGAATATTTATTTCAACATTTTTATTCATTAATTCAAAATAGTTCATAAAAATCACATTTAAAGTATGTAACATTGTACAAGCATTTAGATACACAAGAAGAAAAATACTATGAATTGAAAGTGAAATTGAGTTTTAAGTGGATATAATTATAATATAAATTTTAAATACAAAATAGAATTATATCACAATTTTATTAATGATCATGAGAAAAAAGATTATATTAATTAATATGTACAGTAGAATCTCGATTGTCTGGATATTCAGTTATCCGGACTCATTCGTCTCGGCCCTTATTGCCAACATACTGATAATAGTGTTTTGATAGCCCAACTAATTTTACCAAAGATTAAAGTAAGGCCATTTTAATAGGCCACATTTGACAACTGTTTGTCTTTGCTTTATAGTGAGGGTAACCTGCTGAAAAACATCGATTAATTTAATTAATCGATGAGGACTTCAAACATCTGTAAATTGAATGTGATTGTTATAAAAACTATTTTAATGACCACAGTTCAAACAATGACTAAAAAAACGACAAAAATAATGCGTCTAATAATGGCGCGAAATGAAATCATGACTTTTTTGTAACATTTCACGTTTCTGGATACTGGCTTTTGAGCCAGACGTTATATATTTAAATGAATGATTACGTATTTTTTGGCCTAAAATGTAAGAAAATTAATTCTGTTCCCATTAAAATATATTTTATTTTGTAATCGTGAAAAAATGTTTGACGATTAGTTCGAGTTCTCGAATTCAACTTATCTACTGATCCGTTTCTTTTGGTACCATCCCTCATGTTTAAAAAGAAAAAGAGTTCACTGACGTAACTTTGTAACGACGTCAGTTCCTTACTTAAAAGTGTAAAAATTTTAACAATATCTAGTAGGGAATATTAAATAATATGGACTGCCTCCCTTACAAGGTTACTTTGTAAAATTTTGACGAACTGTCAAATGTGGCCTATTAAAATGGCCCTACTATAATAACAGGTTATTTCCAATCAAAATTTTAAATTGCATATGTATTATTGTCCTAGTTTGTCGGTATTATCGTAGATAATAATAATATGCATGGAAATATTGTTACATTTGACTTTGATTTCGATTATCCGGATTTTCGATTATATGGAATACCCCTGGTTTCAATTGATCCGTATAATCGAGATTCTACTGTATAGGTAGTCACCATCTAAAGCGGTATACAGATGTATGGAGCACTTACAAAATTATGATTATCTTCTTCTGTTCCACTGATGACCACTTTAACTTCATATTGCTTTTCTAGTAGTTTTTTTATTTTGTTGACATTAGTCATAACATCATGGTCAGCAATCTTTGCACTGAGGGTGAGTAGTTTCTGCCCTTTGATATTACTAGATTTTGCCTGTTTTTCTTTGCGTTTAGCAATCTCTTCTTCATGGTACTGTGCATTTGTCATCAACCTGAAAAAAAAATATTTTTTATAGCAGACATCTCTAAACTTTTTATCAACTGGATCGGATAAACCCCCTGCTTACTTTAAATTAAAGTTTTTGTGTTTAACAGCTGTTATTCCTAGTGCTCATTATTTTGAAAGATTTAAATGGCTAACTTTAGAAAATTTAATTACAGTCTGTTATATTATTTGGCATTAATCAATATTGTATTAGTTTGGCAAGAAACCTATTTTATAAAATGTGGTAATTTCTATTAAATCATTGTGCAATAAATAAGAAATTATTTACGTAACTGTAACATGTCCTTTATAAATATACCCCAATCAAAGGCCGTATTAAAATACAAGTACATGAAAATTTTAAAATTTTAATACAAACGCACTTATAAACAGGTCGTCTAGTTTTTGAATCCTCGTCTTGTAGTTTAACTAATTTTAATTCTCGTCGCAATGATAGACTTTGGGCGTTCTTAAGATCTGTGATACTCAGAGAATTATCAGTCCCAATCAGAGTGATCCTTGGTTCAATAGACTTCTTTTTCGGTATATCTTTTCCATCGACACTAATTTTTATTGATAAACCGCGTGTACCTAAAATACGCCTTAGATTGCTTAGAGCCATTACTTTATTCATTTTTACATAACACACTAATCAATTAGAAATTAAATAATAAAAAAGATAATAGACTTAAAGCCTACTTTTGTTGTAAAATAAAATAATTAAAATCAATAAATAAATCTTGTTGACAGACATTAACATTATTGAAAGATTAGGGTTGCAACGATATATCGGAAAATCGATAATATCGAAGGGGACACATCGATATTTATATCGACATTTGCGCTATAACGATACGATAATATCGATATCATATCCGAAGAAAAAATTGATAATTCACGACCTTAGATAAGGCTGTTTGGGCTTCGAACATTAGCCTTTTCTTACAATAAACAAATAAAAAACATCCTCTACTTGTTTTATTTCTCTATTTTCTCTGGCTGTACGGGCTTAGTCCCTGTGCCTGTCCGTAAGGACTAATAAAACAAAAAAATCTCTATGAACTTCATATTTTTTATTTAAATTTAAATAAATTCGATATTATCGATATTATCGACCAAAATATCGATATTATCAACTATCGATAATTTCATTGCCTCGATATAATTATCGATATTTTTATCGATATTACAACAACCTTTCATCCCTATGACAGATTATAGACTTGACGCGTTCCGAAACTAGCCTATAACACCATAGCACAACCATAGAGATATTACACTAACTCACTAACTAGAGTGGGTGAGCGTGAGCCACACGGCTGCCCATATATTGCAATCGCCCCCGGTTAGAAAGAGAAACAACGATAACGGTAATTACCTATCTCTCGCCGATCCCGATGAGCCAGAAAGAGAAAGGTGATTACTAAAGATTTCGTCTCTTTTTATCCGAGGTACGCTCTGAAGCCTGGCTTCTGCCCTCTTGTGTAATATCTCTATGCATATAACACTCATAACGTCTGAAAAAAGCGTTCCATTACTGATTATGCGCATTATGGTCGTGGCATTTGGTTTTCGATTGAGCGGTTGTGACGTAATGGATTGAGTCATCACTTTCGAGCACAACACTCTGAACGTCAAAACCTATTGGAACTCAAAATATAGGCGTTTTCAAACTTGGCTTTTTGAAATATTGACTTTTCAAAAAAAGGCTTGAAAGAGATACAATAAGGTAGAACCAGAGTGGTCCAAGTGACATTTTTGAAAAAAAAAACCGATTTTGGCAAAAAACATCTCCAAAATTCAATATTCTTTTATTCCACTTTGATTCAATTGTCATTCAGAAACATTGTCTAGGAAAAAACGCAACCTCTCACTTTGGAATTAATGGAATTCGGAAAATGTTAGTGTGCCAAACTGGTCCAAGTGACAAATCTGTACTTGGATGATTATGGTTCTAATTTTGTGAGAAGACAATTTGATCAAAGTGCAATTTACATACTTTTGATTAATATTTAAACGTTAAAAGTATAAAAATATATATTACTAGCTTCTGCCCGCGGCTTCGCACGCGTGGAATTCATTTATATCGCAGGGTTTCCCTATACTTCCCAAATAACATACATGTCAAATTTCAGCTTCTTGCCTTCAGTAGTTCCGAATGTGCGTTGTTTTAAATAGGTTATAGAAATCATCCCCTACTGCAAACCTATGTGGGTTCATTTTTGACAAAAAAGTAACCTATATTTAATCCTGGGTTATCAACAATATTTATGTCAAAATTCATAACAATCAGTTAAGTGGTTTAGATTTTTCATACAAACTTTCATCCCCTATTTCAAGCCTTTAAGGGTTGATTTTTTGAATTTTTTTACCTTGGTACATTGGGGCGACATCTGGCCGGTGGTTTTTGAGTTATCTTGACTTTGAAGTCGGTTATTTTTTTGTAAAAAGTTAGTTCTGAATCATATTAATATACTAGCTGTGCCAGAGGTTTCGCCCGCGTGAAACTCAGTATGTCACAAAATTCCGGGATAAAGAGTAGCCTCCATGTTGCTCCACAACCTCCTCCATCTCCCAGTGAAAGTCCGCAACTTCATTCGATAACAGTATTTTTTCCCGCATGAATCCCGATGCCGCGGGTATTCCGAATAAAGAGTAGCCTGATGTGTTGCTCCACAACCTTCTCTATTCTCCAACGAAAGTCCCATAAAAATCTGAAACCGCGACTTCGTTTGAGAATAATAGTTTTTCCTGCGGGAATCCCGAATTCCGGGATAAAGAGTAGCTAATATGATTCTCGACAACCTCATCTATCTCCAAGTGAAAGTCCCATAAAAATCTGTTCAGCCGTTTCTGAGATGAGCGTGCACAAACATAAGTAGATTACGGACATATAGATAAATTTGTTAGAATTTTTAATTTTTGTTTGTGCCAGAGTGGTCTATGTACAAGAATTTTTAAATTTTTGTTTGTGCCAGAGTGCTCTATGTGCATTTTTTTTGTGAAAAACCATCAATTTGTTATACTAAATACAAATGATTGTGATTATACATATCTTATTACTTTAATCTAACTTGTTAGCAGTAATTTCAATAAAGAGTTACAAGTTAAAAGTTATTAGTTTCGCTACAATAAGTACAAACGCGTTTCCCTTGTTTTCTCGAAAAGTTAAAATTGTTACTTGGACCATTCTGGTTCTACCTTACCTAATTCGTTATTGTTATCGATTACCCCATGATCTATTGGGAAACTTCACGTGCAAATAAAAAAATAGACTTTTTTTCACCATAACTACACTGGCCGGCACAAATAACCGCCCACCCTTTTTTAGTGTCACAGCATTTGTTTATGAATAACGACACTTAATTTGACGTTTGCTATTTCTAAATAGGCTACTTGGACACCAAGGTGGTAGGGCCTAGAGCTCACCCGGGGAAGTACCACCGCCCGCCACGGTACTTAGTACCATTCCTACCGTGTAATAATTGTTTTAAGAACAATTGTGGTCCAGATAGGAAGGTGTGGAGCCGGTTACACTTTTTAGAGGCGACCATCTCAGACCTCAGGGGTAGCAACGCATCTGTGACCGAATTAGAACAAGACTCATACTAACAATAACTAACTGGACTATTACTAACATTAACTAACAGGACTAATTATCACTAACATCCCCTGTCCTCGGACTTATTAACAAACTAACCAACTAATATTCTAACACCGTCTACTAACTAGACTAACCATCCTAGTCCCTTTGAGTCTAGTTCTAGGTCGGTCACAGTTGTTATGGGCGGCAGCGGAAGGGTGGTGCTGCATGCTCGTTTGCTATCTTAATTCCATAAGACACTTGATTTCCGTGAATTCTTGAGCCACATGCACCTTTTTAGTGTTTTAGTCGAATTTTGACTGGTATACTGAAAACATTACGTGGTGCAAAATTGTGGAATTTTGTTTCTTTTTCGGGACTTTTTGTTTTGTTGTTTGTTTTCCATTGTGGTATTCATTTTTTAAAACCATTTACATGCCTCTGGATGCAGCAGGAGCCACCAGGGCTGTGGGTTTAGCTCTATCGCCCGTATCGTTCGGTCGTATCGCTCTAATGATGGGCGTTCCGCGAACAACTATGTGGGATGCGATTCTTCGCTTCCGAGAGTCGGGATCCTTCACGCCCAGGCCTGGTCAGGGGAGTTACCGTTGCACTTCAGCTCGAGATGACCGATTTATTGTGAGCAACATTTACGAGATCGCTTCTCTACAGCTGTCGAAGCAAGAAGTCGACCGTTCGAGGTGCGTAACGTGAAAGTCAGTGAAAGAACAGTAATAAGAAGACTGGCAGAAAAAAGTTTGAGTGTTTTCCGCCCATAGCCCCACAATTATTGAGCCACCATTAGAGAGACAGACTCCAATTTGCTCGTGAGCACTCAAATTGGACGATGGACGATTGAAGTAGAGTTATGTTTTGTGATAAAAACAGAATTGCTCTAAGAGGACCAGATGGACGTCAAAGAGTCTACAGACGCCCTAATGAGTGGTTTGCACCTTGTGCATTAGTCGAAATCTTTGGTTATAAGGGCGGCTCAATTTTGGTTTGGGGCGCCATCTCTTATGAAGCCCGTACCGACCTGGTCATCTTCGAAAGAGGCAGCGTAAAGACTCAGTGGTACGTGGAAGAAGTCTTACAAGATCATGTCGTGCCCTTTGCTCCATTCATTGAAGAAAATTTTCTTCTGTTGCACGATAATGCCAAGATACACGTTGCTCGCAGCACTGTTCAGTACCTGACTGAGGTCGGTATTCAAACAATGCCGTAGCCGGCGCGTAGCCCAGACCTTAATCCCATAGAACATCTCTGTGACAACCTTAAAAGAAGGATCCGGGCACGGATTCCAGCTCCGACCACCTTAAGAGACCTCGGAACTGCTGCAAAAGAAGAGTGGCACAGCATTCTCCAGTCAGACATCCAAGACACCATGGATGGACTTCCGAATTGGCTCCAGGAAGTCTTTAGAGCTAGGGGAGGTAACACTCATTATTGAAATTTTTGTGAGTAAACAAAAAAATGTTTTTCGTTGATTAAACTTTTCTGTATTTTTTCAAGAAAAAGGTGAATTTCTGTATTTTTTTATTTTACACAATAAACAACACTTTTTTAACAAAATTGTTGTTGTTATTTATTGTTACTCGATACTTTAACAGGAACAAAAAACAATATTCGACAAATTTATTTGCGTTTACGTAAGATTCAAAAATATGTAAGTGGGCGGTTAATGAGGGTAATCGCGTGTGAATTTTCCGCTAGAGGCGCTAGTGAAAAGTGAGGTCTGTCTGTCACTTTTCGCTTGTCTGAATGTCGTTTGTCACTGTTTATGTATGGGCGGGCTTTGACAGCAAGACCTCACCTCGCCGGTGGCGCCAACTGGTGAGCACAAAAACGGCTACCCTCATTGTGCCGGTGTGTTATTCAGAAACTACTTCTTCTACGATTTCTTCAGATTACAATACTAAAATATTTTTTTTCGAATAACTTAACACGAGCTGAGTCCGACCCTGGTGTTGCCAGTGTATGCAGTATTTCTGTATAGTTGTAACTGGTACACTTTTTTCTTCCATAAGTTACGTCTGCTTTTGTTTATTTTATATGCTCTTAGAAAAGAGCGGTTAGGGGCGAAAATTTTTACGTCATCCATGACATCTCACCGCAGACCGATCATGACCAATAAATAGAGCGGTTTGAGATGTTTTGAGCGTTATTATCGTTAACTGGAACGCGCCTTAAATTTCCTGTGTTCGCAATTTGATATGATTATTTTTATTCTGTCCGCTGTCACTGTCAGTGTTAGTCCAAGTCACAGACGAGGTAGAGGGTCCAAGTGATGTTTATTCATTTTAAAAAAATTCTTTAATCATTGTAAAAATCACATTGATCTATAACATATCTTTAAGGACTAATTCCTATCTCTATGAAACTCAGAGTAATCATTACTCTGAGCTATGAAAAATCATTTATATCATACTTGCTCAGTAACTAGGGATTACTATGGTGGAAAGTCTCCTTGTAAGTTGGTGTTTGCAATTCAAGGCAACATTACGTCGCACTATGCTTGAATTGTAATGTTCACATTATAGTCCAAGCTATGCAAAACTCCTTGGTAAACAATCTCTTTTCTTATAAAATGGTAAGAAAACTTTTTACTGAAAAAAAAACACTGAACATGGCGGCATTTAATTTCCATACATTTCAAACTATGCAAAACTCCTTGGAACTCAGAGCCGTAAAAAAAAATAGAAAACTATTTACGAAAAAAAATGGAAATGGCGGCATTTCATTTGATCTGAAAGTTTGTGAAGTTTGTTCGTAAAGGGATTTAAGTTATTTACAACAATGTCAAGAACTTCATCAGCAGCAATATTACTATAATTAATTATAATAAGTAACCATTTTTTTCTATTTTTTCTCTAAATTTGCTAATTATTCTAATTAAAATTTCATTTTGCATTACCAATGTTTTATTTACCTCACAAGAATGATATAAAGTAGAATGCTTACCTCGGTTGCAAGTAGCTATTACACCCTCGAACTATATTCACCCTCGCTCGCTGCGCTCGCTCGTGTGACTAAATATCTCGGGTGCACGCGATCCATTAGCGCCCTATGCGAGCTGCGCTCGCACTGGCGCCAAATTGGATCTTGTTCTGTAATAGCTTACTTACGTCCCTTGTGTAACAATCTACTATTATTGTTTTATTGTGATGCGGTTCACACACAGAGCAGGTAATGTACATTACATCGCGGGATGTATAGCTTTACATTACAGTGCGCCCAACTTATCTCTGAAATGGCAAAAATTGGAACTAACGAAATGTCATTCATAAGTACGTTGTGGTCATTCATCTGTCAGTTACTAGTGTGCAATGATTGGTCAAATGAATGTCAAATGCGACAGAGCCTCTTTCGTTTCAATCTTAAGTTGGGTTTGCTATATCTTATAGTATCACACACAGATCAGGTAATGTAATGTACCTATCTTTCCCTTCATTCCAATGGTATACGTCCCGTTTGACGCACATTTCAGCTGCTAAGGTGTTGTACAGGATGTTCTTATATTTAATTTTATAATACTATGTAAAAATTCGCTTCCTCTCATTCTCGCCCATTGAATGAAAAGAGATAAAGCGAATTTGGTATTCTACGCAAGCGATTTCATGAGCCCAGGCGCAACAGAAATCGGATTTCTAAAATCGGATTTTGAAATCGATTTCGAAAACTGAAATCGGATATATTATATCCGTTTGCGATAAAAACGAAAAACGCCCATGACTAATGTGATGTGATATGAATAAAAAATTGGTTGCCTGTAAAGTCGGTATACGGGCGAAAGTTTTACGTGACAACGACTTTGAGTGGTAAAATAATTTTAATGTGAATATTCATTCGTATAGTAGGAAGAAGGATGAAATAATAGTAACAATTTAAAACATTTATTTATACAAAGAATTATATTTAAAACATTGTAACACCATCCGCCATCTAGCGCTGCTAACCGTTAGACCATTAACCATTAGTCACAACTAAGTGAGGTAACAAACGAGATTACTCTACTTCTCCAGAGATGGCGCTGTACCATTTTCTGAAACACGCCAACGTGTGTACGCCGTAGCTACCATAAGTAATGTTAAGGAGGAAGGGACGCGTGCCTTTCACTTTTTATGTCTGTCTCTCTCGCTCTTAGGCGGGCTAACCATGCCCGAGTGGAAGGGACGCGTGCCTCTCACTCGCTCTCATTGTAAGCGCATAACGTGAGCGGAGCTACTAACGCAGTTTCTTGAATTGAAGTGCCACCCGGCAAACCAATTTATAAGACGTTGTCACGTCAAAATGTTGGCAACTAGATATGGTACCTATCGAATATCGAAACAAAAGTATCGATACTATACTCATGAGTAGTAACTTTTTGAACAGCCTATACGAAGAGAGATGTACAGTAATATACTAAAATGTACTGAGATGTATTAAGATGTATCGAAACTATAATATATATTTTCGTATATTTTCGTATCTTTATGGTACGAAGATGTAAAAATATACATGTAATATGCTACGTTTACACGCTTGCCACGGCTTGGCAAGCCTCTACAAGCTCCAAGCCTTTACAAACGCTTGGACGCCATTTACACGCTTGCGATTGGGTTAGTGTGCTCCGGACAAGCAAGCATGGCAGACATGGATGTTGAAGTTGTGTCGGCTATTGCGTTTAGTTTGACATATTTTTATCTATCTTCTATCTATACTATAATAAAACTGTAGGACCACGTTTTCTGTACATTAAATATTTTTTTTAAATTTCGACTAAGGGGCACTTACATATCGAGATAGAACTCAATTTTTTTTTTTATTTATTGTCTGTCTGTCTGACCGATCATCACGCGTAAATTCATTCATATTTTCATGCGTAATTTCATTGAAACTTGGTAAAGCTATTACCTACATACTGGTGTCTATTAAAGGGTACTTTTTTTTCGAATAATATTAAGGTTCCCTAGGGAGAGGTGACTAATGTTTGTATGGATTTTTTTTATAACGTCGTCCGATTTACTTTAAACTTGCAACAAAGGGTTATCACCTAAATTAATAGAATATGTATTTCTCAGTTTTTCGATATTTTGTAAGGAAAAGAAAAAAAACACAAATGAATGCAATGGAATGGAAATTTGTAATTTTTAAGGTAACTTTCTGACTAAACTGAAAATGATTTTAACCCCATATTTAAAAATGATTATAGCTAAATAAGTAATCTTCAATGTAAATTCAATATTTAAAAAAATTGCCAGCAAAGGGCGCAAAAAATGGGGATAAAGTTGGTACAATTAGAGGTACAGTGTTTATTCGATTTGACTTAAGTTTTGTCATAGATAACAAGATGACAATGTTCAAGTAGCTGAATCACGCTAACGATTGTTTCGTAGGAAAACTATAAACATTGCGAAGTCTCATGGTCTTTTGATTATGGTATATTTAAATTTAAATCTAAAATTTTGGAAATCCTTTGAAATTTGAATTCGTTCTAAAATAGTATTGATACTTTATTTCGCATCTTTCCTATTCTAATTAAAATTGTTGATTGATGGTCGATACGCGATCGAGGTACAGCACAAATAGATAAGTCCGTCCGGCGCGAGCTCGTGCGCGACACTAAACACGCGCAAGCGTGTAAACGCGTCGTAAGCGCTTGCCGCAAGCTTCCTTTGATCTGTTCACAAAAACCGACACTAGCCCGGATCGCGACAAGCTCTTGCAAGCTCACGCAAGCCAAGCCAAATACCCCCGTTTACACGCTTTTTTTTTTTTTTTTTTTTTTTTTTCAAAGTCAAAGGGTTTATTTGCTAGAACATAGTATAAAAGTTATTACAATTGATTCCAACCGTATGCTCTGCCTAGGGAGGCGTGCAAATATTATTCTGTCCTTACTGTAGACATTTGATAATAATATTATTAAATAAACTAAGTCAGAAGATAACAATGTCAATATTACATCCAGTCAAACTAATTAAATAATATTATAAAATCTTGATATGATAACTGATATTAAATTAAGTATACATTTTAAAACAATCGAAAATAACAATGTCAATATTTATACATAATATTAGATCCAGTCAAACTTAATTAAATAATATTGTAAAATCTTCATATGTTAACAGATAATAAATTAAGTATACATTTTAAAACATTGATTATTTGCCTAAGTATTCCCTAACGCTATAAAAACAATGATCTAATAGCCACTTCGATAGCTTTGACTTAAACAAAGCTTGTGTTTGTGGAAGCTTGCCAAGGCTTGCCAAGCGTGTAATGCGTTTACACGAGCTCGCGCCGGACGGACTTATCTATTTGTGCTGTACCTCGATCGCGTATCGACCATCAATCAACAATTTTAATTAGAATAGGAAAGATGCGAAATAAAGTATCAATACTATTTTAGAACGAATTCAAATTTCAAAGGATTTCCAAAATTTTAGATTTAAATTTAAATATACCATAATCAAAAGACCATGAGACTTCGCAATGTTTATAGTTTTCCTACGAAACAATCGTTAGCGTGATTCAGCTACTTGAACATTGTCATCTTGTTATCTATGACAAAACTTAAGTCAAATCGAATAAACACTGTACCTCTAATTGTACCAACTTTATCCCCATTTTTTGCGCCCTTTGCTGGCAATTTTTTTAAATATTGAATTTACATTGAAGATTACTTATTTAGCTATAATCATTTTTAAATATGGTGTTAAAATCATTTTCAGTTTAGTCAGAAAGTTACCTTAAAAATTACAAATTTCCATTCCATTGCATTCATTTGTGTTTTTTTTCTTTTCCTTACAAAATATCGAAAAACTGAGAAATACATATTCTATTAATTTAGGTGATAACCCTTTGTTGCAAGTTTAAAGTAAATCGGACGACGTTATAAAAAAAATCCATACAAACATTAGTCACCTCTCCCTAGGGAACCTTAATATTATTCGAAAAAAAAGTACCCTTTAATAGACACCAGTATGTAGGTAATAGCTTTACCAAGTTTCAATGAAATTACGCATGAAAATATGAATGAATTTACGCGTGATGATCGGTCAGACAGACAGACAATAAATAAAAAAAAAAATTGAGTTCTATCTCGATATGTAAGTGCCCCTTAGTCGAAATTAAAAAAATATATTTAATGTACAGAAAACGTGGTCCTACAGTTTTATTATAGTATAGATAGAAGATAGATAAAAATATGTCAAACTAAACGCAATAGCCGACACAACTTCAACATCCATGTCTGCCATGCTTGCTTGTCCGGAGCACACTAACCCAATCGCAAGCGTGTAAATGGCGTCCAAGCGTTTGTAAAGGCTTGGAGCTTGTAGAGGCTTGCCAAGCCGTGGCAAGCGTGTAAACGTAGCATATACGTAGCAATATACATTCTTTACATTGCTCTGTGTGTGAACTATGGTGTGAACAGTGAACCGCTTTAGCTGTCAATGCGTCAATGCTGTCATTTTAGTTAGTTTTTAGTGTCACTGTCAGTGTTGCCGTTTTGGCATATTTTATGCTAAATTTAGCATATTTTTTCATGTTTAGCATATTTTTTTGGCTTTTAGCATATAGCATAATTTCTTAGCATATTTTTTTATACTTAATCCTGAACGAAACTCGTCGAAATTGACGAAGATATTGACATTTTATTTGACTGATTAATTTGTAATTACTTTCCAAAGAACCAAATGCTGATCTCTAATAACTTTATAATATGTTTACTTTATAATATTATGCTGATTAAGAGTTACATTATGATATAAGTTGGTTATAAAAAGCATTGTTAATAATTTGTTTTGTTGCTGTTACCTGCCTTGTTTAAATGTTATTAGTTAATAGTCCTTTAGGTACTACTAACTTAGGTACTTTAAAGTTACTTAATAGTAATCAGAAGTTTATTATTTTTAGAAATAGCTTACTTATATAATAACATTATTATGAAAATCATTGTTATGAACTTCTTTTAAATTAATGTAAGTAAACGTCTTAGTAAATACCTGACTTGTTTTTTAATGTTGGAAACTTGTTTATCATGGTGTTTATTTTTTTACTAATATATTTTCGCATCCGAAAGGGTGGAGCAAGCATGTTTCGATGTTTCTTTTTGCTTTTTCTTTCTTCAAAAATTCTTATTACTTATAAAACTAAAAATATATAATAGTAATAAAATTTTATAGTAGTCGTAATAGTACCTAATGGTAGCAGTTAGCACTAGTTGTTTTTCGAGGATTTAAGTCCAAAGAACCCCCAAATGCTGATCACTAGTAGTTCTCTCTACTAATATATAGTGCATTTATTCCTGGATGCTATAAAAGGTAAAAGCGTCCGTTTAAAAGCCAAAGTTAAATTTGACAGGTGTCTGAAAAAGAAACCTGTAAAAACGTATTAAAAAACAAAAAAAAAATTGGTTGCCTGTAGTCGGTATACGGGCGAAAGTTTTACGTGACAACGACTTTGAGTGGTAAAATAATTTTAATGTGAATATTCATTCGTATAGTAGGAAGAAGGATGAATTAATAGTAACAATTTAAAACATTTATTTATACAAAGAATTATATTTAAAACATTCTAACACCATCCGCCATCTAGCGCTGCTAACCGTTAGACCATCCATTAGTCACAACTAAGTGAGGTAACAAACGAGATTACTTACTCTACTTCTTCAGAGATGGCGCTGTACCATTTTCTGAAACACGCCAACGTGTGTACGCCGTAGCTACCATAAGTAATGTTAAGGATTATCGTTTTGTAGTGCCTTTCACTTTTTATATCTGTCTCTCTCGCTCTTAGGCGGGCTAACCATGCCCGAGTGGAAGGGACGCGTGCCTCTCACTCGCTCTCATTGTAAGCGTATAACGTGAGCGGCGTAGCGTGACCGTGACACAGTTTCTTGAAGTGCCACCCGGTAATCCAATTTATAAGACGTTATCACGTCAAAAAGTATGAAAGTCTTAAACCTTTTGACTTTTCTACCTCGGCATTTTTTTTAGCATAAAATGTATAAAGTTGGCATATTTTGGCATATTTTCATCACCGATCTAGCATATTTTGTAGTTACTGCGGTGGCAACACTGGTCACTGTCACATCCAGTCACATCTTGAGCTTTCTTTGCTGTCTGATCGCGAGAGAAGCAGCCATGGTGAATAGTTTTAATACTTTTAATCTGAAGTTATTTTTGTAATCATACTTTAAAATAAGTTTGTTAACACTAATTTTGCTTTATGTTATTTTCAGTCTGCTCATAAGACATTTATTATTAAGCGCAAGCTCGCTAAGAAACTAAAACAAAACAGACCTATACCGCAATGGGTTAGGATGCGCACAGGAAACACTATAAGGTAAGTCAATATTTTTTTAACTAGTATCATTGCGAAATGCAGTTTTTAGATCACTTTGTTTGTATAAAACTGTGTTTTTTAATGTGTCTGACTTTTGACAGAGTAGGTAGCAGTTTTTTCTTGTTTTGAGATTGATAACCTCCGAATGAGAAGAATAGTCTTATGCGGGCTACAGACCTTCAGTTTTAACTGCACAGTTTTAACTGTACAGTCGAACTGTTCAGTTTTAACTGACATTCCTAGTGTCTACACACGTTCAGTTTTATCAGTTGTGATCTCTTTCCACTCGAAGTGACACGTTGAAATGGCTTCACCGGATGACGCTGTGATATAAGTACGCATAATAATTTACTGGAAGAGCTCAGGATTACTCCAAAAGACTATAATAACTATTTAAGAATGGATGAAAAAACGTACTTGCATCTGCTAAAATAATGAAATAAAATAATCAAATTAAATCAAATCACAAATCTATTTATTGCCAGTTACACATATAAAATATCCATACATTAAAATTACACAGGTAGGTTTTTCTAGTGTGGCAATAGGTAGGGTTTGCCTCAGCTAATGTTGACATGCACACAGGGGTACATGCAACACTGTTTTTCAGTCGACCCCTTCTCCCTGAAGTGTTAGGCGGGAGACGCGACAGTTCAGGACTCCCCAATCATCAACTATTAACTAAGTTAATTCAATTTAAGTGTTTTAATACTGTTATGAGAAGTACTATATCGCCACATGAAAGGTTAACAGCAACACTTAAGTTTTTAGCAACAGGAAGAACCTACGAAGACCTTAAGTTTTTAACAATAATATCTCCTCAGTGATTGCCACGGTCGTGGTAATCGTTTGCTTTAACTTTCCATAAGCAAGGTTCAGAACGATATATTTCTATAAATTCTTCTAACCATTCACGTTGATTTGGAATGGTTATTTTTTTAATCCAGAACACAACAGAAACGTGTGCTCACTCCAACGATGCTTGGGTAAAACTGACAACTGTACAGTTTTTTTGCTACACACCTTCAGTTTTAACTGTACAGTTTTAACTGCGCAGTTTTATCTAATGATATTTCGATTAGATCGTCAGTTCAACTGTACAGTTTTCAGTTTTGCCTACACACTTACGTTTTAACTGTACAGTTCGACTGTACAGTTAAAACTGAACTACTGAAGGTCTGTAGCCCGCATTACAAATCCCTACCATCCCTAGTGTCCACACTTAATGCACTCCACTAATATAGTACTTATAATCCTATTTGTTTATGGTCAAACACCCTTGAGTATGTTCAATGTTAGGTACATGGTCATACACACACCTAGGTCACTTTTTTTTGGTAGCATCCTTTGTTTCAAATGTACAGTAAGGTCATTTTAACTCGGCTGATATGAACATAGCTTGAGTAGCTGTGCAGATGTCGATTTTAAGGCCAAAATGGTGGTAGGAGGCGGGGAGTGCGGGCGGTAGGATAGTTAGATGGACGTAAATACGTCCATGGCCAATACGAAGTAGAGCATCACTAAACACTGTCATGGCCGCCGTGTTTTGATTGGTCAGTTACTGTACCTGCGCAAACATCTCGGAAAACGAAGTTCACATCAGAGCAAACTTTGTTTAATTAATAACTTTAATTAAAGTTTATTAGTCAAAGTAAAATGTCTTCTTTTGTTATTATTACTTTATTATTATGATGTAATATATTATGCATTTTATGACTATTTATCATTGTGTCATCATGATCATCATCTCAACCCATCATGGCCCACTATTGAGCACGGGTCTCCTCTCAGGATGAGAGGGTTAAGGCCATAGTCCACCATGCTCTGACCAAGTGCGGATTGGCGGCCTTCACACACTTTTGAGTTTTGCGAACTCTCCGGCATGCAGGGTTCCTCACAATGTTTTCCTTCACCGTTTGTAGCAAGTGACATTTAAATGCTTAAAACGCACACGGACCATCAGAATGGAAGGCGGAGTTCTTAACCACTAGGCTATTACCGCTACATCATTGTGTATTAAGTGTAAAAAAAAAGTTAAGCAAATGCGTAGTTATAATTTTGGAACAATAAATATTGTTTGCCCCCAGCTTTCAAGACTAAATTCTTAAATTTTAATGAACTGTCAAATGTGCTCTATAAATTGGCCCAACTATTTCCATATTGTAAGTTCAATCTGATGTGAATATACTTGTATCCTAAAGGTATAAATTTAACCCTCCTCTTATTATTTCACACGAAACGTGTTAAGGCATTCCTAATGACAAAAGAACACATGCACATACAAAAATTAATAAGTCAAAACTGTGTTTTCATTGTGATAAAAATCTGCTCTCCTCTCCGAGCCGGTCTGTCTGAATGGACCCTTATTCTTCACCTAAGTACACAGAATATAATGTGTATCTTCATTGAGCCTAAAAAGAAATAGGAAAAGTTAGGCAGATTTTTACCTATGAATATAGGGTGTGACTATGCAGTCAAGCTTACCTACAGCGCGGTTGACCAGCTCGGGGGACACGAGCATAGACAAGTCTCTTATACCGTTTTATAGTGAAAAGAGACCGGCGCGAATGAACATTGGCTACTTTTTTCAAAAATGAACATTAATTTGAACAGTGAAAAAATATATACTTAGGTACCTATACCTACATTGGTTTTAATATGTATGTATTTTGTTAAAGGTACAACGCTAAGAGGCGCCACTGGAGAAGGACTAAGCTCAAGCTATAAACCTTTAGTCTGTACTGCCTAAGTTCAATAAACTGTGAAAACCCATAAATCTCTTGTCATTATTTTTAAACAACCAATCCTCACTTGTTATAACTACTAATACTATTTAATATAGATGATAATAGTATGTATAGTTCATTCATTACTATTTACGTATTGTGACAGCAATTTAGCTTTATGTTGATAAACCACAGGTTATAATTAGTAATACAATACAAAAGTTAGGAATTTTATACCTCCATTAAAACTATGAGGAGTGGGATCAAAGGGATGTTGTGAGCTAATGAAGTGCGGTGATGTTATAACGAAGAGGGAGACTTCTAAATGACAGCAAGCAGGCCATCCTCGAGACTACATGTTGCTAAAAACAATGCCTATATCACATGAATAGTAAAGAACAGAATGCAAGCTTCCTAATAAACGTCAAAATTCTTGCCTATTTTCATAGGGTTGTCACTCTGTTAACCGATTCATGGCTCGTGACGCACCTAGCGCGTCATGAAGAAACCTTCAGGGAGGCCCATGACGCGATAGGCGCGTCATTAGAAAATTATCGAAATACACATTTTTATTCAATTTAAACAAAAAATCCTTATATTTTATATAAAAATATAAAAATGAACACATTAGAGAAAGTCATAACTGTGGCCACTAGATTTTTTTGGAAAATTAAATTGTCAGGAGTCGACAACCATACGGTATAATTGTAATTGTATAATTTATTAATTCACACACTAAAATATAAAAAAATGTCCAATGTAAGTATCATTTACACAACTCTTTTATAGTAATGTTTATTTTGATTCAAAATGCAATATGATCATTATGGGAAAGTTAGAAAATATAACACATACGAAGATCTGTTCTTAGGACTATGTCATCGATTTTCAAATCAATATAAGATTTTTGAAAGTCGCTTATCACAGCCGGGAATCGAACCTACTCTATGAAATTAATCATTTATATGTCACCAATCAACAGATTTGATATAAAAAATGAAGATTTTTTTGATTTGCGATTAAATACTACCCAAAGGTTTACAATTCCTGGTGGAAATATGAAAGTTACCTTCCATCTCCTATGAAACACGTAGAAAATCATTTTAAAACACACAACGAATTAATTAAAAAAAAAAACAGTAACCGGTCTCAAATTGTATTATTATACTTGAAATTGCTTGAAATAGCTTTATAACATTACCGGGGGCCAACGACGCGCTAGGCGCGTCATCATTTAGGAGGGCCAGTGACGCGCCTGGCGCGTCATTTAATTTTGTATGGGGCCGGGGCGTAAAGGCTAGAAATGAAGGAGGCAAGGAATCGGTTAAAATTAAACTGTCAAGTATGTACCGAGCAATGGTCAGTGATGACGTCATGACAGTAGGGAATATGCGTGTATGTAATTCAATATTATGTGAATTATTATTGTTTTATACAGTAGTTTTCGCTAACATAAAAGATCTTTAACGTTATTTTGTATTTAAACGCTGTGAAATCAAAAATATATATAAATCAATATTAATATAAATATATTAATTTATATAGTGTTACGTTAGTGGTATATAAATGTTTATACGCCCTCTCCCTTTCCCTGTCTTGTCCGTGACAGTTTACACACACTAATCTACTAATCTAACTAAATAATCTAAGACGTTAGTATGAAGTTTTGATTCTGGTTAATTATTTATCTTTATCTACACTAATGTTACAACATTCTACTGTTTCCAATACTTGACTTATAATTACTACTGTTATAGCGCAGATAACAAAACACTCAATTTAAGCAATTTCACATGATGGTATAATATCCACATCGATATCGTAAAATCTCATTATAACATCAATAAAACGCGACCAATTAACCTGGCGAGCCTATGCGTCCCCGAGACGATCAAGCGCACTTGACAAGTCTACGTGATTGAAGTAGCGGTGCGCGACTTTGAATGATTCCATTCGAATTATTCGATTTAGTAAATCATTCGAATCAGTCGAATGATCTATACAAATTAGTAACTAATTTGTATTTTTTTTGGGATTTTATGACCTGGTATTTACAACCTTTAGGTCAATAACTAATTTGACTTGAGTCGACACAGAGTACTAATCGTGTAGTTGTATTTCATAATGAATCCATCATCCTATTATGCATTTAGTAAAAAGCGGTTATTTTAATATTACAAACAGACCCTCCAATTTTGTTTATTTAAATTGGGTGCTTTTTACGATGCACATTTTACAAAATTTATCACATTCTTATCAAAATTGATTCATTTGTCGCTTTCAGTATTTAACGTAAATAAACTGTACGAATACAAATTCCACGCGGGCGAAGCCGCGGGCAAACGCTAGTATCCCAATAAGGATAAGCAGTGAACGATCCATGGCTACATAATTATTATTCATTCCAAACTGAGTGAGCGTCGAATGAAATGAAGTCAAATGCGCGACTCTCGTTGCGAGTCGAAAGCGAAACGCTGAGATTAGTTACTAATTTAGTAGTCGTCATTCGTATTATTCATTCGAACCTGACAACAGAACCGACTGAGTGAGCGTCGAATGAAATGAACTCGAACGCGCGAGCGTCGCAAGTCGAAACGCTGTTAGATTAGTAATTACTAATTAGTAGTTGTCATTCGAATATGAACATTAGTATATTACTAATATTCAATTCGAATGCGCACATTAGTAGTTGTAGATTATTCGAATAGTGAGATCATTCGCAGTCGCGCACCTCTAGATTGAAGCGAATATTGATCGTTTACTGCGTTGACTTGACGCGTAAAGGTACGTGTTTTCGGCTTGACCATAATTGACACACGTGAGACTTGTCAAGTGCGCTTGATCGTCTCGGGGACCCATAAAATTTTGATATTAGGCTGGCTTTTGAAAACAGTTGGGTTATACGTGAAAACTTCGTCGAAACTACTAAACTTACATACACAAAACTCTTTGGTAAGAATAACGAACAGCGCGCGCTCGCTCCTGATTGGCCCTGCGCGCGCAGCTGCGCTCTCATTGGTTAGATTTTAATGGCGGCAAGTTCACTGTGAGGCCTCTTGTAGACACACGTTTTTTTGGCGTAAAAATCTACGGTAAATTCGCCGTGTGTAGGCGCGGTTGTCAGTGTTGTATGGATGGATTACTATGAGAGCTTGTAGACGGTCGCGGCGTCGCGGCTGCATTACGGCACGGCGCCGCCGCCGTATGCACCGTGCGTCCCCCTCGGCGAGCCGCGTCTACGCACGGCGTGATTTTCATCAGTGTTGTATGGCAGTCTTCGTGAGTGTGTCGACGACGCCGGACATTTTCACGGTTTAGTGACCGGCTGGCTACACTGTTTTTAACTGACTTCTATTTATTTTTAATTTATTTATACTGTTATACACTTTATTGTTTGTATACCAGAATACATGGGTACAAACAACACAACACAAAAGGCGGCCTTATCGCTATATAGCGATTTCTTCCAGGCAACGTAAGATTTAGGAAAGAAATACAAATAGAAGGGGTAGAGGTATACAGTATACACACCAAAAAAAATTGGAAATCAACTAAAACTTAAACATACTATTAAGAGCTTGAAAGACAAGTTACATAAATAAGAAAGAAATAGATGCAACTAGTAGTTAATTTTTGACTGAATTGATTTCTGTCTTAGTAAAATGAACATAAATAACGAATATTGTTAATTACATTAGTTCATGAAAGATCCCAAGTGAGCGGCACCTGGCCGTTGTCTTGCCCGTTAGCTTTGCCGTGCCATGTACACGCTAGCACGTTTTTTTTACGGCACGGCAAACACGCCGTACGGTCAAAAAAACGTGCCATGTACAAGAGCTCTGAGGCACTGTGACAATACACGTACACGTGAATTTAATGTTTCGCAATGTGTTTTGTTTTTAAAATACAAATTAAAAGTTAAAAATGGATAGCGACGATGATATTTGTACGCCTCCGGATATTCTAGAATTGCCAACAAAAGTAACTCACAATCTTTTGCCAGAAAAGTCTAGAAAATTATATGAAAAAGAATATAATAACTTTTTGGCATGGAAGATCGAAAAGAAAACTACATAATTTTCTGAAAATGTCATTCTTGCGTATCTCAAAGACCTCTCCGACAAATTCAAGCCATACTTTTTGGCATGGAAGATCGAAAAGAAAACTACATCATTTTCTGAAAATGTCATTCTTGCGTATCTCAAAGACCTCTCCGACAAATTCAAGCCATCTACATATCATATACCCGTGTTATACGCAGTTGCATACACTACTTTATCTTCACTAATGCAATTTATCAAACAACAAGAGTAAAAGCTGACAATAGTTTATTTATAATAATTGTTCAAATTTTGGATGGTACAATTTTGAAAGTTAATGTTAATTATTGATCCAGCAGCTGTAGCGGCCGCGGGGCAAGCAGTAGAGCTCGTAGACGGAGTCGGAATATTTATAATCTTCTTATTCTTGTTAGCGGTATTTAGTCTTTGTAGATAAAACAGTTAAACACCGCGAGTTTGTTGACAACCGTTAACGCCATCTGTTATCACCATGGAGAAAACTATAGGTCCGGATAAAAAGACTGCGCTAGAGCGATGGCTCGAGAGGAGGTTTTCCAGTTTTCCACTGAATGACGAGTTGAGAGTCAAATCATGGAGTAATGAGTTAATTACTTATTTTAATGTACCTCGTGCTAAGAACGTATTGTTATATTAAGGTCTAAGGTGTTGCTTACATTCTTAATCTTATAAAAAAATAATCATTAAAATGGGTTCATTAACAAAAAAACGCGAGCATTAAGTATATTACGGTAAATATGTAAGTGCAAACGTAGGTATTGATAAACTCCATCTGTTTGAAACCGATTGATAAAAGTACTTGAACTAAATAATATACTTACACGTTTAGGGCGCATTTTCATTGTTCGTTAGGGCCCGCGTTCGGGGTACGGGAGATTTCTGTAAAGCATGCCGTAGGGCCCGAATGCGGTAACCGTTTTCATAAGTCGATGGAACTCGGATGCGGGGTACGGGAGATTTCTGTAAAGCATGCCGTAGGGCCCGACTGCGGTAACCGTTTTCATAAGTCGATGGAACTCGCATGCGGGGTACGGGAGATTTCTGTTATGTCGATGCATGCGGGATGTTTGAATTTCTTCACCGAGACAGTAGTTTTGAAGTTGTGGAGTTGAATAGACGTGCCTGCTATGGAACAGCAATTAATGTTGTGTGGAGCAATTTTAGCTATTTCCGACATACTTAAGATTACTGGTCACATTCCACAAACATGGGTAGTCTCGGTATGTTTCTACCAATTTAAGCATTTGTCCTTCAGTAAAACGATCAGCCATATTGCTCTCGCGCAACGTTATTTCGCATCGAATAATAATCGTAAACTAAACCCCCGCACCCCGCAGCACGCACTATGCTTGCTTTACACCAACCGACGAATTTCATTGGTTGTTGAGCCCGCATGCGGGGAGTCCCCGCATGCTGTATATCGACTACATATTGACGACGCACTTTCACTAGTTGTTATACCGTATTCGGGGACTCCCCGCATGCTGTTTATCGACCGAGTTATCGACCAATGAAAATGAGCCAACTATAAACCAATTTATATACCCACAAAAATTATGTTAAGTCGGGAGCATAAAAATAGAAACTGGCAACACTGACAAAAAAATGACGTAATTTGGTTACAATAAAAATCAAAATTGAAATTTAATTAAAAATATGTTTATTGATTACTTGCCTATGATATGTGATGTTTTTTGAGCTTTTTACCCTTCCTTTATAATTCCGGCACAGTTTAATAGCACATTTCGTCATGTTATTCCTCTTATTTGTTTATTTAAATTGCGCGCGTAATACGTAGTGACACGAAAGCGGCGCGATCGGCACTAATTGGCGGGAAAGTACTTCGGCGCCAATAGTTGGCGCCGCTTTTTTGACGTCTTCGCGGATTCGATTATCCATCTAGATACTTATACATCAATGCCTAAAACCCCAGCTTTCGATTAAAAAAAGAATAATCAAAATCGGAACTCTAAGTAGTAAGATATAAGGTAACATACATACAAAAAAATATTAAGGATAATTCAAAAACTACTAGTCAGATGCCGCTCAAAGGACAAACCCAATTCCCATACAAACTCAGGCCCGACGTTACAGAACTGAAACTTTGCCATAAATTACAACATAATATTAATTTTATGTTGCCCAATTTTCACAACAATCTGCAATGGCCATTAAAAGTAATCTTATGATAAACTTCGAGATTTTTAGGTTATACTTGTCGCAAACTAGGTACTTGGAGTGTCACTGGTTACGTGTTTAATATAATATAATTAATACGTGTTTAATGAAGAAAATATCAATAAATAATTATGGTACTAAGTCCACTTGGATAATTATCTTCATTGTACATAATTTAAGTATAATATACTTTTTACGAACGGTATTTACACCCGTACTTACTACGTGCATAACACTTAATATCATTAGGTGTCTATTAATTTATTGCGATGTATTAGATACATAAACCTATTGCACACATAGCGAGTTCACGCATTTGTAGCTAGAATAGTAGTAAAAGGTAGTGTAAAAGAAGGGAAATAATACGACTATTTTTACTTTAGGATTTTATAATTTTCTGCTCAATGACAATACATCAAATAGAATACCAAATTAAATTCGTCAACGTCACATCTTTCTTTTTCCAATAACATCAGTTCATGCAAAAAGTATCGTCAATGGCTACAGATAAGGCTAAGGTTATGGCTTTGGCGTATATTGACACCTTCCGCTCCACCGTCTGGCTGTGACGGCTGCCTGGCTGTGGCTGGAGGGAATCATCAATATGGCGGGCGGTGGCTTTGGCTTGGCTTTGCTTTAACTAAGGCTAAGGCTACGTGATGCGTTGGCAGGCGGCTCCTTTAGGCACAATTTAGCTGGCGCTGCATCAGCTTACGTCACGTCCGTTACAATCGGCCATCCTGCAACAATTGCGTCCCGCAATTGGAACGCACACAAAGGGTTATTAATTTAACAAAATCAGCAACAACTTGTACTTGTACTGGCACAGCATGATGACAGCGACATGAAATGGCATCAAGGCATACATCACCTTTTATGCTGAGATATACTCCTTCACGTAATGACCATTTTTATAAAACTGATAAGCATTCACTGATTTCTCTTTACATTTTGACAAGGCTCTTTTCTTCAGTCAGACTGATTATGGATTCTTATTGAGGGCTTTCCCAAATTTTATCTGACAGATTTGACAGTTTTCCCTTTTCAAGTTAATATGGCATTGCATCTTGAAAACTATTTTCCATATCGTAGTAAGTATACTTATCAGTTCGTCATTGGCATAAAATTTAACTCTGTTCAGCTGTTCCACGAGATCCATCTTCAACATTTCTCTACTAGCGGCAATACGCACTTGGAATTGAACATCGCCTGTAACAACAAAATACAAACGCGAGTATCTCTCCACGATCGACCCTTCCAGACCTACCATGAGACATTTCCAAAAAGAAATCCTGTCTCTGCCCAACTTTATCAATGTTTGTTTCCAAAATTACGACGGCATTCTCAAAATATCATCTCCGTCCGACCCGATTCATATTTAGTTTAAAGTATCAAAATCTCAACGAACTTTCAAATCTTGAATTCAATGAAATTTTAATCTCGAAGCCATGAAACTACTGATATTATTTCTCCAGTTGATAATTTATTCTGTCTTAACCGCATCCCTTTTAGATATGCAGACGAATAGCATTCAAGTCCCATTTTTAGGTTCTCGTAATACCTTATCTGGCTAAACATTAAAGTAAAAACAATACAGAGGTCACCTAATGTCCAGAAGCGCTGATCCACATCCAAAGCATTACAAGTACACGTCCAAGTCTCCCCTCCTTTAATACTTTTATCGCTTTCAATTTCGACCATTGATTTTAATTCTCTCCAGTATCAGGACGTAGGTATATCGTTTTTTAACATTATTATCCCACTTCTGAATGTAAAAGAAGGGAAATAATACGACTATTTTTACTTTAGGATTTTATAATTTTCTGCTCAATGACAATTACATCAAATAGAATACCAAATTAAATTCGTCAACGTCACATCTTTCTTTTTCCAATAACATCAGTTCATGCAAAAAGTATCGTCAATGGCTACAGATAAGGCTAAGGTTATGGCTTTGGCGTATATTGACACCTTCCGCTCCACCGTCTGGCTGTGACGGCTGCCTGGCTGTGGCTGGAGGGAATCATCAATATGGCGGGCGGTGGCTTTGGCTTGGCTTTGCTTTAACTAAGGCTAAGGCTACGTGATGCGTTGGCAGGCGGCTCCTTTAGGCACAATTTAGCTGGCGCTGCATCAGCTTACGTCACGTCCGTTACAGTAGTTAAATTGACGCTGCTATTACTATTATAAAGATGAACTAATTTTATAACCTATCGGAGAATTCAAATAAAAAACCAGTTTTTTTAATGCATTTAATCAGTATCATCATCATAGTTTATTAATATACAGTCTAGAGACTTTGCAGGAGGCACTATATTCTCTTGGTACCTTGCCCAACCAAGGTACCATATAATGCTCATAGTATGAGCACAGCAACCAACAGTCCTTTTTCCTACCACGCAGTTGCAATAATATTGAACAATAGCATCTCTACCACTTTTTGTACCATCGATTAAATTAAAACATATTATACAAAATATGTTTTTGCACTTATGTGCCTAGACTGTATTCGGCCTCTTAACAACCATGTGGTGTCCGATATTGACAGCTCTTGTAATAGTGAGCTGTCGACCTCTCTGTACACTTATATCATATATCTGCCATTTGCTCTTATATAGTCCCCAAAATATGACCGAGCCTGTTTCAATTGGTGTGTACCAAGCGAGATGAGTATAATATATAAATGATCGGCCAAGTATCTGGTCGCTGTTTTAGAGTGTTGCCAACAAGAGTGACAAATAAGAGTAAACACTTGAAGCACCAACATAAAAATAAATAACAAGTGTGAAAATGCTTCTTATTAAAATATATTTTTTTAAACATGCTTGTTTATTAATTAACACAAACACACTCATACCCTCACAGTAGTATCTCTGTGTTGCGGGTGGCATGGACATTACAAATTAAATATCACTAACACCCAGGACAAAATAAATATTATTTATATACCAAATCGGAGTTAGATGATAGAATTCAACATCTCATTTGTGATTTAGTAACTTTGCTACACTCATCAATAAATTATTATCAATGAATATAAACTATAAATGCTTTAAAACTAAAAACCGTTCTTGGTAAAATCGATTCTTTTATAACATCTGCATTCTTGTACTGAAGTGCATAATTGATGAAATCATATTCTTCTTAGAAGAGAGTGTCCACAGAGAATGCAGATTCGATGGTGCCCCATAGGTGACACTTTACACTTTACTTTCCTCACTGGCTGACAACATTCCAAGAAGCTTGGCACACAAAATCATTAGAATGTACCTGAAACAATATTTGGTTCTATTAATATAGATAATGCTAATAAATGGCCAGGGGTATGAAATAGATTACATAGGTTTGTATGAAACCTTTGTACCTAAACTGTACAACTGTACATAAACTGTACAAAATATGCTTTTAAATTATTGCAATGGGAAGCTATTAGTGAAAACACTTTCTGAATAAGAATGGTAATAGCGTAGAGATAATAGTATAACTAAGCAGTAAGTACTTACAATTTGAGGCGCGATCCATTCCCGTACAATGGCAAGTATCGCGTCAAAGTCTAATGTCCTACTTCCAGTAGCATTGCAACGATTGATTGCTATTCCACAATTTACGCACAGATTCATGTTTGGATCTTAGAAACATGATGTTTCTAAGATCCAAAGCAAACCTGTTAAAGGTTATACAGGAATATGACATTTTGACGTATTGACATTGACAGAATAGACGACCTTTGTTAATCGATTCATTGAAGCAATCAGTATCGATTTTTTATTTATTTTACACATCAAACTATCTTATTAAAAATAACAATCATATAATTGTATATTAGGAACAACATGATAATACATTTAATCATAATTATTATTTTAATTAAGACGTATTACCGTGAGAATGACGTTCATCAATCGATTATTTAATCGATAGTTAACATAAAGGAACGATAAGTGTTCCCATCTCTACGGGCGTGCTCTATTCGCGAACTATGGTAAGCGTTTACGAAGATTGTTAAATACGAAAAAAATACTAATATATTAATATGTCAGACATTTACGGAGATAGCGATAAATACTTAAAAAAAATTAATATCTCCATTTGGCCATTGCCAAAAAAGCTAATATTTATTTAAGTTAATCAAGGAAATAAGACAATTTTTTTGGTACCTAATTGACACGTGTCAAGTCTTGGCCTGAAACTGGTCTTCTCCTTTATATGAGACTACAATGCAAGTACCTACCAGCTTTCAAATAAAAAGGGAATCATCAAAATCTAAATACTCAGTGAAAAGTTATAAGGAAAAAAACCATAAGTACACACTACAAAACATCCATACACATTATTCAAGTTAATTCGAAACTACTCGTCAGATGTCGCTCAAATTTATATCGGACCATACCAAAAGCACCATCTTTCAAGGAAATAAAGAATCATCAAAATCGGTTTACCCAACACGAAGTTATGGGGTTACAAACTCACCAACAAAGATAAAAAAAAATAAAAAAAGATCGGTGAATTATTTTTTTTTACTTTTCTATTTGTGCATTTTGAAATACAGTCCATCAGTTTTTATGAAGATTCATTCATAGTCCCTGGATTCCGAGGTTTTGCCATTTTTATGTCTTACGGCACTCCACTAAGAAGCATTTCACCTTCCATTATATAAATAAAAGGGCGTAAATAAAAAACAAAACTTAGTAAAATTATTTATAATAATTTAATTGCAAAATGGTCAATATTTACATAATTTTTACATTCTGGTTAAATCTATGATTCTTCCAAGCTTTACTTTTGCCAGTAAACAAGCAACGTGTAAAAGTATCACAACTGATAATACTGAAATACTTTTGGGAAAACTTCCAGTTAATCCCAAGAAAATATAAAGCTGTGTCAAGTTGTATCATCCTTAGATAAATTTTCTTCTTGTTTCTTAGTCATTTCAGATTGCAGTAGAAGGTCTTCCAGCAGCATTTCATTGTCGATGAGCTCGCCACTGCCAGTTTGCTGTAAATAAAAAAATTGTTTTGTAAACATTTATAAAATCATTGTTGCTAACTTTGCTGCAATCAAAAAAATAATCGTTGTTTTGTTAACTTGACTGTTTAATTACAACACATAATTATAGGCATTTGAATCTTGAGAAACCATTGTTAAGCAAGGTCTTGGTTATTACGATTGTGTATTAATTTTTAATACGTATCTACTATTTGCCACACATTTCTAACCAACTCCGTACCGACACCAAGTATGAAATCGAAATTCAACCGTAAGAACCAAGACATAAAAATCATAATTGAATGATTTCTTAAAGTTGGTCCATTGGCTGGTCGTCATAATGTGCTTAGTCCTAAAAGTTAACATCAGGGTACGGATGGACGGATAGGACGTAACAAACACTAACAGTGTAACAGTCCCTGCCCCATACGGTGGACCTGTCACAATAGGTAAGATCTGAAAAAACTGTCATTTAATTAACCCCCGACGCAAAAAGAGGGGTGTTATAAGTTTGACGTGTCTGTGTGTGTGTGGGTGTGTGTGTGTGTGTGTCTGTGTGTCTGTCTGTCTGTCTGTGGCATCATAGCTCCCGAACGGATGAAGCGATTTCAATTTAGTTTTCTTTGTATTAAAGGGGACTTACGGGCGCGTGTTTTTAGATATGTTTGATGAAAATCGGTTGAGCCGTTTAAAAGTTATTGGGGCTGAAAGGGGGGAAGAATTTTCATTCTGTCTCTTTGTGGCATCATAGCTCCCGAACGGATGAAGCGATTTCAATTTAGTTTTCTTTGTATTAAAGGGGACTTACGGGCGCGTATTTTTATGTTTGATGAAAATCGGTTGCGCCGTTTAAAAGTTATGGGGGGTAAAAGCGGGGAAGAATAGCCGAATGTATGCAAATATACTCGTGTGGGGTCTCAAATGAAAGGGCACAGTAAGAGAATATTTATGACTTAATCGAGAATATTCTTACCTATAAAAAGTATAAAATAAAAATTAAATTAAAAATTAAAAAAACCCCCGACACAAACATTTAAAAAGTAAAAAATAATATCTCTAAAAATAATACGTCGCGTTGGGGGACCGCTCCATTTACTTCTAACTTTAACACAAAAAAATATTGATAAAATATGATAAGTCTTGGGTCAAGGACTAAGTAGGTAGGCATGTGATACTTATGAAAAAAATCGTAGATAATGAGTAGTTAGGAGAGGTCCCCCAACGCGACGTATTATTTTTAGAGATATTATTTTTTACTTTTTAAATGTTTGTGTCGGGGGTTTTTTTAATTTTTAATTTAATTTTTATGTGCTACATACCTGCTGCGCGCTAACAGAACGAGCCATTAGCTTCTGAAGATACTTTTCACGGCGATGCTGCTCTCGAATGCTTCGGAGACGGTCGAAATCATCCGAATCTTCTACACCGTCAACTTCATCCACTGGAAATTAAATATCTTTCGATAAATAAATATAATAATATATTAATCGTTCTTTACTCCCAACTAGAATACACCGTTGTTTGAGAATTGTCAATGCCCAAGAGCTAAGAATAAATACATGCCGGGCGTCGAACCCGAGACGTGTCACTGAGGAAAGTCCCTACAAACTGACCAACTTTATGGATGTATTATGAGCGTGCTTCGTGGTGAAGTAAACATCAAAATACTTGCACACTAACACTGTTTATAACTGAAACGACTGATTATATTACAAGTAGGTATGTTGTGTATTCAATTGACACTAAGCAAAAATGGTAATTGAAAAAGCATTTAATAAGATGTAAATTTTTGTAAGGTCATTGATGTATTGTCATTTTAGCAGTTAGACTTCAATGTAAATATAACACACCGTTAATTTGTGATACATGAAAAACTTATAATGTCAGTGATTGTAACGAGAAATATTATGATGAATAAATTTATCATGTACAGTAAGTTCATTATAACTCGGCCGCTTTGAATATAGCTACGAGTTGCTGCGCAGATGTCTTTTTTTATTGAATTAAGGTAGCAAACGAGCATGCAGCACCACCCTTCCGCTGCCGCCCATGGCAATTGTGACCGACTTAGAACTAGGGTGGGGTAGGGACTAGGGTGGTTAGTCCAATTAGTAGATGGTGTTAGAATGTTAGTTTTTTTTTTATTGAATTAAGGTAGCAAACGAGCATGCAGCACCACCCTTCCGCTGCCGCCCATGGCAATTGTGACCGACTTAGAACAAGACCCAATTTAGGGACTAGGGTGGTTAGTCCAATTAGTAGATGGTGTTAGAATGTTAGTTGGTTAGTTTGTTAATAAGTGTGAGGACAGGGACTGTTAGTGATAGTTAGTCCTGTTAGTTAATATTAGGATTGTCCAGTTAGTAATGATTAGTGTGAGTCTTGTTCCAATTCGGTCACAGATGCGTTGCTACCCCTGAGGACTGAGATGGTCGCCTCTAGAAAAGTGAACCGGCTCCACACCTTCCTATCCGGAACACAATTGCTCATAAAAACAATTATTATGACGGTAGGAATGGTACTGCGTACCTTGGCGGGCGGTGGTACTACCCCGGGCGAACTCTAGGCTCTACCATTGGTTAGTTTGTTAATAAGTGTGAGGACAGGGACTGTTAGTGATAGTTAGTCCTGTTAGTTAATATTAGTATTGTCCAGTTAGTAATGATTAGTGTGAGTCTTGTTCCAATTCGGTCACAGATGCGTTGCTACTCCTGAGGACTGAGATGGTCGCCTCTAAAAAAGTGAACCGGCTCCACACCTTCCTATCCGGAACACAATTGCTCTTAAAAACAATTATTATGACGGTAGGAATGGTACTGAGTACCTTGGCGGGCGGTGGTACTACGGGCGCATTTAGTGTCATGCAGATTTGCTCACGCACGCGGGATTGGCCCGCATGCGTAGCACCCGCAAAGAACAATTTTATATATGAATTTACTGTAAAGCGTGATAAACGCACGCGGGACGCGGGGCGCTGTGCGGGGCGTCATCCCGCAGCGGGGCATCCGCATGCGTGAGTGTCCCTACAACTTTACTGCCCATTTTAGTGTCGGACGGGGCGCACGCACCGTATTTTACTAATCTTCTACGCAACCCGCAGAAGACGGAAACTTAAACTGCGTATGATCCGCAGCGTGAAATTTCACGCATGCGGGCCAATCCCGCGTGCGTGAGCAAATCCACATGACACTAAAAGCGCCCTACCCCGGGCGAACTCTAGACTGTCGATTTTAAGGCCAAAATGGTGGAAGAAGGCGAGGAGTGCGGGCGGTAGGATAGGTACGCCAATACGAAGCAGCGTATCACAAAACACTGTCATGACCGTGTTTTGATTGATCAGTTACTGTACCTGCGCAAACATCTCGGAAAACGAAGTTCAGAGCGGCCGAGTTATAATGAACTTACTGTATATACTGCATGGTACTCAAGAGTCAGGCGAGTCCCCCGACCATCTGGGGGGCGACTGACTGCGACAACCGCTCGACTAACGGGAAATGATAGGGAAGCCCTGCTCAACAGCGGAGCCCACCAGCACACCGGGAGGCAATGGCCGAACGAGTTCAAGCCCGGGTAAAAAGGGGACCCTTGAGACCCGAAGACCGCTTCGCATTGCATGGTACTCACAGAGAGTCTGACTGCCGGCGGCACTAAGCGACGGGCCGACGTCGCTGTCGAGGCGCGGGCGCAGGATGGGGAACGACGCCTGCGTGCTCAGCGACTTGGCCGCCGGGCTCGCGTCGCCGCGCGCCTCCGACAGCGGCCGCGACCACTGCGTCGGCGCTGACGTGGACAGCCGACTGTCCTCTGGGAATTAATATAGTAATAATGAATTGCTACTGCTATTCAATAGGATTATCTTTAATCTTTGTATTGGTGCTATGGACAAGTCATCAAGATCGAAAACTCAAACTTAAACCTCGTACATAGTAAGCGTAAATAGCCGCAAAATAGAATTTTTATCTTTGTTGTGGGGGCCTTAGACAACGAACAAAACACAACACACCTTAAAACTATTAACATTTTCATCTTGATGTGAATCGTAACTTTTTGCTTACAATCTCACTTTAGTTTGTTTACCTATTACCTACTACTATCCAGGTGTCCGATGTGAGTTAAACATTTGTCTAACCAAAGCAAAATACAACTAGCGCAGGAATAAAAGCATATTAGCTAAGTACGGTACATAACTTCGATATGTTTTTATATACAAATAAGTAACTAACTGGTGATATTATTGAGGGTCCTGGCAGGCACGTCGACGGGCTCGCTCGGCGCGGGCGGCCCTTCCGCGAACAGGCTCATCGCGGTAGGTCTGCAAATAATACAGTCAACACGTCAGTAATATACAATGTTACATACCTACCTATTTGTGATAAAGGGACAAATTACGAGGAATTTATAATTATTTATCAAACAACCCAAATTTCGAGGCCGACCTTGAGAAATTACTCATTGTAACGAGTAAACTTATGTTGTTTTATGGTTTTTTGATTTGGAGTGACTAATAAAATCATATGCAATAAATAGCGTTTCACAGTCATAGCTCGGTAATGTGATTCCCAGTATCGTAGGCACTACATAGAGACATGACAACAAATGACATACTTAAACAGAATTACACACTAATTACAGAGATAAAAATGAATCATCTAAGCCACGTTGGGAATACATAGTGTATTCTAACCAGCAGCGGCTAAACATTATTACTTTGTGCCAAAAAAATCGTCAAATAACATTAAATATATTCAATGCTTTATTGAAGTCATTAACGACTATTATTTCTAGTTAGTTTCCTAAAAATATGGGCAACATTTAAAAATTATCACAACATTTATTTCAACTAAATACTATTTAATTTAGTATTTACTTGTGTAAACACCGCGCGATCTCAAGATATTTATCTGCGTGAAAAAGAGTGAATCACACAAAACAGAACTCTTTTATTCGACGATCGGATTTGCACGAGTATTAAAATTATAACGTTACTTGAACACTACAGACACTTGTCGATTTGCAAAATTTTAAATTTTAAAGTCAAATATAAATAGGTGGCGTTTCAGTATTTATTTAGAATCCCAAAGACACCCAGTCCCAGTGATGATAGAATACAAAGTTCCTTTTAATTCTTTTCCATAATAATTATGTTCTTTGTACCCCTTATAAAAAAAAAAACAATATTCAAATACTTACTCAAGAAACCGTTGCCGCTTTTATTACGCTACTACCACCATAGACAATGATAGACATAGAGTAGACTATCAAATAGGTAGGTAGGTAGTACGTCCTATCAGAACCTGCGATATGAACTTCCGTTTCAAAACACAAAATTAAGAAGACCTAACATAAGGGAGGTAAAAGCGTGCCAATTACAAAGAACTACATAGAAATACTGCAGAAATTGACAATCACCATACAAAACATATGTGGACTACAAATGTTGTCTATGGTCCGCGTACTAAAAGGAAGCTTCTTGCGGCTTAAGAAAATGTCGGGAGTGCTTCAACCCCATTTTGTCTAAGTGTGCGTGAGTATTGCAACAACAAAAATAAACCGAGATAGCTCACATACGTCTTTGTAGTGGTGAAAATTATGCTTGGTCTGCTTACTTTTTTTATAATCTGTGCAAAAAACAAACCTAACCGGAAGTGACGTATGCTGTACCTGACGTCGGGCCGCTTGCCCATGCTGGTGATGGTGGCCTGCTCGTCCACCTCTTCAATCACTTCATTGGCTATCTTCATGCTGCCGGCCGCCGTCGCCGCCGGCTTGTTCAGCGTCGGATTGCTCGCCGATATCACGAACCTGCCGCCTGGAATGTTGCCATATTTTGAACTGTATAACCACTATCTAAAGTGCATTTTAAAATTGTATACAAAGTAATAAGGTTGAATATTGGATGTTGAGCTGTAATGATGCATTTCCAAATTCAAATCAAACTTTCTTAATGAATAAGTAACCAGGAAAGTGCAAAGTTCACGTATTCGTGGTAGGCCCTACGGTATTTCAGCGGTGACCTCGATACATGCAACTGGGTTGAAATATCGACCTACAGAATACATAAATCACGAGCAACCCGCAAATAATAAAATGTGTTCTTATTCTAATATCTTCTTAGTAAACCTGATGTTTTTTTTGCATTTTGGCTAGTATAGGTACTTACTTACTCTTTGAGATTCAACCAAGAAATATGTGAACGCGTTACAGTTGTAGTATCGTTTATCATAGCGGCTTTGAAAATGGGATTCTTGCTCGTCCGATAATGTATATGGATGATGCCTATGACGTAAAAGACGTCACTGGGCGGCAATGACCACTAAACTAACTATCAGATGACCTTCGATTGTCGGCTATTTGACATAAGCATTCAAATTATTTCGTGGTAAAATAATCATTTGCAATAAAACAATTTATTTTGAAGTGGATTGAATCGCGTTTAGCGAACGACCTGATACAACAGATGTTTAGCGAATGATCTCATATCACAATCTAATCACAAGGTGGCCTCGTGATTGTTATGTTAAGAATTTCCACACACGTTAAGTTTTTGGGATGGAAACACTTCATTCATATTTGGGAACAATGCCTTGAACCACATTTGTTTAAGTTAGTTTCTTTCATACTGCACCAATCCTTATAGCACAAAATTGTCTACAGAAAAAATTACCTCCATCCGTTTGGTTATTAGTCTGAGCACTCTGAGCAGAGGCCTGTCGCGTGTCGTCTTTGGAGAACAGTCTTTTGAGCATGGAAGTGACAGAGGCGACGCGAGACATAGAGGGGGGTTGTAGAGACGCCATGGAGTTGCTAGACCCCATAGAGTTACGTTCTTCACGCTTGCCGCGCCGGCTGCCGCGAGACACCATGAAATGTATTCCCGACTGCGCGTCGTCGTTCATTTGAAGTTGCTGTACATAAAACCCAAGAGTTGAAACAAATATGTAGGTATACAAAAATTATGATGTACTATGATTAGTGTTGTAGGTTGTAGGATATTGACAGCAAATGTTTTGCAGAACCTACACTTCAGGATACAGGTTATCAAAACTCTATAAATTACTGCTATGAGTATGAATCAACATAATGCAGTTAACTGCCGTTAATTAGTTCTGGCCGGAGTCAAGAAATTACAATACTTAAGTCATTTATCAGTTTTTGTACTGACTAACAGCCATATAGACTACAGGCCCATGTCGAAAATGGGTGGGTCATACGAACCACCAGGTGATGTATATAGGACGATATAAGAGCACAAAATAATAAGATTCAGCACTATGCCGTCACTTGTAAGCTGTCCAACTGAGTGCTGGTGAGAATTCAAAAGTGCAGGTAGAGGGAGTACATTTTGGTCATATGATTCTGTACGGCATTTTCACCATCGATAGATCCATGAAAAATAATAAGAAAGCGCGCAGTCCCGTAAAAAAATGTTGAGCCACAAAGTCGGTAATTTTTTTTGATTTTTTGAAAATTCCAGGGTAAATTTGGTCATTTGATCCTGTACGGCATCAGTTTCATACTGTTTCAATACAGCTTCTAATCCATTATTCCGCAACGCCGTACAAAAATCATGCGACAAGGGGAAAAAATCGAGGGTTCCCCCTCTATTTCCGTGGTCCGGGGGGTGAATTGAAACAACATAAAATTAATTTATTTTGAAAGTATTTTATGCAAAGATAATATTTTTTTAAATGCCGTACATTTTCGTTAGTCCAAAGGTTTGTAGGGGAAAAAAAATTAAAGGAAAAATCCATAGAACGAAATGTATGAAAAATATAGTCTGCATTAAAATGTAGGGCATAATTTTTTCCTAATTTATGTATCTTAATACTATTTAGAACAAGGGAAAAATGTAGGAAATTGCTATATTCTATTAATCTATGAATATTTAAACTTCTGCAATAATTTAATAAATTTCAGTTTTTGTATTTCTCTATAACTTTTTTTAGAACAGTTTCTTTTGAACGGCAATACTATGTAACAATTATATTTTACAATATCATGTTAAAAAAAAAGTTGCCGTACAGTGTCAAATGACATTACAGCTTTATAAATCAAGTATACCATGAAATTAAGGTAATTATTAATATACATTCAAATGAACAATAACTTTTTGACGGCATTATTTTTAATAGTACTTTTGAGTGCTAGATAATGTTTTGGAACCGAAGCCGTACTTTTTCAAATCATCCCCCAGACCACGGAAATAGAGGGGGTTTCAACCCTCGATTTTTCCCCTTGTCGCATGATTATTCTACGGCGTTGCGGAATAATGGATTAGAAGCTGTATTGAAACAGCATGAAACTGATGCCGTACAGGATCAAATGACCAAATTTACCCTGGAATTTTCAAAAAATCAAAAAAATTTACCGACTTTGTGGCTCACCATTTTTTTACGGGACTGCGCGCTTTCTTATTATTTTTCATGGATCTATCGATGGTGAAAATGCCGTACAGAATCATATGACCAAAATGTACTCCCTCTACCTGCACTTTTGAATTCTCACCAGCACTCAGTTGGACAGCTTACAAGTGACGGCATAGTGCTGAATCTTATTAGTTTGTGCTCTTATATCGTCCTATATACATCACCTGGTGGTTCGTATGACCCACCCATTTTCGACATGGGCCTGTAGTCTAATACCTACTATAGCGTTTTGCAACTGCAATACGTCATCTTGCATAATGCAGCAAACTATCTGTGTTCTAAATATGTTAATCTAACGATATCGATTTCCGGCAACTAAGTATTATTTAAAACAGTTCAACGTTTTCACCGTCCATCAGGACTATTTGATAAGGATCTACCATTGTATGAATGGGCAATATCAATATTTCTGATCTCGCCTTCAGACATAGGTAGATACTTATGTAAGACGCAAAATGCTACCAACTCTAATACAGGTTAAAATTCCATCCACCTTAAGTAACCTTCACTTGGCTTCCGTTTTAATGACTCGGTAATCATTTCCAGTTTGTATTACACGTACAAATCCGACGCATTAATATTAATTCATCGCTCCAACTCCCCACACTTGGAAATCGAACACAAAAAGTCCCACAACCGGTTACAAACATCCTTTAACATAATGTTATTTTTGTACCGATATAACAGGAAAAATTAACAACACCTTCATTATTCAAACAGACAAAATTTAGAAAATCAAAACTTAATTCAAGAAGCCACAATAAGTGTTATAGAAAATAAATTAAGAATTAAGAAAATGAAGTCACGGAGATAGAAATTAAGTCACATTGAAGGTAACAGTTACATACTCTTATCAAACAAGTCATTTTTGCAACACTCATAGGCAATGCATTCTACGAATATTTTATTATTTAAAAAATATAGGTATGTATTTAATAATAAAAATATATTATCATTGCAAATATTAATAACCAAGTAATAATTTTACATAAATTAAATATGGATGTTGAATAAAGTAATAAGTAGATATTCTTGGTTAAGAAAATAAAGTGGCAAAAACAAAATATCAACCGGTGCAGCATTGTGAAATATCTGTAATTATAAATATATATATAATATAATATATTATGTAGTTCATTAAAAAAAATAAAGTTATGTCACTTAAATAATATCTTTAAGGATCGTTGTCGGATATAAAATGCATATACTTAGAACCGAACTAACGCCAACGCGTTGTGTCGAATTAGATTTTTAAATATACAGTACTTTTTAATTTATATAGTAGGTATATTCAAATATAATAGCAGATGCATATTCATAGTTCATGCACCTACATACATATAATTATTGTATCTACGTTAATTTCTGTTAAATATTTGTTTGTTCATGTGTTAATATTCTGCTGATTTATCAATAAAAAATATTACGAAGGCTTACACGGTTCGTAATATCTACTGCCAGTTTTAACAGTACGTAGGGTCAAGTGGGGTAAGAGAAACATACTTTACTGGTATTTTCATATTTTGGCCTTCAGCTATCAAAATTATACATTTACTTTGATAATAATAGAAACAAATCTTCTGTTTTGAAATATACTTACATTTTTTTTGACACAGAACTAAATTCTTCGTGTAATTACGGCACAATTTAGGAACAAACATAGGTCTTATAAATGTTCCTCTTTCCCGAGATTCGGAGTAAGAGGAACACTCGATATTTTTAAGTAATAACTTATGTTTTTAAGTGTATAACATAGCATGTTTTAAACATTTTTTTGAGTAAAAGGAATTAAACCTCGCCTCGTTTTAAATAAGGTCTTCTTTAGGATGACAGCAAACAAAAACGAAATTTGGGGTAAGAGGAACATATAAGTAAGGTCAGAGGTACTAAACTCTTTGTGCTATTAAATGATTGTATTAATAAAAAGAAGAACCGCCATTTTTTTAAGTCGGTAAAGCTACCAAAAACCTTTTCCTAATTCTAAAAATTACTGTACTGAAATCCACTTTAAGATCGGTTCAGCCAAATGCGAACTTATGGCGGTCAATACGTAAAACACGTTTTAAAGTGCAAAACTCCATTTTTTAAGTCGTCTAATATACCTAAAACCTTCTCCTAAGTCTGAAAAATACTATGCTGAAAACTGCATCAAAATCATACACATACATACATACAGATCAAACTCAGAACCTCCTTTTTTTTGAAGTCGGTTAAAAATAGAAATGAATGGCGCCACTTTTAACGGCCCTAACTGCTTCTAATAGTTTTTCTTTCGGGTAAGAACTTCTATCGGTCTTTCTTACGTAAGCTCGAGGCATTTTGCTTTTTTTCTGTAACAAATAAATAGTAAAGCAAATCATGGCTATTTTCGGAACGTGTTATATTTTAGCGGATTTTAAATATGTTTGTTACCCCTGAAATAGGAAAAGAGGAACATATGTTTCTCTTAACCTGGTATAGCCGTTCCTCTTTCCCAGCTTGCCATTTTGAAGGTTATGTTATTATTGACATCGAAAAAGCACTAAAAACACACGTTACAAACAATGTAATACGTAGAAAATAAAGATTAAACGTAATATATACACTTGCCATAGCAATAAACCGCAACACTGATGTTTTTAATACTAAAATTAACTTAAACAAGGAACGCCGCTAGGTCTTGTTTTTTTAGCTTGACATCTGATATTTTTTTTTCTCTTTTGCTCGCTTACTTGCTGTGTTCCAGCGCAATCTATCCAAGAATATTTGAACTACGCCTAATATTGTTTTATCCACGTAGTCACCATAGAGCTGGGCATTATAGTTTTCTTTTTACGAGTTATTGTTACTCTTCCCCCAGTGTCCCTCTTACCCCACCTGACCCTACCTAATTGTTATGTCAACAGCGGTAAACCCGCAAGAATATTTACACATTTAGGTATTATTTACCACAATAATATCCACTAGTCATTGTTAGCAACCGACATAATTATGGCGTCCATAACCGCAGAGCAAAACATTAAATAGAAACAGTTAGACACCGATATCCTATACCATTGAAAATTAACATAAGGGAACATACCCATACTACGCGACCCATTTTTTGCAATTTTTCCCCTTGCCCCCTAAAATTTGCCAAAATCTCGAGTATTTTTATCTGACTTCAAAAATGGAAGAGATTCTCGATTTTCGACTGTATTTTTTATGTACTGGGTGAAACGGTTTTGACAATTGACTTTTTTTACTCGAAAGCTGGTACTTGTAGCTTAGTCCCATATAAATTTAACCCAAAGTATTTTTTTAGTTATCTGTACTTATCAATTTTGTAAAACGTAAGTTATAATTACTTAACACACCCTCCCACCCTGGATGGGTCACGTAAAATGGGTACGTTCACAAAAACAGATCGAGCCCTGAACACTGACACACTGCTAAGCTCCATAGAGTCCGTGCAGCATGCTTATAAAACGGTCGAGTCTAACCTCTGGCGGGGCGAACTTGTAACTCACGGTGTTGGAGGGGGCCATCTCGTCGATCTTGAGCGCGGAGGGCGCCACGGTGACCATGCTGCGCTGGCGCAGCGGGACGGACACGCGCGCGGTGGACGGCTCTGGGTGTTCCTCGCGCTGGTTCTCGGTGGCGATGGTATACGGCAGCTCCGACGGGAACACCTCGTCCCAGTACTGGTCGCGAATCAACTCCGGATGCTCGTGGTGCATTTCGTCCACGATCATGTATGATACCTGGAGAACGTAGAACATGTAATTTTGTGCAGATTTATAAAATGACAACACTTTGTAAGGGTGAAATTCTAAAGAGTAATAGAAAAATTAAGTAACTACATAAAGTTTACATAAAGGTCTATCTGCAAACATCAATCGACCAACACGTGACGATGTCGTAACATTTTACTGAAAAACATTATATTTTCATACATTTCTCTGGGCCGCAACCTTGCGTGTGTCAGTGCCGTGAAGTGTTATCAGTCATCATCGCTCCGATGTTATCAGTTGGAGACTTTTTATTATCTTCATTCAGAATCTTTTAGACATCATTACTTATCAGTTCTTATATTACTTTAATTTAACTTTTACATAAATTACTACAGTTATACTTTTATTGACAATTAAAGGAAATTAAATTGATCAAAAGGACAATTAACACGTATTTTAGTCTACATCTAATATTGAAACTATTGTGTTATGTCATTTACTATATTGTACCTCTACATAGTGCATTGATACAAAATTTTCAAACAAATTTGACTGCGACAAGAGTAAAAATAATAACATAAATAAATAAAAATGATTAGGAATCTTGATACAAGTAAGTCTTGGCACTGACGATTCCATTTACTAATACTTTTCAGACCATTTTACTAATAAAAGACAGAAAAAGAAGGGTCGGTAGTCGGCACTGATAAGAGTAGATAGACCATTATATTAGTGACGTCATGTCACGTCACGATAGGCGCGTCTCAGTCATCGATCAGCAACTGCAGATGGATTTACGACAATCTTTAGTCAGTATCAATATTATCATACGATATTTTTGAAGTTGAAGTTTCTCATGACTGATCGGCGACTGAACGAGGACACGGACACACAAAAATTGATACATGCTAAACTACATGGTATTGCAAGTTAGTCCCAATCCTAATCCATACAAGTATTTTTATCTACCGCTAAAAAAACATACCCGCTAATACAAAACGACATAAAATCCAATACTAACGTTAAGTAATTGTTATTTACCAGTAACTACGAGTACACAACATTGAACTATTAAAAATCAATTAACCCTCACACTTCTTTTAACGGTGAAATGGACACACACTACGAACACATCACAAAAACAGACCTGAAAACAACATTGGCCGTTCATATAAATGTTGGTTATGGCCGGGTATCGAACTCTGAACCCTTGGTTAGGTAAGCACGATTATGCACTGGGATAAGAAATTACATAAAATATAATTTCAACATGAAATTGTAAAAATCCGGCATGAAGCTTTTTCAATAAGGACATTATTAGATAAGCCATTTAATCCCGAGTAGGGCATCATATCCGGATATCCAGATATCCGGATATCCTCCCGAAAATACTATCCGGATAATAGATCTTCTATTATCCGGATAATACGGATAAAACGGATAGTAACTTTTAATCCTATTTTGACCATTTGGAGACATTTTGTATGCTTATATTATTACGAAAATATAATATTGTGACAGCCCTGGCGTACCTCGCTAAACAATAAACAATAGGGGCCATAAACATGTCGCGCAAACAATAGAAACAATAGGAGCGCGGCAATCTCGAAACTACGCGCACTTCGCTTCGCCTTACGGCAATAGTCATAAGGGCGAACGTCGGTTGCAAGGAACATACTAGAATTTTATACGAATCGGGTCCGTCCGGAATTAGCGGGAAAGTTCTGGATTGGCGTGAATGGTGCGTGAGTGGTATAAAAAGGGGCGATCGGTCAACCGCGGACATTCTAGTTTCGGAAGCGAAACCAGGAAGATACCAGCGATACCTACGAGCGATACCAGTGCGAAGTGAAGTGATTTCTACGAGCGATACAGTGTTCGACGAGTGTGTTTACGAGCACCTACGTGCATAGTGTTGTGGTGTGTTCTGTGTACAGTGTGTAATTGTGTATCTACGAGTACAATAAAGTCTTTGTGGTACATTTTGGCATTTTCTCGAACCCCATACTCCTGACACGTAACAATTGGTGACAGAAGCGGAATGCCTGTAGTACCGCAAAGTGAAGAAGGGATTCGTACGCGACGGCAGACGGCATTGGATGCCGCGCGGATGGAGTCGCCGGGTCGTGACCGCATGGAAACGGAGACCACCGCTGGACCACCGACTACATCAGCTGCATCAGTACCGACACCGAGTGCATTCGATATGGCCTCGTTATTAGAAGCCATACAGCGGAGCCAGCGCGAAGCAATGGAGCGCATGGAAAGTAAACTATTAGAGAGCCAGCACAAAGCCATGGAGAGCCAGCGCGAAGCCATACAGCGGAGCCAGCGCGAAGCAATGGAGAGCCAGCGCGAAGCCCTGAAGAGCCTGGAAAGCAAATTGGAGTGCCAGCGCAAAACTATGGAGGCGGGCCTGGGGACAATCGATGCGAAGCTGGATGGTTTACAGGAAGATTTGAACGTCGTAAAGGATGACCTAGAAATGGTAAAAGTGCGTACATCCGAGCACGACCAAGCCCTCAAAAGTCATGACGCGTCAATCAACAGCCTCAGTGCGTCAGTGAACTCCCACGAAACTAGGCTCGTGAATCTGGACAACAAGCTGCAAAAAATGAAGGTTTTGGGCACGGCAGCAACATGTTCAGGCCCTGTGGCCCCGAAATTTAAGGTCCCAAGTTTCGACGGCACGACCTCGTGGACGGCGTTCAGGCATCAGTTCGAGGTAGTTGCAAGTGGAAATGGCTGGGAGGACGAGCACTCGTTGGCGGCACTCACACTAGCTCTACGAGGAGAGGCACTGCTGGTGCTTGAGAACCTGCCCGCCGAGCGACGCACCTTGGAGTCGCTATTTAAGGCCTTGGAAGCTCGATACGGGGGAAAGCACCTGGAGCACGTGTATCGCGCGAAACTTAAAGACCGAGTACAGAAGTCGAGCGAAGGACTGCAGCAATGGGCTACGGAGATCGAGCGTCTTGTACGTCGAGCCTATGCTTCGAGTTCCACACCGGTAGAAGACAAAGTATTAGAGGCGTTTGTCAGCGGTATACGGGATCCCGAAGTGAGAGCAACGGTGCGCTTGGGTCATCACGCCACATTGGAAGCAGCTTTAGCGCATGCCCTTGAAGTAGAAGCGGTACGAAGCGACTACAAGAGTTGTAAGGTGCGCGAAGTTGTAGCGGCGATCCAACCTCGTACTGGGCCTATCTGCTACGGATGCGGTGAACGAGGCCATATTAGGCTCAACTGCCGGACTCGGAAAACACCGAAATCGGTGTCAACGGCTACCCAAGTTGACACCCAGGAGCTGCTAAAATTAAAAGGCGTCAGCGCCACGGGACGGGCAGCGGCTGGACTTCATCGAGCCCCTACTGTTATAGTGTCACAAGCTTGTGACGGGAACAGCCTGGTAGCTACTGGTGAGATAAATGGCATACCTTGTCGATTTACGACTGACACAGGAGCATCGAGGTCCATCGTTCAAGCGGACTCAAGAGGACTATCATGTGGGAAAATGGACGACCATCATGTAATCTGCAGACAGCGACAGGCCAGCCAGTGACCATCTTAGGAGTTACGGAAGCAAGACTGAAACTCGGAAGTGACATTTATACGCAGTCTGTATTGGTAGCGAATATAACTGACGACTGCATTATCGGACTGGACTTCCTACAGACACATCACTGTATAGTTGACATAGCGAAAGGAGTGTTAAGCTTCCAGGATCAAGAAGTCTTCTTGGAAGGTTCATCTTCAGGAGCAGTGTACTGTTTGAAGACAGTGAAGCTGGCACCCAGATCGGAAACCTTGGTCCAGATTAGGTTTCCAGAAGAGATGAAGCTGGATCGATGTGTCGTAGTAGAAGACTACGGAGATCATCCTAGTTGGATCACGGCAAGGACACTGCTCATGACCAAACGTGACGCCAAGTTAAAGGTCATCAATCTTAGTAGCACGCCGATATATCTCGCGAAGAATACGGTAATCGGGCGATGTGAAGCCGTGGACAGCTTGAGGAAGGTCCAAGAATACTCGGACACACCTGGATCAACGGATCACATGACATCTTTGCTGGAGGCGACCAGGAGGAATTTAAGCCCTGAAGAATATACTCAGGCAGCAGAGTTGTTGATGGACTACAAGGACATCTTTACCAGAGGAGATAGCGACCTTGGAAGAACAAATCTTGTCACTCACCCAATAGATACCGGCAATACTTCACCGATCAAGCAAAGACCGAGACGAGTACCATTGGCAAAGGAAAACGAAGTTGCAGAAATGATCGAGGACATGGTGCGCAGCAAGGTGATCGAGCCGTCAACTAGCCCTTGGTGTTCACCTGTGGTACTCGTGAAGAAGAAGGATGGCAGTACTAGATTCTGTGTCGACTACAGGATGCTTAACACCGTTACCAAGAAGGACAGCTACCCTCTGCCTCGGATTGACGACACGTTGGATATGCTTGATGGAATGAAGTGGTTTTCGACGGTCGACCTGAAGAGTGGTTACTGGCAAGTAGAAGTCCGGCCAGAAGACAAAGAGAAGACCGCCTTTACCACCGGAACCGGAAATGGCTTGTGGCAGTTTCGCGTAATGCCTTTTGGATTATGTAACGCTCCTGCCACTTTTGAGCGTCTCATGGAGCGAGTGTTGGTGGGACTTTTGGGGGACGCTTGTCTGGTATACCTCGATGACGTCATAGTCATGGGACGAAACTTCGTGGAACACAAGCGAAATCTGGAGAAGGTATTCAGACGATTCCGTGAGTCCAACCTAAAGCTCAATCCGAAGAAATGTGAGTTCTTCAAGAAGGAAGTATCATTTTTGGGACACATCATATCGGACGAAGGTGTTCGAACTGATCCAGACAAGATAAGAGCTGTTCAAGAATGGCCGACACCAAAGAACAAGACCGATGTAAGAGCGTTCTTGGGGTTATGTGCCTATTACCGTCGGTTTGTGAAGAACTTCTCAGAGATAGCCAAGCCATTACACCGTCTCACGGAGGACAAGAGAACCTTCAGTTGGGATTCCGATTGCGAAGATGCGTTTGTTCGCTTAAAGGAACGTCTGTGCTCGGCTCCGATTCTTGGCTATCCCAGAAGGGAGGGGAGATTCATAGTGGACACGGACGCTAGCAATACTGGCATCGGAGGAGTATTATCCCAAGACCAGGACGGCCAGCAGGTGGTCATTGCGTACTTTAGCAAGACCCTTTCGAAACCGGAAAGAAATTATTGTGTGACTCGGCGAGAATTACTGGCTGTGGTGAAGACCCTTCAGCACTTCAACAAGTATTTGTTGGGACGCGAGTTCACAATAAGGACGGACCACGCTGCTCTGAGGTGGCTTCTGCAATTCAAGAACCCGGAAGGCCAGGTCGCGAGGTGGATCGAACAGCTTCAAGAGTTCAACTTCGTAATAGAGCATCGCAACGGAAGAGCTCATTCGAATGCCGACGCCCTGTCACGACGCCCATGCTCCGAAGAATGTCGACATTGCATCAAGCATGAGGCCAAAGAAGAGGTCAGGGTGATTAGGATGCAGGACCTAGACGAGTCTTGGGGAACGGAGCAAGTAAGCCAAGCTCAGAAGGAAGACAAAGATCCTTCCTGATGTCATATCGGTCTGCCATACACGAGTCCACGGGATTTACACCTGCTAAAGTTAACTTCGGAAGAGAAATGCGTCTGCCGTTGGATTTGCTTACCGGAACACCGCCAGATGCCCCGAAACCAACCGTTGAATACATCGCGGACTTACGGAAACAATTGGACGAGACACATGATCTTGTAAGGGAGCAATGTTTGAAGACCAGCGAAAAGATGAAAACCCGCTACGATCGCGATGCTCGGAAACATGGTTTCAAGGAGGGAGATTCTGTATGGTTGCACAATCCACTGCGGAAGAAAGGGAAGTCTCCGAAGCTACAAGCACGATGGGAAGGCCCCTACACAGTTGTCACGAGGATTAATGATGTGACCTACCGGATCAGACAGGGGGACAGAAGAAAGCCGAAGATCGTGCACGTGGACAGATTGGCACCATTTCATGGATCGAATAATGCTCGGGACGAGCATGACTAAGAGGGGGGCAATGTGACAGCCCTGGCGTACCTCGCTAAACAATAAACAATAGGGGCCATAAACATGTCGCGCAAACAATAGAAACAATAGGAGCGCGGCAATCTCGAAACTACGCGCACCACGCTTCGCCTTACGGCAATAGTCATAAGGGCGAACGTCGGTTGCAAGGAACATACTAGAATTTTATACGAATCGGGTCCGTCCGGAATTAGCGGGAAAGTTCTGGATTGGCGTGAATGGTGCGTGAGTGGTATAAAAAGGGGCGATCGGTCAACCGCGGACATTCTAGTTTCGGAAGCGAAACCAGGAAGATACCAGCGATACCTACGAGCGATACCAGTGCGAAGTGAAGTGATTTCTACGAGCGATACAGTGTTCGACGAGTGTGTTTACGAGCACCTACGTGCATAGTGTTGTGGTGTGTTCTGTGTACAGTGTGTAATTGTGTATCTACGAGTACAATAAAGTCTTTGTGGTACATTTTGGCATTTTCTCGAACCCCATACTCCTGACACGTAACAATATTCTAAGTTGTTATTTGGTTATTTGGAGTTTGCTACTGCAACTTCTAACACATTTTTATAGTATATGACCCAAAAAATTGTTTGACCGAATTACCAACTACGTTTTTATTTTACCCTACGTCTCGAAAGCATTGGTGACCCTTTTGGTGCACGACAGAAAACGACAGTTCATAAGAACCGCCCAATCCAATGTTGCGGACGTTGCGGTTCGAGGTAACTATAACTCCCAACAACTAAAGGCGGTCAGAGCATTGAATGATGCCAAGATGAATGAGCTCTTCTTGGTGGTAAATTGATACATCTTTGATTTTATGGCTTTGAATCTCACACGATTCAGAAGATTCAGTATCGTCTTATTGAAACACTACCCGTAATATGGAGCTTTCGTTCAGATGGTTTTTTATCCCTACCGGCCGTATATTTGTAGTAGAAATAGTGGCAGCCAGAGTCTTGAAGGAACGACAACCTGGAGGAAAGGTTGCTCAAGAATTCCCTTAGGGGAATAAACAAAGCGAGAGCTTCCTTAAAAAGCCAAGTAAGCCTATGCTTAGGCTTACTGGTCCCAAAGAAGGAAGTTTAGTTTTGGCATTCAATAAGGCACAAGTTCAATATACTCTCCATAAGCTTACAACGTGGTGCTAGTGGGGTAATTGAAATTGGTTAAAAATTACTAAGATCGATATAGCTACCTAATTTAAAAACGGGCGGCGCGCTAGCAAGCTTCCAGGATTTTGATAATAATAATCCAGTTTTGGAAGTAAGGCGGAATAGACGTGTCATGTTTACAGGCATTTAGTACATTCATTGGAATACCATTAAGACCGCTGGCTTTATTTACGTTTAGACACTAAAGATTTGAGAACCTTTAACAGTCCCTGTTCAAGTCTTCACAGCTTCACTCTTACCGTCTAACATTCTAACACCATTTCTAAGTGGACTTATCATCCTAGTCCCTAAATTTTAGTCTTTATTCGGTCACAATTGTCATGGGTGACAGCGTTAGCGTGGTGCTGTTTGCTCCTTTGCTACCCTTGATTCCATTAATAATCTCTTTCTTAATAAACCGAATCTCTCAGAGGTCAGAGGTACTCTAATGAGGTATTATAGTAGGGCCATTTTAATAGGCCACATTTGACAGTTCGTCAAAATTTTACAAAGTAACCTTGTAAGGGAGGTACTCCATATTATTTAATATTCCCTACTAGATATTGTTAAAATGTTTACACTTTTAAGTAAAGAACTGACGTCGTTACAAAGTTACGTCAGTGAACTCTTTTTCTTTTTAAACATGAGGGATGGTACCAAAAGAAACAGATCAGTAGATAAGTTGAATTCGAGAAGTCGAACTAATCGTCAAAAAGTATTTCATGATTACAAAATAAAATATATTTTAATGGGAATAGAATTAATTTTCTTACATTTTAGGCCAAAAAATATGTAATCATTCATTTAAATATATAACGTCTGGCTCAAAAGCCAGTATCCAGAAACGTGAAATGTTACAAAAAAGTCATGATTTCATTTCGCGCCATTATTAGACGCATTATTTTTGTCGTTTTTTTAGTCATTGTTTGAACTGTGCGGTCATTAAAATAGTTTTTATAACAATCACATTCAATTTACAGATGTTTGAAGTCCTTATCGATTAATTAAATTAATCGATGTTTTTCAGCAGGTTACCCTCACTATAAAGCAAAGACAAACAGTTGTCAAATGTGGCCTATTAAAATGGCCCTACTTTAGTTGAGGTACATACGTTATTTCTAGCATCCACACATGGCAACACTGTGGCACTGTGACATGCGGTTGATTAATCACAGAATTTCGAACCAAGATTTTTGGATGTGACGGCGAAATTAAAAGCTTTCTGCTTCTTACTTATATCGGGCAATTTGCAAACTCATGCATCAATTCGGGAAAAAATATGACACGGAGTCTCGCAGTTATGTTTAAAAACAGTTATAAACATTTTTCTTCCAAAAAGGTCAACCGATTTTTAAGCACTGCGGATTTGAGAGATTATGGAACTAAACGTTTACAGTATTTTGGAAGTTATTCGATTCGACATAAACATTATTTTAATATTTTTTCGATTCACTACAATTTGCAGAAAATCTAAGTTCAGAGGAAGTCTTTCAAATGCCATCAACCGTAATTCAATTGGTCAAGTCATCAAAATTTATAATTGTGAGAAGTTCACATATGTATAGACACACATAATTATGTATATGTATAGACCATCGCGGTGATAGTCAGAATATTTTAATTTATTTTATAATTTATAAGGATCCCAAAACGTGGATATCTAAACCAAACTCGATTTTCAGAAGATGAAGTGAGACAAATAACTTCCAATTTTCGACAATTTTGAATTTTCTTAAGAGGAAGTCAAAAATATGTAAAGGTTTATGATTCGTTACACTATAGGTAACAAACAAAGTAAAATTAATACATACTATGGTTGATTTTTTTAGAAAAGCATTGACTATCCGTATTATCCGTTTTATCCGGATAATATCCGGATAGTAAAATGAACTGAAAAACTGAAATGAACTAAAATGAACTATCCGTATTATCCGGATAGTAAATTCGGGCGGATAATTGAATGCCCTAATCCCGAGCCAAAATTGTGAAGTCGAATTTTTTTTTTCCAAATCAATAACAATATACATAGGTATCGCCCGAAAAAATCTAACACATAATAAAAACCTATTTAACTATTTTGAGGTTATATTTTTATACTAGTTATATTTATAAATAAAAAAAACTTGGATAACACAAATAATAAGAGCGCAACTAAATTATTATGCCACATAAATGTAAGCCCCAACCGAGAATCGAACTCGGACCACTTTCTCTTCTCTTTACAGGGCAGGGCCTCTACGAACTAGGTTATGTGGATGTCAAATAAACATAAGTATAATAAACAAATTAAACTTGAGCCGCTCACCTGTAAATCTCTGTCTATCAACCAGTTCACTTCAAAATCATCGTCGTCCTCTCCAAACGGATTGATCAAGGATTCGGCCACTTTCAACCAACCCATGTAGAAGAAGAACTCTAACGTAGTGAATATGGGAAAATATAGGTCAATATTACTGATAGGAACTGAGTTATTGCCATTCAGCTTGTTATCAACCCACTGGCTACCCAATGCGGAGGTTATGAAATATGAGTAAACAGCTATGGTAACTACCTGAAAAAAATCCACCATGTTACTAGAAGTCATCCAAATATAACATCAGTCATAGACCCACAATTAAACTTAATTTATTTGAGAAATAAATTCAAAACCTAGAGAGGTGTAATTATAAGTGACTGATGGTTCCTCACTAGACTCCACCCATATCTTTCATGTTAATAACACCTTTATGACTCGAAATTTTTATTTATTTGTGACATGAAACAAATGTCTATAGTGCTATGGATGAGTAGACTGGTAACATTTAAAAGAAACCATAACGAAAATATGACCAGATTGCTCATGTATTTTGAATTACCTGAGTGTAAACAAGTGGCACGCTTATGGTGTCATAGCTCAGCAACAGTCCAGCCTGCCCCCTGAACTTGTTAAGCTCATCGATAATGGTTTTTACTGCAAAATCATCCCTTATCCTGCCCTCTTTACGAGCTCTGGTCACTATACTAGTCGCCCACACGATTGGCAACCTAAAAAGAAAATACATTAATGATTTCATGTGTAACTTTTTCTGCAATAATATTTTACAATATTTTATAGGGCACTATAGTTCTAAACGAAATTGTCGAAATGTGGATAAGTTAGCAGACTTCACTCGACGTTATGGAGAACTTTTTGGTTACGAATTATCCTTAAACAAATAGGGATAATAAATTTCCAATATTCTGTATTAACCTTAATCCACGTTAAGTAATACAATTTATTTTAATAAAACACCTTGTTATATTATGCTTAGTCTTAGGGATGTTAGCTTATTCATTATTGGCATTTGTTTTATGCTCGTTATGAAAATACCACAAAGCCGTCATTAGCCTACTGTAAAATTGAGCCACTCTGCCCACGACGTATAATTAAAAGGGTACGGTTACAAAAGACGAGAGAAAAGGCTTTTATAAAAGAAACGTAAACTTCGAAAATTGCGCCACGCCAGGCGCCCTAACGTCTGCTGTTGAAAAGGGTTGGGGAATTACATACTGCAATTCATCCGGACTTTGCGAACCCTCGACATGCTATTACACTTATAAAAAACCAATACTTATACCATACCAAACCATACGTACCAGTGTTTAGATGGCTTAGGGAACTTTTCATTTAGGTTATCTAGAATGGTTTTCTCGTTGTCGAGTAATAGACCTGCTTCCACGAGATTGTCCAGCGTGGGGAATCGTTTCTTGACTCGTGGGGAGATCATTGTTAGCACCATAGTTAAGCACAAACATACATATCGTACGATTGTTCGCCGCATTAACCTCCCTCGTTCATCCTGACAACAATGCATAATTAAATAGAAGTGTGTTCCGTAACGGAATGATGACAATTGTGTCATGCTAACCTACCTATCAATTGTAATACTTGAATGTCGATATAGGTACGCATACAAGTAAAAGAGCGTAAAAATTACGCAAGTCACAATGTTCTTTTACGAGGAAGATTTATTTTTGTAACAAATAGTATTACCAACATACGAGACTTGCCAAAAACCTACCAATTTATAAAACATTTTTAGCAACGGCAAATCCTATATTCAAATAATTCTATAGGTGTATGTTTTGGATCAACTGCTGAAAATGCTCATTGAAAGAACAATTGGAACACAACATCCAAAACACAATGTAATCAGTAATTAAATTAGTGTTTACATGACGATTGAATATAAATGTCATAAAGCTTGAGAACCGTGCGTGGGGCCGAAACTACTCGTCTTAAAAAAAATCGACAACCCAGTGGCAAGTTCTGAGTTGACACAAAGTATTAGAAAATTACATTCAAATTGAGAACCTCCTTTTTTGGTGTCGGTTAAAAAAGTATCCCGTACGCGGGGTACGCTCGATATCTTTGGCGTTATCACATTATTGTGACGGTATTTGCGCTTGTGTAGACTAATTTAAGTAAAAATTATCTACTTTATATTTACTAGGTATTGCGCCAATGCATTGCCATCGCAACGTACGAGACCCACGTTGTATTTGTGATTTGTATTAAGCGACGACGCTACATTTCGTCGTACTTGTAGTGTATTTATAATCAAAGTGTAGCCCATTCTTTCACTCCATGAGCCATTTCAGCAATTCTGCTAAGTAATATATGCAAAAAGTAAATGAAACGTTGCACGAAAGCGTACGAAAACAAGATTCCGTTTATAAATTTTGTCAACAAATTGATACCAACCACATCGCTGATATTAATAGATTTCTATATTGGTTTGGAGTGAGTAAGTTCGAGTTAGATGTGATGATGAAGAGTATAATATAACTATCTTTGGAACATCTTATCTGATGCGGAAGTTGTTTAAAAAACTTTAAACGGAACACGTTGTTATCAAATATTATTATCAATCGTGTCAATGTCTTCAAGATTGATAATTCTGATGATAAGTTAAATTTAAAATGGCTTCTGCAAAGAATACAATACAACATTGTGAATATTGTGAAAACCCTGGCGTATGTACTTCGCTAAACCGGAAGCAATAAACAATAAGGGCCATAAACATGTCAAGCGAACAATAGAACAATAGAGCGCGGCCGTCTCGAAAGTACGCGCACGACGCTTCGACCTTACGGCAATAGTCATAAGGGCGAAAGTCGATTGCAAGGAACATACTCGAACCTTATTCCACCCGGTACCGGAATTAGCGGGAATATTCTAGAAATGGCATGTCTGGTGCGTGAGTGGTATAAAAGGGGCACTCGGTCGACTGTGTGGCATTCTAGTTTCGGAAGCGAAACCGGGAAGAACCAGCGATACATACGAGCGATACCAGCGAGAAGTGATTTCCACGGGCGATACAGTGTTCAACGAGTGTGTTTACGAGTACCTACGTGCATAGTGTTTTGGTGTGTACTGTGTACATAGTGTAATTGTCTATCTACGATTACAATAAGTCTTTGTGGTAAATTTTGGCATTTTCTCGAACCCAGTAGTCCTGACACGTAACAATAATTATGCTCCTTTTATAACAATAATATTAAGTGTCCAATAAATAGGTAAACTAACTTGACTTAAAACCTAACTAGGGCAATTTAATAAATAATTAATAATTACCGGCTTGCGGCCAAAAATCTACCGTAATTCATTGTATCAAAGGGTCAATTTACATATAGACGTGTAATATAAAACAGGATTTATTTCCTTTACCATAAATATAAAATGTATTTGCACGAGCAACAACAGCATTATGCTAGGCGGGGAAGGCGGGGAAATTGCACTCCCTTGTCAAGAAAGAAATACCTCCTTAAAACTGTATACTTATGTATAGTATAGTTAATAATTTAATGTGTAGATGTAGTGGTGTGTGGATCCTTGTATATTTGAAATATAAGTAAAAAAATTAGGTTTCCAAATAGTTCCTGCATTGGTATAAATATAAATATTAATTAACGGCGCCAAATGCCACTTTTTCGTGAGTATATTATCGTTAAAAAGATGTGTCAATTATCTCTTAACATACACAATTGTAATTATCAAAATTTAAACCAAAAAAATCGGGGAAATACTCATGACTGTGATTAGTAGAGTAACCATTGAGTCATACATTTTTACGTGTAAGTCATTCAAGGTTTTTGAGGTGTTTCCGTTAATTCAGTTTCTACTTTGTAGCCTAAAATATATGTAGACTATAATTTAAAACAATATACCTAAGCAACCCTAAAATGTGATTGATACTTACTATTAATAAGTAGTACTATAGTGAGGCCGCGCTAACTATGCGTTCCTGAAGTCTGTCATTCGACTGGGCGATGTAACTTTGAACTGGCGTACAATTAATTGACAATTTTTTAATATCTTTTAATTGCCTTATTAACGAGTGATAACATTAAAATCAAACATTAAATCGACTAATTATGCCAACTTACAATAATTGTATTAATCTTGGGCTAAAATTATTACAATTACTTAAATAACAAATATAAAAACAAACCTTTTTGTTAGAAAAGTAAACCAAAATGTTCTAGGTTTGAATATATTGTCATATTGTATTCACTCAAAAACTAATGTCTAGATTGTATCTCGTATCTTCTTGTAATCAATAAATCCATAAGAATTACTGCTATTCGACGTATATTATTATCACAACCCTTCACTTTTAAAAGAAAACCACGTCAAACGGCGCTCGTTCAATGTTATATCCATGTCATATCAACTTTTTGTTTTTGTAGTGATGTGACATAATAACAAGGCAATTGTAATTGAATATTTTTGTAATCTTAATACAATGTCGGTAAAATATAAAATAAAACGTTATAATTTTATAATATATTATATAATGTACTAAGAATTCAATATAGTTAATAATATTATTATAATGAAGGTACGCCCAAACATAGCTTAGGAAAATTTGTGTTATAATATCACTCAGGTGAATGAAATGAAAATAAAATAAATAAATAAAACATTTTAATTTTTTTCTCTTGATTACATTCAGAAATTATGATTAAATTCAATTAATTGATTCCTTAAAATTTTATTTACATAACGAATATTATTATTGAATATATTGAAACATAATTCCTTTAAAAATAAAACATATAAATTGAATAAATATTATGCATAATGAATGCATGTTGTTATTGTTATTTGTTACAACGCATAATGTTATTTATTGTACATCACTAATCATGACGATTGACATGTGTCAGGAACGCATTCTCATCGCGGCCTCACTATAAACAGGTATCTTAAGTACCGACTACACTAATGTTGTTAATGCGCCATGCTTCAAAATGATAATAAAATCTATTTTTATCTTAACATTTCCAACAAAGGGAATAATCGCAGCTATAAAGATTTAATGGATAACAAAAAGCCATACATCAATAATAGTTATTAAGCTAATATTGATTTATCTTTCAAAAACGGTTTATTAAATAACAAGGACATTTTGTTCTTCAATTCAATACTAAGAAGTTACGTGTAGTTATCGCGAACTGTGTTGCCGTATGTCTTGATAAGATTGTACTTGATAGCATTAATAATGCAAACATCTTATCAAACTTCCTTCAGGTTTAACAGCAATCTTTATTTACTACCCGCTTAACGACGTCGCAACGCAAGATTGTTACACTTTTACTTTCAGACGTTTCATAACGTCGGCAATGAAAGTTTGCAATGTTTATACTAATATCAAGTAGGTATGTATATTAAGATTAAGTATATCAAAAAGATAACGTCCAGGTCCAGTAGGTACACAATAAAAAGAGCTAACAAGTAACCTAAGTGGTTGAAGGTCGATAAAGATAGAGTTGTGGTTGTCATAATTTGGAATCGCTTTTTAAAATAAATCCTCACCTGCCCATGTATTGTTGCGGACACGAAAACGGCTATGGAATCCGGCCAAGGAATTGTCGTGTACTGGTTCCACCATCTGTTCATCACTACTGTGACGTAAAATCCGAGCACGAACGACAGTGGTATAACATTGCCGTGGAAGCTACAATAATTTACTACACCTTCGAATTGTCTGAAAATAAAGAAAATACATTTTATGGTAATTGCATTATGTACACATTTTGATTTGTTTGCTTACTAACTCGCCAAAACTGGCACCCTAGGTTATGAAAATATTAAATGATTAAAGGAGTAAACATCTAAGTATAACCCGGTAGGTTGAGTAGATACCGTGGGAATCCAACTATTATTTATAGCTTAGCGATTACTAAAAGGAAAACATCAACAGCTATCTCGCCTGTCGCTGCAGGAGAGATTGTCTGGGATTAAAAGTTAAATGGGGATTAAAAGTTACACTTGCAAACATTGCACTTTAAATAATCTTTTTTAACGCATTATATTATTACTCTACTTTCTTAAATAAAATATACTTTTCAACACACTTGCTCGTAAAGCTGCTATTTTTTCTTTAGTCTTACGCCCGGAATGCGGTTTATTACACACTAGTGCGTTTTACTTTTCATTGCCGCTCTAGTGTTTTTCTTATTCCACTTTTTTTTTAATATCCGTAAAGAGGTTGTTACCAAAAGATTTATTATTTTGTAAATAAATAAACTTGTTGTAGTCAAAATCTGATAAGATAAGATTATACTTCATCTAATTATCTATTAAAGCATTTAAAAAATACAATATTTTAAATCATTAATTACCGTAAATTCTTATTAGAAATACATAATTATTTAGTTTAATATATTGTGGCTGAATGGCGCTGTTCGGTGCCTCTGGATCTGGACTTAACCTGCGCGCATAGTTATTCAACCAAAGATACGGCGCGCGAAAAAATAAACCTCCGCGCCATTTTGTGCAAACATTTGTTCGTTTATAATTTGCTGATTTGTGACTGAAAAATGTCGAGTACAAGTGACGAAGTACAGTTAGATTGGGATACGACGCCACCAGATACTTATTATTGTTTTTTTCCTCGCAAGTGTGTTGAAAAACGTCGTATGATACGCGTGTGCTTTGTTCATTACAGCTTGGCTCTATTACAGCCCTCGCCTTGCGGCTCGGGCTGTGCAATACCGCCTCGACTGTAATGACCAACTTCGCGCACTTGTATCATAATGTACTATTTTACAACCCACCTTTTGGAATGTTCATCTAGCGCCAAACGATATACTAAGTTTAATGTATAATACAAAAGTAAGAAGACTAGCAGGTCCAGCCATATTAACTTATATATACTGCCACGCCATCTGAAACAAAAAAAAACATAATTTTAATATTGAATATTTAAAATTGTTAATATTGATAACAAAAGGGAGTACAAATACTTGTCCGAATATTCTTTATTTTTTATCTTCCATAAAGCCGGCAACAATTTATAAAGTTCTATGAATTCAATTCAAAAAATCCTTAGAATAGCTCCTTACGTTACTCATATTTTTTTCATGAACAATGTATTGTGTACTTAGTCGAAAATTTGCATGCTCTCAGATAAGACGGAGCGTGTAGCCGGGCACTTACACATACTGGGGGAAATGAACGCAAGGGTACTCGAATTCGTCCCGTTATCCAGAAACGTGGAGTTGTATTAGACGAGGAATTCGGAGTATTCAGACAGGCCCCATGCCGAACCTTTCTCGCTGGAAATTCTGTTTACGTATGTCATTTAATCGATAATAAAATGGATGAGAAGTTGACAAATACAATATTCGTAGAAGATCCAGCCCTAAATCCTGTGGCTCTAGTGAAAAAAGGTATAAGTCTAAAAACGTAACTTTACAGGAGACGCAAAAAACGCCCCGCGCGCACCAAATTACTTGTTTAAGTACGTGTGGCATTTAAACAGCTGTCAATCTAAATACATGTGATGTGTTATATATATATATAGTTGAGTCGCCAAGCTTATGGAATTGCCACTGCCCGCAAGAACCAAACTTATTGCCTGTGCTCACAGTTCAATTTAGCTTGTTAGAAAAAATTACTCAGGACCTTTTTAGATAACGCCGTCAATCTTAAATGTACTGTTAGTTAATATTAGTATTGTCCAGTTAGTAATGATTAATGTGAGTCTTGTTCCAATTCGGTCACAGATGCGTTGCTACCCCTGAGGACTGAGATGGTCGCCTCTAAAAAAGTGAACCGGCTCCACACCTTCCTATCCGGAACACGATTGCTCTTAAAAACAATTATTATGACGGTAGGAATGGTACTGAGTACCTTGGCGGGCGGTGGTACTACCCCGGGCGAACTCTAGACTCTACCACCTTGGAAAAAAACAAATGTCCCGTTTTGAGTCCAAAAATAAATGGTCACGAATGGTCAAAACTACTGGATCGATTTTAATCATTTTTTCAGTGAGTGACATAGGCTATTGTTACAAGTTCTACTTCCGGCACCCCGATATAACCCAACATTAATTATTAATTACAATAATTATATAATTGTGTGTATAATAATAATTCTGTGTATAATAATTTATTCCTACGATTTATTAATAAATTCATTTATTGAGATTATATAAGTGTTATTGACTTCCGATTTAATTGTAAAGTGGGGTTGAGCGTAGGATAAATATGGCGAACTAAGGTAGTGCCGGTCATTATTTTTGTTACAGTTGTAAGGGGAAGTTCTGCCCGAATGTATACTTGTAAAAGTAATTGGTAATTAAATGTAATAATGTATAAATAAAGTGTAGAGAATAATGTGTATGTGTTGTAATAAACTCTGTGGAAAGATGCTGCTGAAGTTTATTTTTGTGAAATAACTTATCGATAGGGAAGTTCTTCGTCCTTGCTGCAGCCAGTGTGATAGCCATCATCACACTATATAATTATGTTATACCCGTGCGAAGCCAGAGCGGGCCGCTATGTTTTTATATACCTACAACGTTCACAGTTCACAGTGTCTGTAGTGTATTTAGTATCAGCATTGCTCCCGTGCGAAGCCGAGGCGGGTCACTAGTTATATATAAATTACATTATTATGTACGCATTTAATTATTTTTTCCACAACTCAACTGTCAGTTGCTCCAAAATAACGCTCAGTATTTACTATTGTATATCTGTTACCGTTAAAATGCATAATAAGTTAATGTGCACATTAACTAGGTAATCTGCAGATACACTGATACGATACGTTAAAGTGTAAAAAAAGGTCTTATTTGCACTTTACCCAGTTAGTCTGCACAGTAACGGATGGTACATCGTTAAATTGCGGAAGACTGGCTACCTGAGTACCAATTTGTGTTGATGTCGTTGCCACATCGTAGATTTGCTCACACCATGAAATGATCGATCTGGCCGATCGATCGAGATTTGGTCGAATCGTAAAAACGCGGAAAATAGGGCATAACTTCGAACCGTGACGTCTCCGGCGCTGCGGAAGGTGCAGCCCCTTCGCCCTTGCGTAACAAAGCACAGACACCACGCTCGCCTGCGCAGCTTCGGCTTGCGGCGACCAGCCTCAGCCGCTCCGGCTCGCCCGGGTGTCTGCGTTTTGTTACAGCGGGCGGGGGCTGCCCTCCCTCCGCGCCTCCGGGTTCTAAAAAACACTCTAGGGGTAGGGCATACAAGACGACGTGGAGTAGGGGTAGGCTAATTCGGTTCTGTAACCAATTCGACCTACCTACCTTGAAGAATTTGACTGAGTAGTAATGGAAATGAGTATTCATTGTTTTATATCCAAAATCCACTCAATTTGTATGTTTCCGTTCAATGTTACTCGTTTTTAACAATTGACGTTCAAACAAGAACCTATTTTATAGACTTTACCGTATGCATGGTCGTTAGTCTGCAGATTAGCTAGGAAGTCTGCAGATTAACTAGTTAATGTAGGAACTCAATTATAGTTTATCCACTTTAACTGACTCAGCCAGATAATCTGCAGAATACCTCGTTAATCAGCACTCTATCTGATTTACGCACATTAACGGTAACATAACTATATAACTTCATTCTCTATCGCATGAAATAATGACATGCGTACTCTCTCTCGTTAGAGAGCCGCGTTGCGCGCAGCTGCCATGTTGCATCCTTTTCTGCCCCATGAGATACTTAACTCGGACTTCCATACTTTTATAATATTATCTAGCTTATTTAAATATGTTTAAAACTAATAATTTCACTAAAGATATCACTTACCGGCTATATTGTTCCTCTGAAGGGTTGCAGACACCTACAACACAAGTTTACTTAGTGTAGGTAATTTCTAATGTATTTACGCCGCAATTAATTAATATATTTGTACTAGTAATAGCTATAAAATGTAATGTACCTACATATGTATTGGGAAATAAAGTTATTATTATTATTATTATTCTTTGTCGGCCTGTTCCCAGTCGTACTAAAATTTCAATTTTTAAAATTCGCGAACCGCACACATTTTTACGGGTTATTCCGGTATGATCCACACTACAAGATCCATGATAGGTATTTTGTCCGGTTAGATCCATTGTAATTTGACCATTCCGGATCGATCCATTTCCTGTTTATAATGGGTAAGTACAGTCAAACAAAAAACAGTTGATGAAATAAAAATATGTACTTTTTATTCGTATAAGAATCATCACATACTTATGTTACGCTACCTAAGTCATTTGAAATCATCTTTTCATAGTTATGTTAAATTATATTTCGTCCTTGGATTTGGATAAATCTAAATAATAAAAATAACAATTTGTAAGAGACTAAAGATTAATGAAATTATGAAAATAAAATTTAAAATACAATTTAAAATTGTCATAGTATTCACAATCACATTAAGTTATATTTGCTCCTTGGATTTGGAAAAATCTTAATTAAGTATAAAAAAAACAATTTGTAAATAAGTGGCTGAAGATAATTATTCAAATAACAAAATTAAAGTCAAATTATCACAGTAAAAACAATCATACGGTTAAGAGACCCCAAACACTTCTTTCGCCAGTTGACACATCTCCACTGACTCCATCCGTTTTTATATTCTACCTTCTTGGTGTACTGATAACCAGCTTTTAGTAAAACAACACCACCGTTTCTATTTATATATGTATATTAACTCATTAGGATGGCTAGAAGAAGTTGACGGCAGACTGTGATCTTCAGACATTCTAAAGAAAAGGAAATAAATGGTGAATATTCGTAATATCGTATGTAAATTTACAGCACAAAATCTATATACATATTTATACCTCTTTTAAAGTACAATTTATTGCACCTTTTCTGTAAAGTTTTGCGAAATGAAAACCATAAAAATGAAACAAATTACATTTACATTGTTTTTGACAAAATGAATACCTGTAATATTTCAATTTCCAACAACATTTAAAATTCCAAAATAATCATTATAAAACGTTTAAGATCGCATTACATATAGGTATATAGTTTAATATAGCTTATCTATAAACACTTACTTTTATAAACAGTTTTCACTTCACTTTGATAATCTATTTATTGTAAAAGTATATCAAGAACCAACACTTCACCTTGACTTTACTTCACTTCGTCAACTCAGTACAGAATTAAGATAGAGACTAAGACCGTGTCATTGTCGTTAAAACTCATTTATCATGTAAGAACACAACATCACAAACTAAACTCATCAATGAGGTTACCGTGGTTAAGAAGACCTACCCATCTCGACCCATTTTTTACAGGTAAAAATATTACAAAAACTTCGAATTTCTTCCAAACCCTTGCCGAACCGATAACAATTGTTTTGTTCATTGCTTGCCAAACGCACAATTTTTTCAGTATTTACAAATAAATATTAAATCTTGAAATGTTCTTTATAAATACTAACAAACGAACTTACGATAAATAATACATATTTTGCAAACAACTAATAAAACCTGTATGCATATTTCTTGCTGACTGTACTAAAATGTGATAACAGATAGTCAATGGACCAGACCGGAATAGAAAATAATTTAAAATATTATGATCCACGTAGGTATTACTCGTTAGGTATCAAACCGGAATAAAAAATAATTAAAAGTATATCGATCCACTCTCGGGATCTATTTTCAAGTATCAAACCGGAATAACCCATTTTTACAATGAACCTTATATCAACGTGAGCGCTTTTTTATTGCAAATTTATTGATTAATCATTAAAAGTGTAAGAACCTACTATCAATATACCTGTGTATACCTGTGAACCTTGTAGTCCATCCAGGAAAAAAATAAAGAACCTGTCAATTGCACATTCTGCAAGTTTCATACTTTCAGCTGGTATGAGATTTTCTTATTAATCTCACCGGTACAATTTTTAATAAAAAAAAATAATTAATAATTTAACATAGCCTGTCCAGGATTTCTTCAGCGAACCCATTGTTTATTAATTTTTTAATATTTTAAATTTCACTTAAAAAATGTTTCGTTCATTAATCACCCCGGTGAAGGACGATTTAGGGCTGGATCTTAGACTATATGAACTTTTTGTGAAAACAGTGATTGTCCATGTGGATTTTTTTTAACGCTGAGACTGAGACAGATCCAATATATCTATGTACCTACTGTATAAACTGTATTACTTACTTATTTATTTACAATCGTTATCTTAATCTTTGCTGAATGTATTTATCAATATTATAATCTGCAATATTGTTTAATTGCGTGTCTAGGTAAATACTTAATACGAATTCAGCGTGCATCATATCATACCTACTACTTAATAGAATTTCTACCACGTTCCACGTTCATACTATAGGTCTGTACCTACCTTTACCGAAGGCCTGCAGATAAAATAAATTAGCATACAAACAATCAAGCGATTTAATCAACAGAATACGATCCAAACTGCGATTAAGACTACATTTTAATAGGTTCTAGAATAACTGATATCGGCGAATTATAGTAAAAGGAAATGATTAATTTTACTGCCGTAGGTACGTAATAAAGTTAAATGAGAATTTATTGAATAGGAAGAGAAACATAATTACAATTTAAACATGTAATATTGTAAAGTACTAATATCGTGACAGCAAGTACTAAATGTGACCTTGTTTTTCTAGTAACTAGTTGAAGATAATTATTAACCGGCAGCAGTCTGACGCGATCACGCGAGCTATGTTGTGTTCAGCCATTCTTTGTAGTACTTAACACCCATTAACCAACAATTGTTTAAAAATATAAAGCACAGCAAGTCTTTATCAAGCTCGAAATAATTGTCTTTAGAAACCAAACGCATGTGTACTGCAATGTAATTTAATTAATAACAACGACAAATATACGATGTTTCTAGTAGACACTAAGTACCTACCTACTACAGTATGTTTAAAGCACTAAAAAATTGGAAGCTATAAAATACTAATTAGCTCGGCACTGAACGTAAATGCGAACTAATTAAACTAAGTATTAGTACTTATGGAGAAAAATGACTTCTGTCATGGTAATAGTGCTTATGTAGTGAGCATGCGGAATGCGGATAAAATTGTTTGTGTACCTTCAGTGTAATGCTGGACAGAGTACATCTATGTTGATATTAGAAGAAACACGAGTCGTGGAAAGATTGTTCAATTTTATTACTTTACTAGCTTTTGCCAGCGGCTTCGCCCGCGTGAATTTCGTTTAAACTTCACCCCTTTATTTCACCCACTTAAGTGTCATAAACGTAAGAGTAGATAAAATATAGGTATACTTAATCAGAAAGCTTCGAACTGCTAAGCTATCGGGAGTTACACGTGTTATTGTGAGTCAACCATAAAAGATAGACATATGCTGTCGTGGAATATTTTTTATATAATTTTAAGGAGAACATTTCCGTCATACATGATTTCTGTGTAGCTTTAACCATTAAGGTTGCACACGCGACGGAAGCTTAAAAAATGGAGTAACTTCTCCCGTTTCCCCAACATTTCCCTTCACTGCTCTGCTCCTATTGATTGTAGCGTGATGAAAAGTATACTATAACCAGCGCGGGAGTATGAAAAATAATTGTACCAAGTTTCGTTAAAATCCGTCGAGTAGTTTTTGTTTCTATAACGGTTATACATCAGACAGACAGACAGACAGACAGACAGACAGACAGACAGACAAAATTTTTACTAATTGCATTTTTGGCATCAGTATCGATCCCTAATCACCCCCTGATAGTTATTTTGGAAATATATTTAATGTACAGAATTGACCTCTCTACAGATTTATTATAAGTATAGATGTCAATACCCGCCCTTTAGTACATAGTATCTCAATGTACCTGCCAAATGAACATGGTTTATCTATGTCCGATGACCACAGCAGTCCGCGTGTACACACATTCCCAACATTAAACTTTACCGACAATGTGCCAGCGACGCAGGAAGTCCGCTTGTCCTAGCAGTAAGCAGCACATTATTTATGAACTATGAAATTCAAATTCAAATATTTATTTCTTCGAAGTTGGTTTTTACAAACACTTATCGAACGTCTCGCTACGCCATCGCTTCAACAAATCCCTACGGTGAGTGGTCTTGGAAGAAGAAGCGGCAAGAAACTCCCAAGGAGTCTTTTTTTCTCTTTAAAAAAAATTGTACGCTTGTAAACCAAGAGTTATTGGTATCAATTAAACCAAGTACCTTGCTTGTAGTATCTTGCTTGAGTCATGAGTCCTTAAATCTTATCTTGGAACCCAAACTTGTATCCTATCTTGGTATCAATCAACCACTTCTATACAAGAGCGTAGAAACAGTCGTGTCTGCTTTTTTACGAAATTGACAAAACAAAATATAAAGGGGGGTTAAGAAACAGTACTAGAACATGAATATATTTTTTTATTAAAAAGAAGTTTGTCTGTTTGCGCGCGCTAATCTCCGGATGGCTGAACGGATTTTCATGGGTCTTTCACAGGAAGATAGCGGAGATTCCTGAGCAACATTTAGGCTATTTTTTATCCCGGAATTTCCGCGGGATCAGGATTCGCGCGGGAAAAACTCCTATGCGTGAAGTCGCCGGCTTGAATTTTTATGGACCTTTCACTGGGAGATAGAGGAGTATCTGGAGCAACACAAAGGCTACTTTTTATCCCGGAATTCCTGTTGGATCATGATTCATCCGGAAAAAACTCCTATGCGCCAAGTCGCGGGCTTTAATTTCTATGGGACTTTCACTAGGAGATAAAGTTGAAGAGAAACATATAGGCTACCTACTTTTTATCCCGAAATTCCGGCGGGATCGGGATTCACGTGGGAAAAACTCCTATGCGTGAAGTTGCAGGTTTACATTTTTATGGAACTTTCACTGGGAGATAGAGAAGGTTCTGGAGCAACACATAAGCTACTTATTATCCCGGTATTCCCGCGGAATCAGGATTACTGCGGGTAAAACTCCTATGCGCGAAGTTGCGGGCTTAGCTTTTTATGACTTTCACTGGGAGATAGAGAAGGTTCTGGAGCAACAAATAGGTTACGTATTATCCTGGAATTCCAGCGGGATAAGGATTCACTCGAGAAAAACTCCTATGGGCGAAGACGCGGGCTTAATTTTTTATGGGACTTTCACTGGAAGATAGAGGAGGTTCTAGAGCACCATATAGGCTACTTTTTATCTCGGAATTCCCGCGGGATCAAGATTCACCCGGGAAAATCTCATATTCGGGACGACGCCCCGGGTTCAGATGGTTATGAGACTTTCAGTGGAAGATAGAGGAAGTTGGGAAGCAACATATAGGTTACTTTTTTCCGGAATTCCCGCAGGATCAGGATTCACATGGTTCAAATCGCGAGCTTAGATTTTTATGGGACTTTAACTTTTTTTATGGAATTAAGATAGCAAACGAGCATGCAGTACCACCCTTCCCCTGCCGCCCATAACAACTGTGACCGACCTAGAACTAGACTCAAAGGGACTAGGATGGTTAGTCCAGTTAGTAGATGGTGTTAGAATATTAGTTGGTTAGTTTGTTAATAAGTGCGAGGACAGGGTATGTTAGTGATAATTAGTCCTGTTAGTTAATGTTAGTAATAGTCCAATTAGTTATTGTTAGTATGAGTCTTGTTCCAATTCGGTCACAGATGCGTTGCTACCCCTGAGGTCTGAGATGGTCGCCTCTAAAAAAGTGAAACCGGCTCCACAAACCTTCCTATCCGGAACACAATTGCTCTTAAAAACAATTATTATGACGGTAGGAATGGTACTGAGTACCTTGGCGGGTGGTGGTCCTACCCCGGGCGAACTCTAGGCTCTACCACCTATAGACAAATTTGTGAAGCAACATCTAAGGTATTTCTTATCCTAGAATTCCCGCGGGATCAGGATTCACGCAGGAAAATCTCATATGCGGGAACGAGTTCGCGGGTTTAGATGTTTATGGGATTTTCAGTGGGAGGTAGAGCTTATGGAGAGAGCATATAGAGGTTATGGAGCATTATGTAGGCTACTTTTTGTTCCTGACATCTCGCGGGATCGGGATTTACGCGGCAAAAACTCCTAAGAGCGAATGAATATCGATATATTGATATCTATGTATCTATATCTATACATTAACAAGTACAAACCAAATTAAAAATTTTGAAAAAATCTACGACGATTAAGATGTAATGGAAAAATTGTAACAAATGCGCCAATTAAAGCAAAACCCGATACTGAAACCGCATTTCCGATTATATCGATAAATAAGAGAGCTCAGATTGGTGGTAACTGAAATGCCCATGAGTTTTCGAAAACATTACTAAAAGTTGGAGAAGGCCTCCTTCTTGAACAAAAACCTGCACATACCTATGCCTGAAATACTTGGAAAAGTTGTTGCCACCGAAGAGAACATTAAGAGAATACGGAACTAGGAAAATTCATGGTTATGCGAATATTGACCCCAAAAATGAAGAAGCTGTAGTGATAAATTCGGGATAAATTATTGTGGATTAAGTTGTTTATATTTATTTTGATAATGAAGTTGATCAGCACATCGCCGCAATTATCCAGTTGAGTTCCTCAATTCATTGACAGCGAGTGGTCTCCCAGCCCAGCTTATAAAGTAAGACTTAAGTCGGTGTTCCGATAATTCTTTTGCTGTGCTATCATAATGGTGATGCGAAATTTACTCCGCCAAAACTGTAATGGAACCCGTCTCACAGTCAAAGCATTACAAAGGAATATTATTGTTTTTTGTACGGTGTCACTAAAACAGTAAAAAATCAACTATTCTTATGTGTGGAGAAATAAATAGCCCACTGTTAGTCGGGATTCACGCAGGAAAAACTTTGTGACACACCGAGTTCCACGCGGGCGGAGCCGCGGGCACAGCTAATTCTAACATAAGGTATTCTCATAACTCAGGAGATTGATCGAAGGGTTAGTTATGAAAATATGAACCCACGTGTCGGAATCGGAAGTTATTGTGTCGCCTAAAAACCTCCGAAGTGGCTCAGCGATTATAATCTAACGATTATAATCGGGACCAACGGTTTAACGCGCCCTCCAAAACATGGACACGCTCAAGTTTTTCCACTTATTCATTTCGCCAAATGAATCATTACTTTCTGCGCTGCTCCGCAGCTATGCATTTCACAGAAAGTAGAGAAGCACGCAAGCAAGAATTAAACGTTCACAAACAACCGTGTCACTAACTTTATTGGCTTCCATTCAGTTCATATTATAGAAACACAGTTCGGGTTAACGATATTAATAGTTTTTATATTTTGAACAACGTAGTCACGCTTAAGGGTAATTTTTTGCTTATCAAAGTTTTATCACTAGTAACTGATAAATCTTCATGTACATTGAAAACTTATTATGATGACAGTTATTATTATGAGCATTCTAAGGAGTATTTTTTCTCTGAGTATGAGTGTCAAGCGCATTTTATTTTACTGAACCACTTTGAAATATCGGCTTATACTAGGCAGGTACCTATTATGTAAATTAGGTAATAGTGTGTACGTCTATAATAATAAATTTTCTTTTATAACGAATAGTCAACGAAATTGTATGGCGGGAAATGACATCATATATGTAGTGTAAAAAGTAAGCAGTTAACATTACTATCACGATTTGAAGTGAGGACAAAACAAAACCAGGCAGGTAGGCGTCAATGTGGATATCACGAACGGATATTACGTCATGCTTAGCATACATGCATAATGTTAACTAAAATTACTCGTTGTAAAGTTGTTGCAGTTGACGGTTAAAAGAACTACATACAGTGTGTAATTAGTACTTGACTCGCAAAGTCAAACCCTTATAAACATTTTAGATTTTGCCATATGCACTAAAATATCTATGAAAAATACAATCAATAATAATTTTAAGTTAAATCCCTATTTTCGCAAACCAGCTAATATAGAGGCGATTGAAAACATAAAAAACTACATTCAAGTTGACTGTAACCAATACTTCGGAAACCACAAAAACACATGATGTATAATTTTATGACTGGAATGAATCTCTAATCCACTACAGAAGTCTTACTTTTATACCTAGCGTTTATGATAATGCTCTCAATCTAAATTCTCATTACTTATCACTTACAGTTTTTTAGCGGACACTGGACAACACAAACACTTCGGTATTACGAAAAGTGTCAATCGATCGATCTGTGGAAGATTCTCCTTCTCCTTTTAGTATCCAGTTCAATCGGATAACCATAGATTAAGCTATGGACTGCGAATATATACTGCGGATAACAAATAATAAGATAAAAAATGCCAAAATAAACAATCTCGTCATTTTTTCGCGTATAGACAGAAGTCGGGTACCATATGCATAGTTTTTCCAAAGCGATTTAATATGCGGCTATTTTTTGTGGTATCATATGTCTACAAGAAGCAGCGAACCAATTTATCGTATGCACACAATTACACTAGATACAAACAATTCGCACAAATACACCAATTTTTTTTGGTCTGCAACAGTGAGATCAATTTCAATGACGGCTACTGTTATAATTACACAGCAAAACTGTCTGAATACTGCATTGGCTTCGTAAATAAGTAGTTTAATTGAATAATTTTAATTTTTAAGACTGCAGACAGCCCGAACACATGGCAACATTCGAAATTATGAACGATAGTAACTATCAAACAAACATCACTAGATACAGATTTTAGGATACTTTCCACTTTACTCATTGAGTCTAGATTACTTCAGATAGTTCTATCCAAGCTACGATGCTTGTAATGTGTTTAATTTCGCCTACGTTATGGCATCAAATATGTAATATTAATTCCACGGTTTACGGTAGGGTTGTATGGAGCTCCAAATTCACTAATCGCAGACTTTCATCGCCGTAGCTACTAGATATACATTTCGAGTTGGATCCGAGACGAACATACAAGTTAATGTTTATTACACGCTTTATTTTTAATGTAATTTTTTAAAGACAACGAGCCACTTACGAGAATTAGGAACAGACCCACATGTACTTATGTAACGGAAACTTCCAGCTGAACTTCCACCAACTTCAAGAAGTCTGATTAACTTAAAAATTTGCGCAAAGGTCAATAACCGAGAATGCAATGTTATACAAATAGGGCCAAATAGTACGCTAAGAATTGGCTCGAGACAAGGGAACTCCTCAGCGGTTAACGGCACAGTGACTACATTTTATTGCTTTGCATTTATACCTACTTCAATAAGCTTCATTACAAGTTTGTTTCTAGTTTTTTAAACGATTAATTTACCAACTTAAAAGAGTAGAAACTGACCCAAAATTTACACATAAATACTGTAAGTACCATTTTTATAAAGCAACATTCATAATGGTAATTAGTAAAAACCACACCTGTCATTAGCTTCACCGACGAATAAAAATCACCCCCAAAAACACAAACATTAGGGTTTATTTTTAGTTACCTACTCTAATTATCAATATACTAGCGACCCGCCCCGGCTTCGCACGGGTGCAATAACTATTTAATGGATGTTATTATACATATAAACCTTCCTCTTGAATCACTCTATCTCAGTGTTTTTCAAACTTTTTTAAGATGCGACCCCCCTGACATAAGAAAATTTTTCGCGACCCCCGGCCCCCGACCCTTCACTTTTTTATCACATACTAGCTTCTGCCGGCGGTTTCACCTGCGTCCCGTGGGAACTACTTCGCGTACTACCTCAATAAATGAGCTATCTAACCCTGAAAGAATTTTCCAGTAGTTCCTGATATTAGCGCGTTCAAACAAACAAACTCTTCAGTTTTTTACACTTTGGGCTACATTATCGCTAGTTTTATTAAGGTTCCCGATTTTTTTTTTAAATATAATATAACCAATGACACCCGGGAACAGTGTAGCTTTCCAACAGTGAAATAATTTTTTAAATCAGTTCAGTAATTTCGGAGCCTTTTCAATGCAAATAAACATACCTTTCCTCTTTATAATATTAGTATCGAAGTATCGATACGATATTTAATATTAGTATTTTAGGAAAACGATTTAATCCTAAGTGTAGCAAATACAGATCCACGATGGATGAAACTGATTATTCAAAAAATCGGCCAAGTGCGAGTTGGATTCGCGCACTAAGGGTTCCGTACCATTATGTATAAAAACGCCAAAAACAATCTGGTCTGTTGTATGAAAGCCTCACTTAAATATTATTTACTTTAGTTTTTGTAGCCACAAGCAACGCCATCTCTTGGACCGAAAGATAACTAATTTATCGCTGAAGCGTCGAAGCCATATTTCGACTTAAATATTTATTTTATTCAGTGTTTTAGTATTTGTTGATGTAGCGGCAACAGAAATACATCATCTGTGAAAATTTCAACTGTGTAACTATTACGGTTCATGAGATACAGCCTGGTGACGGACGGACGGACGGACAGACGAACGAACGGACGGACAGTGAAGTCTCAGTAATAGGGTCCCGTTTTACCCTTTGGGTACGGAACCCTAAAAACGAGCACAACCTTCGCATTAACTCATATTAAAATGTCTTAGGATTTTATTTTTTGTTCATTTGTTTGTATTGAAACATAGAAATGTTTATGAGTATATCCTTTTGTCAAAAATCTCTTTTAATAAATCAATCTTTTCAATCTTTATTGTTTTTTTACTGAATTACTCTCGATTTCTGGCGACCCCCCTACAGAAGCTTCGCGACCCCCCAAGGGGTCGCGACCCACAGTTTGAAAAACACTGCTCTATCTATTAAATGATTGCTTTTTACAAAAAAAATAACCGACTTCAATCTTGATAAGTAGAGATAACTCAAAAACTACTCGCCAGATGGCGCTCCATTCAACATGTAAGTGTAAAGTTCTCGTCACTACAAATTAATCAAGCCCAAACACTAGATAACTGCAGTAAATCGTTGAGGAGTTCCCTCGACTGTCTTTCGGCTTCATCAGATCGACTCCAGATCTTCATGAAATGGTAACGCTTTAATGTTCTTATGATAACATGAACAAACACACTAGTTGTCCATACAATTTTCGAAAGTTCCCCTCGATTTCTCTGAGATGCCATCATCAGATCCTGGTGTCCTTATCAGGGGACCCCACTACGCATATCTACTTTACAACAAAAAAAGAATTATCAAAATCGGCCCATAAACGACGAAATAATCGCTGAACGTACATAAAAAAAAAGCATATATGTATATGGTCGAATTGAGAACCTTCTTTTTTGAAGTCGGTTAAAAAAACCGCATCAAAATCCGTTGCGTACTTTTAAAGAGGACACAAAGGGACAGAGAAAGCGACTTTGTTTTATACTATGTAGTGATTTGCAAGGGGAAGTACGGCCAACACGAACCGGCGCGACGCGACCCGTGACGTCACGTCGCGTGTCGGCGCCCGGTAGCTCGCCTTCACAACTCGCATACAATCAACCTAATTACAAGGGGAAGTTTTAGTTTACATAGGGTTGGGTCCGATTTCAAAAGCATACATTAACAACGTGTCATTTGGGGATATACAAAATACAGCTGGCATTATACCGCAAAATATGCACTGACTGATTTTTAACAGACTTCAAAAGAGGAGGTCCTCAGTTTGACCTGTATGTATGTATATTTTTTGTGCGCGATTATCTCGCGTTTGGTTGAACCGATTTTGATGCGGTTTTCAGCATAGTATTTATCAGACTTAGGAGGAGGTTTTAGGCATATTGTTTGGCTGAACCGATTTTGATATGGTTTTCAGCATCTTGTTTATCAGACTTAAGAGAAGGATTTAGGTATATTAACCGCCTTTAACTGAACCGATTTTTACTTTTTGGCGTTAAAGTTTTATTAAAAGTTATTTCAATCAGTTTAGGTGGGTACTCGGATTGCTTGTTTGTTCGGGAAACCGATTGTCCAGATTTTTCACCCGTCAGTAGGTAGGTATTAAGTATTTGAAAGCGGTAAGTATTGCATTGACTATATAGGGGCAAGCAATGCCAATCTCGAAATACCTAATTACCTATATTATTACATAATCCATTAAACAAGATCAAGAACTATTATTTTCATCATGAGTTCATATTATACAGAGCCATCGATCTGGACAGAGAGCTCATAAAGCAGATAATAAAAACGATGTTTTAACAACTGGTCATGTGGCTTCGATCAACAAACAAAATGTGCTTAATCACTGATCCTGTAACTTGTTTGAGTCATGGTCTGAAGTATTGCAATCTTAAATGAATGTAGCAACGTAAACCGCTAATAGACTTAACACTATTATTTGTGTGTAAACAGACCCGAAGGCATTGGCAATTCTTCGTGTCTGGCATAGCATTGCAAATCGAGATTTACTGTGTCTGTAACGAATGCAAATCACAGAAGTGAACCGTAGGTGGATATCCACGAACAGCGCAATTTGCTCATCAACACTTTAAATAAGGAAAATTGCTTCACTTGTTACAGTTGTGTTTCCAAGTAAGTCATGGCCGTTATTATTGAATGTAAACTTCTTTCAAAATTATTTGATGTTTCCAGTAGCCTAAAATACTGTTGTGTATTTGTTATTGATTTTAATATAAACTTATAAAAACAAATACAGGATTTATAGGCCTGCCGGTATCGCCAACACGGAATAGATCGCCAAGTTGAACAAGTGGGAACAAGCCATCGATACAAGGTTTCGAGGAAACTAATAGTAAGTAGGTACACTGAGGATAATAATGTGAATTGGAATTATAAAGTAAAGAACGGTGCTTATGAAGGATTTTCCTCTAATGGTGTGAAATGACGACTAAAACATAAACTCAGTTTTTATTAAAGAAAATTAAAATGACATTAAGCAAAAATGAACTCTTCATTTGTATTGACGCTTGAAACAGATTTTTTTTAGGAAAAAACATTTAATTTTCTTCATTCAATATTCAACCCACACCCACTACATACTCACAACGCAAAGCCTACATTGTCACCTCGATAGAATCGTTAGGCTGTCTAGCGTTGTAGACGTTCATTACGTCCCTGTAGCATGTAAATTGTACGTCAAAGTCAAACCCATGTAAATTGTATGATTGTATGTCTATACTATACGTAAACTGTAGATATAGGATCATAATATCGTTCTGATTATGATTAGTCTGCGCCTTGCTCATGAATGTCGGCATGACGTCATCTTCATGGTCACGGTTCGCAAAGGAGTCCGCCTTTTTCGACAACACACCTCCAATATCTCGTTTAAAACCTGTTAACTTCTACATTTAAATATAAAAGGTAGGTGCATGTATTTTAAAATTGCACCGTTGCGTCGATCTACGCTTTAATTTAAAGTGACATTTAATAATTTATTATGTTCATAACGTTTGACGAAATGTTTATTACATGCCTATTTATTTTATGCCTAGTTCTCCTTCCTAGTCCTCCTTTCGTTTTTTATCTGCCTTTATACCTTTTAATTAATACGGCTAGACTAATTATCTACCTACTTACTTAGTACATAGTATCTCAATGCTACTTACTCTTGCGAAGATTTACTATTCAGAATAACATTTTGTACTGTACTCTTAATACACCATCTATAGTGCTTAATTAATTAAAATTTATATTTATTTTCAAATGGAAATGCGATATTTTGCCACGAAAAAAGTAAGTAACTTTTGTCGCTCTATAGCCCACTATGTCCATACCAAAAGTCATATCGATTCGTTTCTCCGTTTTGAAGTCCAAAAAACACAAACAACAAATATATTTGTAATATTAATATGGAAATATATGTCAGACACAGTTCTCACGCTCGTTTGCTACCTTAATTTCATTAAAAAATCAGGGATTGACACTTATTAACCTATCTACTAAAACGAACTCTACTTCTCTCGTCCCGAGTAATGTTTATCGAGAATCGACAACATATTATGACCTCGTAAAAATAACATCGTCATTTATGAACTCATAACTCATAAGCTATAAACTGCTCAAATTGCTCTTTGAAGTTCTAGCGATTTCAAAGAAAATCAATGTCTTCAATCATTTCAAGCTCAATTCAAGCAAGTTTGTACGAACAAGGAATCATAATCTGTCTAAGAAATATTTTATTTGGTGTGTATTTTTTAAGGTATGTTGCAGTTGGCTTGGCCTCTGAGGGATATGTCGATAGTATTTGACCGTCAAGACAAGATGCGACTCGACTCAATAGGCGCTAGAGTAGTCCAGATACCAATTCGATCAGCGTCTTCTACATCGACTATAATTCTTTCATCAACTAACTAATGTGGATTCTGAATAAGTTGATTATTAGCATGTAACTATATTTTAAAATACACAATTGGAAATTTGTATTATATTGTTTCCTTTCAAAAAGTAGATACTAAAATACAAGAATTACAAACTGAGCACACTGACGTGAAGTCTGATCAAATCCAAATTCTGTTAACAGTACAATATCCAAAATACAACAACCGATTTAACTATTTATTACGTGAAAATTTTGATTACATCAACAATAAATTTTTTCGTACTCACTCAATGAAAAGATACTTGAAAATCATCTACGACTGTCTACGTCTCTACTGGACTGTACTACACTACTCGTCGTACTGTACGTAATTTTCACAGACTGCACCGATGACACTGCTTCTGTCGCACAAAGTAATGACAGTTTTGTACAATTTCAACCGGCTGTATCATGAAGTACAGGCATTAGGTAACACTATCCTAATCGGTAATCATGCAGCAGTGACTACTCGCCTGCAGACAGTTTTGGACTGAGAGTCAGCCCATTCTCTTTGTCACAAAAGGATGCGAGTCCACTCGTCACAAAGCAACATCAAGGTCGCTACCACAATAACAGTGTGGGCGTAGACACAATAATACGAACCCCAGACAGAAAACACACCGTGCGTGCCCTAGCTAAGCTTAATAAAGTTTTTCGGAATCACATTCATGTGGCGCGACGCGGCATTGACAGAAGAATCCTCATACAAAGATAGAAATTATAGGCATTATTAATTCCTTTATGGCAAAACTCTGTACATGTCTATATTTATAAAAACGAAAGGTCACTCACTTATCACGAAATATCAAAAGCTGCTTGACGTACAGACATGAAAGGAGATTGGGCGCTGAAGTATGGATGGACTTTCAAGTTTAATAATTTTGTACCCTTGTGATATACCTACATATCATTTTGTAGGGTTTTAACTGAGTTTTCAATTGCAAAAAAAATGTGTTTCTACTTCGCCGGGTTTACGAGAAAAAGGCAAATGAATTTCATCAAAATAGGTTATTATTTGACAGTTGCAAACAACAAGTTGGTACTTGATAATATTTATTTACTAGAGAACCGCCCGCGCTTCGCTTCGGGACCCGTAGGTAACACCCGCGTAGGTCCCGCTCCCGTAGGAATTTAGGCTAAAAAGTAGCCTACTACTCGCTCTCTTCACTCCACCCTGTCTGAGGTGTGTGGAGCCCTCGGGACAGTTAGTTCCCCTTTGGGGATGTCTCTCGCGGCCCGTTAAAACGGGCCAGTCCTTGGGTTGGGCCCTAAGGCCCTTGGTTGTCCATCTGTGGTTAACCAATAGGTCAAGTCCGGTGAGTGGTGACCTTTTTACAGGCCACAGAGTCTTAAACGGGATGGGGTTCATCTTCGCGCCGCCCAGGCGATCGAGCCCCTACCGGGTGAATCCCGCTGGTGGGAAGCCCAGCAGGAGCCGATCAGCGTCGGGCGACGACTTACGAAGCCCCAGTATCAGTCAGTGCTAGGCCCGTCCCGCGCAACCAGCAAGTCGCGCGGGAAGGCCCAGCGGTCCGGTGGACGGGTGTGGAGCGGCGCCAGGTCCTGCAGATGCGGGAACCGCGACGCGTCGACACGCCCGAACATGTTGCGTGCCAATCGCTCGATGAAGTCGTCCAGGCTCTCGACTCGAAGGTCCCTCTGGATGACGGCGTTCCTGACGTACCTCGGCGCAACAGTCAGCCGGCGGAGCGCAATCGCCTGAACTGCGCGCATCCTCTTGCGCTGCGGTTCGCTGGCGAGCGCGTACCACGCCGTTGCCGCGTACGTGAGGCGGGGTCTGATGTAGGTCTTGTAGACCCCGAGCTTCAGTCCGAGAGGGAGGCTCGAGGAGAGCACTGGTTTCTGCCATCGCACTTCTGGAATTCGCGACGGCTTTCGTAACCTGTGGCTTCATCGAGAGTCTTCCGTCGATTTTGCCCAAGTATTTGGGCTGTGGGGCCCATTGGATATCTTGTCCATGAAGCTCCAGAGTAGGGTCCCGCCTGTTGAGGTATCCTCCTATGTTCACAGCCGGCGTCTTCCCGACATTCACCGACAGTCTCCACGCGGCGAGCCATTCGGGGAGGAAATCAAGCGCACGCTGCATTGTCAAAATGGCGTGGGTTCTATTCAGCGACGTGGTGATGTACGCCACGTCATCGGCATACAGGGCAAGCGACGCCCCCCCTGCCGCCGGGATGTCGTCGGTGTAGCAGGCGTAGCAGACCGGGAACAGGCAACTCCCTTGCGGGACGCCGGCTGCGATCGGACGCTCGGTGGATTCGGCGTCTTCAACCACTACTCTGAAGCTTCTATTTTCGAGGAAACTGGAGATCATCTTAACGGCACTCCGGGGCGCCGACGGCTGCGAGATCTTGTAGAGAAAGCCGTCGTGCCAAACACGGTCGAACGCCTTTTCCATGTCGAGGAATACTGCACACACGCGTTCTCTCTTATTCAGAGCCGCGGTAACGGTGTGCAACACACTCGACAGTGTAGCCGTGCTGTTCAGCGGCATCAAAAAGTAGCCTTCCACTTCTGTTGGCAGCTAGGCTATTCCACCCCGGATGCTTACAGTTCCAGTCGCCCGCGCCCACCACCGGTGTCGGCAAGTCCAGCAACTTGCGGACATCAGCCAACAGGATAGTGCCAGCGGGCGGGCGGTACACTGAACACAGCCGGAGCGGGGAGTTCTCGAGGCAGAGCTAAAGTAGCCTATTACATTTGCCTATGACTTAAGTAAATTACATGTAGTATTTGATAGCGTAATTCAGAACTTGCAAATGAATTTTGTTAACGCCATCTACTGGCAACTCCGAAAATAAATATCTAGTAACTAACAAAACATCGATCTTCCCATGGGAATGGGATGTTTTTCCGCGGTAAAAAGTAGCCTACGTCACTCTCCACCCTCCTAACTATCCCCACACACATAAACCTTACCATATAATAGCTTTGTTGCAACGTGAAAGCGTCACAAACAAACAAACAAACAAACAAACAAACACACTTTCACATTTATAATATTAGTAAGGATTTATTTTTACATTTCCATATAAACATTACAGATTAAACTAATGCGTTTATACAGAGACAATGGTTTGAATATATTTACTGGCCGCTCTGCGAAATACAGCAGGCGTGGACGAAAACAGGTCCAATTCCACGTCCCAGGCCAGGACACCATTAAGCAGGGCCAGCGCGTGCGCCAACGGTGACTCGCGGACCAAAACCAATCTATATCTAACCCTGAATAGTTTGTAAGGCCGAGCTCTTTTATGTATCTCAGGGACGTTCAGCGATATTAATTCCAGCACTGTGGGGTTACTAATATCTCCTCTGATTAATTTGTAAAAGTAGTCCATCAGCGCTACCTCACGTCTAACTTCTAGAGACTCGTATCCCAACATTCCTAATAAAAATAGACTTGGGTACACATGCGGGAACCCTACATAGTAGCCGTACTGTTTGTGATACAGCCATCTCAAAAACTTTTTTTGGAGTTTCTCCACCATGAGTTTATACTTTACTTCATGTGGACTCCAGACAACTGCGTTACTTTCCAACAAGCTTCTTACGAAGCTGTTATATAGCAATTTGATCGCCGCAACACTTTCAAAGTCTCTACATTGTCTTAAAACAAACCTGAGTGATCTATAAGCCCGAGTAGTTAACTCACAAATATGTTGGGCAAAGCTTAGGTCAGATCGCATTAAAATACCCAAGTCCCTAACAGAGGTTTGCCGTTGCAGGATCGCGTTGCCCAACGTACGAGTATAAGTGTATCGTACCGGGTTATACGTTCGTGTAAAGGATACTAATGAACACTTTGACTCGTTGAATGCGAGCCGATTTTTCTGACTCCATTCTAAAACGTGTTTTATTTCATTTTGTAAGACATCACAGTCTGATGAATCCCGTATTTCCAAAGACAATTTCAGATCATCGGCAAATAATAGACAATGAGCCGCATTAACTGTGTCAGGTAGATCGTTTATGAAAATTAAAAATTCTAACGGTCCGAGATTCGATCCCTGGCTTATACTATATAATTTTTTCTTATATTTGCGTTCATCACGGGAAATATACGTAAAAGTGCGATGATAACACTAGGAAGATATCAATTTAAAAACAATGAGGATCAAAATCTATCAAATGTATGGTCGTAACTTTTTCCGTGTTGAATAAGTACTTAACATAAGAACGTAACAATACATAATCTACCGCTAGTTTTATTTTAAACCAAAGCTTTTTAGTTTTTTTTATTTTAATTGTATTTATACTTAACTTGGCGAGAAAAAATCTATGGCTCTAGTGAAAAAGGGTATAAGTCTAAAAACGTAACTTTACAGGAGACGCAAAAAACGCCCCGCGCGCACCAAATTACTTGTTTAAGTACGTGTAACATTTAAACAGCTGTCAATCTAAATAAATGTGATGTGTTATATAGGTAAAAAATGTATGCTCTTTCTTATTCTGGCATTAATTTTTACATAATCTGAATAGTTTTCAAAATAGCGACTTATACTTACCACAAAACGAACGACACAAGGGTATAAAAGAAGTAATACCCCTTTTCACATACAAAAAAAGTTAATTCACATAAGTGAAAAAGGATACGCATTTGGAATTATTTGTGTGATAATTAAGAAACAAAATCAGATATTTATAATTGGAGTAATTCAAAACAATGAATTGAATGTGTACTTTTCATTGACACGATCAAATTTTTAAAAAATCCAAAAAAAATAACTTGTGTCCTTTTTCACATAGTTATTAGACGTGTCGTAAAGGCGCATGTAGACTTACGCGAACCTTTTGTGTAAGTTATATCCATTTTATGTAGTTTTATTATGTTTATTTTTTTAGTAAAAAAAAGTTAAAAAGTTTAGTTAAAAAGTGTTTTAAGAGGTGCCTGTGACACAGTTCATTTTTAAATCAGGAAAACAATTAGAAAACAAACAAAAATTTATTTATCAAACAACTATCTAGCAAAACTCATATACAAAACACCAATAAGTTCGTATATTCGACACGCCCCTATAAATTTAAATTTAAAGATATCCAAAAGAGAACTCAGTTGATCTTAACACCTAAGCCATCTAAACACTTGTAATGTTTAACACTAGATAACGGCTTAGTAAGCAGATAGCTGATGCTAACATGGATCCAGTGGGTAGGTACATGTCTCAACTCAATGTCGTTCTTGTCCCTCAAAACTTCCCTCACGTAATGATATGTAATACGTGCAACGTGCATGAAACACAGGGTCTTGAGCTAAGAATATAGCCCCTTGGTTATCGACATGAACAGCGTACCTCATGATTTTTAGTTCCTTCAGCAAGCTGTTGAGATACACAACCTCCTTCATACTTTCGGATAGGCTAACATACTCTGTCTCGTACGTTGAAGTAGCTAAGCTACGCTGCTTTCGAGATTGCCACGATATACAGTCACCACCTACAATAAATGCCCCCTTCATAAATGTTCCCTTCAGATAACGCAACACACGCTTCGCTAATTTCCAGTCGAATTTTTCAGGATTTGTCATCTTCTGGCTAAGTTTACTCACCCCATTAGCAATATCAGGTCTTGTTGCTTTCGCTAAGTAATTCAAATACCTATTAGCTCTCGATAAGGCCATGCTTCGCTGCGCTCATCTCCACTTTTCTCTTCTTTCTGTTTGGAATTTATCTCCATAGGAGTAGCACATTTATTGCAATTTTCCATGCAAAAACATTTCAACAAATTTTCAACATAATTTGTTGTGACAAAACAATGACGTTGTCATGTCTTTGAATATCTATTTCCATTGATCTATAATCTAAGTATATTCCTATCTCTATGTCTATTTCTAACATCTAACATATTTTACTTCACCATAGTCTTTCAAATCAAACTCTTTCGAAAACTCATTTTTAAACTTCGTGATTAAATTCCTTTCTTGACGCGATCAAAATGTCGTCGACGTACACCAATACGAATAAATATTCATTCACGATTCACGATTCATTAAGACTGCTTCAACTCCATATCAGTCAATTCCTTGTTGAGCTTGAGATTCCATTGACGTCCAGCTTGCTTCAAGCTAAACAACGATTTTCGCAAAATGCATGAATCGCAACCACTATCCAATTCTAAAAGCATGGCCTGCGCGCGTTTCTTGACCATTGGATCTTCTCCCTCTCGATTCATAAGCGTAACTAAACTTTCTCTTAATAATAATTCTGGTAACTCCATAATATCTCCTCGTCCAGGAATCCATTTAAGTAAGCAGTATTAATGTCTAATTGGCGTATTCCCAAGTTCAATTCAACTGCGAGTGCCATCAACAAAAGGTCAGCAAAGGTTTTCTCATAGTCGACTCCATACCGCTAGCTAAAACCTTGAGCTACAAACCTCGCCTTCTTCTTCTAAGACTTGTCGATATTTTGCTTCGTCGTCAAATCTTAACGACAGCCAACGACATTCCTATTCTGCGGTCTTCTAACTATCTCCCATGTACCTTTCTGAATTAGGCTTCTAACTTCAGGTAAAATGGCTTCTTCCCATTCAGATTTATTAACACTCTTTAGTGCATTCTTCAAACTAATTTCAGCTGAACCTACAAAATCTTCAACTTCATTTTCATCAACAGAAATGTTTGGTTCTGTAACTGCAGTAATTCAATAAATCTTTCTTGAACGGCCTACACTACCTGTACAAAACATTCGTGGTCTACCAGGAGCTCTCTTCATCAATCTCTGTTGATTATCACGACTTGTTTTTTCGGACGCTTGTTCACCTTCTGCAGGTCTTGACAAACAATCATCTTGATCATATCCAAGGAATTCATGAGATTCGCTCCATACTTCTTCTTCAGTAGTCTCTACTTGTTCTATCTCATTCTCGCCATTATGTACCGTACCCCGTATCAATCAGTTATTTCTTTTCTCACGAAAAATGGCAGCGACTTTTTGGTATAGTTTAACTTATGTCAAATTGCATTTGTTAATATAAATATTTCATATGTGAAAACGGATATCAAAAGACTTATTCTGGATTTTTATCTTTTATTTTGGTGAAAACGGATTTACATCAAGTGATATCGTTACTCACTTAACAATTTTTAAGGAACTAGTGTACTTGTACCTGTATTCACCAAATGAAATGAAGCTCTGAAAATATATGTTTATTTAAAAGACACAAAATAAAAAAAATCATAGTTCTGTGTAAAGAAATTAGAATGCACTTATACCCTACTTTTGCAATAGTTTTAGTGTTAGTTAACCCCTTTTTCACATTGCTAACTTCTTTATTTTTAAAGATAAGCAAGATCTGATTTCACGAATCGGTAGATCATTTTTTTGTGAACATTTTGGTATAATTAACTCATTTTCGTCAAAATCGGACTTATACCCTTTTTCACTAGAGCCACAGAAATGTGATCGAATAATTTAAGGAATTCAATAAATTCATAAACGGGCAACCCTACCCCGAACATAATAATTGTATTGGAATTAGGTACTTTAAAACCAACTTACCTATTGTCCTACAAGCATCATTTGGCGCGTGGGTGACGTGTGGGTGACAGAGACAGCGCCTTACAGTTTGCCATCCACGTCCACGCGCCAAAAGATCCTTGTATATATACGACTTATTATCTCTGAAATGAAGAGACGCGCTGTCGGACGTATTGCACCAATCATTGTACGCAATGAGGGTAAACGCGTGTGTATTCGCCGCTAGAGGCGTTAGTGCAGAGTGAGGTCTGGCTGTCAGTGCCACAAACTTATCTGACCCGGTAAAGGTGGGTTCCCACGGCCCGTGTTATCACAGGACAGGCCGGATCGCGCCACGCCTGTGGATGCCTGTGCAGGCCTGTTGCGTCTCGTGCCGAGCCATTCCCACGGTGTGTGTCGACCTGTCCCTGTCGTTACCGCCAGTCCTTAGATCGTTCGTCCACTACATGTGTTCGTGTACGCGCACGCGCTATCCCAGGTGAAATGAACCGACGCAGACGCGCCCCTACAGGCCGCGACAGGCACCGCCGCGCCGCGCTGCGCCACGCCTTTGAACTTACCGACTCCCGACGGATCGGACGGGCGACGACAGGCGACCACAGGCCTCATCGGATGCGACTGTTCCCACGGCCTGTCGGCCTGCCCAGGCGCGATCTGGCCTGCGAAAAGACAGGCCGTGGGAACCCGGCTTAAGGGGAGCGCTAGTGTCTTTGTCTTTGTCTGACAACAGTTTAACATTTGCATTAGTTCCAATTTTGGCCACCGGGTCAGATAAGTTTGTGGCACTTTCACTTCTCACTTGTCTGAATGTCACTTGTCACTGTTTATGTATGGGCGGGCTTTTACAGCAGGACCTCACCTCGCCGGTGGCGCCAACTGGTGAGCACAAAAACGGCCACCCTCATTTGAGAGGTAGTAACTGACAGATGAATGACCATAACGTACGTATGAATGATTTTATAATGGCGGCATTAGTTACAATTTATGCCATTTCAGAGACAAGTTGGTGGCACTGTAGACAGTGCAGTCCATAAGAAAACAAATAAAATCCTTTTTATTTAGAAGTTTTTTAATCCGGCGAAGTTATGGCCAAAAATTTTGAAAAGTTGTTTGAAAATTAAAATCTTGGCGCATGTTTTTGGGGAGTGTAAGGGAAAAACCTTTCCCTCCCCCATAAACGAATTCCACGCGGACGAAACCGCGGGCGGAAGCTAGTTATTTCATAAAATTTTATAAGTACCTACAGTCTTCGCTCGCTGTTTAATTTATAACTTTTAATATAAGCATTTATATGTAAAATAACAATAATTTACATTTTATTTTTCCGGATAAAAATACTTTAGACACTCTAGTCAATGACGTCATGTAGAGGGAAAATAGGCTTATTCCACAAATCCCCTTCCAAGATCCCCTTCGCATAGCCGAAGGGGATTTCTGGACTAGAAGTCTACAAATCCCCTTAACCAAGTAATAAAAAAAAACATGACTAATTGACTATCACTACATAGTATAAAACAAAGTCGCTTTCTCTGTCCCTTTTTGTCCTTAAATCTTTAAAACTACGCAACGGATTTTGATACGGTTTTTTTAATAGACTGAGTGATTCAAGAGGAAGGTTTATATGTATAATAACATCCATTAAATAGTTATTGCACCCGTGCGAAGCCGCCTAGCCGGGGCGGGTCGCTAGTAATTTTATAAATCCACGATAATTAGAGCGGTTTTACAAATTAATGATTTTGTGGCGAATTGTACATAATATTGAGAGTAAAGTACCTACATTACAAATAGCTATCTGGTGATTATCTATACTAGTTATATAATGCGGATGCGTTTGTTTGAATGCGCTAATTTAAACTAAACACAAAATACAAACCAACTGTTTTTGTTTCGTCATAAATTTGTCTCTGATCATATATGTATTATGTACTATGTGTGGTGATGAAATAAAGTTATTATTATTATTATTATTTCAACCGATTTTATTAAAACATGGTGCGCATTCCTTCAACGTTCCGAGTCCGAGCTGAAAAATTATTTTTGTGTTGAATAGTCAATTTATTGAGGAAGGCTTATAGGTTATACAACATCATGAATTGATTATTCTACGCGCTCTGCTTTACCTACTGAAATGTTGTATTCTACTGGCCTGTTTGGTTATCGTTTCATGCGAATCGTGACGTATTTGCGAACTCTTATTTAAGGTCTTCTTTGCGATTCATATTTTTTTTATGGAATTAAGATAGCAAACGAGCATGCAGCACCACCTTCCGCTGCCGCCCATAACAACTGTGACCGACCCAGAACTAGACTCATGAGTCGCGTTCTAATTCGGTCACAGATGCGTTGCTACCCCTGAGGACTGAGATGGTTGCCTATAAAAATTGTAGTATATCTGACTAAGGAATCACGTTGTAAAGGATTTTAATTAATGATATAATATTGGTTAAGGGGATTTGTAGACTTCTAGTCCAGAAATCCCCTTCGGCTATGCGAAGGGGATTTGTGGACAAAATTTCCACAAATCCCCTTCGAAGGGGATCTTGGAAGGGGATTTGTGGAATAAGCCGGAAAATAGTACTGTGGGTGTGGGTAAGTACTTTTATGGAACTATTGGAAACAAATGTTGCTTTAGTCCAATGACGTTTCCTTGGATTGGAATTAATGAAAAATTGAAAATTAAAACAACATTGAAGGGAGATATGGAATCAAAACACGCAAACACTGCTCATGACTAATGAACAGTGATAGATTTGAAGTGCTCTTAGCAGTACAGTATTATGTAAGTCTAAAAGCGAAGGCTTGGTTATCTAGCGTAACTAACCATAGAAAACTATCTATGCAGCAGGTACAGGACTAAAATATAACATTGAGTTACGAGTATCAGTGTCACTATTTTACTGTGATGTTTCCTAAATCCCAAGTCCGACCGAAATTTATGTATTTAAATAACGAAATTCCAACCCAGTTACATTTATCACAATTATTAATCATGATATGTTCGACATGAAACAAGAGATGGTCTCTTGTTTCATGTCGTTCATCGTGAGTACCGGTCTTTGTGGTATATCCTTAAAAATGATCAGCCAAATTGGACTTTAAAAACGTTTTAATTACAAAAATCAAGAATACCGGTCATAATTTCAATGTGAGAATGATAATTTCAACTCCATTACACTTTTCCAGTTTTTAAGTTGACTTCACAACTGGCGTCGAGACATCACTAATTATAAAATGAGAACATCCGACTTCAATTTATGGCCGCAGTCAATTTTAATTGATGCTAACAAAAATGTGCATTGAAACTAAAGTTGTAAGCAAGCGCAGTACATACTTACATGGAATTCTTAGTAGGTAAGCAGTTCATGCAATACCAACTTAAATAGCACAATGTCCTCTTAAAATAATACGCGTGCACAATACCCGAGAAAGTACTCTAGTAAGAATAGATTCTAAGCTACTTCAAGCTACAATTACAGCGTTCAATGAACTTTGGATGTGGGAAACTATAGAAAGTGCATCAGCCACTGAATAATAGATATCCCTTGCCTGGTCACCATTTGTAATGCCGTTAAATTTCCGATAATAGAAATACGTGAAGAACCTCTAACGTTCGGTTAACGACTACGGAAGGAAATCAATCCTGTTTTCTATCACTTTTGTTATAAAGAAATAAGGGAAGAAGACGTCGTTTTAGAGACTCTTAGATTGTGTAAATAAGACTTTAATAGGTATAATTATACTGTGGGTTCATATCTACCGTACAGTAATCTACTTACGTTGTAACACATAGTAGGAAATAAGACTTCTCTGACTAAGATTAACCGATTCCTTGCCACCTTAATTTCTAGTCTTTACGCCCCGGCCCCATACAAAATTAAATGACGCGCCAGGCGCGTCATTGGCCCTCCTAAGTGATGACGCGCCTTGCGCGTCGTTGGCTCCCGGTAATATTATTAAGCTATTTCAAGCAGTTTCAAGTATAATAATACAAGTTGAGACCGGTTACTGTGTGTTTTGTTTTAATTTTTTCGTTATGTGTGTTTTAAAATGATTGTCTACGTGTTTTATAGGAGATGGAAGATAAGTTTCATAGGAGAATGGGCGGTTTCGTACCAAGTATTGTAACACTTTATGATGTATGTCATTAAAAAGGTCTTAAAAAGTACTAAAACTTTTTGTATGGCAGCAAGTCTGGATCTAGTGCAGGAAAAAAGATATAGCCTATTCTATGATGCGCGCTATCATGCAATTCAGCACGTTCGCGCGCTTCGTAATCGCGCATTTATGCACCGCACCGCCGCTACCTCACTCCCCTTCGCCCCGCACTCACCAGTCGATGGTCCCGCGCAGCTAAATTGTATAGCTGCGGGTAGAGGTAAATAAACTTCTACCCGCAGCTATTGTCTAATACGAGTATAATGTGCTTTATGATTGGCTAATTAACCCTGTCACGTTGTTTCTCGATATCGTCAAGTGAGTTGTGGCTGGCTACTCAGTCGTGCACGATCGTTCGTTCGTTGTGTGACTGCGCTGTGTATAATATATCAGTTTTATTTAACCGTTTAAGTGGAAACCGTTGACCTACGCTTGTTTTATGGACCTCTGATTACGACCTCTATATTTTGAACTATGAATCAACATTGTGTGATTTGTAGACGCTCTTTGATTCGACAGCGAGTGAGACACGAATTGTCAAGAGAGGTGTTAGATGCAAGACCGAGTTTCGCAGTGAAACAGCAAGAGAAGCAATAAGTAATTATTATTGCTCCTGTTTGACAGGAAAACGAACGGTGGGAACCTGCGCTCATTTAATGAGCATTATTTGGTATCTCGGTTGGGCAAGACACCAGCAGAGCATTTTGTTACCTGCTACGTTTCTAGACGATATTATTATTGATGAACAATAAAAAAATGGCCGGAGAATTTTTCTTTTACTTAATTTTATTTACGTTAGGTATGGTTACAGATATGTAAACGACTTATATACGAGTAATAACACTAACAAAAAACTTAATAAATCATGTGTAACCATGAAGCAAATATAGAGAGGAGACGTTGTATGTAGATTTCCCTAAGAAAGAACGCGTGACACTTTGCGGGGCGAGGGGGTGTTAGATCCCGCCCACCATACGCCCACTTGTTTATTTTCCATCTAATGCCCGAGATACACAAGGCTAGTTTTTCAAGCTAGGATAGCAAGCTAGTGTCAGTAAGCTAGCAAGCTAGTACTTCTGACTTCTAGCTTCATAAAATATAACTTATAAATGAAGCTACTTTTGTCTACACGAAGCCAGAAGTACTAGCTTGCTAGCTTACTGACACTAGCTTGCTATCCAAGCTTGAAAAACTAGCCTCGTGTATCCCGGGCATAACGGTCAATAGCAAAACTACTCGCTTCGTTGTATATCGATTTTACTATGTAGTTTCACTATCTCACACTAGATGTCAATAAATGTAGGATATAACAGGGACGGACTCAAAATATAAGAAAAGTGTCGCCATGTAATGTCGAGTAGACAGCACTTCATCCTTTTCTTTGAAAATGTAAACGTCCATAACGTTGTGCACAAGTCAGGCGCCGACGGTAAACTGACTTTAGGCCACGCCTACTGTGATGATGACGTCAGGACCTAGTTGAGTCACAGTGCACAGTTGCTTAGGCCGTCTCCTATCTATATTTTTTTGCTTCATGTGTGTAACACATATTTTTATTTCATTGAAACCCTAAAATAGGGCTTGATTATTACAAAACTTTTAAAACATTGGAATACAAATAATTCTTTACCTGCATTCAGTTATTAAATATTTTTGTATGCATACCATATAACAGTCCCAGGACAACATGTTTATACAAGTCGCAACTTGTTACAAGGGTTGGTACGCACCCCATACAAAAGTGCCCATTCTCCTTTCCACCAGGAATTGTAAACCTTTGGGTAGTATTTAATCGCAAATCAAAACATCTTCATTTTTTATATCAAATCTGTTGATTGGTGACATGTAAATAATGTAATAATAGTGCTAATACATATAATAATAATAGTGCTAAGCGACTTACAAAAATTTTTTTATGTACCTTATATTGATTTGAAAACAGATCTTCGTATGTGTTATATTTTCTAACGTTCTCATAATGATCATATTACATTTTGAATCAAAATAAACCGTACCATAAAAGAGTTGTGTAAATGATACTTACATTGGACATTTTTTTATATTTTAGTGTATGAATTAATAAATTATACAATTATTACAATTATACCGTATGGTTGTCGACTCCTGACAATTTCATTTTCCAAAAAAATCTAGTGGCCACAGTTATTACCTTCTCTGTGTTCACTTTTATATAAAATATAAGGATTTTTTGTTTAAATTGAATAAAAATGTGCATTTCGATAATTTTCTGATGACGCGCTTATCGCGTCATGGGCCTCCCTGAAGGTTTCTTCATGACGCGCTAGGTGCGTCACGGGCCAGGAATCGGTTAAGAAGTGTAGTCAGTGTATAGGTTGACACATTTTGTAATGCTACGGCTCCATCTGTGTATGCGTTCATGTTAGTGTTAACACAGGTGTTAATGTCGAACCTACGCGTAGCTTAAGGCACTTAAGACGTTTGGCTAAATCTGCGTATTAAATCATTAAATTTTTGAATTTCGCGCTGTCCCGTTCCCGCCTAAAACTAAATAGTAGGCGTACATCCTTGTTCTACCATATCGTGTCCTCTCGTTCTATCTTTAGTGCACTAAATTCGGCGCTAAAAACTCTTTGATGTGTCGAAAAAACCGACTCTCGATTTAGCGCTTAACGTTTAATGCCATTACGAGTAGTAAATACATATGCCGTCTACAATTAGCGCGCTAACCCCTTGGCTACATCTGCGTAATGTCTTTAGTGCACTAATTAACGCGTTAAGGCGCAGGTGGAGCCGAACAGTAATAGGTATAAAGTTACCAAATATGTCAAACTTTTTCTAAAAACTTATAACTATAAATTAGCAGGTCCCAGCCATAGAACGAAAGGAGTTAACGATCGAAAGTTTTATGGTTTAAATAATATTTATAAAAGTACTTCGCAAATATGGTTGTTTCCCATTTTACTGTTAAACTCGATACTCGATAGCCCCTATCAGACTTTTCTAGAGTAATGACGTAATTTCTGCTCTGTACAATAATTATCGAATTTTATCCTCCTGCCAATGGCCTCTAATCTTAGTAGTAAATATGGTGTCTTCTTTATCGTCCTCAGGTTTTTAAAACACCTACTTTTCATACTCCAAGGCATTTCACCCTACATATATATTTTTTTAAATTTCGGTATTATACGTCTTGTCTTGACGTAACCAGGTAGAGGCAGGGGCTACTACCTAAGGTTATTGTTCTTTCTAATGTATAATCCTCCAAAATTCAATTGAAGGGGGAGATGCCTGGGGATGAGATGCCAGGGGGATCAGGATATTCAGGCCGGCAGCAAGCATTCGTGCATGGTGGGCATGATGGCACACGTGACAGATGAGGTAAACACGTAGAATTGACAAAAGGAGCGCTGACTTAGGTCACGTTGGGGCCCTTGGGTACACACAAAGAGGCGCTGTTGGATATAACTATAAGTGGCATATTACAACCACTGGGTTCCCCATGAAGAAGATGGCGGGCATCCGCTGGAATCAAAGGGCTCAGGACCGGTTAGAGTGGCGCCAGTTAGGGTAGGCCTACGTCCAACAGTGGACATCGAAAGGTTGATTGATGGATGGATGGGGAACCCATCATAATCATTAATCGTCATAACTAAATTATGCGTTCAGAAATATTTAATTTCGTGATATATTTAGTTTCTGTTAATGTAGTAGTTGTTTAGATACTACTATACCTAAACGAGAGGAATCGAGTCGGAAATATTCCATTTCCGTATCGAATAATTTCGGCAACGTCACTATTTAGTAGTTGTCATAACGTTGCAACACTGAAATTGTCAAATCTGGAATCTAATTAAAATTCCGAGTTTAGATTGTAAATTACGTAAAGTTACGGTAGAGTAGAGGCACATCACTATTAATGATTCGCAAAAAAGTGGCAACACAGCTAATGTCAATTTAGTCCGTAGCGAAAAAAAACAGACTGTACCTATACCAAATTCGTAAAAGGTAATGTACATATTAATAAGAAGAAAGGTAATGTACATATAAATAAGACATCACAAACACCCATGACTCGAGAACAAACATTTTATAATTAATTTGTACACCCCTGGGAATCGAACTTTTATAATAATAAATTAGACAAAAGACCGTTTGATAACACCTAAACCAAAATAGAAAACTACAACATAGGTGTATTTTGTGAACATATACGTCCTTGAATGTGCTGCTTCGCTGCTCCTGCGCCTAATAGTAATAATTACAGCTAAGTGAGCTCTCAGATCTTAGATGACTTAGATCACATATTAAAAAGACCGCAGACAGTATAGCTCGTCGACGCGTCGCGTGAGTCATCGCCGGTTGCCAGTAATATTATCCTATTGCTATAATCAAAGAAAATTCACTTTGATCAAAAACGCCTTTATCTATACAGACCTACATTTTTATCAATAGGTTTAATTATACCTTTGTGGTTTTAGTGTTATAATCAAGCAAGCTGTTTTTTTTTTTTGTAAATTGCAATAACAAATCCTTATAATTTTATCATGCTTGTATTTCTGAAACACCACTACTTACCTTCTCGGAGATTATTGAGATAGCAAAGATGTTGTATGGAGAGCAAATACATACATACATCATATTCTCTAAATCGCAGCAGGATACAAAAATACCCAGCAAGTATATTGGGTTTTTACCCGACCAATCCATAAGGAGGTGCAGGCGACGCATTATTAATATAAGTAGGATAGGCCACATATAAAGAGCGCGCCCGCAATTCTATTTTAAAATTAAAAACAATACACTGTCGAAGTGGAAAAAATAGTCACTTGTTTTTCATGCGAGTAAATTAGCGAGCGCGCTCCCTGATTTTCTTAATTTTAATAAGTATTTTAATTTAATTTGCTTTCTGTATGTGTTAATAAATATTTTCTTAACGCGCGTAAGTGTATTCGTCGCCCGGTTCGCTACAATTTAGTTGGTCCTTCGAGCCGGATCCGAGCCAATATGTTCCGCAGTCCGCCGGTCGCAATGAATACACGCAGTAAGGTCAAGAAGGCAGAACAAATGAGGAAGGAGGGAGATATACCAGCAACTACTAGCACATTGGCACCAAGGGACATCAAGTCGGAGTCAGCGTTTATCGAAACGGGCAGTGTAACGGTACGTACGGTTTCTCATAATAAAACCATTACGGCGCCCGCTTCACTACATGGGTCTGCTCCGACACGTTGCACATCATCGTCAATTATAGCTAGACAAAAGAAGCTGGAGCTAGAGGTCGCCGAAGCTAAAGCCCGCATACAAATGGAGCTCATAGATAAAAGGTTAGCTGCGGATATAGCCGACCTACATGAAGAATACAGTCCGCCGTCGGAGAGACATAGTTTTACTAAGGTAGAGGAGTGGATGGAGCGCAGTGAGCACGAGCTGGAGCACGTGCCGGGTACTTCCCGGATGGGTGCACGGTGTCCGCCGGCGACAGAGCCCGCCGGTACGGAGGGCACAATACAAATGTTAGCGAGTGCGTTGAGGGATCTCGCTGCCTCCACTTCGAACGGACCGAATGCCAACCTACTGAGCCGCTTGAGTACACCGAGGGACTTGCCGGGTTTTTCTGGTGACGCTATGGAGTGGCTACAATTTAAACAGGCATACGAGGAGTCAACTGAGGTATGTAATTTTACCCCAAAAGAAAACCTGTGGCGCTTACGGAAGTGTCTACGCGGCGCCGCCAAGGAAGCCGTCGCGGCGTTGCTTGTAACCGCAGCGTCGCCGGACACTATAATGTCTACTTTAGAATTGCAATTTGGTAACCCTGATATTATTTTATCGCATATTCTGGTAGACATTAAAAAGCTACAGCCAATGTCGCACGATTATTATAAAGAGATTGTGCCATTTTCTATTAAAATAAAGAACTTCGTCGCCGCAGTCAACGCCGTCGGTCGCGACGAGTACTTACAAGGGGTGCAAATTGTAAATATTATACTGACTAAATTACCCACGGTGCTCCTGTCTAAGTGGGCAGACTATTGTCACTCACTACGCTCAGACCGGCAATTGAATAAAATGACGGCTCTTTCGGAGTTTTTGTTAAGCGAAGCGACCAAAATATCGCAGTCTAGCATCAATATGTTAGATGTTCGACCGTATACAACAAAACCCAAGCTTCGAATCGAAAATGTGCCTGTGCAAAGTGACCTACGTGTACATAAACTTAGTAAAAGTGTAAATAGTGAAAGTGTTAAGTGTCGTTATTGTCGCATTTCGAAGCATGACTTACCAGACTGCAAACGTTTTAAAAAGTCATTACGTAAAGATAAGTGGTTGTATATAAAACAAAATCGAGTATGTTGCAAGTGCCTTGTGTCGCGACACGACCGCGCGACCTGCCCGGCCGCCCCGTGCGATGTAGATGGCTGCGGGTTGGATTGGATCACCATAGACTGCTGCACTATTCGCCTAGACTTAGCAGTGAAAACATACAAGTCAATAATAGTATTGAGGGCGCCGGTGCAAATCGAGCGGTTGAGCCGCCATTCCCCTCTGAGCTTGTAACTACTGTAAATGTTAATAATTGTAAAGTACTGTTAAAAGTTGTATCTGTAAATATCCATGGCCCTAATGGTAAGTTTAGTACGACCGCCCTGCTCGACGACGGATCGACCGTTTCATTGATTAGCAGCGAATTAGCCGAGCGTGTTGGGGTACGCGGTCGATGCGAATTCATGCGCGTATCTGGACCATGGGGCGGGGATGCGTTCGATTGCAATGTAAATATTGTAAAACTTAATGTCTCTAATAGTGATGGTAAAATGTTTTCTATTAATGTTCGTAGTGTTAAGGAATTATCATTGCCTAAACAAGATTTGTCTGTCATCAATAATCAGTCCTATAGCCATTTACTTAGTATTAAGAATATGTACTGTTGTAATTTAGTTAAACCTGAAATTCTTATAGGACAAGATAATTATGAACTGTTATTGTCGCACCAAGTAATTGTAGGTAAATCTAACGAACCTTGTGCATCGTTAACTCCGTTAGGCTGGTGTGTACATGGTAGAGGGTAGAGTACCATTGTCAACTCATTTAAACCAAAATCATTCCGTTTTATGTTTAGGCTCAGAACCCTACAGCAATCCCGCCTGGGATAATGGCCACGAGGAGATAAAACCTCCCAGAACCAAATCGATGGAAGTGTGCACCAAGCCACGTGCGGACAGTAAAGACCAGCTAGCGGTCGTTCAGCCGAAGCAAACGGCTACGTTATCCGATGGAAGGTGGTATGTGGGATTGCCATGGAAGGACGTCAACAGTAAGATATCCGAATCTTATCCTAATACCTTGACACGATTAATGGGAGTAAAGAAAAAGGTTCAACGCAATCACGAGTATGGAGAGAGGTACGGTCATGGCTTTAATCACCTCTTAACGAATGGTTTTGCGAGGAACATAAACCACAATATCTTTATTCTACGTACTTGGTATCTTACATATTTTGGAGTTGGCAAGCCTAAAGAAACGAAGTTGCAATTGGTACTTGATCCAATAGCTCATATGAATAGTTTATGTTTAAATAAGTATCTGTATAAATGTATAAATCTGTTAATGTCATTGTTAGATATAAGATTAGGATTTCGGCCACTTATGATTGGTCACGAAATGGATATAAAAGATATTATGTTTTCAGCAAAAATTAGACTATTAGGACCGGTAGCGAATTGTATATTTATACCACCGGTTAGCCCACACTGGGGTGGGGCATGGGGTCTCATTCAAAATGTCAAGGGGCAGGCAGCTAATATGTTTTGGAAGCACTGGGTCGCGGAATTTCCACTTCCACCTAATATGATATCGCGACACGATGAAGGTGATCTCGTCGTGATCATTGACCCAGGCGGGCTCTGCAACCTCTAGTTTCATTTCATTTTACAAATAGTTCCAGGCATGGCAGATTTAGCACAATGGTTGTGGTTGAAATGAGCACCTACTGGCATGTTAAAAGGGTAGTTGCATGCGTCGCTAGCGTACCTTTGATAGGTGAGTGACGCTTCAGCGTCACTAGGGTGGGGTATGTAGGCGACGCATTATTAATAGAAGTAGGATAGGCCACATATAAAGAGCGCGCCCGCAATTCTATTTTAAAATTAAAAACAATACACTGTCGAAGTGGAAAAAATAGTCACTTGTTTTTCATGCGAGTAAATTAGCGAGCGCGCTCCCTGATTTTCTTAATTTTAATAAGTATTTTAATTTAATTTGCTTTCTGTATGTGTTAATAAATATTTTCTTAACGCGCGTAAGTGTATTCGTTGTGATTCGTCGCCCGGTTCGCTACAGGAGGGTTATATAGGCTTTATGAAGAGGCTTGAATTTTTTTGTATGATAAAAAATTTGTTGTTATACAAATATTAGATACTAGGGTTAAAGTTTAGTATCCGGTAGCAGGTTGGGGAGGGGGGAGAGCAGTGGGGGTGGGGGGTAGAGGCTTCGATGCTGTAACAACGATACCACTCGCAGCTCTCGGCGACGCACCGTTTTCGAGAAAATCGAGAAAAACTATTCTAACCTTAAAGTACGTAATACGCCATATTAACTCGAAAATATTTGCTATAACTGTCAAAAAACCTTATGAGCTGCCTATTCTAATACCGCTAATACGTCACTTGTTTGACATATTAGGACTATGTCCCTGTTTTCGACTTTCCTTTATTCCGCGTAAATAATTACAGCTAACCTTAACCTAACCCATCTGTGTATTTTCTATGCATCTGTCCACCAGTTTATTTGTCATATTAGGCCTCTGTCACTATTGTCGACGGAACCCCGATTATATATTTTTGTTTATATAAATTTAATTAAGCGTCCCTGAATGAAAATTGTTAATTCAGTTGTAAACTTGTGAACCAAATAAACGTCTAAAAAAAAAAAGATTAGCGGGGTTCCTTTTTTCCACGTAAATAATTACAGCTAACCTTAACCTAACCCATCTGTGTATTTTCTATGCATCTGTCCACCAGTTTGTTTGTCATATTAGGCCTCTGTCACTATTGTTGACGGAACCCCGCTTTGCTTGAGGGGTATATATCATTGAGCAAAAAGATTGAATGTTCGACAGATGATGCCGGCCACCCTCTTCTTTAATAAAAATATAAATAAAGTTGAGGGTACCAACATGTTATAAAAATATAATATCCCTTTTCACCATTTACCTAAGAGTTCCACCAGTATAAAATGTTAATAGGAACTGGAGATAATAATTACTGCAGCCAAATATTAGTATGGATCACACGCATCGTAATAGATTTTCTCATGGAACTGTCATGTTTTACCACATTTTAAAAGTAGACTTTATAACTCTCCAGTTTATTAACTATCTCCACTTACAAAAATTATACCATAATATCTCTCCATTGCGAAAGAAGGACAAACAAACATACTTTTAACTTTTACATAATAATTTATTATGGATTATAGCAGTGGTGCCCAAACGGTCGATCGCGATCGACCGGTCGATCGCGAGAGGTTTCACGGTCGATCTTAGAGGTTAAGCAAGTACAAGATTTAATTTTCGAAAATTTATAAATTACTTATAAACAGGGGCGCCGTAACCGGGCGTGCAAGGCGTGCGGCGGGGGGGGGCGGCAAATTCAGGGTAAATGGGTCCCGGCTGGGCGGCATAAACAGAAATCTGTATTGAAACGAAACACGGGGGGGGGGGGGGGGGGGGCTGTGCAAATCGGGTACATACACAAAAATAAAGCTGTCGATCTTAAACCCTTAACTTTTTCTCAAGTCGATCTTCACAGCAAAAAGTATGGGCATCTCTGGATTATAGGCTCTCCAATATAAAATGGGAAAAACGGTAGGATTTAAAAAACACCCCAAGAATCAACCATTAGACACACCAACAGCCATCTACATAGATCTAGGCATGGTGGTTGGGCTGAAGCCCTACTGGGCAGCTATCATCTTCTTATTCAATTGGCTGTGTATTCCAGCAAGTAGTTTGAGAGCCATTAGGTAATTACTTTTTTCCTCTTCTTTTTCTATTACTATTATACATTACTGTATCCAACTCCTGATCAAGGGGGCAAGTCCTGAATTCCTGTGGGGGGTGGGGGCAAATAACATTTTTAAGGTTGATTTTTTAGGGGTACCTGCAGCTGCAGCAGTTCCCCTCTGCCACTACCGATGTATGTCCATTGTAATGTACATAAGCAAAAGTAACATCAGGTCATTCATAAAAAAATGTACGAAAATTCCCATTTTTACACCTTATCTTCAAAACTTCTAACCAAAAATGTTTAAAAGTGTACTGTGTAGACTGATTACTATAGGTGAATTGCTATAAACGGGTTAACCTGACCTTCCTAATAGTTTCCGGTTATAATTCTTGCGGCATAATAATAACATGATGGTATGTTTTTAACAGAATTACTTTAATCAGTAATTTTATTTTATTTACTTTGCGATCCTACTGCCATGACTACTCAACTGTAGATGTATGTGACATAATCACCCTTTTTATTTTGTAAATAAACTTTACTAACCTGTTTAAAACTTTTAAAAATGTCCCGAATCCTCGACAAGTCGCAACTTCACCAGTGTAAGTCACAGTCATTTTCAGGAATAATATCACAGAACTTAGGTCACGAAATTAATTAATTACACGAAAAATTAATTAATTACATCAAAAATTATCAGAAATTTAGAAAGAAATACTAAAGCTCGCTAAAAACTATAACACAATCCAGGTCCTATAAAAGATTGTCACACACGCTGTTTGGCGCATTTTTTCCTCGATAAATCAAATTTAACTAGAAATTCGCAAAACACAAATTCCGTTCACAAAATAGTAAAAAGTTATTCATTTTACATAGACGTAAAACACAACATTTTCGAATACACAAAACCTACAATACAAACGATCACAGTTGTTTGAATTGGACTAAGACCGCCCGACGTCTGCTCTGCGACGTCTGCGACTACGCGATGTACGCGACTCACAGAACACTATATAATACCACACTTTACCACAGCACTATACTCCGTGCCGCTAGTGTAGTCTACGGCTCGTTGGCGCCTCTACACGATAGCCAACATGTTAGCCAATGTTGTGGCGAAGATGATTGCCAAGAGATTGTGACGGCGTCCACACGTTGGAATGGAAGGTCGATCAGTCTGCGTCGGTTCGGGCCAATGTGCGGACGATATTAATATTTTCTTAAAATGAATATTGAGGTTCTAACGGCTGCTGCGGTTTAATTATTCTCAGCATACAATACAATAAAATTGTGTATAAAAATTATTATACACATTTATTTCATTATAATACACATTATTATACATCTATATTACTCATAGTTGCCATATTGTAGACATAATTTAGATATCGACGTGTGAATAAAGTGCGTGCGCTCAGCGTGGGCGCTCGTTTCTAACTGAAATCAGTGTTGCCAACTATATTTTGAAGAAGATCGTATCATGAGGGTTAAAAAGATCGTATTTTAGCCGAATTGTAGGGAAAAAATCGTACACTACAATTTTTCAACAAAAGGATAATATTTAGTTGAGCATAGTGTTATTATTTAATATATTAACATTAATATCACAAAAACAACATGAAAAATAAGGGAACATATTTAGTTACTACCTTATTTGGTACTCATTGCCGAAGTATTAATTCTTTCATACAACATTAACATCACAGAATCCTCACAAAGAAGAAGCAGAAAAAAATTCCAACTTCCACCACTTTTTTAACACGTAAAAAAAGTTCAGACACTTTTATAACTGTAGGCTACATTCTGTAGCAATATTCCTTACTAATATTTAGTGTGTTCCAGTTTAGCACGCAAAACGCTTAAAACATGCAATTTTCCATAGAAAAAGGTTGCGTTTTGAATTTGGTCGCTCATTGGAACGCACCCATTATACAGATTAAGGATATGTTCATGAAAAAATGTTGCAATGACGCTATTTAACTTTAAAATCGATAAAATTACATGAAGCATGTATGACTAAAAAGATCGTATATAGGGCGTACGATTTCAGGTCATGATCGTACACAGCATTTGTGGCAAAAAAGTCGTACAAATACGATTTAAATCGTACGGTTGGCAACACTGACTGAAATCGTGGCCAACGTGTGGACGCTGCGCCGATAACTGTGCCACAATCACGCCACAACCCTTTGATCCGCGTTGAAAAACCGACACCTCACGGATCTTGCGCGAAGTTGTGGGCCAACGGCCCAATACCTACCAAAGTAATCACAAACATCCCTTCTACACGATGGCCATTACCTATTAGCCATAACCTTCGCCAACATGTTGGCTAACGTGTAGAGGCGACAATAGACGCATAGAGATAGGAATATATTGGCTGCGTTCCGTATCTAGCCCATAACACTCATAACGTCTCAATAAAGCGTTCCATTACTGATTTTGGCGTTATGGTCGTGGCATTTTTGTTCGTTTGATCGTCTGTGACGTAATGGATTACGTCATCTCTTTCGATCACAACGCCCAGCTGAATCGGGCCCCGTTCTGTAACTATACAAAACGATTCAAAAAGCATTCTATGAGTTTTATGGACATTAAGATCGTGTTCGTTTGAACGGTTGTGACGTAATGAATAGTGGCATCACTTCCGACCACAACGACCCACCTGAATTGGTGGGGCGTTGTGAGCGCTGTCAAATTTGGCGCGCTTTTACATTTAAAGTTAAACTTGTAAGATGGAGATGAAAAAAATACTTTGTACGATACTGAAAATGATTTACTCGAGGAAACTTATGTTTCTGCAGAAGAAGCCCAACGTACGGTCGCAGGTAAATATTATTATGTTGTAAGTATAAGATCATTAAAAGTATTCATATTATATTTTTACTCTTTTTTTTTATTGAATTATGGTAGCAAACGAGCATGCAGCACCACCCTTCCGCTGCCGCCCATGACAACTGTGACCAACCTAGAACAAGACCCAATTTAGGGACTAGGGTGGTTAGTCCAATTAGTAGATGGTGTTAGAGTGTTAGTTGGTTAGTTTGTTAATAAGTGTGAGGACAGGGACTGTTAGTGATAGTTAGTCCTGTTAGTTAATATTAGTATTGTCCAGTTAGTAATGATTAGTGTGAGTCTTGTTCCAATTCGGTCACAGATGCGTTGCTACCCCTGAGGACTGAGATGGTCGCCTCTAAAAAAGTGAACCGGCTCCACACCTTCCTATCCGGAACACAATTGCTCTTAAAAACAATTATTATGACGGTAGGAATGCTGAGTACCTTGGCGGGTGGTGGTACTACCCCGGGCGAACTCTAGGCTCTACCATAACTTCATACCGATGCTTAATATACTATTTTCGTACATTGTTAATGAGATTATACTTAAATATATTTTATTTATATATTTTAAATATATTTTAGTTTTTAGATAGAACGTTTGCCACCGAGGTATTGCAAGGAGCGTTACAACAACAACGTTTGCCACCGAGGTATTGCAAGGAGCGTAACAAAAGTTAGTTCCGAGAAACATGTGAATGTTAATAACTCGAATATTATAAATGGTATTGTAACAGAACTTACTTTTATACATATAGATATATTATTTTTATAAAACAAAGATTTTTAGAAATATTAATGCATTTGTGCGCTCGTTCAAATATCAAACGTTATGTCTATATCAGTTTAAATAATAATATCTAACGCCGTTTTACTAGTTTAAACTAAGTTTAAAGTAACATAGATTTTATTTTATTACAGAATCAAATAAAAAAACAATAGCTGGCTTACTACTTTAAACGATTAAAGCAAAAAGAAGAACACGAAGATCATAAAATGAGGACATAAAGAGCGAATAGAAATGGATGAAAAGTTACTTAAAGTTTTAAAAAAGTTAGCTAATAAATACTAGTGTATCAGTGTTATCTTAGTGGTTGTTTTTATTCGACGTTAAATTGCACATTATAATTTTTTTGACATCCAGTTGCTACTGAAAGGTACAATAAGTCCTTACTTGCTTATAATTCAACTATCCCTTACTTATCACGAGTCAATGTAGGATGTAGAAATTTTCTGTACGTTTAAAGTTTATATTTACCTTTGATTTTTAATGAATATATTAAATGAAAGGATTATTGGACATGTAAAATTATTTTCTCAGTATTAACAATTAGTACCTACTTTAATACTATTCAAATAATAAGATGTACCTAAATGTGTTCATAGTTTTAAATACATATTGTATTGAGTACTTACATACAAATAATTTACGCACTATTATAAAAAAAATATATATTTTATAATGCTGTAATTGATTTGTAAGTATAACCGTTTTAATTTATCATTGTTAATATACATTTAAATAAAAGTTTATTTATGAAATAAAATTAACGGGATTTAGGCAATTTTTTTATTTATAAAAATCAATAAATATTGTTAAATTCATTTTTACCTAAGTGGATAATTAAACATAAAATTATTGTTACAATCATATATTATTTCGAAAAATCTGTTTCGGTATGGTTTCGGTTTTTAAAAGGAGTTCATTGAAACGTCCCTTTTAATTACTCCTGCATTTATTCTTATTTCCCGTAGTCTATACACATTAGTACTCTCGTCAGCAGTTACAGTAGGTAATAACCATCCTTAATTTCTTCTTCTCGTAAAGTGCAGATATAATGTTTCTCATTCGTCCCTTATATAGCCCTATGCATCTCTCCACAGTTAAGTAGGTACTCACTCGTGCAGCAGAATTAAGATAATTTATATTTCTTTTGTTTGGCAGTCAAATGTCCACTGTCACGATAAGGAACGAGTAGATGTTGATTTATTTCATACGCAGAGTCGCCTAAAGTATGACTGTTATCTGGGAACATATTTGTCATTATTTGTGTAATCTGCAAGTTTGGACAAACGAAATACCCTGTGATTATGAATAGATCCGGGGTGTCCAGCATAATAATGACTTACTTATTAATGTCGTATGGTCACAAACGAGCTGCAAAAAATGTACAAACATTAAAATAGTGTGCTTAAAAATTGCTATGGTTGCATAGGTAATAATATGCTTTATTGTGTACCAAAGCAAAGACACTACAGAATTTAAAGATTCATTGAACATGTAAAACAATTTAACAATTTGAGATTATCGTAAACAACTGCAATAGTTACCTACCTAAGACTGTGTCATTTGGAATAAGACATTTCTAAAATTTGTAATACAATAGAATAGACGGTCTAACATGATAATTATTAAAGGCGGTACCTGTAAATGAATAGAATGGATTAATGGAACCCTTTCCGTTTAATATACTTAGTCCACAGAATTTGATTTGGAGCATTTATTCTTATATGTGTTCCATAAATTTTTGTTATCCAAACTAATAAAATAAGATTTAAAAATTCAATAGGTAATTATTATTTTTGTAAGTTAGTTACAAATCGTTTTAACTTCTAAGTTCCCGCCTAATTCGTTCAAGTCCAGTGTTGCCAATTTAGCACATTTTATGACAGATTGTTTTTTTTTGTTTAAAGCATATAAAATAAAATAGGTATTAAACTACTCATCTGTGTGTTTTAATCAAATGTCGGTAAAAACTTTAAATGCCATTCTGTACATTAGAATAACGCCAAAGCGGACAGGGAAGTGCTGCTATACATTCACAGTTTCCGATAACGTCCTGCGCTTAAAGGCATCAAGGAAATATTATAGCCTTGGCAATGAAGCTTCCACGTCTATAAGTCTACAAGCACAGTGGCTGCGCATGATGACCAAGATATTATTTTTTTATTTGAAAAATATATGCACGATAATAACAAAACATGAACTGTTTTTAATAAATATTTAATAATAATGCTAATAAAATAATTTATGTTAATGTCTGACATCGGAAATTTTTAGCATCATTTTTAGCTATAGCGTAATTTAGTTAGATTTTTAAAAGCACTTTAACAAATTACATATTGGTATAATATGTCAGTCGTGTTAGCAACACTGATTAAGGTTAACATCAACGCTCAAATCCGTTCCATTAGGGTAGAAAACTCTGAACGTCAAAACCAAATGGAACTCAAAATACGGGCGTTTTGGGCGAGAGTGTTATGGGCTAGTTACGGAACGCACCCTATGTAATTTGTTAAAGTGCTTTTAAAAATCTAACTAAATTACGCTATAGCTAAAAATGATGCTAAAAATTTCCGATGTCAGACATTAACATAAATTATTTTATTAGCATTATTATTAAATATTTATTAAAAACAGTTCATGTTTTGTTATTATCGTGCATATATTTTTCAAATAAAAAAATAATATCTTGGTCATCATGCGCAGCCACTGTGCTTGTAGACTTATAGACGTGGAAGCTTCATTGCCAAGGCTATAATATTTCCTTGATGCCTTTAAGCGCAGGACGTTATCGGAAACTGTGAATGTATAGCAGCACTTCCCTGTCCGCTTTGGCGTTATTCTAATGTACAGAATGGCATTTAAAGTTTTTACCGACATTTGATTAAAACACACAGATGAGTAGTTTAATACCTATTTTATTTTATATGCTTTAAACAAAAAAAAACAATCTGTCATAAAATGTGCTAAATTGGCAACACTGGACTTGAACGAATTAGGCGGGAACTTAGAAGTTAAAACGATTTGTAACTAACTTACAAAAATAATAATTACCTATTGAATTTTTAAATCTTATTTTATTAGTTTGGATAACAAAAATTTATGGAACACATATAAGAATAAATGCTCCAAATCAAATTCTGTGGACTAAGTATATTAAACGGAAAGGGTTCCATTAATCCATTCTATTCATTTACAGGTACCGCCTTTAATAATTATCATGTTAGACCGTCTATTCTATTGTATTACAAATTTTAGAAATGTCTTATTCCAAATGACACAGTCTTAGGTAGGTAACTATTGCAGTTGTTTACGATAATCTCAAATTGTTAAATTGTTTTACATGTTCAATGAATCTTTAAATTCTGTAGTGTCTTTGCTTTGGTACACAATAAAGCATATTATTACCTATGCAACCATAGCAATTTTTAAGCACACTATTTTAATGTTTGTACATTTTTTGCAGCTCGTTTGTGACCATACGACATTAATAAGTAAGTCATTATTATGCTGGACACCCCGGATCTATTCATAATCACAGGGTATTTCGTTTGTCCAAACTTGCAGATTACACAAATAATGACAAATATGTTCCCAGATAACAGTCATACTTTAGGCGACTCTGCGTATGAAATAAATCAACATCTACTCGTTCCTTATCGTGACAGTGGACATTTGACTGCCAAACAAAAGAAATATAAATTATCTTAATTCTGCTGCACGAGTGAGTACCTACTTAACTGTGGAGAGATGCATAGGGCTATATAAGGGACGAATGAGAAACATTATATCTGCACTTTACGAGAAGAAGAAATTAAGGATGGTTATTACCTACTGTAACTGCTGACGAGAGTACTAATGTGTATAGACTACGGGAAATAAGAATAAATGCAGGAGTAATTAAAAGGGACGTTTCAATGAACTCCTTTTAAAAACCGAAACCATACCGAAACAGATTTTTCGAAATAATATATGATTGTAACAATAATTTTATGTTTAATTATCCACTTAGGTAAAAATGAATTTAACAATATTTATTGATTTTTATAAATAAAAAAATTGCCTAAATCCCGTTAATTTTATTTCATAAATAAACTTTTATTTAAATGTATATTAACAATGATAAATTAAAACGGTTATACTTACAAATCAATTACAGCATTATAAAATATATATTTTTTTATAATAGTGCGTAAATTATTTGTATGTAAGTACTCAATACAATATGTATTTAAAACTATGAACACATTTAGGTACATCTTATTATTTGAATAGTATTAAAGTAGGTACTAATTGTTAATACTGAGAAAATAATTTTACATGTCCAATAATCCTTTCATTTAATATATTCATTAAAAATCAAAGGTAAATATAAACTTTAAACGTACAGAAAATTTCTACATCCTACATTGACTCGTGATAAGTAAGGGATAGTTGAATTATAAGCAAGTAAGGACTTATTGTACCTTTCAGTAGCAACTGGATGTCAAAAAAATTATAATGTGCAATTTAACGTCGAATAAAAACAACCACTAAGATAACACTGATACACTAGTATTTATTAGCTAACTTTTTTAAAACTTTAAGTAACTTTTCATCCATTTCTATTCGCTCTTTATGTCCTCATTTTATGATCTTCGTGTTCTTCTTTTTGCTTTAATCGTTTAAAGTAGTAAGCCAGCTATTGTTTTTTTATTTGATTCTGTAATAAAATAAAATTCTATGTTACTTTAAACTTAGTTTAAACTAGTAAAACGGCGTTAGATATTATTATTTAAACTGATATAGACATAACGTTTGATATTTGAACGAGCGCACAAATGCATTAATATTTCTAAAAATCTTTGTTTTATAAAAATAATATATCTATATGTATAAAAGTAAGTTCTGTTACAATACCATTTATAATATTCGAGTTATTAACATTCACATGTTTCTCGGAACTAACTTTTGTTACGCTCCTTGCAATACCTCGGTGACAAACGTTGTTGTTGTAACGCTCCTTGCAATACCTCGGTGGCAAACGTTCTATCTAAAAACTAAAATATATTTAAAATATATAAATAAAATATATTTAAGTATAATCTCATTAACAATGTACGAAAATAGTGTATTAAGCATCGGTATGAAGTTATGGTAGAGCCTAGAGTTCGCCCGGGGTAGTACCACCGCCCGCCAAGGTACTCAGCATTCCTACCGTCATAATAATTGTTTTTAAGAGCAATTGTGTTCCGGATAGGAAGGTGTGGAGCCGGTTCACTTTTTTAGAGGCGACCATCTCAGTCCTCAGGGGTAGCAACGCATCTGTGACCGAATTGGAACAAGACTCACACTAATCATTACTAACTGGACAATACTAATATTAACTAACAGGACTAACTATCACTAACAGTCCCTGTCCTCACACTTATTAACAAACTAACCAACTAACACTCTAACACCATCTACTAATTGGACTAACCACCCTAGTCCCTAAATTGGGTCTTGTTCTAGGTTGGTCACAGTTGTCATGGGCGGCAGCGGAAGGGTGGTGCTGCATGCTCGTTTGCTACCATAATTCAATAAAAAAAAAGAGTAAAAATATAATATGAATACTTTTAATGATCTTATACTTACAACATAATAATATTTACCTGCGACCGTACGTTGGGCTTCTTCTGCAGAAACATAAGTTTCCTCGAATAAATCATTTTCAGTATCGTACAAAGTATTTTTTTCATCTCCATCTTACAAGTTTAACTTTAAATGTAAAAGCGCGCCAAATTTGACAGCGCTCACAACGCCCCACCAATTCAGGTGGGTCGTTGTGGTCGGAAGTGATGCCACTATTCATTACGTCACAACCGTTCAAACGAACACGATCTTAATGTCCATAAAACTCGTAGAATGCTTTTTGAATCGTTTTGTATAGTTACAGAACGGGGCCCGATTCAGCTGGGCGTTGTGATCGAAAGAGATGACGTAATCCATTACGTCACAGACGATCAAACGAACAAAAATGCCACGACCATAACGCCAAAATCAGTAATGGAACGCTTTATTGAGACGTTATGAGTGTTATGGGCTAGATACGGAACGCAGCCTAAACTGACTTAACTGACGTTGTGACGTTAGCTACGCATATGTCCCTACTCCCTGGATATAATTATATTATGTGAAGTGGCAACGCTTTGGCGCGATGATTAGGTACTTATCTAGTGTAACATAATATTATGTACATCAATGGTTTTACATCATTATTTTATACAATGTGTTTTTTTACACTTGATCAAACGAACACGTTTGCACGTTTTATTAAAGTTCATGATCTAATGAACAAATTATCTAAAGCAGTGTTTTTCAAACTTTTTCATGATGTGACCCCCCTAGTATAAGAAAATATTTCACGACCCCCCCCCCCGGCCCTTCACTTTTTTATCACATACTAGCTTCTGCCAGCGGTTTCACCTGCGTCCCGTGGGAAGTATAAAGTGGAAAAGTAGCCTATAGTCTTTCTCGATAAATGAGCTATCTAACCCTGAAATAATTTTTTAAATTGAACTAGTAGTTCCTGAGATTAGCGCGTTTAAACAAACTCTTCAGTTTTTTTACACTTTGGGCTAAATTATCGCATTTTTACTAAGGATCCCGATTTTTTTTGAAAATATAATATAACCTTTGTCTCCCGGGAATAGTGTAGCTTTCCAACAGTGAAAGAATTTTTTAAATCGGTTCAGTAATTTGGGAGCCTATTCAATGCAAACAAACAAACCTTTCCTCTTTATTATTATTAGTATTTATAGTAGTATTAGTATCGATCGATACAATATTTAATATTAGTATTTTAGGAAAACGATTTCATTCTAAGTGTAGCAAATACAGATCCACGATGGATGAATCCGATTATTCAAAAACGAGCACAACCTTCGCATTAACTCATGTTAAAATGTTATGTCTTAGAATGATATTTTTTGTTCATTTGTTTGTATTGAAACATAGAAATGTTTATGAGTATATCCTTTTGTCAAAATTCTCTTTCAATAAATCAATCTTTTCAATCCTTATTGTTTTTTTAGTGAATTACTCTCGATTTCTCGCGACCCCCCTACAGAAGCTTCGCGACCCCCCAAGGGGTCGCGACCCACAGTTTGAAAAACACTGATCTAAAGTAACTATTGCTCTATCTATTTTCGTTGTTATGATATTCACCGCCAAACTAGGGTCTCTTTGATCTCCAAATTAAATAAATAAATAATATAATAATAAATTAAGATTACGGGACTCCTTAGATGAAAAATTTAATAATCTATTTACCTGTAATAATATATTTTTTATACAAAATGATAATCACAAGTACGTGCAATCATGTGATTGCACGTACTTGTGGAGAGGAGGTACTTGGAGACATACTTAATAGAAATAAAATTGTTTCGTTTTGCGTATAGTGAATGTAACATGTAATAATATCATAATGATATTTATTTATGGGATCTCATATGATCCGTTTATTTAATATTATTTGTATTATATAATATTTTTGTATATATATTAGGTACTGGAAACAAAATAAAAACCCTATTACATAAATTAACACTAAGAAAATAATTTTACATGTCCAAAAATATAATCCTTCATTTAATGTATTTATTAAAAATCGAAGGTATATACCTACACTCTAACGTACAAAGAACTTCCTACGTCCTACATTGCCTTGTGTTTAGTAACGAATCATTGAATTACAAGCAAGTAAGGACTTATTGTACCTTTCTGTAGCAACTAGATGTCTAAAAAATTTTAATTTGCAATTTAACGTCAGTTACCGTTAATGGAAGGATTGATTTTTAATCCTTACTAATATATATTATAAATGTGAAAGTGTGTTTTTTTTTTCTTTATTTGTTTGTTTGTGGCTCTTTCACGTCGCAACATGGCTATTATATGGTATGGTTTATGTGAGTGGGGATAGTTAGGAGGGTGGAGAGTGACGTAGGCTACTTTTTACCGCGAAAAAACATCTCATTCCCGTGGGAAGTTCGATGTTTTTGTTAGTTGATAGATATTTAGTTCCGGAGTTGTTAATAGATGGCGTTAGTAAAATTCATTTGCACGTTCTGAATCACGCTATCAAATACTACATGTAATTTACTTAAGTCATAGGCAAATGTTATAGCCTACTTTTTACCAAGGTTCCTATGGGAGCGGGACCTACGGGGCTCTTACCTACGGGTCCCGAAGCGAAACGCGGGCGGTTCTCTAGTATTGGATATAAAACTTAACATAACTTCAAGCCTGTATTTGGCCTAGTTATATTCAATACAGCCAAATAGAGATATAAGTATTTTACTGTCGATGGTTAAACTTCCGTTATGGAACTCTATTTTGATAATTTTACATTATGCATATAATAAATAAAGGCCTTACCTTAACTACCTAAATTTCCTAACTGGAACAAGACAAATAGTTTGGCGGCTGTGTTAAGCAAGAGGGTGGTACCTAATTAACTGGCAGAGTTTAAAATACTATCGCTGAGATCGTCTAAAAAGGGAGATCAGTCGTTGTGTCCACGTTTGTTGTTCAGTAGATCATCATGATAGCTGGTTTTTACAAAATATTTTTTGTTGACATGACATGATAAGTTCATCGCAGTAGGTATCAAAATTAATATTAATATCGCTGAGAAGACGAACGACATGTATTATTGCTGTATATCGTTAGTCATTAAACTTAATATCGATAGTGTTTCCGTCCACGTAGTGCGCACAACACTAGTACAATCGGCCATATCTTGTTTTGCTAAAATTTTGACAGGCATTGTCTGTCAGGCTCGCTATTTTTGCTTTACAAAGATCAATGTATGCCTCTATACTCTATCTCAGTACCTACATGAGCTGCTGATTTAGACTTTGAGCCACAGCGCAGCTAAACAGCTCAAGTCCATGCGATCTGTGTATTTGAACCGGTTCGAGTTTGAGTTACACACCATTATAAACGTGTGTAGCATGTCTATGTAGTTGTAAGTGGCACACTTTTTCCTCTTCTGCTTATTTTTTTTTATAATTTGTGGACCAAACCAAACCAAACCACACCAAACCAACCACGACTAAACCATAGAGATAGGAAGAAGGCCAAGCCAAAGCTAAACTTACTCTGTGGGCAAAACTAAAATGGCTGAGATGGCTTGTAGTTTTGTTAAAAATTGTGAACGTGCGAAATTGTGAATGCTATATGTTTACGGCAGCTATAAGAATTGTTGTAGTATACTTTTAATGGCGTCGTAATCACATAGCTACGTTATATAAATAATTATATTGCATAAAGCGTTACGATGGACGAAACCACTAAAACTGAAAATATCTCGGTGGATGAGTCTGAGAAGCCGGTCCAAGTATCAACGGAAGACGACGTGAAATTCCCGCCTTTCCCAGGTTTGCTTTAAAACATCTTTTATTAATAGTGTAATAGAATTCTAATTCAGTATTAGATTATTATTATTTATTAAACTATTGTCAAGTTGTCAGTAAGTAAACTTGCCTACATTTTTTGACATTAACACTTCAATCCACATCAGATTTCTTGCTAACGAATAAAGTTATAACTTTTTACTTTTTTTATTTCAGATATTCCCTTGTATATTCTTGTTATTATTCTTCATTTATTTGACATTTCTCACAGATAAATTAAAGGATATTTACAATTTTGTTACACCCTGTCAGTGTACCAAAAAATAATGGGAAATAATTTACTTGGAATAATTACCTAAATTTTATAAGTAACTGTTGTCTTTCATGCTTTAAACATTTAAGTAATTATTCCAAGCATGGTTATCAAGACTATGTACATTGTTCATTGACATTCACTTCACATTGGATAATTAAATGTTAGGTTAAACTTTAGATCCTGTAGCAGGTGGGAGGAGGGGGAGGGGGGCAGGAGATTAATTGCTGATTACTATGGCACCAGATGCAATTTCTGCGATGCGCCTTTTGGGGAAGATTGAAAACAACTAACCTAACCTCTAAATACTGTACTCGGATTTTTAAATAAATGGAGTAAACTAGTGATGCCGCTCGATAGGCTACTATCGATAGACTATCGATAGTATAAATCATGGTAATACTATTGGTTATCTGCAATAGTATCGATACTATCGATAGTATCGATAGTATAAATCATGGTAATACTATTGGTTATCTGCAATAGTATCGATACTATCGATAGTATCGATACTAGCTAATAGTATCGATACTAGATAATCGATAGCGAAACTATCGATAGTTCGGCATCATTAGAGTAAACTGACATCGAAATGTCATTTCTTTAAATAATATTGCCAACTTTCAAATCTTAGTGATTACCTTTAGTTCTTAAAAACAATAAATAACTGATAATAATACCGGTAATAAACAATATTACAAAATGAAATTTGAAATAATCTCTTGCTTGTGTCACTAATAGTACCTATAAATTTATGGTCATTCACCTTCTTACTTCCGATAGATTTTTAATTCATTTTGCAGATAATGAAGATAATTTTACCAATAGAGAACAAATTTCTACTAATAGTACATTACATTTAGTATTTCGCACTCGCTTCGCTCGTGCGCTAACTTCACGCCGTTCAAAAATGCAACTTTACGAACAAGTATCGTATATTATTTTATAGCACGAGTTACATAAACCCGCTTAATTGTAGTTATTAATAAATAAAAGTTATAATTTGATGCTTTAATTTCATAAAGATTTTTGAGTTGCGATGATGATAATGTAATTTTATTGTGCGAAAGAGAACTACAAAGTGTTCGAAACATGAAGAAACAGATAAAAAAATAACGACAAAGCCTCCTGAAAGAAATTATTACGCAGTTGTTAATGTTTTTAACCGACTTCAAAAAAGAAGGAGGTTCTCAATTCGACCGTATATATGCTTTTTTTTTTATGTTTGTTCAGCGATTTTTTCGTCGTTTATGGGCCGATTTTGATAATTCTTTTTTTGTTGTAAAGTAGATATGCGCAGTGGGGTCCTTTTGAAAGTATCATCAGGATCTGATGATGGCATCTTGGAGAAATCGAGGGCAACTTTCGAAAATTGTATGGAAGACTAGTGTGTTTGTTCATGTTATCATAAATACATTAAAGCGCTACCATTTCAAGAAGGTCTGGAGTCGATCTGATGAAGCCGAAAGACAGCCGTGGGAACTCCTCAACGATTTACTGCAGTTATCTAGTGTTTGGGCTTGATTAATTTGTAGTGACGAGAACTTTACACATACATGTTGAATTGAGCGCCATCTGGCGAGTAGTTTTTGAGTTATCTCTACTTATCAAGGTTGAAGTCGGTTATTTTTTTTGTAAAAAGCAATTATAATTATTAATCAAGTTTTCTACAACATAAAACTGTATTTAGGAGAATCTCTAACCTATGCAAATAGTTGCATAACCAGTATTAAGCACTAATTTAGTATACTGAACCAACAATTTGAGAAGATAAGATAACTAATAATGAAATATTTTTTTCGCTGATTTTACCAAACAGTGTCCTTTACCCTTTATGTGTACTTACCCATACTATGTTAAGTAGTTTATTTGTTTGCTCAATCATATTTCCCATTAAAAATATGATTAAGTAACAATTTTCACCAACAATTTCACACATAGGTTCCTACCTACAATACACAAAACATACTTCAACTCATAGAAAATACACTAAAACTGAATTAGTTTAAAAAGCAGTAAAGATAAACATGACTAAAGCACAGTATAGATAATTATAAGTGCAGGCATACATGGTGACTATTTTCTAATCTGTGGTGTGGGTTTGCGTCACTCAATGTCATAAAGTACCCTCATGTTATATATTTTTTAATTTCTACCTTCACAATTCTCAATAATACATTTTTGAACGGCGTGAAGTTGGCGTCATTTGCCATGTAAAAATGAACTACTTACGCCATGGATAACTGTGACTTAAGTGCGGGTTTAAGTCACGCTGTGCTATAAAATATATTGTTTGTTTATATTATAAATCTTACAATCTATTTACTGAATAGTAATATTATGCTTAGAGTGATAACTAGGAGTTTTTTATCATTTGAAATTAATACATATAATAAATACATTTAATTAATTTTTATAAGTTGAATAACAAGATAGTTTTGCCCCAGCACTATTTTTATTTCATTAAAAAGTGGCAATACTCGAAATGTCATTTAACTCTGTTTAATTAAAAATCCGAGTATAGAATGACAGCATATGCATACATTTGCAAACTATTTGTTTTTAAGATGGCTAAGCAACCACATCATCAATATTATTTTTAACATGCCAATATGCAACATCCATATTAAATGTACTTATTAATAGTAACATTGACGCAAGCCCTGCAAAGCGGGTTTCCTTTTTTTGCATAAATTGTTACATAATATGACCCTCACCTAACCATTCTACCTTACATTTGAACTGAGGAGTCTGTCCATTGCAGGAGGCCTGTGGCCCCTGTTATTTTATTAAAGCAGAAAGCAGCATTTTAATACCGCATCTAAAATATTAATAAAAACATAATTATTTTTTTGTGAATATATTGTTAAGGCAATTAATATTATTGAGTTATACCTTCTCAATATAATCCTTACTAATATTATAAATGTGAAAGTGTGTTTGTTTGTTTGTTTGTTTGTTTGTTTGTTTGTGACGCTTTCACGTCGCAACAAAGCTATTATATGGTAAGGTTTATGTGTGTGGGGATAGTTAGGAGGGTGGAGAGTGACGTAGGCTACTTTTTACCGCGGAAAAACATCCCATTCCCATGGGAAGATCGATGGTTTGTTAGTTGCTAGATATTAATTTTCGGAGTTGTTAATAGATGGCGTTAATAAAATTCATTTGCAAGTTCTGAATTACGCTATCAAATACTACATGTAATTTACTTAAGTCATAAGCAAATGTAATAGGCTACTTTAGCTCTGCCTCGAGAACTCTCCGCTCCGGCTGTATTCAGTGTACCGCCCGCCCGCTGGCACTATCCTGTTGACTGATGTCCGCAAGTTGCTGGACTCGCCGACACAACTGCAAGCATCCGGGGTGGAATAGCCTAGCTGCCAACAGAAGTGGACGGCTACTTTTTGATGCCGCTGAACAGCACGGGTACACTGTCGAGGGTGTTGCACACGTTACCGCGGCTCTGAATAAGAGAGAACGCGTGTGTGTATTCCTCGACATGGAAAAGGCGTTCGACCGTGTTTGGCACGACGGCTTTCTCTACAAGATCTCGCAGTCGTCGGCGCCCCGGAGTGCCGTTAAGGTGATCTCCAGTTTCCTCGAAAATAGAAGCTTCAGAGTAGTAGTTGAAGACGCCGAATCCACCGAGCGTCCGATCGCAGCCGGCGTCCCGCAAGGGAGTTGCCTGTCCCCGGTCTGCTACGCCTGCTACACCGACGACATGAATAGAACTGAATAGAACCCACGCCATCGTCAAGATGCAGCGTGCGCTTGATGCCCTCCCCGAATGGCTCGCCGCGTGGAGACTGTCGGTGAATGTCGGGAAGACGCAGGCCGTGAACATAGGAGGATACCTCAACAGGCGGGACCCTACTCTGGAGCTTCACGGACAAGATATCCAATGGGCCCCACAGGCCAAATACCTGGGGGCAAAATCGACGGAAGACTTTCGATGAAGCCACAGGTTACAAAAGCCGTCGCGAATTCCAGAAGCGCGATGGCAGAAACCAGTGCTCTCCTCGAGCCTCCCTCTCGGACTGAAGCTCGGGGTCTACAAGACCTACATCAGATCCCGCCTCACGTACGCGGCACCGGCGTGGTACGCGCTCGCCAGCGAACCGCAGCGCAAGAGGATGCGCGCGGTTCAGGCGATTGCGCTCCGCCGGCTGACTGGTGCGCCGAGGTACGTCAGGAACGCCGTCATCCAGAGGAACCTTCGAGTCGAGAGCCTAGACGACTTCATCGAGAGATTGGCACGCAACATGTTCGGGCGTGTCGACGCGTCGCGGTTCCCGCATCTGCAGGACCTGGCGCCGCTCCACACCTGTCCACCGGACCGCTGGGCCTTCCCGCGCGACTTGCTGGTTGCGCGGGACGGGGCTAGCACTGAGTGAAGAGAGCGAGTAGTAGGCTACTTTTTAGCCTAAATTCCTACGGGAGCGAGACCTACGCGGCTGTTACCTATGGGTCCCGAAGCGAAGCGCGGGCGGTTCTCTAGTTTATCAATATAAATATAAAGTATGGATTTCTGCACACCTTCTCAATGAGAAGGTGTGCAGAAATCCATACTTTAGGTTATATATTGTGCTTTATATAAATTTTGTCAAGAAAATGTTTACATTCATTAATCAATGTCAAGTATCCTTTAGACAAAATGTATTTTGGTTTAATTTTAAATGCAGTGCTGTTTTCTAGTTATAACTAGAGAACCGCCCGCGCTTCGCTTCGGGACCCGTAGGTAAAAGACGCGTAGGTCCCGTTCCCGTAGGAATCTCGGCTAAAAAGTAGCCTATAATTATGATCTGGAACATCAAATATAACCTTTGCCTATGCCTTATGTAAATTATATATTACGTAGTATTCGATAGCGTGTTAAAAAGTTACAAATTGCAAATGAACTAACGCCATCTATTAACAACATTTGGAACTAAATATCTAGCAACTAACAAAATATCGATCTTCCCATGGGAATGAGATGTTTTTCCGCGGTAAAAAGTAGGTAGCCTACGTCGCTCTCCACACCCCTTACTATCCCCACACACATAAATCCTTACTAATATTATAAATGTGAAAGTGTGTTTGTTTGTTTGTTTGTTTGTTTGTTTGTTTGTGACGCTTTCACGTCGCAACAAAGCTATTATATGGTAAGGTTTATGTGTGTGGGGATAGTTAGGAGGGTGGAGAGTGACGTAGGCTACTTTTTACCGCGGAAAAACATCCCATTCCCATGGGAAGATCGATGTTTTGTTAGTTGCTAGATATTTATTTTCGGAGATGTCAATAGATGGCGTTAATAAAATTCATTTGCAAATTCTGAATTACGCTATCAAATAGTACATGTAATTTACTTAAATCATAGGCAAATGTTACATTTATATCTGATGTTGAGGAAGCTGCCTCTCGCCTACCCTCTACTCGTGCTATACGAACGATATTCCAGCGGAGGGGGGCGCCATGCTCGCCCTATACGCGGACGACGCGGCGTACCTGACCACCTCGATTAAGACAGGTCACGCCGCCGTTAAAATGCAGAGATGCCTCGACGCCCTCCCCAAGTGGCTACACGAGTGGAGGATGGCGATCAACGTAGGGAAGACGCAGGCCATCCAATTCGGAGGAACCACGATGTGCGACCCCACTCTAAAGCTCCTCAACCAAGACATTGCCTGGACAAGACAGGCCAAGTACCTTGGGGTAACCCTGGACTGTTCCCTGACTATGAAGCCCCACGTGACCAACGTCGTAAATCACGCCAAGGCAGCAGCTGCAGCGCTATGTCCAGCGCTCTCCTCGAGTCTCCCGTTGAGGGTCAAAACCACCATCTGGAAGACCTACATCCGCCCCAGACTCACGTACGCGGCCCCAGCCTGGTACGCACTCCCGAGCGAACCACAACGCATGCGTCTACGCGTGGTTCAATACAAGACGCTGCGCCGGCTGGCAGGGGCGCCGTGGTGCGTGAGAAACGCCACCATCCAGCGGAACCTCAGAGTTAGAGCCTGGACGCCTTCGTGGAGCGCCTAGCGCAACAGATGTTTGCGCTCGCGGACGCGCCACGGTTTCTGCACCTGCGGAACCTGGCGCCGCTCCACGCCCGCCCCCCGGACCATTGGGCACTCCCGCGAGACCTACTGCGCGGGAGCAGCCCGACATGAACCACCTCGGGCAAGACCGCAAGCCGCCGTCCGGTCGCAGATCGGCTCCTGCTGGGCTTCCCATCAGCGGGTCTCACCTGGTAGGGCCTGATCGCCCGGGCAGCGTGAAAATCATCATGACTCCCCGGACTAGACACCCATACTCCACATCACCATCTGGACAATCTTCGAGGACCCATACAGGGGCCCAACCCAACGACCGGTCCGTTGTTACGGACCGCGGCAGACACCTCAGTCAGGGGGCCACCGGCCCCGAAACTGAATCCCCACGGCTATGTTAGCCGTGAACGAAGACAGGACGGATTCTAATATTGATGTTCCAGTATGTCATATTATAGGCTTATCTTTGGCCGAGATTCCTACGGGAGCGGGACCTACGCGGCTGTTACCTATGGGTCCCGAAGCGAAGCGCGGGCGGTTCTCTAGTTCAACGATAAGCGGGAACTGGAGGGTGAACTTGCTCATGACTAGTTCAGGAAAAATAAGAAAAAAAAATCCAGCCCTTTTTGTTTTCATAAAAAAATAAATTTTCGAAAATTTACACCCTTTGTGTTATTTTGAGCTACCATAACCACAGTTTTTCAAATATTTCAGATTTGTTTTTTGTATTGACAACCTAAGAAGTCCTACTATTCATCACAATTCTTAAAAATCCCAGAAAGCTTGCAGTTTTTCCACAAAACTCAAACAATCACCAAAATTTCCTTAAAATTTTGCAAGATTATTACTTTCAGTCGACTTTGACTCATCATTGTGTAAAAAAAAAAGTATGAACACTACTGCGGCCAGTTTTTTTAAAAGTTGGCGCATCTAACCAAGATTACAAAATGGTATTATACTCTAAAAATTCGTACCATTTTTAAACAAGACCAAAATTTCTTAATCGTTCGCGTTCAAAGTAATCACTAGGAATTGCAAAGGGATATGACATGCTACTTTATTTACTGTGCACCTTATCGTTTTCAATTGACGTGGCTCTCTTACTGGCGACTTTTGGCTTCGCCTTTTTGCACTGGATTAATTGATCTGCAAACTACTGACTTGGCATATCTTTGGACTGTGATTGTGTTTTGTGAATTGTACTTTTGGTGTTTTTGGACTGTTTGGCGTTTATTATGTCGTTACCAAACTCTCCATTGAAATACGCTATTAATTCACCTCATTTATGGAAAATGTCGGTGCAATGCTACCTCTGCTAGCAGATTGTATGGAGGAAGGTACCCAAACGTTCAAATTTACCCGGATTATCGGGTATTAATTTATGAATGTACATTCGCCAGCTAAATGCTTGGTTTATTTTATCCAATTTATGCTTGGTTTCGTACATACGTCAAGTAATGTAGTTATAAGATTGATTTATCAGTAATATTAATAATATTTAATTTTGTTTAATAGAACCAAGCGATGCAGATTTTGAAGATGATATATCAGAAGAAGAGAGAAACCATTATAGAACTAAGTTCAGAGGTAACTTTTTTCTTTGTTTATTTAAAAATTTAAAAAATATGGCAATATTATACCTACCACACTAATTAATAATAACAAGGAAAATATTAAAGATATTATTTAAGAGAAGTGAAGGTGTTCACTAGTATTATATGTTTTCAGATCTTAACTCGGTGACGACTTATCGAATACATTGTACTGCTTGCGATCGTCACCTAGGGTGTTCGGCGCGCAGCGAGAGCCGTTTGCGCCCCCATCCAATGCTACGCACACTTATGTGCCACACCTGTCACACCTTCTACAATAGTGGGGAGTTTGAGAAAGGTGATGATGGCTCGGAGTTGTATTGCCGGTGGTGTGGCCAGGGGGGTCAAGTTTACTGCTGCTCTGCGTGTCCTCACGTTTTTTGTGCGGTAAATATTACCAGTCATTTACTACCTTATTAATATGAAATTTAATATGATCCAGACTTTTCCACTATCTTTTGGTTCATAAATACTTTAATAAAAATATGTTTTATTTGTAAACATAAAGCATAAGCTCTACTGTAGATCACAATGATCAATATTGAATTAGTAAATTTTGATCTTTAATTATTTCATTGTTTTTTTCTCTAGAAATGTATTAAAAGAAATTTGGGTGTACCAATGATCAAGGAAATTGAAGACACGGATGACTGGAAATGTTTAAAATGTAATTCAAAATATTTGTGGGACTTACGAGCTCTGTGTTGGGCTGTTCTACGCTACTGCGACCTTAAAAATAGGTATAGATATAAAATAATACGGACTTTCATATTTTATATTAAAAGATGTATTAAAATTTGTTGTTTTAAAATTTTCTTTATCAAACCAGAATCACATACGCAACCCAAGACCCTACTTTAAAAGAAATCTATCAGAAGGATTGTGCTACGGATCATACAACTTGCTGTAAAAATAAGATGAAAAAAAAGCAAGAAGAAAAAAAGACTAAACAGATAAAAGAAGAAAAAAAAAATATTAATATAGCTCCAAAACCTCCTTCTACCATTCAAGTTAGTATGGTTTATGGTATTATCTAAAGCTGCTTTAATACATTGTTTTATTTAAATTTAAATTTCACATTTGGAATATTCTAATCGTCATTGTAATTTTAGGTGAAAAAATTTGCTTCCATTAATGTTGAAGATGCAATTGTTAGACTGGACCAAAAACCTAAAAAAAGGCCAGCTAGTCCTAAAACTAAACATATCATCATCAAGAATCCCTTAGCTGGAGGAACCAAAGTGCTAACTCCTGTAATCATGCCACCAATGGCTAAAAAAATGAGGGTAAGTTTGTAACATTAAGTGGACTAAACCTATTACTTCCTGGATCTATGAGTCAATATATGATGAAAATAAAAGAATTGTTGAGATACAATGCAATGCTTTTTAAGAAAGATAAAAAGATTTTGGAATTTCTCAAAATGTACCACACCAAATTCTTCAAAAGAAACACGCGCATATATATCATCCAACATATATTGCGGGAATGGTCAGAATATCTTCCTTGGACCTTGAGACTTGGAAGTCTGATATAAACTTGGTTTTCGGAAATCCGGATGAAACCAATTTCCTATTTCAATAAGCTAAGAAAACGGGGAAGTTAAAAAGTGACATTTAATTCTTGTGCATAAATTTATACCCAACTACAGCAAACAGAAGGGTTATTACTAGTTTTTAGGGGAAACATAAATTTAATATAGTTATAATCTACTCAGTTGCTGCAGTTAATGTCATGAATATTATAAATTCTGCTGAATCATGTCTGCACTTGTATTCTTTTAACACTATTTCCATCTTTCTAGATGAGTTCACCCATGATAAATCCTGTACGGTTTAATAATGACAGGAAGCAAATGAATTATACACGAATCCGGCCACAGCCTCCAATGCAACCAATGATGTTTAATGGCTATAGTAATGCTACACCATTCAATCATATGCTTATCAGTGACAATATTAACTTGTCTCTTGAAAGTTTAACACAGGTAAGAAGTATTATGTATATAAGTATATCATTTATTATTTATATAATCATCATCATTCCATCATGGACCACTATTGAGCATGGGGCTCTTCTCAGAGGTTGAGCCAATGGTCTGCCATCTGGCCAAGTGGTGGATTGGCAGACTTCACACATTCCGTGCTATGTTTTCCTTCCCTGTTATAGCAAGTGGCATTTCAAAGCTGAATTTCATGTGGTAACTTAAAAACTATTAATTTTTACAGGGCTTAGATATGGCATCTGTTGCAATGGCAAATAGTGTTCAAGATAATGATGTAGTCTGTACCCCTGATTTTCCTTTGGAGCCATTATGTGAGGTAAATATTATTTTTTCACTAATTAAATTTGACAGTGAATAATATTGCAACAAAAAGGCCTCAATGACCGCTTACGACCAAGTAGAAAAATTTACTACAGAACCGTTTAAGTTCTCATTGAGGCCCATGTGCGATTTTTAATATCCCATGTATTATGAAGGCCTGTGAAGGCAGTGTTAGCTGGCTAGCTATCGCTTTCTTGATTATGCCAGTAGCAAAATGACTCAGACATGGATAACCATGTCCAAGTCATTTGGCATCTTTTTTACTGCAAACTTGTATGGTGCAAAGTACTACAAAAAGTAAAGTAAATTTACTACAGAACCGTTTAAGTTCTCATTTGAGGCCCATGTGCGATTTTTAATGTCCCAGGTATTATGAAGGCCTGTGAAGGCAGTGTTAGCTGGCTAGCTATCGCTTTCTTGATTATGCCAGTAGCAAAATGACTGACATGGATAAATATGTCCAAGTCATTTGGCATCTTTTTTACTGCAAACTTGTATGATGCAAAGTAGTTTCAATGCGGTTGTCATGGGACGGTTATGTGGTCAAGTTTTAATAATGATTATTCCATAATTATAGACATGACTTTAAATTAAGAAATAAACTTATTTTAGGTAACAGAAGATAACAATGATGACGATGTACAATGCATGGGACCAGTGGTAGCTCCAAAAGCCCCACCGCCACTACCACCACCACCTCTTGTACCTCGCGTCATAAACCAACTACCTAACATTTCATCAGATAATATAATACAAATGACAGAAAATGATGTCACTGTTAATGCAGTAACTGGAGGGTTGAAGTTCCGAGTGGATCCACAAACACTATCTGCTAATAAAATGTATCGTTTACCGGATGGCCGTATTTTTGCAATTAATGCGAATCCTAATATGCCAGGAGGCTATTCAGCGACAATTGTTGCCGTAACCGATGACGCTGCTTCAAAAATGCCACCGAAAGGCGCAACATACGCAGCTAAACTTAGTTCAGTTGGAAATCCAACTAATACACCTCCCCCTTTAAAAGAGTATCGCAATCAATCTAACAATAGAAATAAAACTAAACGCAATACCCCAAAATTAAAATCACAGAAAAGAACAGAAACGCCTACAAGGGATTGCGATATGAATGTGCCAGTAGAATGGTTTAGATATAACGTAATTGATGCTGTGGATGCTTTAGAGTATTCTTTGTCAAGATTGACTAAATTGAAACAAGAAGCTACAACAATGTTTTTGCGTACTCGATCTGTGTCTGAAATGCGAAATCTTCATAAACGCTTAGACCGTCTTTTAAACACTTCAACATCTAGATTCAATGAAATACGTGATAATATTAACAAAGAATTTAAAAATTTTCTTTTGAAAAAAATGGGTGGCAACACCAGTGAAGATGACGATGATGTGGAAATATTGCACGATGATCACGACGATCCTATTTTCATAGATGAAAATTCCGTAGAATCTAATGTTAATGAAAGTCAGGAGGTCGATTTGACTGTTTTGGGAAGCAGTGATCATAATGATAGTAGTGAAAAATCATTAGATAAAACTGATAGTGCGCAGATATTGGAACCTATTTGTGTTGTCGAAAACATGGATTCATACAACGATGAGACATCTATTCTCCCTGACAAGCCAGAGCAGGATGAACTGATTGAAAAACCCGATAGCTCAATGCAAGAAGAATCTATATTACCGGACAAATCATCCTCTGGTTTAGAAGAAAATGAAAACCAAATAAGTGAAAAGCAGAGCATTGAGACAAACAGCGAAAATTCTACAAAAAATAAAGATGATAGTGAAAATGCTAATGGAGAAATAGAAGAGACCGAAGACAGCGTTAATAATACTGTGTCAAAAGATGAAGAAAGTAAAATGGATGTAAGTGAGGTGAATGGTGAAGAAGGCGACCACACAAATACTTCAGATAATAATCATGAAAACTCAGTAGAAAATAAAAAAGATGAGGATATTTTAAAAGATGATAGTGCCAGTCAAAATCCTAACGATAAAAAGACGGATGATTCAGAGATGAGTGAAGAAATGATTGAAAATTTGTTAAAAGATGATCCTGGAGATAATATTGGAAAAGAAAATTTGACTGCAATGGATGTACCTGCCTGAGGTAATTATAATTATTTGCTACACTTTTAACTAAGGACATTTGACAACCTATTTACATTTTTGTGCAAAATTTTATTATGTGCTTAAGACATTCATTGTTTGATTATATTCCATTCATATGATTATCCCTTTGCCAATTCATGATTATTTTCTAGAGTACCACGCTGTTATAATATTTTGTATGATTTATCCTCGAATAATGTATACAAACTATACATTTATTGTTTACGCATGGGAGAAGATAGAATTATAATTGTTACAATTTTATATTACTCGTATAAGTTTAAATTACACGAATTTAAGAATAAATTGTTTTTATTTTATTAATCAGGATAAATTTGTATACCATACAATCGGACGAATTCAATAGAAAATGTATTTTTGTTGATTAATGTAACGCACAAATATAAAATTCGTATAAGAATATTACCTGGATAAAAATGCTTTGCTACATAACATTGTGTGTGGATACAAGAATGGTTCACAGTGTATTGTAAATGGCCACATTTACAGTACACTGTGAACATATTATTACATTTTTAATCTACAGCACAATCTTTTAAAATATACTATAATGGTCTAAGATTCCATAACACTTTTGCTTCATGCATCGAGTATTTGATTAAAATCATTTTTTTATGTACAATTAGGCAACAAACAATATGTTTTTCCTGGTGTGCCTATCGAAAAATGGCCGCTAGTATGTTTAATTAACGAAAGAAAAATGACTTTCTGGGGCGAATTTACATGCATCTGTTATTTATATAAAATATACTCCAAGGTCAAGATATACACCTAGAGGTCCTGAAAAGTCCCGTCGGGTGTGCCATTAGGCACATGGCCGCTCCTGTTGGCAGCCAGGCATAAAGAGGTGCTATTCTGGTGAAAGTTTACACCCATCTGTTATTTGGATCATTTATAGCTCAAATTAAAGCTATTTTTTTTCTGTACATGATAAACAAGTTGCGGCCATTTTTGGTGGTAAAAATTCAGCATACGAAAAACTTGTGAAGGACTCTATGATAACATAATTATTGACAATTGAGCTTGTGTATGAAATAGGTATACTGAGGGAAATAACTATAGTAGGGCCATTTTAATAGGTCACATTTGACAACTGTTTGTCTTTGCTTCATCATAGTGAGGATAACCTGCTGAAAAACATCGATTAAATTCAATTAATCGATACGGACTTCAAACATCTGTAAATTGAATGCGATTGTTATAAAAAGTATTAATAAGCGCACAGATCGCACAACGATTAAAAAAAGGACAAAAATAATGCGTCAAATAATGGCGCGAAATGAAATCATGACTTTTTTGCAACATTTCACGTTTCTGGATATTGGCTTTTGAGCCAGACGTTATATATAAAATGAATGATTACATATTTTTTGGCCTAAAATGTACCAAAATTAATTCTTAATTAATTTAATTTTAATTTTTAATTAATTTTGTTAATTAATTAATTAATTTTTATTATTAATTAATTTTTATTATTAATTAATTTTTAATTAATTTTGTTCGTATTAAAATATTTTATTTTGTAATGGTGAAATACTTTTTGACGATTAGTTCGATTTCTCGAATTCAACTTATCTGCCGATCTATTTCTTTTGGTACCATCCCTAATATTTAAAAAGAAAAAGAGTTCACTGACTTAACTTTGTAACGACGTCAGTTCTTTACTTTCAAGTGTAAAAAGTTTAACAAGATCTAGTAGGAAATATTAAATAATATGAAGTGCCACCCTTACAAGGTTACTTTTTAAAATTTTAACGAACTGTCAAATGTGACCTATTAAAATGGCCCTACTATATGTAATCGATATGTTACCGTTAAAATGCATAATAAGTTAATGTGCACATTAACTAGGTAATCTGCAGATACACTGATACGATATGTTAAAGTGTAAAAAAAGGTCTTATTTGCACTTTACCCAGTTAGTCTGCACAGTAACGGATGGTACATCGTTAAATTGCGGAAGACTGGCTACCTGAGTACCAATTTGTGTTGATCTCATGGCCACATCGTAGATTTGCTCACATCATGAAATGATCGATCTGGTCGATCGATCGAGATTTGGTCGAATGGTAAAAACGCGGAAAATGACGTCTCCGGCGCTGCGGAAGGTGCAGCCCCTTCGCCCTTGCGTAACAAAGCACAGACACCCACGCTCGCCTGCGCAGTTTCGGCTTGCTGGTCGCCGAATCCGGCTCCCTCGCCCTCGGGTGTCTGCGTTTTGTTACAGCGGGCGGGGGCTGCCCTCCCTCCGCGCCTCCGGGTTCTAAAAAACACTCTAGGGGTAGGGCATACAAGACTACGTGGAGTAGGGGTAGGCTAATTCGGTTCTGTAACCAATTCGACCTACCTACCTTGAAGAATTTGACTGAGTAGTAATGGAAATGAGTATTCATTGTTTTATATCCAAAATCAACTCAATTTTTATGTTTTCGTTCAATGTTACTCGTTTTTAACAATTGACGTTCAAACAAGAACCTATTTTATAGACTTTACCGTATGCATGGTCGTTAGTCTGCAGATTAGCTAGGAAGTCTGCAGATTAACTTGTTAATGTATGAACTCAATTATAATTTTTCCACTTTAACTGACTCAGCCAGATAATCTGCAGAATACCTCGTTAATGTGCATACTATCTGATTTACGCAAATTAACGGTAACAGATAGATAGATTTAGATGAGATTAATTCGCACGAGGAACTTTTTCAAGGGATGACATCACAAATTTAGAGCGATACTTGCAAGAAACTAAAGGGTATATACATACAATCGTCGCGTTTGAGTAAATAACTTAAAGCATAGTTTGTTGTACACAAACACATGTTTTATTTTTCTATTTTGTAGTGCAGATGTAGACATGGCTACAGAATATATTCTATATCATTGTAAATTTTGACTTCTTACTAAAAATTCAACAAACTCATCGATAATCCTCTCTTACAGCGAAAGTTTGAGGCGAAATCAGAAAGGAGTTTGGTGGAGAAACTGACAAGCAAACCAAAATTAACATTTCGGGTTTTGTCCATTTCTTCTGTAAACATTTTAAAGCATTGCTAAGATCAAAATACATATACCTCCAAATTAATAGTGTCATGAAAATAAATTTTCGCCCATTTTCCTCGTTAGTTCCAAGTTTTTTTACGTCTTCATCTAGATTGTTCAATTTCGAACATGTAATATAAAGATTCCCATAGAAGCTGGATCATCGGAATGATAGTGATTTAATAGGCCTACTAGAAAATAAAAATTAGGAGAATTTTTATTTGACGCCCTCCACAACGACATTTAAATTAAGTCAATACGAAACGTAAAACGTAAACCTGATTTTAAACATATGCATGTTGATCAGGGTGGGTGATAACAGAGAGCCTTGTGGGATACCAGTGTCAACTGCATTTCATGTTAATAGAGTCTGTACCAGACTATAATGGTACGGGAGCCGACGATGCTAAATGTGGATTTACTCGAGCGTCATAGAGACCTATTGGGTTGCAAAGCTTAGATGATAAGAAGAAAAAAATGTTATATAATGTATACCTTTTCATCGGTGAGGGAAGCGGCTATAGAGTTTTGAATATGTATAAAAATAATGTCCATGTGTACATACTCGAGCGCTTCAGATATTGTAAGCATCAATGTTCTACGTATTTTTAATAATGTACTATGTTAATCTGATCGTTTGTTTGATGGGGGTTACCGTACGTAAGGGTTGAAAATAAGAGAAAAAAAATCAAATCGAGCACGTCAGATTTTCTATGGGGGTATTAAGTGAACCTAAAAAAAGCTCTCATTCAATAATCTGACGATTTCGATGTGACGCAAACTCGCTACCATTATTATAATGTGCAAAAAAAATTCGAACTTATATATATTGGGCTCATATTTGGTGGAGGTACTTAACTGGGTACCAGGTACCCCCTGTACCTTATCTGACGCGCTCGAGTAAATCCAAAAATCCCCTCTTGGGCTCCCTAGCTATAAGGGACAATTCATATTTATGTATTTTAAAAAAGGCCTGGTTACTCTACAAAGACCCCACAAGTCTGTTAACGCACTTACCGGTTCTATTGATGTTTCTAATATTAAATTCCTATTTTGGGGCAGTTTTTTACCTAAGTAACATGAAACATTTCAATGGGTCAGTGGAATTGTTGTCTCTATGAAATAATTAATGCCAATCAATCACAAATAAAATTCTATTCCTATCGAGTTGTTATGTGTAGAAATTCTGATAGTAACAAAGAGTTAAAAGTATGTTGTGATTAACATATTATATCAACTGGATTGATTATTCTACAAACAATAGATATGTAGATTATGTTAGATAGAAAATAAAGGGTACTTTGGGTATAATCATTCATCATTGTTGTACGTTTTCAGCAAGAATGCCATTTCCTTATTATGTATTATGAATTTATGACATCCAGCATTTAGTTTTGTAAGTTTTTTTTTATTGTTGTTTAGTACATACATACTATCATCAAGGATTATCTAAAACGGATAGTATATGATTTTTTTTTGTTGTAGGTTTGTTTGCATTTTTTATTAAATTAAGTTTATGTGGATTATTAAATTTATTTGTATTTCATATTGCGATAACTTTGCAAATATTAGGATAAAAGTATATAAAATTACAAATATGTTAATTTTTGTGTAATAAATACTGACTGTGGTATTCAATGAAAATCTTTAAAATGCATGTGCTAATTTTTGAATTCTAAGTGTTCAAATTAGTTGGACATCTCAACTGTGACAAGTATTGAATCTACTGGTACTAATTCCTGCTGTGGCGTTGTTTATCAGTTTCTTATTTTTATATATTTTTTCATAAATTGATTCTTTTAAATAAAATCGTATCTGTGTATAACTATAATAAAAGGAATGTAAAAAATTGATTTGTATTAAACAGCTTTGCAACATTGCAACAACATATGCTCTCATACGAGTTACTTTGGTTGGACACAATTATAATTTGTAATAGTAGAGAATAAGACTATAAACTATAATATATTTTGTAACATTACAATATAGTTATTTGGAATAACATCCTAAGTTATATTTGTGTATTTAAGCAAATCTATGTGTAATAATATAGTTTGTAAGTGTTAGTTGTATGGTTTATAAAGGAGTTTCGCCTTTATTATATTCCGTTAGGTAAGTAGTGTTTTTAATTAGACACACAAAAATATTGTAAATAGAATTTGGTGAAGTCTGCTTGTAGACAAACATTTTTTATTACTATGCTCTGAAACATATGTTTCCAAAAAGCAAGATCTTGTAGTTTTGTGATAAATTGGTTTTGTTCGTAAGGAAATGCTAATAAATATGTATTTCGAAGTTAACATTGTTTCGTTGCTATTTACACTATACTTGATAAGTACTATACTAGTGAGTGAGTACCTTTTGATTTCGAACCATTTTTATGCATACTGATTACCTTATAATTTAATATTATAAAATGAGCAAAGTGAAGCGAGCCACTGTTGTATAAATCACTGTGGTTTATTAACCTTCGGTTTACTAGGTTTTGTGATGGAATGACCGATAGAAACAGAATATTGTATGGGTCCCGTTTAACAGTATAGCATTATTACTTATTATATTATCCAAACAAGCTAGCCAAATGAGTGTTTGATTGTGATATTCTTTTGTGTGCTGTGTGCTAGGATGTCGGCGGTGACCACTTTTGCCGAATTCACCTGGTCATCTAGTATGAAATAAAAAACTCCGTAAAGAAAAAACATTTAATGACAAATGGACACAAATGCAAATGCGGCAGTAATATTAAAAATAGATTTTAAATAATACGATTAAATCGAAAAATTAGATGAGTAGTAAATATCACATTAAATTACTTATTAGAAATTAAAACTAGATAGGTCAAAAACAAGTAGCAACAATATGAATTCAGTATCTGAAATGACCCTTGCGAGATCGCTCCTCGTGGTACACGCGCATCGGAGAGTAGCTGCCGTTAGACGCGCCGTTGGCGTTCAGACCTGCAACATTACATGGTTCTTATTACTTTATGCATCAATGGTGTGGTATGAGAATTTTAAATCTGTGGTTTATTTTCTGTGCATAAGCATAATTCCAAAGGTAGGGTGTCTTTAACAGTGAAAAAGTGTGTTATAATTGAGACCTTTTAAACTCAATAAACAAAGGAATTATAACTTGGTATAAATAATTATAATAGCCCATGGCTGCGGTCAGTTTGCGGGGACCCTAATGGAATAAAGTGCGACTTTCTTGTCCTATGAATAACAAAATACGTGCTATAATAATTTTAGGTGAGATATTCTATTTTCTAATGGCTTAACAAAATACAAAAACAACAAAAGTTCCATCTTATTAATACCAAACAAATATATCTATTCACTCTATTCACTATTTTTTTTAATCATACCTCAAAAATAAGTTCTCGTGTTTAAAAAAATATGATCTATAAAATTATTACGTGCCAAGTGCTTCAAATAAGTATTACTCAAACCAAATCGTAAAATAAATATTGTTTTGCTTTCATGTCATACCTTTGCCACTAAGTTGTCCATCTACCGTGGCGGCTTTGGATTATAAATACGTCAATTTAATCATCTAATTTATTACAATTTACATATTTACTTGTTATCTATTAATTGTATCATCTAATGCATACGGCAAAATAACCACATTAAAATTGCCTATTTAAAAAATAATCCATTACTCTAAACCAGTGTTTTTCAAACTCTTTCATGATGCAACCCCTCTGACATAAGAAAATATTTCGCGACCCCCGGCTCCTGATCCTTCACTTTTTTATCACACATACTAGCTTCTGCCAGCAGTTTCACCTGCGTCCCGGGGGAACTACTTCGCGTACTGCAAATAAAAATTGATTACTAAAGATTTCATCTCTCTTTATCCCAGGTACGCTCTGTAGCCTCGCCAGAAAGAGAAAGGTGATTACTAAAGATTTCGTCTCTTTTTATCTGAAGTACGCTCTGAAGCCTGGCTTCTGCCCTCTATTGTAATATCTCTAGTAATCACCTTAGTAATCACCTTTCTCTTTCTGGCGAGGCTTCAGAGCGTACCTAGGATAAAAAGAGACGAAATCTTTAGTAATCACCTTTCTCTTTCTGGCTCATCGGGATCGGAGAGAGATAGGTAATTACCGTTATCGTTGTTTCTCTTTCTAACCGGGGGCGATTGCAATGTATGGGCAGCCGTATGGCTCACCCACTCTAGTGTAATATCTCTATGGCGGTAACTGACACCGTAACGTCAAAAAGCGGTGCCGCCATTTCCATGACGGCCGTCTTGTCGGTGTCAGATGGTTTGGTGAACGTTTTATTGATAGCGGTGAAGCTATTTTTACGAGATTTGAATAAATCGTCTTCTGCCATACGACTATTTTCCTCTTCTGATGATAGTTCATCCTCCAAGTAAATTACTAAAGCTAAATCAAGGTCGTCCATTTTCTATCTTGGATTATTATTATAAAAAATGACTGACGGTGTGTTAAAACGGCCGTGGAACTTTCCACATGTCATCACCGTAAAGACGGCCGTCTATTTGCGTCCGTAATATTACGGCCGCTATATGACGGCACCGCTTTCCTAGGAAACCAAAGCTTAACCGACTAGCTCTTATCACGCTTAAGACTTTAGCTACCATATACACAACACAAATAAACAAACAGACCTATATAATAATACTAGAGAACCGCCCTCGCTTCGCTTCGGGACCCGTAGGTAGGTAACAGCCACGTAGGTCCCGCTCCCGTAGGAATCTCAGCTAAATAGTAGCCTATAATGTTTGCCTATTACTTAAGTAAATTACATGTAGTATTTGATAGCGTGATTCAGAACTTGCAAATGAATTTTACTAACGCCATCTATTAACAATTCCGGAATTAAATATCTAGCAACTAACAAAACATCGATCTTCCCATGGGAATGAGATGTTTTCCGCGGTAAAAAGTAGCCTACGCCACTCTCCACCCTCCTAACTATACCCACACACATAAACCATACCATAAATAATAGTCATGTTGCGATGTGAAAGAGCAACAAACAAACAAACACACTTTCACATTTATAATATTAGTAAGGATAGTCACCTTGCAACAAATGGTTAGGCGGCGGCGTAGCGGGCGAGGCGCAGCGCGGCGCGAGCAGCAGGTGGTAGAGCGCGAGGTAGATGGCCGCGCACAGCAGCGCCGCCACGCCCAGCGCGCGCCACGCCGGCGCGTCCGGCTGCGACAGCGACACAATCCCGCCTACTATCGCGCCGATACACCGACCTGGGGGCGATTACAGGGAAAGATGGTTAATAGAATAATAGATGATGGAAGGCCTGTTTTTTTGGCCAATATACCGATGCTAGGTACTTATGGGCACCTGTTGCGATGGCATTATCAACGAGTTATCAGCTAGGAAAAAGTAGAGAATATGGAATTGTTCTTTTCACCGTCCTTAATAGATTTTTCATGATATTATAGAGTGGTCGATCAATTTTCATATGATTTTATCGGTTTTTAGTTGTAACACTCCATCACATACCTACTTGCGAGTATGTACTTAAGTAGGTACTAGTACTACATGTATTACGAGTATATTAAAACTATACCGAATTGAGAAAACATGAAAATGTATGCATTAAACAATTCAAGATTGCAAAATTAACCCTATCCCACACCCACCATATCATCAAAATCACTGACAACAATCATACGTACGGCGAAACTCCACACAAGCCAACTCACCGATACAGAAGTGCGCGATGACGGGCAGCGCCTGCCCCGTGGTGGTGTACTTGCGCGGCACCAGGTGGCGGAAGTACAGCACGGCCGCCACCCACACCAGGCTCAGGGTAAACACCTCCATTACTTCGCACACCACTATCCATGCGTACGACACGCCGAATGCCAACCCTGGGAACATAAATATATTTAAAAAAATTCTTCCGGTCCTAAGCGGCTGACAGTGACAGTCAACGCACAGTCGAAATTCCTGAACGTAAGAATCTGAAATTTGGTATGTTAGCTCATCATTCAAATTTCCGCCTCGCTGGGAATCGAACCCTTGGAACAGTGTTCCGCGTGGTAACCATTGCGCCTTCTATTGGCGGCTTGAGGAACTATTGGCATTGAACATTTGAACCGGGCCCCTCGAGTAGGAGGCAAAATTCTTAACCACAAAGCCATCACCGCTTCATTCCTTTATTTCAGAAAAACGGGACACCAGCGACAACCTAAGCGCTTCACGCAATAGGCCGCGTTCTTTAGCTCGAATCAATCGATCATAACACTCAAAACGTTCAATTTTCTATAGAAAAAGTCGCTTTGGTCGCTTAATGGAACGTGCCCATAGACATAACACAACCTGGGGGGGTTGTGTTATGTCTATGTCACCTGTAAACCGCAAGCAGTAGAAGTACTTAAGCGTCACGTCAACTCACGTATAGACACAACTCCCTTTTTTACCTAAAATAAGTTAATGCTTGACAACGATCCCATCTGATGGTAAGGGGCGATGAAGTCCAAGATGATGTACACACTAACTTATACCCAGAAGCCTATTCACTCTCCTCTTGAAGACTCCCACATCATACAACGCGGAAACACACTCATACTCACCAGTAAACCGAAGACAGTAGAAGGTGAAGGCGGTGATGAAGAGGTTGGAGTGGCCGACGTAGTCCACGAGCGCCTCGGCCGCCCACAGCGCGGGCACGGCGGGCAGCGCGCCGGCCGTGCTCGTCAGCGCCAGGTCCGTCCACGTCGTGTTCAACTCGGACACGCGCCTGCGAATTATTACATTATTACAATATACATATAATAAAACTGTAACTGATGTCTGTTTGTGCACGCTAATTTAAAAAACGGTTGCACGATTTTTTATAGGACCTTCATTGGGAGATAGAGAAAAAATCATTGAAGTTACCATGCGAAGCGAAGTCAAGAATCCTGCTTTGAACACAAATATCAGTATAATTTAAACGCGTACCAAGTCTTAAGTAAGTAGATAATGATGCTGTCGTGTGTATACCTATACAGGCTGTATTGTATGGAACTTACTCGCTATCTTCATGCATGAAAGAATACAGAGGGCATTGGCCAAGTCGATGCGGGCGCTTACATCCATAATATATTATTATAGGTAGTTGGGTCGTTTATTTTTACTACTTACTTACTACTCTGTCTACCTGTCTGTTTGACGTGTGTATCCTCACCACGGCAGGTATATACGAGTCGATGGCGCCCCACAGCGCCAGCGTGCCGAGCAGCGCGAGCACGGCGCACACGGCACGGCGCCGCGGCGCCGTAGCGCTGTAGTAGTGTATGACGTGTGTATCCTCACCACGGCAGGTACGAGTCGATGGCGCCCCACAGCGTGCCGAGCAGCGCGAGCACGGCGCACACGGCGGCGGTCTCGGCGCCGTAGCGCCGCACCGCGCTCATCGGCAGCGCCAGCGCGCCCGTCGCCGTGTGCCACCACCACTCCGGAGTCGACAGTGGCATGTTCCTGTGGTGGGGATAGTTAGATAATACCTAATTATAGAGACAGGTAAGGTTCGATTCGCGTGGTGCCCTATTCTGCTAATTTAAAAAGGCTTTAATTGCGGCAATAACTGTTCAATCGAGATGTAATTGCTTTCTAAAGAAAAACTATACCTACATTACCTACCTACAGCATAAAAGATTCGATTGACGTCGATGTCGTTAGTAGGTACCTCATTATGATAATTCTGTATTTATATGGTTAGGACCACGAGTTAGGACATCCAAATACAATTCAATCGCTGAATATAAATTGCACAATAATTTCTGCATATCATTTAAAGCTATTTAAGTAGGTATTTATATTTAAATTGCAAGTGTAATTTATTATTTAACGTTTAATCATTTTCATTATCGCATATATGAATCACTGCACAATAAATGTTTAACAGAGGCGTATTATTATTAGAGTTAGGATCAACTTAAAAAATAAATACAATAGTGTGGAACGTTGGAATAAAAATACAAAGTAGATATTTTCGCCATGCAGATGGCGTTCAACCCGAGTAAACTGATACGTGGCCGAGTGGCAAACTGGTGTTTAGAACACTCAAAACAATCGATTTTTTCTTTCGGTGGTAACTTTAAATAATAAAAAAAATCTCAAACACGTACTTGTCAATGATAAGTATAAGCGCACCGACGACCATAAACACGGCGTGTAGCACGAACGGCACGAGGTAGGGGTTGTCGGGCATGGCGTCGGACGCGAGCGCGGCCAGCGGCGGGACTATAGCCAGGCCGAGCGTGCCCACGGCTAGCTGGCGGCCCACGTCGCCCCGGCCTAGTGACGTCTCCCGCGTGGCGATCACGCACGCCGCGCCCAGCAGCGCTAGCGCCGCCGTCGGCCAGATGTCGGCTAGCATCCTAGAATGGAAGAGGTGATAAATCGATTTCTCTAATAGCGTAGCAAAAGCGTAGCAAGTGGAATGTAACAGGTGGTTCCTCCAGTGGTAAGTAAGGAAGGGCGGTGAGGGCGGTCCCGGTGACACTCATTTGAGGGTGACCGCTAAATGGAATTGCTGCTTAGTTATCTAAATCAATGTCAGCTCCGTAGCGAGGGGGGGGGGCGGTCCCGTAGGGTGACACCGCCTCGGGTGACATCCATGCTAGCTACACCACTGGATACCTCAGTCAATCACGGGACAAGTTAAGAGGAGAGAAGGGATTAGCTATCAGGGTCATTAATAAAATGATCATTGTCGTTTCCTAGATAAATTATTCAAAATGTAGATGCACTAAAGCTAAAGCCTCGATGCTCCATACGAATGTCCAGTGGCGGATTAACGTATAAGCACTACAAGCACGTGCTTGGGGCCCCTGTTCTCCAGGGGCCTCCATTCTCTGCTAGAGTTTCATTTTATACCTACATTTTATCGAGATTCACCCACATGTCCGAGATCACAAGGCGCGGGCAGTCCGGGAGTGACCCCTCATACTGTTAGTGAAAATGATAATTACGTTTTGATATTACCTGTTTTTGGTTTGTCTAAGTTGTTTACTTCATTATAAAAAATTCCACGTAAACACCACTTTAGTATTTTTATTTAGCTTCCAATATAACAAGATCATTCCAGGATCACCGACTTCGCCGGGAGAACTGCTTTCGACTTTTTCCGTGGCCTACGGTCTCACTCAGGTAGTTACTGGCGTCACCAGAGTCCCTGACGTTGAGGCCCATACTGCTTCTTTGCTAGACCTACTGCTGACTTCTCACCCAACGGACTACCGAGTGGTGGTCGGGGCTCCTTTTGGATCTTCTGACCACTGCTTGATAAGGACAACTGTGCCCTTGACGCGGCAAGAGGGCTCTCGGCCCACTGGCACGCGTCAAGTTTGGCACTATAAGTCAGCAGGCTGGGACGGACTTAAGGAATTCCTGAGTTCGTACCCTTGGAGGCAACTCTGCTTCGCTTCCGGGGACCCGAACGTGTGCGCTGATTCAGTAGCTGTTGTGATACGACAGGGTATGGAATGTTTCATTCCTAATTCTGTCGTATCCATCGGTGGGAAAAAGCAGCCCTGGTACAGTGGTTTATGTGCTACGGCATCTAACCGCAAGCGGGCCGCATACCAGGCCTGGACATCAGCGTACACTTCGAAAAACCCATCAGCTCCAGAGCTTAAGAAAAAGCTCAACGCTGCCTCCCGGTCGGCTAAGAAGCAAATGTCCAGGGCGAAGGCCCAATTCATCGGCAGAATTGGCGAGCGACTAGTAAATCCGTTGTCCACACGGCAAAGGGAAAAGCCGAACTCCTTGGTACCCTATTTGCCACCAACTAGACTCTTGACGATAGAGGGGCCGTACCGCCTAACATCCCGCGGTATGAGAACTCGCTAAATGACATACTTTTTACTCAAAAGGCTGTCAGGCGAGCTCTACTGTCTCTCGACACCAAGAAGTCGAGTGGGCCGGATGGTATTCCCGCAGTGGTATTAAAGACGTGTGCTCCCGAGTTGACTCTCGTGCTTATTCTCGCTATCCTACATCTCAGGAATTGTACCGTCTTCGTGGAAAGTAGCCCTAGTTCATCCTATCCCCAAAAAGGGCGATCTCAGTGCTACAGGCTTATAGCGTAACTTCTCTGCTTGCGAAGGTGATGGAGCGTATAATAAATACACAGCTCCTAGGATATCTCGAAAATCGCCAGCTGATCAATGATCGGTAATACGGTTTCCGTCGCGGTCGTTCAGCTGGCGATCTTTTAGTTTATCTCACGCACCGGTGGGCTCAGGCCCTAGACAGCAATGGGGAAGCACTGGCAGTCAGCCTAGACATCGCTAAGGCCTTCGACCGGGTCTGTCACAGGGCTCTTCTTGCGAAATTACCATCTTACGGTCTCCCTGAGAGGTTATGCAGTTGGGTAGCCAGATTTCTGTCTGAGCGACATATAAAGGTTGTTGCTCAGATACCCATAAACGCTGGTGTTCCCCAAGGGTCTGTGCTGTCTCCTACCCTGTTCATTCTGCATATCAATGACATGCTGGAGCGTGCTAACGGCATTCATTGCTATGCAGATGACAGCACGGGAGATGCCTATTATACAGGCCCTGCAAATGCCTCTCGTTCACAAGTGGAGGATAGCAGAATCAAACTTGTGTCTGAAGTCGAGAAATCTCTGGAGCAAGTCTCGGAATGGGGCCGACTCAATTTATTTATTTAATCATTTTATACTTCCTTCCAGCAAAAGAGGGCCTACACAGCCTCCGTGCTTAGGGCCTCGGAAAGTCTTAATCCGCCACTGCGAATGTCTAAAGCGTGACCAATGTGACCATCTGCGAAGACCACCGCAAGTGATAAACCAAATACGTTCTGTCGTTAATTTTATTCCTTTGACATTTTCGCTCATTTTGTTGAATACTATTGAACTTTATCAGTACGGAGACTGTTGTGAGTAGGCATAAAATAATTTACGATTCCAGATTTATAAACTTTACTAAACAATTCACTGTTATTTACAAACTTAAGTGTTTGTTATCTTATAGTCGGCACAATCATAAGATTCCGATATGAAGGCTGTCATCACAGTGACAATAGTGAAGTACAACAAAAATCGATGCATTAAATAAACCGATTTATAAATTTAACCGATTATAAGTAATAAGACTTTCTAATCGTTTCGTTAATTAAGTTCGGAACGATAATTTATAAACCGATCTCTGATTGTTTTCTTAAAATCAGTTAAAAACAGATGTAGCGTTGAGATTAAACCGAAAGGGATAATAAGACAATTTGACTAGTAAGTTAAGGTGAGGAAATTATATTAGTTATTAAAATGGAAATTTCATTAATCTAGTGAAAACGAAGAAACTATTAAACGGTTAATAATTATCCGATTTGAGTGGAAAAGGCTTAAAAACGTATGTATCGGGAATTTATAATAGCTACGAAAAATCGCAATGCTTTAGACATATTAAGGAATCTATAACTATTTGTATTTTGGGTGTGACATGGTAGCACATACTTTCGATTATAGTAATGTATCGATTATGGTCGATTCATAAATTGTTTCAAGAGGTCACATAACTATAAATTCAGCCTCCTTATAAAACATTGTAGTGACGTCTTAAATATTTGTTCAATTTTACACAATTTATGATGTAAACTGATGAAAATAAAATAAAATTATTTAAACAATTTATAAATAACACAAATAAAAAACAAGCAGGGATGGTTTACATATTTCGCCAGAATTTCTAGTATTTACCTATGTAAGTACGTATAAGTAAGTAAGTACCTCTATCTAAATATTCGCAGTAAGTAATCAATATTACTCCAATTCGTTTAACCCGCTAGTTACTTGCGTTTAATATTATGGACTAATGCCTAATTAAAATATTTAACTAACTGTGGGCAATTTTATAACATCATGCTACGAGCCTTCTATTGCTCGTACCAATAAAATATGTTGCAAAAATGGGAAGAAGTGATTATTATCTGTAAACATAAAAACAATTTTCCAAAGCGAAGAGGAGGTGGATTCACAAGTACATTATGTACCTACTTATAAAGCTGCATTGATCATAAATATAAACTGTGTACTGTATATGCACAGTAAATAGTGCATTGCATAATTTAACCAAAGTGACCTATCATTCACTACGAAATATCTTCACTTCATAGTATCATTACCAGCGGTTCAAATTAAAAAAATATATTTCCGTAATAAGTAAGTTGAAGACGTCCATACAAGGTTAGTTTGTGTTCATACATGACAGACGTCATATCGGAATCTTATGATTGTGCCGACTATAGTACTACGAATGACTGGATCGTTTGTCAATTTATTAAATAATCGTCATCGCTAAGAATAACCACACCGACCTATCAGAAGTTCAAAAGTCACAGATTTACTTACCTATATGTATTCTTAAAAAGGATTATCTTTACGAGAATAAAATTTAAGTGTATTGCCTCATTAGTGTAGTAATAGGTACCTAGCTTCTTCCCTCCGACGAAGTACCTACGGTACACTTTACTACACCGAAAAGGACAGCACTGGCTCTCTGTTTGGATCAGGACCTTCGCAAGGCCATGAGTAGGCTCCATCATCAGATCTACTCCAGATCTTCATTAAATTGTGATGCTTTAAAATATTTACTTTATGAAACATTAGCAAACACACTAGACGCCGCAACACCTTTCGAAAGTTCTTCTCGATTTCTCTGAGACGCCATCATCAGCTTCTGGTCCGCTTATAAAGGGACCACTCTTCAAATATCTACTTTCCAATAAAAAATAAGTAAACGGTATAACTAATCAGCTCCATAACTAAGAACGAAATCACTCCAGAAAGTGTATCCGGTATAACTAAATAACTAATCAGCTCCATACCTAACAACAAAATAACTCCAGAAGGTGTAACCAGGGTCGCCAACCGTGAGCCGGCACTCGGCGTCCACGAGCACGCCGCCGGGCTCGTCGTACGGGTCGAGCACGCGGCAGCGCACGCCCGGCACGCACGTCTCGTAGCCGCGGATGCGGCTCGCCATCTCCGGGGGCACCGGACAGCGGAGCGCGCCGCCTGCAGGGGTAAACACAGACTTTATAAAATAACCAGACCTAACATAATTTTCATCACTACAAAGGCGAATGTAAGCAATAGTTTCATCTTTTCTCTTCCATGACACGTACAAAGTCTATCTCGTTTTCTTTTTGTTCTGTGTCTCAGCCTAGTTTTTGTATGAGAACCATAGACAACACTAGAGAACCGCCCGCGCTTCGCTTCGGGACCCGTAGGTAACACCCGCGTAGGTCCCGCTCCCGTAGGAATTTAGGCTAAAAAGTAGCCTACTACTCGCTCTCTTCACTCCACCCTGTCTGAGGTGTGTGGAGCCCTCGGGACAGTTAGTTCCCCTTTGGGGATGTCTCTCGCGGCCCGTTAAAACGGGCCAGTCCTTGGGTTGGGCCCTTGGTTGTCCATCTGTGGTTAACCAATAGGTCAAGTCCGGTGAGTGGTGACCTTTTTACAGGCCACAGAGTCTTAAACGGGATGGGGTTCATCTTCGCGCCGCCCAGGCGATCGAGCCCCTACCGGGTGAATCCCGCTGGTGGGAAGCCCAGCAGGAGCCGATCAGCGTCGGGCGACGACTTACGAAGCCCCAGTATCAGTCAGTGCTAGGCCCGTCCCGCGCAACCAGCAAGTCGCGCGGGAAGGCCCAGCGGTCCGGTGGACGGGTGTGGAGCGGCGCCAGGTCCTGCAGATGCGGGAACCGCGACGCGTCGACACGCCCGAACATGTTGCGTGCCAATCGCTCGATGAAGTCGTCCAGGCTCTCGACTCGAAGGTCCCTCTGGATGACGGCGTTCCTGACGTACCTCGGCGCAACAGTCAGCCGGCGGAGCGCAATCGCCTGAACTGCGCGCATCCTCTTGCGCTGCGGTTCGCTGGCGAGCGCGTACCACGCCGTTGCCGCGTACGTGAGGCGGGGTCTGATGTAGGTCTTGTAGACCCCGAGCTTCAGTCCGAGAGGGAGGCTCGAGGAGAGCACTGGTTTCTGCCATCGCACTTCTGGAATTCGCGACGGCTTTCATAACCTGTGGCTTCATCGAGAGTCTTCCGTCGATTTTGCCCAAGTATTTGGGCTGTGGGGCCCATTGGATATCTTGTCCATGAAGCTCCAGAGTAGGGTCCCGCCTGTTGAGGTATCCTCCTATGTTCACAGCCGGCGTCTTCCCGACATTCACCGACAGTCTCCACGCGGCGAGCCATTCGGGGAGGGCATCAAGCGCACGCTGCATCTTGACAATGGCGTGGGTTCTATTCAGCGACGTGGTGATGTACGCCACGTCATCGGCATATAGGGCAAGCGACGCCCCCCCTGCCGCCGGGATGTCGTCGGTGTAGCAGGCGTAGCAGACCGGGGACAGGCAACTCCCTTGCGGGACGCCGGCTGCGATCGGACGCTCGGTGGATTCGGCGTCTTCAACCACTACTCTGAAGCTTCTATTTTCGAGGAAACTGGAGATCATCTTAACGGCACTCCGGGGCGCCGACGGCTGCGAGATCTTGTAGAGAAAGCCGTCGTGCCAAACACGGTCGAACGCCTATTCCATGTCGAGGAATACTGCACACACGCGTTCTCTCTTATTCAGAGCCGCGGTAACGGTGTGCAACACACTCGACAGTGTAGCCGTGCTGTTCAGCGGCATCAAAAAGTAGCCTTCCACTTCTGTTGGCAGCTAGGCTATTCCACCCCGGATGCTTGCAGTTCCAGTCGCCCGCGCCCACCACCGGTGTCGGCGAGTCCAGCAACTTGCGGACATCAGCCAACAGGATAGTGCCAGCGGGCGGGCGGTACACTGAACACAGCCGGAGCGGGTAGTTCTCGAGGCAGAGCTAAAGTAGCCTATTACATTTGACTTAAGTAAATTACATGTAGTATTTGATAGCGTAATTCAGAACTTGCAAATGAATTTTGTTAACGCCATCTATTGGCAACTCCGAAAATAAATATCTAGTAACTAACAAAACATCGATCTTCCCATGGGAATGGGATGTTTTTCCGCGGTAAAAAGTAGCCTACGTCACTCTCCACCCTCCTAACTATCCCCACACACATAAACCTTACCATATAATAGCTTTGTTGCGACGTGAAAGCGTCACAAACAAACAAACAAACAAACAAACACACTTTCACATTTATAATATTAGTAAGGATTTGTATACCACGAATGTTTTGTATGGGGAATGTCAATGTGGGCAGTATGTCTATGAAGTTGTAACTGGCACGCTTTTTTCTCCCATATGTTAGGTGTGCTTTTTTTATAAGTCTGTCTATAAGGCGGTAAATAAATAAATACACTCATAGTCCCACACTAGGATTCCCTGTATCGTGGGTGCCATGGACAACACACAAGACAAGGACACACAGACCGAGAACGGAAATCCAAACTCATCATTCATATTTACGCCTCGCTGGGAATCGAACCTAAGAACCCCGGAACAGCCATCCAGCGTGTTAAGCGCCATCCGGGTCGATAAGTGATAAGTTCGAGAAGAGGCGATGATGGTGGTGATGATATATGCTATGATGATATATGATACTATGGTTCATGGGCCGTAGACGTGAGGTAGACCAGTGGTCGTCACACTGCGGCTTCGGACGATATTTTTGAAGCGACGGGGGATGGAAAGTTGTGCAAAGTGGAGATGATGACACATGGTTCATGGGACCGTAGACGAGATGAGTATAGACCAGTGGTCGTCACACTGCGGCTGCAGACAGATTTTTTAAGCGACGGAAGGTGGAAAGGTGTGCAAAATCGATATGGGTATCTATCTTTCTATGTCTACAAATGGGGCGAAAACTGTACCTATTCAAAGGGATAGTTTTTTTAGTTATTGAAGATAGGTAGGTACTCGTAGCAATCATCTAAACTAAATAATCCGCATATTTTCATTTTAGGCAGGTACCTATAGTTTTCGACACAGAGTCCTCTATGGCCAGAGCTTAAGGTCTGAGCACGGCTCCAATTCAACGCATAAAGAGCTGTAATGAATTTCCTCAGGTTTGATGGAATATACGAGGAGTTTAACTTTAACGTACCGTAGGTAGGTCAAGACGTAGGTAGCTTTAAGGTAGGTGCAAGTTACGTCAATAAAACACATTAATGTAAGTAATAAAAAGATAAACACGCAAACTTCGCTTTATGCGTGTTACGATAGGTACCCAAATATGCTTTGTCTCATATCATATTATAGGTTTCAGCACGGCTATTCTGTAAGAAACAAATTCGATAACGAAGCTCACTCAGGTGAGTTGTGTCACTTCCATTGCGAGCTTGATTGGCGCTGCCGTCGGTTTTAATTTTAACAGAACGCGATGTACGTCAAAATCAAAATCTCACCGCGGATTCAGCTATCGAGATGTCAAAGATGTCCCTTACAGAATAGCCTAGCAGGTTTAATATGTTCTGGTTTCGACTATCCAATTTATCCAAATCGATTTTGCTAAATGTGGGAAGATTATTATGGCTGTGCTATTTGAATAACCTTCGATAATTAGGGTGTGGCCTAAAGACTAGTCAAGCGTTTTATAGCCAAAGCGTTGCCAAAATTAATAGAATCTGAAGTTTATTTTTAAATTTGTAATAGCCAGTCTTATTAACACCCAAGAATCCGAATTAAAGATACATATAATTGAATACCTACATCCAGAAGTAATTTTGCACACAATTAACAAGGTAAAAGGATCTACTGAGGTATTAACCTCACGCAGGCGACAACCAATGCCGCGGCGCCACATTGATACCAAAAAAGTGTCGTGTTGCGTTACCCGTGACGGCTGTGACGTAATCACATTGATTATTTATCATACACAAGTGTAACTTTTATATTTAAGGAGGCTTACGTCATTTACGTGCTAAGTAGTTTTATTAGGTGCTAAAAATATAGTGTTAGAGAATGCTGAGTGAAAATTATCTCAGTAAAAAAAATTAAGCGCTCATAACTTCATAACCTACAAAAAACCACCAAAACAACAGCCACTCACCAGTCCGATAAGTGCACCAATTGTCTTCCAACGTGGAGTTATCGTCCGCTTCGGGCGCTAGCAGCGATATGGGGACTCGCAGCCGCGAGGAGTGCTGCATGTAGACATGACACTGGCCGTTGTAGCACAGGTGCGGCGGGTAGAACTCGAAGTCTGTTTCGTCCTCGGTCTCGTCGGTGACTAGCGGTGACATCGACTGGACCAAGGAATCATGATTATTCAAATTTGGAATCGATTTGAATTTTGTTTACTTCTTTTGCAGTAAATAGTTGTTTTAATGAGTAATGCTTCTGGCAATTCAGCAATTCGTTACTTATTAAGGTTACTGTAATCAACTAGGTATACCTATAAGTACTTTATCATTCATCGTTCATTAGGTACAAACGTCTTATATCAAAAGAGAGCTTTTGTAGAACCAAAGAGCGTGTTTCTGTTAATGAATTAGTGAATGGGATTAGATACGTGAATATCCTGTCGAGGTCTTTATTGATTATGTAAGTAGTAGTGAATGTTGTCGAAGAATGAAAAGTAGCCCAAGTGTATTGATGCTTAGGTATGTCTTCTTATTAAGTGACCACTTATTATTTGTTTATTTTGTGCTATACAATAAGATGATAATTTAACTTTTAACAAAAAAAAATAACCGACTTCGCAATCGATAATAAAATAACTCAAAAACTATTCGTCAGATGTCGCTCAAACTTTATATCTTACAAATTCCGAGATTGTTCTAATGGTAGCTCACCGTGGCGTTAGCGACGCTGTTGTACATGGGGCTGAGGGTGGTGGTGGTGGAGGTGGTGCTGAACGGCTCCAGCGCCCACTCCAGCTTGCGGTCCGCGCAGCCGTACTCGCATGACGTCACCGCTAGCACACCTGTCTGTGACAACCTCACGTTTAGTGTCAAAAGTCAAAACCTTTTTTATGAACGCTAATACACTCGTACTAGCGCAATAGGATTCCTCGTTGTCGGGTAGGTAGCTTCGCTAGCATCGCGAGTGAGCGAAAAGAAACTCCCTATTCCTTCCGTTCTCTAATAGGACAAGCTTACATTAGTCACGTTAATTAAGCGTTTACCAATCAATCATACGTCAGAGAATCTATAGAATTTCAAGCGTTACTTTCTCACAAAAGTGTTTGCGTTGCCCATTAACAGCTTTCCTTTTATTAAAGTGAAACGCTCTTTGAAGGTTTTTTGTTACGTATTGGTTCTGTTCGGTTTGCCGCTAACTGCCCTAAGCTAGAGTCTCTAAAAAGCAACGTATAACGTCTCTACTCAACCTGCGGCCGCATGTGGCCCGCTGAGCCCTTTGGATCTGCCCACCTAAATTCATATATTTGTTATAAATCATTTTAAATTACGCACCTATCAGAGATCGTAAAAGTAATTCTCGTTAAAACTTATTATCTATACTATAATAAAACTGTAGGAGCACGTGTTCTGTACATTGAATATTTTTTTGAAATTTCGACTAAGGGGCACTTACATATCGAGATAGAACTCAAAATTATATTTTTTTTATTTATTGTCTGTCTGTCTGTCTGACCGATCATCACGCTTAAACCACTGGATGGATTTCATTGAAACTTGGTAAAGTTATTACCTATATACTGGTGTCTATTATAGGCTACTTTTTTTTCGAATAATATTTAGGTTCCCTAGGGATAGGTGACTAAAGTTTGTATGGAATTTTTTTATAACGTCGTCCGATTTACTTCAAATTTGCAACAAAGGGTTATCACTTAAATTAATAGAATACGTGTTTCTCAGTTTTTCGATATTTTGTAAGGAAAAGAAAAAAAACACAAAAGAATGCGGGAATTTGTAAATTTTTAAGGTAACTTTCTGACTAACTGAAAATGATTTTAACCCCATGTTTAAAAATTATTACAGTGAAATAAGTAATTTTCAATGTAAAATCAGTATTTAAAAAATAGCCAGCAAAGGATGCAAAAATGGGGATAAAGTTGGTACAATTAGAGGTGCAGTGTTTATTCGAGTTGACTTAAGTTTTGTCATTTTTGTTGCGGGCTTAGATTTTTGTGAGACTTTCACTGAGAGATAGAGAAGGTTCTGGAGCAAAACATAGGCCACTTATTATCCTGGAATTCCAGCGGAATCAGGATTCACGCTGGAAAAACTACTATGCGCGAAGGTGCGAGTTTCATTTTTATAGGACTTTCACTGGGAGATAGAGGCAGTATTGGAGCAATATACAGGATAATTTTATCCCGGAATTCCGTGGAATCCTTATTCACGCGGGAAAAACTCATATTCGGGAAATAGGTCGCGGGTTCAGATATTTATGGGACTTTCAGTGGAAGGTAGAGAAGGTTATGGAGCAGTATATAGGCTACTTTTTGTTCCGGACTTCCCGCGAGATCGAGATTTACACGGGAAAAACTCCCTCTACTCAACTGCTCTGTAGAAGTTGTGAAAAAATTCATTAAACATTTTCGCGCGCCAAAAATACTCGCACAATGCGAATTCTGTGGCATCCTACTAATATTATAAATGTGAAGATTTGTATGTTTGGTCCTCAATCACGAAAAAACGGATGAATGGATTTGGATGAAATTTGGTACACGGATAGTTTATAACCCAGAATAACACAGGACACTTTTTATCCCGGAAATCCCGACTACTTCCGATCCCGAAAACTTCGACGAGTATGGGTATAGCTTCATAACAAACATATTAATATAAAAGTAACAAGGCTGTCTTTCCGAAAATCCCGCGGGATCGGGAGCTTATCCCGAAATTCCTACGGGAGCGAGACCTACGCGGCTGATACTTACGGGTCCCGAAGCGAAGCGAGGGCGGTTCGCTAGTATGATATAAAATTGTTTATACAGGGTGAATTGTAACTCGACGTATTCCTCTTGGGATGTGTTAATACAACCAATTTCCAACAAAATTAACCATAATGTCCCTAATACCAAGTCAGCTGGTTACCGAGATATTCCTTATTTTTGGTTTTGGTCAAAGAACACCGAATTTGATTACAAAAAAATCAATAAATAAAAAAGTAGTGGTTTGAATTGAGCTGTGTGCATTTCTATCAGTGATTAATACATCAACAATCATTTATTAATACTAATGCAGGCACAAGTGTTACTCATTTTAAAATAACAAGTGAATTCTTGTAAAAAAAATATTTTCTTACGAATGTGGTCGATAGAAAAGTAGATTTATTTAAAAAAATCTAGTATACATCAAGCGTACAAACTACATGAAAAACATCCTTGTTTTATAAGCTATCCAAACAAGTAAAATTATTAAGACACAAACAAAACATTTCAGAAAAAAACGTATGTAGAGCACGTGCGACGTAAAACCCTTTGTTATCGTACCGCGGTATAAGTTCCTGAGTTGCAAACTTTTTAGTTGTTATTGTCGTTTGTCGTTTGACTATTAGACCCACTTGATCATTTAAAATGAAAATTAAACAGCAGCAGTGTTTTGTTTCTGGCTACCAACCCGATCTCCCAAATTCACGTTGATTTTGATCACTAAATAAGTATGACGGCTTACACTAGTTCCGAGTACCTATGCCGATATTATTTATTGCCTTTTATAATGATAACGCGACTGAAACTCGTTGACGATCCTACTACTGCGTCAACTACCTGCTGGATAACAACTTCTTCATCTTCAGCAGTGTAAAGGCGTGGTCAACCGCCATCATTTTGTTGACGTTGAAATTGTCCAGTTTCCAATTGAACTGAAGACCGTAATGTAAGGCGCTCGTCGTTGAGGGTAACGACGAATGTACTCTCGACGAGCTTCATCCGCGTTTCCATCACAAGAGACATAACAATAAATAATATCAGCATACTTGGAATTAGATCCTTCAAAATACGAACCTAATCTGTCGATACAAACCGGTAAAGACCAACAAAAGCAATAATTTACCCATAGTAAAGGAATAGGCATGTAACAAAACCAGCTGCGACATTTTTTTAAGAATAGAACAACTGGAACAAGTATAATATCAAACCTTCTCTCCGTCCCATCGGTTGCAGCGCATGCCCTCGGTGCACACCTCCTGCATGACGTATGCGCCGTCCCCGTCACATATGAACAGCACTTGTGGCCGGCGAGCCTGGTAAAAGGACACTTTTTAAAGAAAAACATTGGTACTTATTATATATTCAAGATCAAGATAAACGCTTATAAATACCTACAAACAAATACGCTTCAAACGGTCATTTGTGTGTAGGTATTTATAACCGAGAACAAACACGGATCTCTCAAATAAATGTCTTTCTAGTCGGGAATCGAACCTGATTGGACTTTCGCTTCGCAGGCATTGCCAACTAGGCTACTAGGTCGTCTGCTTCCACAAAAAAAAACAATAACAACAACTAAAATGAATGTAGATACTTATTCGAAAGAAGATTTTGAGCTCACCTTGAGGACCTAAGCTTAGTTAGAAGAATATTATTGAATTTATAACATTTTTCCGAATCGGCGCACGCATTTGGTCTCTAGAGCGCAATAAATAAAGAAACAAACATACTAGTAGATACATACAGAGACCGCTAAAGAACCTTACCGTCGGTCGTAAAGTGAGATCAAACGTTGTTTTGTCTAAGATGTTTATCTTTGCAAACGATAAGCACAGTGCGCTGCAACAATTAAGTACTTTCACTGGCCATCAAATTTAAAACAAACAAATATCTTAGAGAAACTGAATATCTATAAATTAAACTAGTTTTTTTGTTATATCAACAGGTGGCAAGCAAACAGACACGTCATGTGATATCATGGAGTGTGAGAAACACCTTTCGAGCCTAAAAAAAGTTATTAATCTGAAACAGTGAATAACTGAATTTCGAGCACTACCTACTGCCTAAATACGTTAAAAATCTGTAAGTAATAACTAGGCTATCTAGGTACGATGCAAACGGACTAAAGCTAAGTAAAGTGAGACGGCAATTGGTCAGTAAGTATAAGAAAAGTAGTTCACATAGTGGGATCTTAAACTAGAAGCACGCTAGTGAAATTCATCATCGATATTGATAATAAAAATGCCGTACCTCATGGCGTTCGGTGTATGGTACAGCCAGCAACAAAGTGTAGAATATGGCACTCAGTATGAGGCAGCCCGCGGTGACGAGGCGCAGTAAGCGACCCGAGCCGCTCGGCCCTGCGCCCCCGCCGGTGGATCCCCGTCCTACCGACAACCTATACCAACAACACACCAATAATAAATATAGAAACAAAACTAACTTATTGACGCTATCACGTGTCTCTTTTGACAGTGATTCAATGGTCATTGCTTCGGCGTTGAACATTTACGTAACCAGCGTACGTAATTGAAGCCTGTTGCTATGCGGCTGGATCAGAAGGAAAAAAGTAGAGCCATCTCTACCACGCTTAGTCGCGACTCGCGCAAGAAACGACAAGAATAAGGTATTTTGTACCTACCTAAATAATGTCTAAATTGTACATACCTAGGTACTACATACTTTTTATATAAAATATCTTGCTTTCTAAACGAGTCCCATTAAGTTAAACATGTCTCATGAGCACGGACATGATGAATTTTTTTTTCAAAACAAGCATTTAGATTATTAGATTTAGATTTAGCTCCCAAAGTTAAATTAGAACACTCTTTTGATTTCTAGGCCGAAAAAACACACAAACAAAACTAAAGACGCGATTAAACTATATTGTTAACTAATACAGCTCACATTGGAATGCAATGCATAGGTTGCAATATAGGCTTAGGTATTTATGTATGTTCGTCTCGGAACAAAATTACGTGCTGTATCTGAAATGTCACAAATCACAATACATGCAATCTGCACACGAATACCAACAATAACCCACCTATAACTATAGGAGTAGTAATACTAAAACTAAAGTTCATGTCGTATGAAGCCTAGAATGTTATAATTTACACTTTTATATGGATATCCTTACGATGTTTTCTTTTACAAAAAACGTGAGGACCGCACTGGATCCACCCAAACCATGCTTATAATTCGCATAAATTCAAACAAAATAATATATGTACCTACTATTTCCCACTACTTCGAATAAAATACTCATCATAATATGATCGATCACGTTAAGTAACTTCGATAAACTACTTACCGAGCCACAGATAGACGGGCGCGGTCGGCAATTGGAAAATTGAGTCGCAAATAGCAAAATTTCTTGAGCGCTTTCATATTTAGAAGGGCGCAGTAAACTGCCGGTCCCAGTTATCTCGTTATAATCCTGAGACACATTTTATTCGTTACGTGATGTCAGACGTTTAGACAGATAGAATTCCTAGGGTTTACCATCAACCGCTTCAGCAATCACCATTTCTCACTTGTGAGATAGTTGCGTTGCAGGAGTAAACACAGGTAGTCGACCGTTATTAGCATTTAATTATCATTAATTTGCTTCGGTGAATGAAAACATCGCGAGGAAGTACGTAGTTACATGTACATCTTAAAGTTCTTCTTACTGTTCTTAAAGATGTGTGAAGTCCGCCATTCCACACTTTGCCAACCTGGTAAATTATGGCCTGTAACTACCCCTCACATCGTGCGACCCTTGCCAAACAGTGAGACAATTTTGAGTTGCGATGATGATAAACCGTTGTTTAGATAGAATATTTTCGTTTTATAATTGGTAATAATTACTAGCATAAAATCACATGTAACCTGTCAATGAGCGGGCCGAGAATCGCCGGACCGAGCAGCGCGATGCACGGCGCCACGGCTGATATGAGTCGAGCTTCTCCCCGGTCCAAGCCGATGGACAGCATGTGCAGCGGCAGGAACGGGTAGATGCATCCTATGCCTGTGCAGAAATAACGGGTCAGTGGTGATCCTAGAAGTCCTCTAAGAACAATCTCTAAATTACAGGAAATTTGCAATCAGATATAAGGATTTACCACCCTGCCCTTATAAGTGTGGCATGTTGTCTTTTTTAATGATAATATTCTGCTTACATCGATGAAGAGTCAGTGAAAAAGTCAGATTGATGATTTCTTGTTCATTATCAACAAGTTAGTGACACTCGAGATGTTGCCGATGAAATGAATGGATTTATGCATACTGGGTGTTTTTTTTGCCCGTAATAGCTGTTTTGCAATCCTTATTTATTAACTCCTAGACGCTATCGTTAGATAGTTGTTAAATTCTCGTTCAAGAGGACAAAGAACTACAGTTGGCCTGACCCGCCTGACCATTAAATTTTTAGCAAGACGAACTCGACCTGCTAGCCAAAAAGATAAAGCGTAGGCATTTGCCCATGCTATCTTTGTATAATATGTAGACTAAACACAATTTTCAAATTGTTCTACATTTTATTGCAAACTATTTCCTCGATAGTTAATCTTTTATCGGTGAATATTAATTCAGCAGCTATTAATCTCAGTGACGGTATCATCGCTGAAACTGTCTACGCGTAAACAAAGTACTAAATATAACGGAGAAAAGAGCACACAGTAATTTTGCAATCAGTATTTTCATGATACCTACAGAATTTAAATTTTACTACAGTGAAATTAACCTAGTTCTAAGTTCTTCCAAATTTCCTTGCATTGACGACCCGAATGGCGCAATGGTTAACACGCCGATCGCTGTTCCGAGGGTCCTGGGTTCGATTCCCAGCGAGGCGGCAATTTGAATGATGAGTTTAAATTTCCGTTCTCGGTCTGGGTGTGTGTCCTTGTCTTGTGTGTTGTCCAAGGTACCCACGACACAGGGAATCCTAGTGTGGGGCTTTGAGTGTGAAGCGTTATTATTTTGTTTTGCATTTTACATTGTGCCACAAAACTAGATACAAACTACAGAGTTGTAAGAAAGTCTGTCAACCAAGATGCCATAATATTATTTAATTTATCATCACGCTCCGGCACAAGTACCGAGCCGAAATAGAATAATACGTGTGCCTATTACAAAATGTAGAGCTACCTACGCGACGAGGTACAATGAGCGATGAGGCTGGTACCGGCGAGCCCATTGTTGTGTACTTTTTGTAGTAAAAATACCAGAAGTAGGTACGTAGATATCAAAATGTTTTTAGTTCGCTCACGCTAGTGCCTCAACTCGTGTACAACATAAAAGTAGCTTTGCATTGCGAAGTTCAATTTAGCTTTAGATAACACTGACCCAGAATATTTATTTGATAACCTTTGAGAAAAAGGAGTCTTTATTTATCCAAAACTAACTTCATCTGCTACAACATAAATAAGTTTTAGGGATTTTCTTTTTGGTTGATAATAAATAAGTTATTCAGTGTTGTTGTTTCTGGAAACCAAGCAGGTGATAACCGTGGACTTTTAATTACGATTACCTTATCGTTATAAAAAAAAATTGGTTGCCTGTAAAGTCGGTATACGGGCGAAAGTTTTACGTGACAACGACTTTGAGTGGTAAAATAATTTTAATGTGAATATTCATTCGTATAGTAGGAAGAAGGATGAAATAATAGTAACAATTTAAAACATTTATTTATACTGTCTAACCGTCATGTGAAGGCGGAAGCAATTTAAGTTTAATGTTTTATTTTTGTTAAATAGTTCCTCACTTGTAAACAAGATGGCATTGTACCAATTTGTGAAACGCGCTAACGAGTGTAACGTGGAGTTTATATAAGAGAAAAATTTGTAAAGGGCAATGTGTCGACTTCTTTGGTTTTATAATAAACTGCTATTTTGGGTTTGGAAGCAGTTGTGGTTATTTGTGAAGTTGACCCTGCGTTCCCGTATCTTCATGGGGTAAACATATACAAAGAATTATATTTAAAACATTGTAACACCATCCGCCATCTAGCGCTGCTAATCGTTAGACCATTAACCATTAGTCACAACTAAGTGAGGTAACAAACTAGTTACTCTACTTCTCCAGAGATGGCGCTGTACCATTTTCTGAAACACGCCAACGTGTGTACGCCGTAGCTACTATAAGTAACGTGAGCGGAGCACTAACGCAGTTTCTTGAAGTGCCACCCGGCAAACCAATTTATAAGACGTTGTCACGTCAAAATTAAGGCTTAGTCTTCGTACATGCGTAGCTGTATATTATTTGTAATACTGGTAGGTCCGAGGTGAACGGTCCCTAACCATTCGGTGTTCATGTGAGCCCGACACTCCTTACAAGGAAGCTTGCAACACAGCTTCGATGTATTTATTAAACGTGACCGATGTGACTTCTACCAAAGCAACTTTGTTTAGCCAAGCAATGTTTCTTCTTAGTGTTTGCTTCAAATTCTTGCTCAAGCTTTCATAAATATTTAGAAAATTATTTGCTCTCACTTACCCGAAAGGAAGCAAAATAGCACACATTTTAGTGTGATGAGATTCTTATTAACGAGTGCCTTCATTTTGCCTCTGTTATAGTTTCACACCTGTTGAATCAAGGAGATCGATGTTGTGACATCCTGGTTCTGAAATAAAAGATATTTTTCGCTTAAATCCGAGTCTGTCATTATCTAAATTAGGTTTTTGGCGACATCTCTATCATATCAAACTATCATAATAATTATCTATATACATAGTAAAAGTTTCAATTTCATTAAACTCCAACGACATGAATTCATGTCATGAAACCCATAGTACGTAAGCTTCGCTGGAATCCAAAAGCTGACTATGATGGGTAGATAGTAGATTATGTAAGTAAGTATTACGTCAAGTCTCCTTGCGCTTCACTATTAAAACAATTAATGAACCAATTACGCCTATGGCGTGCTGTCGCTGGGACCGCACACTAATAATGTTCAGTGTTCCGCTAATTAAGCCTTTTAATAAAATGTAGGCTTCAGTTACATTTATTCGAGATTTTATCTTCAGGCTTCTAATATTGAGGAGATAATAGACGCATTAAAAAATAACTTAGATAATATCGTAGGTACTTGTCTATAGTCCGCATACTTCTCCGAATACCTAACATGAAAAATGAAAAACCAGTCCTAAACTTTTCAGTAACATAGCGTATGACCTATGACGATCACCGCCCGGCGCTACAGATCAATTATAGGTACGGGCTTGTTATTTTTCAATTAATGAGGGTGAAGAAGTATTTTGTTGGTATAGTTCGTTGCAGATCTGTTAGGCACTTCTCACATTACGCTCTTAGAATAATAACGCCTAGAAGCCGCGTCGTCTGAACCAAAACATAGGCACAAACGCGTGCCATCTTCATTATCCTTGTGTGCGTGAGCGGTATGTATCTACGATCTTTTCACGCACAGAGATACGGCTTCAGTAATACCATTATCGTGCGTTTACCCACAAAAAACACTTTTTTTGTGGTATAAATATCCTTTTTGTGAAAATGCATTGATTTGATCTTTGTATTTTTAGTAGGCTTATACCAATTTTCTTTGCGGTTACGTCTAACTATTTCAATCCATCGATTGGCTATGACAGGGTCAACTGGAAAGCTAAAAAAAGAATATGAGACGCTATCAAAACAACTAACTAGTTAGTAGACTTTAATATGAAATGAAAGAGAAAAAACGAATAAACGATCGAATAAAATAAATGCTAAGTAAATTATTTTCATAGAACTTATAACACCAACATTTAGTCTAAAAAGTTTAACAGTTTAAGTTTTAACGTTAAAGTAACTAACTTTAAAAGTTAAACAGATATGGTAAATATTATATTTAATTTTTAACATTAAGAACCAACTTAAACCATGTTGGCACTTTTTTCCCTGCAACTGGCAACACTGTTTAGTGATTACGTAATGTATTTCAAATGATTTATAATTCGTCATATTTGTACAGAAAATGTATAAAAAGCAGTACTTACCTGTGAAATGAAATATTATCACTTTTGTTTGTCTGATGTACTAAAACACTTCTTTATAGTGCAGACAGTCATTTTTAATTATTTCTCGGGAGCTGTGTTCGACTTAACGTGACGTTGAGCACAGACAGCGCGCGGAACGAACTTAGCCGGATATGGCTAAGTTTTAGTTGCGCGTTTTTCGAGCTTGCAATAGGTTTCTAGGCGTTATTATTCTAAGATTACGCTATTTATTAGCTACGCGACTGCGACGTAATCCCAAAATTCTATGTATCTGACACTTTTGACTGACAGGAGTCGCGTATGCCTGTCAGTACATAGTGTCAAATACATACAAATTTTTGGTTGCGTTGCAGTCGCGTAGCTAATAAATAGCGTAATGTGAGAAGTGCCTTAATTTATAAAGAAATGATTCCATTACAAAGCATTTGCTAATCGGGGCCATGGCCATGTAAACTCGCCCACGTGCGACAGTCGTTTGTTAATGTTAATTTACAGGAGTGGACTGATCGTAAAAATACTTGATTTTAAGTGACGTGAGGTTCTAATATGATCTCAGAGTGACACCACCGTTCAGTTCCAACATTCGGAAATCTGTCATCGCTAAATTCCGCCTCATCATCTGCCATAAAAATAATTTTTGCTACACACTTTTACTACAGTATCTCGATGCTATTATCCACCTAAAGTTTTCTCTTTTTTGTTTTTTTTTCAATATTTTCTCTTTTTGTGACCTTTATCTTTTATTAATAAGAAAATCGACTGATTCCGTTTTCCATTCTTTCACTCATTCACTATCTATCGTTTATACTAGCACTAGTAAAAAGTACCTACTTGTACAGTCGTACCGCAGCGCAGGTACAAGTAGTATCATAATGGCATTATACTTGAATGGTTCTTACACATTTCCTGAGTCATGGCCGTTGCTTGAGATTACTTTTTTTAGGTCAATACAACTGTCGGCAGTTGTTTTATACTTATAAGTGACTTGGTGCGGACGTAGCGATGGCGACATTAAATAGTTCGAAAGGGTATCGCTGAACTTATCTGGGTTACGACTTACGTAATACATTAGATATTACTAGGTATACGAGCGTGATTGTCTTTAGCTTTCTAAGGACACTTCTATAATTTTTGCAGGTCATGTACCTATATTAGCAATTTTATAAATAATTATGTAGTAGGTACCTATCATTTTTAAAATTGTTGTACCTTTGTTTAAAACATTAGAAAATTGCCTTCAAACAACAGTTTCCAAAAAGAAGTTATGTTATTTTTAGTAAGAAAATTAGTTTTTTTTCTCTCACAATCATGGAGCTAATGAAATTCCTCATATTTTAATAAGTATTTAACATGGATGGGACATTCCAATAAAGCGAGATTCCAATATTTATTTTATCAATTCCTGACAGTTATTTTCAATGTATATGAATCTCAAATTTCAGACCACTGTGCGCGTCCCGCGGCCGAAAAGTAAGCCGATTAAGTAGACCCTAATTAATTAGTAAGTAAGCCAGAATTATTTCTAGCATAACCATTCTATTGTTACGTGTCAGGAGTACTGGGTTCGAGAAAGTGCCAAAATGTACCACAAAGACTTTTATTGTACTCGTAGATACACAAATTACACGAAGTACACAGTACACACTAAAACACTCTGCACGTAGGTACTAGTAAACACACTCGTCGAACACTGTATCGTTCGTAGAAATCACTTCACTTCTCACTGGTATCGCTCGTAGGTATCGCTGGTGTCTTCCTGGTTTCGCTTCCGAAACTAGAATGTCCGCACTTGACCGATCGCCCCTTTTTATACCACTCACGCACCATTCATGGCAATCCAGAACATTCCTGTTAAGTCTGGACCCGCTTCGAACAAGATTCGAGAACGTTCCTTGCAACCGACTTTCGCCCGTATGACTATTGCCGTAATGGTCGAAGCGTCGTGCGTACTTTTGAGACGGGCAAGCGCGCTATTGTTCTATTGTTGACTCGACATGTTTATGGCCCCTATTGTTTATTGTTTCCGAAGTAGCTGCGCTAGGGTTGTCACATTGCCCCCCTCTTAGTCATGCTCGTCCCGAGCATTATTCGATCCATGAAATGGTGCCAATCGGTCCACGTGCACGATCTTCGGCTTTCTTCTGTCCCCCTGTCTGATTCGGTAAGTCACGTCATTAATCCTCGTGACAACTGTGTAGGGGCCTTCCCATCGTGCTTGTAGCTTCGGAGACTTCCCTTTCTTCCGCAGTGGATTGTGCAACCATACAGAATCTCCCTCCTTGAAACCATGTTTCCGAGCATCGCGATCGTACCGGGTTTTCATCTTTTCGCTGGTCTTCAAACATTGCTCCCTTACAAGGTCATGTGTCTCGTCCAATTGTTTCCGTAAGTCCGCGATGTATTCAACGGTTGGTTTCGGGGCATCTGGCGGTGTTCCGGTAAGCAAATCCAACGGCAGACGCATTTCTCTTCCGAAGTTTACTTTAGCGGGTGTAAATCCCGTGGACTCGTGTATGGCAGACCGATATGACATCAGGAACAGAGGAATGTACCGATCCCAGTCTCGCTGATGTTCCTCGACGACCTTGGCCAAGTGATTTTCCAACGTTTGGTTGAATCTCTCCACCATGCCGTCAGATTGAGGATGCGCCGGTGTGGTACGTGTCTTATTTATTCCCAAAAGATCACACATCTCCTGGAATAACGTCGACTCGAAGTTCCTGCCTTGGTCGCTGTGTAACTCCAATGGTACACCAAAGCGGCATACTACCTCCTGGACAAGTTTCTTGGCCACGGTCTTCGCCTCTTGGTTCGGAGTTGCGAACGCTTCCAGCCATTTACTGAAGTAGTCTTGAACCACTATGATGAATCTATTCCCGTCTTCCGTCTGAGGGAATGGCCCAGCAACGTCTATGGCGATTCTTTCCCAAGGGGCTCCGACGTTGTACAGCTGTAGTTTCCCTTTCGATCTAGTGCGAGGCCCTTTTACTGAAGCGCACACTGTACACTTTCTGCACCAATCTTCAACGTCCTCTCGACACCGCACCCAATAAAAGCGTTCTCGTATCTTTACGAGGGTCTTCTTGATGCCGAGGTGCCTACCAGAAGTGCCATCATGTACAAGCTTCAGCAAATCAGCCACTTTACCTCTAGGAATAACCATTTGCAAGGTTCTTTCCCTTCCGTTGAGTGATTCCCAGCTCCGGTAAAGCACGCCATTCTCTAATACAAGGCTGTCCCACTGAGCCCAGTATGCCTTAGTCGTCGCGCTTGATGCTGACACATCACTCCACAGGGGCCTCTGTCCTTTGGCTTTCCATTCCATGATCAGGCTGAGGTCTTTGTCTTCCTTCTGAGCTTGGCTTACTTGCTCCGTTCCCCAAGACTCGTCTAGGTCCTGCATCCTTATCACCCTGACCTCTTCTTTAGCCTCATGCTTGATGCAATGTCGACATTCGTCGGAGCATGGGCGTCGTGACAGGGCGTCGGCATTCGAATGAGCTCTTCCGTTACGATGCTCTATTACGAAGTTGAACTCTTGAAGCTGTTCGATCCACCTTGCAACCTGGCCTTCCAGGTTCTTGAATTGCAGAAGCCACCTCAGAGCGGCGTGGTCCGTCCTTATTGTGAACTCGCGTCCCAGCAAATACTTGTTGAAGTGCTGAAGGGTCTTCACCACAGCCAGTAATTCTCGCCGAGTCACACAATAATTCCTTTCCGGTTTCGAAAGGGTCTTGCTAAAGTACGCAATGACCACCTGCTGGCCGTCCTGGTCTTGGGATAATACTCCTCCGATGCCAGTATTGCTAGCGTCCGTGTCCACTATGAATCTCCCTTTCCTTCTGGGATAGCCAAGAATCGAGCCGAGCATAGGCGTTCCTTTAAACGAACAAACGCATCTTCGCAATCGGAATCCCAACTGAAGACTCTCTTGTCCTCCGTGAGACGATGTAATGGCTTGGCTATCTCCGAGAAGTTCTTCACAAACCGACGGTAATAGGCGCATAGCCCCAAGAACGCTCTCACATCGGTCTTGTTCTTTGGTGTTGGCCATTCTTGAACAGCTCTTATCTTTTCCGGATCAGTTTGAACACCTTCGTCCGATATGATGTGTCCCAAGAATGATACTTCCTTCTTGAAGAAGTCACATTTCTTCGGATTAAGCTTTAGGTTGGACTCACGGAATCGTCTGAATACCTTCTCCAGATTTCGCTTGTGTTCCACGAAGTTTCGTCCCATGACTATGACGTCATCGAGGTACACCAGACAAGCGTCCCCCAAAAGTCCGACCAACACTCGCTCCATGAGACGCTCAAAAGTGGCAGGAGCGTTACATAATCCAAAAGGCATTACGCGAAACTGCCACAAGCCATTTCCGATTCCGGTGGTAAAGGCGGTCTTCTCTTTGTCTTCTGGCCGGACTTCTACTTGCCAGTAACCACTCTTCAGGTCGACCGTCGAAAACCACTTCATGCCACCAAGCATATCCAACGTGTCGTCAATCCGAGGCAGAGGGTAGCTGTCCTTCTTGGTAACGGTGTTAAGCATCCTGTAGTCGACACAGAATCTAGTACTGCCATCCTTCTTCTTCACGAGTACCACAGGTGAACACCAAGGGCTAGTTGACGGCTCGATCACCTTGCTGCGCACCATGTCCTCGATCATTTCTGCAACTTCGTGTTCCTTTGCCAATGGTACTCGTCTCGGTCTTTGCTTGATCGGTGAAGTATTTGCCGGTATCTATTGGGTGAGTGAGTGACAAGATTTGTTCTTCCAAGGTCGCTATCTCCTCTGGTAAAGATGTCTTTGTAGTCCGTCAACAACTTTGCTGCCTGAGTATATTCTTCAGAGCTCAAATTCCTCCTGGTCGCCTCCAGCAAAGGTCTCATGTGATCCGTTGATCCAGGTTTGTCCGAGTATTCTTGGACCTTCCTCAAACTGTCCACGGCTTCACATCGGCCAATAACGGTATTCTTTGCGAGATGTATCGGCGTGCTGCTAAGATTGATGACCTTTAACTTGGCATCACGTTTGGTCATGAGCAGTGTCCTTGCCGTTAGACCTTACAACCTTTATAGTCGCTTCGTACCGCTTCCACTTCAAGGGCATGCGCTAAGGCTGCTTCCAAGGTGGCATGATGACCCAAGCGCACCGTTGCTCTCACCTCGGGGTCCCGTATTCCGCTGACAAACGCCTCTAGAACTTTGTCTTCGACGGGTGTGGAACTCGACGCATAGGCTCGGCGTACGAGGCGCTCGATCTCCGTAGCCCATTGTTGCAGTCCTTTACTCGACTTCTGCGCCCGGTCTTTCAGTTGCGCACGATACACTCGATACTCGAGGTGCTTTTCCCCGTATCGAGCTTCAAGGGCCTTAAATAGCGACTCCAGGGTGCGTCGCTCAGCGGGCAGGTTCTCAAGGACCAGCAGTGCCTCCCCTCGAAGAGCTAAGGTAAGTGCCGCCAACGAGTGCTCGTCTTCCCAGCCATTCCCACTTGCAACTACCTCGAACTGGTGCCTAAACGCTGTCCACGAGGTCGTGCCGTCGAAACTTGGTCACGCCCAGGCGACTCCATCCGCGCGGCATCCAATGCCGTCTGCCGTCGCGTACGAATCCCGTCTTCACTTTGCGGTACTACAGGCATTCCGCTTCTGTCACCAATTGTTACGTGTCAGGAGTACTGGGTTCGAGAAAGTGCCAAAATGTACCACAAAGACTTTTATTGTACTCGTAGATACACAAATTACACGAAGTACACAGTACACACTAAAACACTCTGCACGTAGTAGGTACTAGTAAACACACTCGTCGAACACTGTATCGCTCGTAGAAATCACTTCACTTCTCACTGGTATCGCTCGTAGGTATCGCTGGTGTCTTCCTGGTTTCGCTTCCGAAACTAGAATGTCCGCACTTGACCGATCGCCCCTTTTTATTCCACTCACGCACCATTCATGGCAATCCAGAACATTCCTGTTAAGTCCGGACCCGCTTCGAACAAGATTCGAGAACGTTCCTTGCAACCGACTTTCGCCCGTATGACTATTGCCGTAATGGTCGAAGCGTCGTGCGTACTTTTGAGACGGGCAAGCGCGCTATTGTTCTATTGTTGACTCGACATGTTTATGGCCCCTATTGTTTATTGTTTCCGAAGTAGCTGCGCTAGGGTTGTCACACTATTGTATTATGCAGGATTACCTATTCAGTCTGATAATAAACTATTTAATATTAAGTATAACTAGCTTCCGCCCACAGGCTTCGCCCGCGTGGAATTCGTTTAAACTTCACCCCCTTCGGGGTAGAATTTCCAAAAATCCTCTCTTAGTGCTCCCCTACACTCCCCAAGGAACATTCATGCCAAATTTCAGCTTCTTCCGTTCAGTACTTTCGGCTGTAACGCAAGAGTTTTATTTATATAGGATAAGACATGCACGATAATAATTTTATTCGAAGTAATCTCTGATATAGGCATAATTAAAGCATGTAACCTATATCTACAATCTACGTTCCATATTTTGTTTTAGCAACTCATTGCGAGATTGCATGTCATTAAGTTGTTTGTTAAATTGAGAGATCAGGCTTTTGGGTGCAGTCATAATAACTATAATTAAATGTTATGGTTTTCAATTACAGGTGCTGTTGAACCCTTGGGCGATAAATAGAACAGCAAAGGTCATCTAAGTAAATAAAATAAGACCTTATTACATTCTGATACCTTCGTAATAAGAATCTTGTATCGCGGGCGGCGTGTAAAACATTGCAAACATTCACGACCACCACGTGTTAACCTTTTTTTGGCACAAAAATGTCTACCTCGGCCGAGAATCGAATCCAGAAGCTCTTGATCCACAAGCAGGGTCATTGCCAGCTAGGTTACGGGGTCGTCTAGTTTGCTTTCACTCTTTATTGAAAACCCTACAACGAGGGTACGTGAAACTTACAATTGGTATAAACTTAAGCGGACAGGAGAGCGGAAACAGCGTAGAGATGTTTTATAAACAACAGTTTGATTTAGTTATTTCCATTGGTGCTTCCGCTCCACTTTTGTGGTACCTACATACATCAGGCAAAGAGAACGGAAATGTTTCATGTTTCCTGGTCGGCAAGGTAGTAAAAGACGAGAAAAGAAATAAACGGAATACGATATCGAATAAGATCTGTAACTTGGTACCACTTAAGTCATAATCATTTATTGGCTCTATTACCGGTTAACACACATTTACGAGCTACATAGACTACTTGGCATTTGAGATAGTCAGATCAGATCTCATAAATATTGTTAACGGTCGTGAATATGGCAGGAAATTCTCCCCTTTACATCTGCTGACTAATGGTGTAAGCCGTGTAAGTAACAGTCAACACACGCTGACATCCAGCTGCGCTGACCGCATCGCCGATGCAATAATATTTACACTCATCTCGTAGCTTAGTCATTGTCATTAATGCTCACAATAAGGACCATGTGCGTTCATACAAAATGTACTTCTGAATGGTGAAGTTTTCTAGCAAAGCTTCGAACTTATAAAAACGAAATTTTAGACTTGATCATATCCTGTTAGAAACACAAAACCATTTTTATATAATAGTTTATGAATTAAAAACGCCACCGACAATGCTGGCGTTCTTTTCGATTCAACTCAACCAAGTATTTTTAACAAAAGGATCAAGATTGGCCAAGGCATGCTTAAAACATATATTAGAAATGAAAAATAAAAGGCATAAGCAGCGCAATTAATGATAAAAATAACCAAGAAGAAGCTGAAGAAGAGTAGATAAACAAGTAAATAAAATTAAGACAGGGTAAGAAACAAATAATACCTATAAAAGTCCTTACACGAATAAAAATGTAACAGGAGAAAAGCTAAGACTCCAGACTACTTGGTATGGGTTTTTTACTGTTTTTCAACTTATCTCGGGACCCATTTTTGAGATGAATAAATCACAGAATAAATGCTAAAACCTATTTCCAAATTATGTGTAAAGACGCTTGAGACTGTTACGATTGTTCTTCGCCGGTTATCAAGTTATGATCATACCGCTATAGTGCCTATAGTTAATAAACATAGCAAAGAGCAAGGAGAGCGCAAGCACAGAGCACACATACCTACAGGGTGTTCCACAATTTGGACGAAAAACGGAAATGGAAAATAGCTTGGCTAGTAAAAGTTTCACCGTTTTCGAGATTTTGGCCTATGTTGGAGAGATAGATTTATTATTTATTGACATCAGATAAAACTAACCCTCTTCAAGCTATTTTTCATTTCAGTTTATTGTTCAACTTATGGGATACGGTGTATATTGCCAATAAATTACAAAATGATGATTAACAAATGATTTACCCACTAACTAGCATCGCCCATAAAACTTATTCTATAGTATCCAGTTAGTTACGTAATGGATATAATAATAACTATCTTTTACGGTAGTCATTTGTAGCACATTATGTTATTACAACTACTTACAAGTTACAACGAACAACATGTCTTATCGCTAACAGCCATTTCTTACAAACGATTTATGTAGTTATACCTAAATATAGAAGTAAACATAAGGGAAGTAGTCAAAATTACAAAAACAAAACAATAGCTACAATTCAAGAACTTGATTAATGAACCACCACTTAAGCTACTTAGCTACTTAATTTATTCGTCTGGCTAGTTTCTACCCTCCTGCATTCCACCGTGAAATGTTTTTACGTGTTTAGGCTCGCTGGATCGACGATGGACAGATAGCAATTGTAACATGGATGCCCAATTTCTTATCAACTGGGAATGTTTCGAAATAGTTTTTCGTGTGACGTCCAAAAGGGTGAAGGTGGACTCTTACCGTCAGGTGGTTTGTGTGCTCCTTTGTTGACTAGTTAAACAAAAAATATAAATTTATATTCAAGGATACAGGAAACATAAAATTCACGAATAGGAAACCATCATGCGAATAATTTGAACGTGGAACTTTTAAATGCCTAAAGTCATAAAAAAAACTTTGATAGGGGCGAAATTACCTAAGGAGTCGTTAAAGGAAGTTTTTGAGGAGAAGGATTTCGGTAGTGCATTTAATTAATTATTTGAAATTTATTAAGTAGTTATTTTAATTCTCGCCGCTATTAAAATCAATCGAGAACCTATCCATTGCAATCTTAGTAGGTACGTCTATTAATTATTCCAATAGAAGGAAAAACCACCTGCCTCGGCCGGAATTCACCTGCTCGGTTCACAAGCAATTTACTTACTTCAAATGGCACGCATGGACGCAGTGGCACTCGGGAACTTTTAAACTGTATCCAACTTTTATAAGTACTTGTCTGATTTTGCTTTATAACGCAACCATAACATGAGTTTAAAGTTTTTTAATGAAGTTTTTAAATGAAAACGTTGCCGATTTCTCGCTATGAAATATATTTTTTTATTTAAGAACCGTTTGATTGCAATCTTTATTCCAATATACTGGGTACAGTGACCGTGGCTATAATGAAAACGGGTTTTTAAGACGCGAACATTTGGAGTCGTCAACTGGAGTAGGATCGGGAGTGTGCGATGCCGTCACCGCTATAATCGGCGAAGGTCCGTCGCCGATGCGTGACCATTTGACCAACGAACGACGCGCGCATTCGCCGTTTACGACGCTTCATTCACACAACTCTCACAATACCTAATAATCTTTTACACGCGAGCACCAAACTTTTGCCAAATCACGTATTAACTTTAATAAAAATGTTATTTCACTAATGGAATTTATAACGCTTCGTGTGGAAGGCGTCTGCCTACTGACCCTACTGAATAAAAGATTAGTGCTGATAGGGACTACAGCAAATTTGGTTCATTATATGGTTCTTTGCTTATTTAACAGAGTGATCACTCTAATAGAAGTTATCCTTCTTATTATGGTACCTAATCGTACTTCATGATCATGAGTCAGTAGTATTCAATGGACCAACAAATTTTAAGTCGGCATAGCCATAGGCATTGTCGTTGTCGGCAATTGATTGAACGTGTGCGGATGGACAATAGATTTCACAAGCTTCAAATTAAATAATTCATTATGTTGCTCATGCTCAATGATGAATCATTGAAATCGTTGCCATTAGGTACTAAGTGCTAATAGAGCTTGGACTTATTGCTGAATAACAAACAAAGATCGTAGCTGGAAGTAAGAAGCATTAATAACAATTACGCGAGCCTACATAGTTGACTTTGTCATGAACTCTGCAAATTAAAGACATTCAGAAAATTTTGTTTATTAATTTTACTCGTGCTCTCCCTTGGCTTGTTGGCTGAAAGTTGAATTTTGACAACGGTGCGTAACTATATAGCCTCTATAAAGCTTATAGTTATGTACCTATAAAGGAGCTTGACTTTCACTGTGAGAAAGCCGTGCTTGTTAATGAATTAGTGAAATATTTATCACCACAAACAAGTTTAGTTACTCAAATAAAGGTGATTACCAGTATTAATAGGTATGTTCCTACTGCTTTTGTATAGCTGTGCCCACTTAAACTTATTACGAATGCAAAAAATTAAACCGATAAGAAGAGCACGCACGTCGCCTCGCATCATAACAACATTACTCGTTACGCTCCGAACAACTAGACCGGTAATGTCTTTCTCCGGCACTGTCTGTCTGTGGTCTGCGGCAATTCTCCAATTTACTCTTTAATCTCCGAGATTGGAACATGATAACGTATTATTATGTTATTCATTCTCAATTGCGATGCGAGAAAGTTTCGTTCATCTTAAGCAATAAGATCAACGCTATCCCGTTTTGTTCCATGGAGGCACGATGACTCCGTAACTTTACAATCATAGGTTGGTTAAGTGCCGAAGCCGATTTTTTTGGCTCTAAATTTTGTCATTCTTTGGTTATTAGTAATAACTTAGTAATAACTTATTACTAAGTTTTTACATCGAACCAGTCGCGCGTAAGAGGCTGGTACGAAAAAATCAATCCTAAAGACCTTGGCGCTAAATAAACTATCAAAATCCTTGTGCTTCCAATTATTCTAAAAAAGAAGTGCCCCAATACTACAATGTATAAACACTAAGCGACAATTTCACCAATTTGATGTTTGTAGCCAAAGGAGTGGAGTGGAGAGGAACAACATTAGCATAATTGGAGGTCGGCGGCGGTGGCGGAACCGGTTACTGCTTCGAGCATGCCATGGCATTACGTCATCGCTGACATCATCAACACATGTTGCCTCGAAATATTATTCTAAATGTCCCTTATTATATTTCTGACAACACCACATGCCTTGACACAATATCAAGTGAATCGGTCGTGTTGTAAAGGTTACCCACCTCTTGATATAGACAGACGGAAATAAACGAGATAGAATCGCAGAGATGTCTCCGCTCCGAAGCCGAAGTGACTTGTGATAATTACAAATCCGTACATGGGTCAATTTCAACAAGCCCATAAAAATTCTCATTTCCGTGGACTTTTTTATCTTGATGATTTTTAAAGAAAATTTTGGCATTTTTTATAGATCTTGATAATGTATGTATCCTTGCTTAATGTCTAGCAGATAACTTAAAAAACTAACGAGATATCGAGACCTAAAAATTTTGTTCCACGGCGATGAAACATGCGTGCACGGCAATGAAAAAAGGATCCACGGCAATGAAAGAACTGTGCCACGGGAATGAACACATCCACGGAAATGAAAATCCGTATTAAACATAATATTTTACCTGAGTATTATTCTTACATAATAAATTCGTATTCGTATAAATTCCTCCCATATCATACCACAAACAATGGATTGGTTCCACCCAGAGTTTGTGTATGGGAGTACCTAAGATTTTGATAGATATTACAAAAGAAGAATGGGGGTAGAATAAAGAAAGAAACACAGAACCCTATAGGTGCAAGTGCTACTCGCACTGATTTTATTTAGGAGTGTGCACAATTGCTGGCAAATATAAACAGATAAAAAGCATGCTAGTTACAAGCATGCTTAAGAGTATGCTAAAACTATGCATGTCTGTTTAGTACCTTAAAGCAACAGAAATGAGAATAACTCATCGCAAATAAGTAATTTTGATAGATGGAAGGATAATAATATAGAAGAAAGCATAATTGTTTTTCTGTATAAATTCGAGCTCCGTTTGTCCTAATCTTGTAATTCAAATAGTTTTAATCTAATCTAGTGGTATTTACAAAAACAAAAAATTCGACTGAATAAATTGGTACACTTTTATATAATTTGTGTGAAAACAGTGTTAGACGTTATATGATATAATTTTTTTTGAAATGGTCTTTTCACGATCTTTCATTTGATACCCATATTGATAAGGTAAAAACAAACCTATCCCTTTTTTACATTTGCGGGCGCCATTTTGAAAATGTAACTAGCCAATTATGCTACCACTATTAAGACAAATTCAACGACACGTTATGTGTCAAAAGCCGTTCAGCCGTTTGAGCTGTAGAGCGTGCCAAAGAAATGAACATATACATATTATTAATTATACAAACATTTATTCATACATACAACACGTACATACAAACACTTTAAAAAACATTGCCCTCCTTCTGACGCAGTCGGGTAAAAAGGGAATGTCCGATTTTGAGAGTCAAAAACACACTGTGCACGGCGATGAAAACATAAGCAACGGAAATGAAACACAAGGACACGGCAATGAAACTCAAGTGTGTTACAAGGCACGGCAATGAATTTTTTTTCATTACCATGTCTTTTTTTTCATTTCCATAGCAAATTTTGGCCACGGAAACCACGGAAATGAAAGCATGGCGATGAAAACCAAGGCTTAAATATAAAATAACAAAAAATCTATTAGTTCTTCGAAGTAATAAACACTTCATAAATAAACATAACAGAAATGGCATTCTATCGAATGGTCAATCAAGAGGTCAAACTCATTCAAATAGAAGTTATACCAATCCACGGCGATGAAAGAAAAAATGTCCACCAACAAAAAAATTGAATACTTATATTTATAGCGCGAAAACTAAGGCACTTAGGCATGTCCTTCCGCGTCGAGCACTTAGATGGCACTAATATGCAACGTTTAGTACACAAGGGGCGGGACGCAAGTCGTTAGATAAAACAATATTCTTCAAAATATTTAGGCTACGGCGATGAAAGGTGGTTCTGGGACAAGTACATTTTTATTAGCCATTCCTTGTATTGTTTAGATATTTGCATACATGTATTACGTAACAATACTTTAACTATTCACGTATCAAATAAAACTAAATTTAAATATAAGTAATCAATAGATTTTTATCAATGAGGCTTAATACACATCGAGGTGACATGTGGACAGCCACGGCAATGAAAGATTTCGAGGTTCAACATTTTTTTTAGAGTACCTATTATACCTATTAATAAAATATTTAGTGCCACACATAGATGACCAATTCACCTAACCAGAAAAAAATATAAGAACATTACAACTATGTTTTTTAGTATCGATTTCATCGATGCCACGCAATTTTTGGTCGCGGGAAATTCACCCACATAATGTAAATGCAACATTAATAGTTTTGAAGCTAGGAAATTAAAAATATCAAAGATCATCTTTACAAATTTTATCCTTTCTACTAGTCGTGAACATGGTCGTGAATTGATTTTTCCAAACAACAAATTTAAATGATAAAACAAAAAACAACCACAAGAAACTTTTTGGATACCTTTTCAATCTCTAAAAGCAAATATAGGACTGCGTATTGTAAAAGTAGGGTACACCTTGGGTACGTGGGTAGGTAAAATAGAAATTCTATGTAGGGCAGTGTGCAAGGGGAAAATTCTTCAAGATTGAGTTAACTTCAACAGAAGAGAACCATTCAACAATTAATGTAATAAACCCAACCATTAGTCAGTAAGTCGCAAACATCAGATAGCGCGTTTTTGCAAAATTAAATTGCTCGCCATAAAATAATTGTAAAGCTACCATTTTGCCACTAATGCTGAGTGAGGTGTGGCGTACCTTTGTAAATAACTTTAACAATGTCTGTCAACACGAAACTCCGTTTTTAGGTCAGCCGGCACACCTACATATATAAGCAACACGGCATGCGGCATCCCAGTGCCACACCGATGGACACCCTTCCCACCCCCGATTCTAATACACCCAGCGCCCTGCCTTGCTATTAATCTTTAAAACCAATAATATGTCAAAACGGTTGGTAAAGACCGAAGCGTAACAAAATAACGAATTTTATTCTGTAAAATAATTTGGCATTTTTGTAAATACATAATTGAACTACATACAAATTTAATCTACAAATTGTAGTGGAAAAACCAATTATGTAAATTAAATTATGTTTAAGCTAATAAGATTTAAAAACACGTTCAGGAACATGATACCTCCATATTATGTTTCATCGTATCATCGATTTAAGGGTGCGTAAAGTAGATACCTGTGCCTGCCTACTTACTCGCATCTAAGTACTTTTTGCAATTAGCTTCTCCTGTGCCCTACAACTCTATTATGGATTAAGGGTCAAGAACTTTTGCACCGTAAATTGGTTTCATCTTATTATTCGCATAAATTACTAATTTACAAAGAATGATTATTCAGCTGTACTTGACTAACATTATGGGCTCAGAAATGCCTATCTCAACATGTTTAATTGAATGTTTAGTCAACACTTTTTATGCCATTATAAAGATATTTGATCTTCATTAAAATTATTTATTTTTTCAAGGATGGACAAGTTATTGTAGGTACTTCATTTGCGGAGAAATTGGAATTTCCACTCCCTGGAACGTGTGCCCACCGTTCAGTTTAGCTTCGAAGCAAAATTGACTTGAAGCATTTTAAATTTTCGTCGTCATCTACAATGGACCTTAATGCGATGTACGAAAAGCTGGCATTTGTGGCGTAGGTATGCCATTAGACGAATTCGTTATCGAATGCGAACGAAGTTATAGTTGTATGTAGCTTTCAAATTTCAAATATACCGAACAGCCGAACACTACGGGAACGCGACCGGGTTTTGTGGGATTTCTAAACATTAGTGGCTCTCTACTAACTTTTTCAGGTTGCTTAGATCTTAATGTACCTACTGTGTAAATCTACGGAGCCTGCAACGTCCTTGTGCGTGCCAAGCGGCATTTGATATGCCCACCTTAGGTTCAAGCCAGGTCCCATGGTGGGTGCCACTGCCCTCCTCGAACTTTAGAGCCAAAATCATTTCAGTGTTTCAATAATTTCGAAATGTTGTAACAATAAGAGACTTTAATACTTAATATTTTTTTTATTCATGGGATTAAAACAAAAGTAGATATTTTGTTAAGAGATCGTGTATGATATTAACGCCGTTGGTACTTATTAAATTCCATAAATACTTAGAAGAATAGTAAAAACCACAACTAAATCTGTTGCGTAATTTAAAAAATCTAAGCGTAGAAAGCGACAATCTAGCGGGAGCGACTTTGTTAAACATTTATAACTAAGATAATTACTATACATAAATACTTATATTATACATATACATAAATATTACCGAGGGGTGTACATACCTACAGTGTACTAGCTTCGATTTCTTATTCTTAACGACAAACGCGATTAAATATCTGGCATCCATACCAAAGAAAAACGCGAAAAACGCTATAACTAGAAAAGATAACAAAATTAATGCTGTGTTGTAAGTCAGCGTTTCCCAAACTCCATTTTCGTCTTGCCTTGTATATATGTTTCTGCTGTCAGTCCTAAGGCTAACTCTGTCATTAATTTTTAATTTATACATATAAATAAAATTGTAGTGTCTGTTTGTAATATTAAAATAAAAGATTTACTACATGCATATTAATTTTGCAATTTTTTCTGACTTGACCGATTTTGACGGGAATTTCACTGGAAGATAGAGGATATTATCGAGCATATCATAGGCTACTTTGTATCCCAGAATTCCCGCGAGATCAGGATTTACGCGGGAAAAACTCAGTAGCGAAGTAGGCTCAGCCAAATTTCACGCGGACGAAGTCTCGGGCACAGCTAAATTAGAAAATAAATTTAAAAGCACCTAATAGTAATCCATACTAATATTATAAATGCGAAAGTCTGTCTGTCTGTCTGTCTGTCTATCTGTCTGTGACGTTTTCACGGCTAAACCACCGGTGCGATTTGGATGAAATTCGGAATGAAAATAGTTGAAGACCCAGAGTCACATATAGGCTACTTTTTTTTTCAAAAATCAACCCCTAAATGCTTGAAATAGGGGATGAAAGTTTGTATGAAAAATCTAAACCGCCTGACCGATTTCGATGAATTTTCCCAGGAAGATAGTTGATGACGTATCTTCTTCCCCACTTCCCCGGTTCGCGATATAAACGAATTCCACGCGGGCGAAGCCGCGGGCAAAAGCTAGTAATAATAATAAATCAGTTATTACCGGTCGTAAAAATGTCCAGTGCTCCGATCTCGTAGTTTATTTACATATATTTTTTAAATATTTACTTATAACATTTGGTAAGTACTAATTATTTATTGTCAAGAAACAAGCAAGAAACCGAGTATAATAAGGTTTTGTCTCTATAAACATTTCATTACTAAATCTTGTTAATTTCCAACTACCTAAAGGTTTACCCGTAACTTGTTGTCGCTAAGTAGATTAGACGATACTTTAGGTTTAGGGTATCGTAAAGTTTTACATTGTTAAATGAATTAGTTACCTAACTACATCAAGAAAAACCTACAAACAATTAGGTATTCTACATTTCATTGATAAACAGCTGGTATTCACAAAAACAACAAATATACTAGAAATAGTTATTTTCGTTATAATTATAGAAGTTCAATGAAATGTATGAATTCGTTCAATGAAATGTTCTAGATATTTGAAGAATTTTCAGATAATAATGAAGCTGCACAAAATATTTAATAAACGGGCGCGTCATTTTTAGGGTTCCGTACCCAAAGGGTAAAACGGGACCCTATTACTGAGACTTCGCTGTCCGTCCGTCCGTCCGTCCGTCCGTCAGTCACCAGGCTGTATCTCATGAACCGTAAGAGTTACACAGTTGAAATTTTCACAGATGATGTATTTCTGTTGCCGCTACAACAACAAATACTAAAACACTGAATAAAATAAATATTTAAGTCGAAATTAGTTACCTTTCGGTCCAAGAGATGGTGTTGCTTGTGGCTACAAAAAACTAAAGTAAATATTTAAGTGAGGCTTTCATACAACAGACCAGATTTTTTTGGCGTTTTTATACATAATGGTACGGAACCCTTCGTGCGCGAGTCCAACTCGCACTTGGCCGATTTTTTAAACTTAATTTAATCACCGTGTATCACAAAATCTTTCAACAATAAAAAGGTAGCAGTGCAATAAACTTACATAAAAAGTCATAAAACACACACAAAACTAATTTTGACACACTTTTAAAATCACTGACACTGTAAAAGGACCATGATTCTCAAACTTAAAAATAGTTTTGAGTAGCAAATTTCGTCGAAAACTAATTATAAAACGTTATTTATGTCGTTTCGTAAATAACGTATCTTCTGCGCGAAGTAAACTACGCGAATGTTGGTCTTGGTTGGTTGGCTGATTTGATTTTTGATAGGAACGTTCGTTGGCAACGGCTCGTTGCGTGTTTGTTGTTAATGCTATCTGTAAGTAGGTGCAATAGCGGTAAGTTTGTAATTACGGTTCAATCAATAAACTAAATTCAACTGTTTTAAAGCGCACCAGATTTGCCGGATATATACCTACCTTCTTACAATTTTTACTGCCGCAACTCGCCTTACTCAATAAGTTCATTTAATAAATTCAAATAAATTTTTTACTTCGAAATACTAAAAACAACATTGTTTATACTAAAGTATTAACAAAGCAATAAATGTTTTGACTGTCCCGTTAACTGTTGAGGTGTTCCTTTGTCAGCCAATTGCCAATTTGGAGCCAATTCTTGCTGTGCCAGATCGCCTTGTAATATTATTATGACATTGCATTGTTGTGGGATTGTTGCAAATTTTCAAGTAATTCGGATTTTTTAAAGTGTCTGAATTTTTTTGTCACAATATACACTTAGCTCAAGTTTACAAAAGGATCTAAAAAATGTGTTAAATACTATTCGACATTCTCAACATTCGTTATCGCACGGTACGATGGAGACAGACCATGAAATTTGTAAGATTTTTCTGTCACGACGCACGTATGCTATTGACTGTGCATGAGTAGGTAGGTACTTATTGGTCAATAATTAGAGTCTGGCCGCGCTAAGAATGCGTCTCTGAAAGATCGCGATCGACTGGGCGATGTAACATTGAACTGGCGTACAATTAATTGACAATTTTTTAATATATTTTAAATTCCTGATTAACGAGTGATAACATTAAAATCAAACATTAAATCGAATAATTATGCTAACTTACAATAAATGTATTAATCTTGGGCTAAAATTATTACAATTACTTAAATAACAAATATAAAAACAATACCTTTTAAAAGAAAACCACGTCAAACGGCGCTGTTTCAAGGTTAAATCAAATTTTTGTTTTTGAAGTGATGTGACAAAATAACAAGGCAATTGTAATCGAATATTTTTGTAATCTTAATACAGTGTCGGTAAAATATAAAATATAACGTTATAATTATATAATACATTATATAATGTACTAAGTAAACTTAATAATATTATTATAATAAAGGTACGCCCAAACATAGCTTAGCAAAATTTGTGTTATAGTTTATAGTATCACTCAGATGAATCAAATGAAAATAAAATGAATAAATAAAACATTGTTATTTGTTACAACGCATAGTGTTATTTATTGTACATCACTAGTCATAACGAATTGACAACTGTCAGGTTGGGTTGGGTGTGACTGCTGTCAGGTGACTTAAGTACATTGATTTGATGCTTGTAATCTGTTGTAGTGTGTAGTTGTACCTTTTATTATGTTATTTTTAACAAAGCACCTCTGCAAATTATTTCTTTCAGTTTAACACTTCATTTAAAGTAACGATATCGTTTAACAGTATCGTTTAACGATATCGATAACGATCAACACATGTCTTGTAACTACATAAGTACCTAGATATCTCGGCTAAAAAAGTAAAGAACTCTATGGCAATAACCGTCGACAACTCAGAGTTAGTCGACTCGACACACACAGCCACCACAACAGCCACACCGGGCACCACCTCGTCTGTGCCGGGCACTACCACCGGGCACGGCTGGCCCACCGGCTACTTTTAAATAAGTACAGTGCCACCAACTTATTTCACCCGGTAAGAAAGGCGCTACTGTCTTTATCTTTGTCTGACAACATTATAACATTTGCTTTAGTACCAATTTTGGCCACCGGGTCAGATAAGTTTGTGGTACTGTACTTACTTTCTACCTACTTGACACAGCTTATACCTACTTTATTTGAATGTTGAATTACAAACAATAAATTTTATTCAGCATTTACTATTAGTATTTAAAAGCAGTCCATTAGAATGTAGGATTGGTCAGAAAGTCAGAATGTGTTTATTGTTTATCGACGTCAAAACAAAGTTTAGGCACAAATTAGGTTTATTTAGGGTACCCCGTGTTAAAATATTGGAACCTAAAGCAGCTACTAAGAAAGTAAAACATTAGATCTAAGTTAAGACTGGTAAAAATCAACATTAAAAAGATAATTTGATTTAAAATTGAGTTCGACGTCATAAACTGATTCGCGTTTGTAAGCTAAGCTTGTGGTCTGGTTAGAACCATAGACAAAGATAGATAAAATAAAATACAATAAATATGAATGTGAATGTATGAATTGGAACGCATCGTTTGAAATATGTCATTTTCATCTGCGTCGACTTCGATTGTTAAAAATTAAGAAAGAGAACGGATAAAAAATAACAAACTTGTAACATATTACAACGTAATATTAAAATAATTATAATTATGAAGTAGGCGAAACACCTATATTATCTTTTTAAACTTCCGTATTAAAAGTATTTGTTGCCAAAGTATTCCTTGCCGTCAGAATTCCTAAAAATGTTTTGTAGAATAATCTAAAGTACTTGTTGATAAAGAAAAACAAAAAATACATGTTATGGCTCCTGGAAATAAGGAGCGGCATCCAGGACATACGGGAACTATCCCGAAGACAAAAGTTCGCAACAATTGTAATGTGCCTCAAGAAGCTGTGACACCTACCAGGAGAGATATGACAACCAATCTGGGAACGGTAATATAACTTAGTTTTACTGACAGCCTTTTAACTTTAATAATAAACATTGATATTATAAAGTAGTACAAAATAATGTCCAAATACTGTCCAGATAATAACAATATTAATGTCTTGTTCAGACTGCTTCACATAGGCTACGGTCTCAAATTTTTTCAGAAGACATTACTGCTTTATTTTTAGAATCTTGAGCTGCTATGCAATCTGGATACTTGCCAATATTACTATAACTCAATACATATTAAGTCTGTGAATAATAGAATTTGCTACTAATAACATAGCTTTTTGTAATACATAAATACTTATATGTGAACAATATATTTAATCTTAAATTAATAAGCGCCATATGGGAGGTTGTTGCTCTAAAATTAGTTGTAAGAAGGTAGCAGTCTGCATTAGTACAATAGTGTTGAAATTTTTAATATATTAAGGTTATGAGTTGTATTACAAGTAGATAATTTTTAGACTTCTCTGGAGTGGGTGCCCGTTTCTGATTACATCAATAGATCAAATTGTAATCAATCAAGAAAACCAAGCAATAACACATCAGACCACGAGCTTGCAGATTTGGGTGAGATTTTTATCATGAGACATTATTTGTGTTGCGATGCTGAATTAACAAGTTCATTGTGACTTGATTTTAACAATCCCAGTATCATGTTTACATGTTACATATCATTCTAGATAACTCAGTGGCATTTGAGAGTGGGTTTGGAAGGTTTGTACCTGTGAGACCCCAGCCTCGTGCTTTGCCCCTGACTGTACAAAACCGTGAGAATGTAACCACTGACCACCATGATGACGGAACGAGTGCCTCTGTTTCTCACACATTACACCCCTATGCCCATCAAATGCAGAATGGTAGTACACAAAATTAATCATTTGCAAACTAATAATATGTTTATTTGAAAAGATTTAACATATTTAGATAGCTTCATTTGTGAATTTTATTATTAACAAGTTTGCTTTAGTTTATTTTTATCTTGGTGTGAGTAGGTGTATAATATTTTGTATATGTGTGCTCCAATTAGTACACATCTTACATATTCAACATTTATGCACACATTTATATTATCAATATCATTTTATATCCATGTACATTTTTCATGGTTATTACGTTTTAAGGTTTGAATCCCCACTCAAATCATGCTGCTGCTGCAGTAATGATAGTTAACCCTACAACTCCAAATGCAGTTGCAGGAAATATGACTCAACAGTTTAATGTAAGTATTATGGATTACTGGCATCTGTAGAGACTTTCTGGTGTCTTTAAATATTAACCGCCGGGCACATTCTCTGCTGCTCCAGTATGCCTTGATATAGTGGAAAATAGATATTTTAGGTTTCAGGTCCTTTTATGTTACTTGAAAATGTCTTATCAAGTTGACATAACCTCTTAAAGTGGGAACAATATTGAAGTGTGTCATTAGTGATTTTATAAGGATAAGAATTTTTGTCATTCGTGATTAACACTCCATTACATACCGTGTTTGAAGTTCCAATTTTGTTGATTACTTTCACTATTTTCATGATTTTTCTACATAATAATATTTTAATTTCACAGCCCCCAAATCATAACAGGAGTAACTTGAATAGAAATTTGAATTCAGCTAGAAACGCTTTTGAGGTAAACAACCATACAAATAACAATAATTCTGCTGCACCACAGTCAACTTCGCGAAGTGTAACGAAAACTGTGAATTTAACGAATAACATGTATGAACAAGGGCAGGGAAGTTTCAACAATGTTAATGAGAATAACCATGTAAGTAATGCAAATCAGTAATATAAACCTCTTTATTAAAATTTCTCAGCAGAAATAATATGAAAAAACATTAATCTTCAGGTGAATAGAGAATCGGCAAGGGCCTTGGGTGAAGCGATAGTAGCTGCGTGCCCTGATGCAGCAGCAGTAGAGAGACGCCTGGGCCAAATAAGAGAGTACATAAGAGTCACATCATCTCTCGTTGATACCATGAGGAATTCAGAAGACGAGGTATGATATAATTTACATCAGTTAGAAATAAATTATCTGTTGTTTCTAAATGTCATTACACCACATATTATGCACTATACTTTTCAATTTAGGCTTTTATTGAGCATACCAAAGAAGAATATGATGAATTAATACAAATGGTGATGAAGTTAAAGGAAAGTGAAAGCAAATTACAAGACATCTTGTCAGAGAATGTTCCAGAGAATGTGGAAGTGCCCATAGCAGAGGTAAATGAAGTGTCTGATGAAACTCAACCTAATGATACTAGGACAGAGGGTGATGGTGTTTCTATAGACAAAACTGTCAATCAAGATAAAACATGTCATCACAAAAATATTATTGATATTGGTGTCAGTAGTAACAACCTTAAAAAAGTAAATAATATAGAGAATGAACAGCTTAACAGAAGTTTGTCTAATATAAAAGGCGAAGAGGTGCAAATTGAAAAAGAATCTAATATTCAAGAAAAAGAAAATGGGGCACAAGATACGGATGTACAAATTGAAGAAGTAGCATCTATACCTTATTCAGAGTCAGAAAATACTAAAGATGACCAAAATTTAAATGAGGCTATGAAGAAGAATATTCTTTCATGTTTAGAAAAGGTAGCATTGATTGAAGAAATGAGGAACAAGAACAAAGACACCTCTATGCCTGATAAAACTGTAGGAGAGAGAATTTCGGTCTGTGGATGTGTCTGCAACCTGTGTTCTTATGTGTTGTGGTTGAAATGATGCCTGGCATGTCTCAATGTCTCCTTAATTAATCATAAATAACAATTCTTAATCTACTTTGATATTATCAAATCATGTTTGATGAATTGGACATTCAAACAGTTTTAAATAAAAATATTGTGTAATTTGTTTGTACCCTAAAAACTATTGACAATACTTATATTATACCTGTTTATTAACTGATTTGTTATTGTTTCAAAGTTGTTCGTTTGTTTGAATGTCATTAATATAATTTTATTTTTCAGCATGATGTGGTAGTTAGGCCTGTGTCAGTACAAAGTAATGGTTCAACATACAGTGAGAATGAGATTTGGCAAAATGAAATAAAAAACAAGATGGAAATGTCTCAAATGCGTCTAGAGGCCTTAAAGCAGCAGCAGAAAAGGCTCCTCAAGTACCAGGTATTATAATATGGATATTCTGATAAAAAGTTTTGAAAAAAAATAATTGCAAATTTCATATGGAGGAAATATTTATTCACTCCAAAAGTCTACTCCTGTTGGGAATCTAACCTTAGATCTAGGCAAAGCAAAAGTTATATTAATTTAATATGTTCATTAATAAAAAAAATATGCATATAATATTGTGCCAAGTTAATGTAATCTTATAAACCTATGTTCCACAGGCTGAAGCAAAGGCTCAATTAGATGAAATAAACAAAGAAAGGCAATCTCAGGACATCAGTCTCCCATCAACATCTCATGATAATTTCGCTGGAATGCAGGTATTTCTTCTTATAATGTGTTAATAAATAATTACTTATTATAAAAATCTTTACAAATAAAATTAAAAGTTTTTCAATGGTGCGCATTTAAATTGAATAATGATATTTTTTCTTAACATATTTCTCAAATGTTTTTTTTAGAATTTGTCACTCAGCGCTAATTATCAAGCCAATCGAATGTACGCTGCCAATCAAATAGGGGTGGCTACGACCCTGCCTCAGTCGTCTGAGGTTTTGCACGCGAGTCAGCAAATTACGGCCAACAATATCGAAAGTGAACACGGCCGGTCTACGCGGTCTAATCACAGTCTCGAGGAACGATTTCCTATTCGTGATGGCAACATCAGTGAGGTAATAAACTCGACATTTTATTATTTCCAAGAAATATATATCGAGGGTATAGTGTTAAAACCCAATAAGTGCCGAAAAACTAAAAATCGTTTTATTTAATCATCTCAATGCATTTTTGACGCTCTTTCCAGTGGTATAATCCAATTAGTGGAATTCGCAGTAGAAAGAAAATTACTTGAGGTAACAACCCAATAAAGTGACCATGTTTGGTCAAAGCTTAAAAACTAGAACCATATAAAATGTGTTAACTTGATATATAATATTTTTATTTCACGCTCAAACCAAATAAAGCTATTTATTGGTAATAAGTGTCCAATGATATCAACGAAAATTACGCAACGGCTAAAAGGCAGTTACCACTATCTGTACTTATCGGGTTTTAGCTTTACATATGTAGACAAGAAACCAAACAGAACCAAAAGCTAAATCAAAGTAAATATTTTTGTCGGGTTTGATTGTTCGATTATTTTTCCAAAGTAACAAGTTATGTTAAGTTATATGATATTCGCTCACTTCGTCAACTAACTTTCTTCAAACTTTGTTCAGAGAAAACCCAATAATCGAGGGGATTTGAAACAGAGGTGATCAGTAAGATGTCCTGTCAAAACGTTTTTTTGGATTGCTATAACAAAAGACCCCTATTATTATTATTTGGTGATACAGGCCACGTGAAACAAGTATTTCCGTGAGGCCACTGCGACCATTCCCTATCTATTGTGGCCATCCCATTGAAATTAGATCTGGTCTCCTACTCCTACGGTCTGGGCGAAGCGTTATATGTTTTTGGGGTCTAGGTCTTTGATTTGGTCGGGTGTAATTAAATGCCCACCCAATATAAGACCCCTACAGTGGGTAATTGCTATGCATTCGCAGAGGATATGGATGGAGGTTTCCTCTGCCACACACACCACAGAATGTACATGTTGCAGTGTTACTTAACCTATTGTGTGTAGGTGTTTCGTAAGTCTGCAATGATCAGTGAGCAGCCTAATTAACATTCGAATCTCAGTCCGGCTTAGGCTGAGCACTTTATCTGAGTATTTTCGCGAGTATCTAGAAATGAGGGTCTTTGCTTAACGCATACCGGGTGCCTTCTTCCACAACTCTTGCGGCGCACGCGGGCGGCACCCTGGGCAAATTGAGGGCAAATGGACCCCGGCGGGGCGACATAAAGATAATTCTGTATGACATTCGCATTCAATCACAGGGGGGGGGGGGGTGCAAATCGGTTTTGCACGCGGGCGCCGACACACCTTACGGCGCCCCTGACCAGGGGTTCGGGACCTATGGTGGGCGCCTCTGCAGTTCCTTGCTAGCTGTTCATCTGCCCTCTCATTTCCTCTTATCCTCTTATGTTATCTCTTATGTTCAGGTACCCATCCTAGGGTGACCTTGTTGTTGTAACCAAGTTTGTTTATTGCTTGGATACCGTAGTACACTAATTTGGAGTTGACTATCTCAGACTTTAGGGGCAGAAGCGCTGCCTGGCTGTCGGATAGTATTGTTATACGTTTATTAACGTAACCTTTGTTCAGGTTTTGGTGCACGCAATCAATTATCTCGTAAAGTTCTGCCTGGAATACGGTTGCATACCGCCCCAGTTTGTATTCAGTCTTATCTTGGGTTTGTCTCCTCCTCTCAAGGGTTTCGGTACCGCATCGTCCCATTCTTCCCGTTGCGGTATAATTACTGCGAAAAATGTATTGAAATTTAGGTTTTTATACATGGCGTCGCTAGGCATAGCCATTACTGAGCATGTCATGAGGCCCTCGTAAATTCTCCTCATGACATTCGATTTAAAGCTCTGCTTTCCTCCCTCGGCGGCCCGGAGTATAGCTGCCCTCACCTTTTTTGAGTAAGGACGTGAAGAAGTTCGAGATTGAGAACGGCCTCCATTACTGCTATGGGAGTAGTTTTTAGAGCTCCAGTTATCATCCGACTAGGCCTTGGATGCTGTTTAGATTTCTGATGCAAGTCGCCTGGGTCGACTTTTTTGCCAGGCTATACATCCGTAGGTCACAATGGGTTTGTCAATAGCCGTGTAAATCCATTGCACCTGTTTGGGTTTCAAGCCCCATCTGGAGCCCGTGAGTCGGCAGCACGTTCCCAGAACGATTTTTTCCTTTTCACCTGCGCTAGGTGTTGGTTCCAAGTAAGCCTATGTTCCATTGTGATCCCTAGGTATTTTAATTCTTTTGAGAACGGTATTGTGGTTCCGAACAGGAAGACGTTGTGGAGATCGATTATGTTCCTTCTCCGTGTAAACGGTACAATTACCGTTTTGTTAGCATTTACATTAAGCCCGATACTGCTGCACCAGCGTTCTACTTTATATAAAGCTGCTTGCATAAGGTATGACACAGTGCTTGGGCAGCCTCCACGTATGGTTATGACCAAGTCATCTGCGTATCCTTGGGTATCTAGAACATAAAATTGACGATTTTTCAAAACTTTGAAGACCGGTAGGGGTCTTAAAGATGTAGTTTATTTTTACTTTTCAATTTCTTTAGTAATCTACTATAAATTGCGCAACTTTTTAGAAGTCTTTTGTTAAGGAAATAAAAAAAAACGTTTTGACGGGACACCCTATTGATTAGGTACACCAAACCAACAGCCTTTGAAAGTGACGAAGAATGTTTAACTTGTTTTTATTTGTTATTCGTATAATAAACCAATTATCTATGTTCGGGTTAATTTTAACCTTTTCGTATTTCAATTTTAAATAACGAAATCTAAATGTAGTTGACGTCATTAGCAGCATTTACGTATTATCCATTAACAGCGTTACGAAATCTTTGAGCTTTTCAACTGGTGCCAAAACGTGTGTATGTAATTAATGACGCTTTTAATCCCATAATGCAGTTAATATAATTTGATGCGATATCATGAACGCATGTGAATGTGAATACGAATAATGGTCCGTATTAGGCTGATTGGTATGATGTTGGCTAGCATAATAGTAATTGCTATAACGTTGTCGGGGTTCCTTTTTGATATTTGTATTCAGTAATAAAGTAATAATAAGTATTTTGGGGTAGTGGGATGTCAACTGTGAATTTTGATTTCTTTATATTCTTGATAAACTTCTATTACGCTTATCGGGCTTAGGAAGAACGTTGAATTTCACAGCCATATTTCTTATGTACTGCTTTGCAATATTGCGTACAATATTGAACGTTATCACTAATATGCGAGATGCGCGCTATTTTTTTTGTCAGTTAAGTAAGACCTTGTTAATTACAGTGAACTATCCAAAGTTCCTTTAGCCTATATTATATATTTTATTGAAGGAGGCAGCCGCTGGCGGGCGTGACAGCGAGGCGGAGGACGACGAGGGCGTGCTGAGCGAGCGCAGCCGCTTGCTGCAGATGAAACTGCGGGAGTTGCAGCTGAAGAAACAACACATGGAAAGCCTGGTAATAACTAATAACCTTGTAAAAACCTTCGAATCATACCTCACTTACATTTATAAGCTGCATGTATGTACACCACAAATATACGAGAGTTGTGTTAGAAAAATGTTTGTTCTGGGGCACCTAGTTTACGGATTACCCTAATGCGGGGTTTTTATGTGAGACCGTTCTTATTTAAAAAAAGCATAAATGACACGTGATAACAACCTGCACTATAAACACTTTGAGCTATCAAAGTGTCGAATAAATTAAAGAAATTTCAAGAACATGAAATATCAATTACAACACATTATCTTGCTGATAAATTTTATAATGTAATTCGTTCTTCCCCATAGGTGACAGAATTCCAAAAACTACAGATGGTAACCCGGCTGCCTAGTTCCCATAACACTTACTCCAGTTCTGGTGAGGATAGCGCGGACGATGAACCATCGCGGAAATGTAAGACATGTCTTAAACATAAGTGTTTGTGGATTACATATTGCGTTGAAATAACGAACTTATTTATATTATTTCTGTTGCGTATCTTTGTGTAGATATTGTTTCATAAACAATATGTATCTAAAAAGTGCATTGTTACATTTACAGGCAATAAGGGAACAGTGAACAATAAGAACGAAGATCCGTTTAAGTTAATGGAAATAAAGGCTATTAGAACAGCTCTGCAAAAAACAAAAGGCATGTGTTGTATTGATTTTTGAAAGTGTTTTCTTTCGTTTCAACCGAGTGTTCAACGATACGTATTTTTTAATGTTATTAATTTTTATTGCTCATGTTTGACAAATATATTGTTAAGTTTTTATTTAATTTTATTGTATGACTCTTGTACCAAAACGGTAGCTTCTTTATTAAGCTTATATAACTTTTGAACATTATTTCCATCAATAAAAATGTACATACATTATGAATATTTGGTTTTTAGATTTGATGCGGTCCGTGGAAAACTACGAATCTGAACATTTGAGTGGAGTACATGAAGACTCATTCGCTATGCAAGGTCATTCCAACATACATGATAAGTAAGTTTTTTATTAATCTGGAATATTTGGTGTTATATATTTACTTTAATACTTATTTTGGAGCTTTGTTAGTAGCTCTGTCTGCTAGTGTAGTAATCCTGAATTTGTTCTTGGGCCAGAGCGACATTTATGCAAAAAACATTATTTTTCTATTTTGATGAATAACATTGAGAGTTTTCTTATGATGTATCTAATTAACCTTAAAAGATGAGTTCAGTTGCTTTAAAGATGTCTTTAAACGAAGGTATTCAACCCAATCATTAAATGGCGCTTCAGCTGTACTCTGAACATCCGTACTTTGTTATTCTGTATTAATGGTAATAAATCACGTTTGATTAATTGACGGTTTATTGGCTCCAACTGTACATTTTAATCATTAGACACGTCAATCAAAATTAGCGAACATTTTAGCTTGGCCCCTACGACCAACGTATTTTAAGAATAAATTATTAAAAATAACGATGGATATAATTACTTGCAATACATTACAATTACAATTAAAATTCAGCTAATTTTTAAAACGTCCATGAAAAGTTTACATACAAAGGTAAATTAACCCTCATACACACGTCACGTGTGTATTATCACTGAAATGAAGTTTTGATAACACCGTTTCTAAGTAACGACGTTTTTCGAACAGCAAATCAGAGGGCGGGGGTAGTATGGGGGGCTGGTCGAACGAGAGCAGCGTGTGTCGCGTCCGCAACTCTTTGCCGCAGCGTCACAAGTTCACGAACGAGCAGCACTCGCAGCACCACCAGCTGCAGCATCAGATCCAGCAGCAACAGCTGCAGCAGTTGCAGCAACAGTTGCCGCAACAGATGCCGCAACACCCGCAGCATCAGCATCAACAACAACAAAGTGAGATTTTTGATGTTTCTCAAAGAGATTAGGGAGCCTCTCATAAGAGCTAAGCGAAGCTAAACTACGTAGCTGAGGATTCGTTTGAAGTCCACCAATGAAATTCATTAGCTGGTGGCTGCAGGGTCTGGGGGAAGAGGGGGGTTTCTCGGCAGGCTAATGAATGTGTTTGTTGAATGTCTAACGCATACTTAGCAATATAGCATAGCTTAGCTCTTTCGGAAATGCACCCTGCTATTGTTTATAATGATAACCTTATGGAAATCTATACTGATTGAGTTTATTGTAAAGAAGTTTGGCAAAATTATTACATTTCATGGAATTAAGATAGCAAAGATAGCAAACGAGCATGCAGCACCACCTTCCGCTGCCGCCCATAACAACTGTGACCGACCGAGAACTACTTCAATGAGTCTCGTTCTAATTCGGTCACAGATGCGTTGCTACCCCTGAGGACTGAGATGGTCGCCTCTAAAAAATTGTAATTGGCTCCACACCCTCCTATCCGGAACACAATTGTTCTTAAAACAATTATTACACGGTAGGAATGAAGTACCGTGGCGGGCGGTGGTACTGCCCCGGGTGAGCTCTAGGCCCTACCACCTGTTAAACTAACTTAGGTAACTTAACTTAGGTAAACAAATAATCGTGCAATGTTTAGCGGTCTTGATAAGTTTCTATTATGTATTATACAGATCACGAAGCGAACATAAATACTTTGCAAGAACTAGCACAGGAGCTACGAATGGAAACGGAAAAAATTATGGGTGAACGGGCTCGCATTAAGGATCTAGTCGCGAACAAAGGTTAGAACAGTGTGTATTTATTTTAATTTTTTGTTGCAGTAATCTAGATACTGATCTTATTTTTCTGTAGACAAGGATGGGCTTAACTTGTTAGAGGCAACAGTATATTTATTTATCAATATTCGCAGAAGGCAGTCGCAAACAGAAGAAAGTGAATGAGGAGGTCCGGGCGAGTACAAGCGGGACAATGGGTCCGGCGGAGACCCGGCAGATGCAACTCCGTGCGTTGCTGGCCGAGAAACAGCGGGAGCTGGAGGCCTTGCTCAATAAGGAGGTACAGAACTAGTAATGTAGCAGTATTGTCATGATTATGCAGTGAGGTACATTAGCAAAAACAATGCTGTATTAGTAATTGTGCAATAGTTATTTTGATAGTGCGAATAATTTGTCCCAGTGCCTGTAAATATGTTAAGTGATAACTACTGTATTTTAGAAATGATATTTTTCGGTGTAGGACAACTGTTAACTGTGGTTCTTTATTATACTATCAAACAGTAAATAACCGCTGAAGCTAAGTACTAATTTATAAAGGTTTAAAAGTTTTAGTTGACTGCTTAAAAAACAAATACACATGCGGTTTTCTGATTACTGAATAATGCAACCTAATTATTCCAAGGTCTTTTCTTTACAGAAGGTGATGTGCACTGCGGGTGAATCTCAAAATCGAAATCCTGATTCGCATAACGCGTCTGTTGTTAATCAATCTTATAACAGGTAAAAAAGTACTATAATTATTGTCTAATACAATTACAAAGATATTTTTATTTAATTAATAATAGTGAGTCTAAATTTAATATTTTTTGTTATTTTTGCAGTGAACAAGAAGAGCCCGAATCGCGTTCGGAACACATAACTATGGAATCTCAAAACTTGAGGGAAAATGAAAATTTCAGAGTAAGTCATGATGAATTACCATTGTATATTATGAAAAAGATTATCGATTCCTAGTGTAGATAGTTGCGAGACTAGTTAGTCATGTGAGGTACTTTTACCAGCTCATATTTTAACGACTGAGCTGGATTCTGGAGCCTTTGCAAATGTGAATCTTTACCTTAACTCTGTGGACTACTTAGAATTTTATTGACGTAAGCCGAAACATAAACGCTTTAATTAAGAAGATCAAAAACATAATCAACGTACATTTGTGTCAGGGTGGCGGCGACAGCGCCCTGGGCTCGAGGTCCATGAACACTGTGCCCTCGCATCTGGGCAGCACTTACGGCAGCGACAGTGACAGGTGAGACATATCACGGTACATCTATAACTTGTACCAAACTTTATGGCCTACGTGAACTATGCTTCGATTGAATCTCGTGCCTATGGAATCTCAAAACTTGAGCGAAAACGAAAATTTTAGAGTAAGTAATGAAATATTCTCTCCTAATGCGAATAGCTGCTCTATGAGGATGCATGCGGGGTGAAGCAAGAGTCGCGGGAGGGAGAGGGGAAGAAGGGGGCGGAGTCCTAACGTTTTTGGTTCTTGGTTTAAAATATTTCAAAGCATTATTATTAATTTCGTTTTGTTGAATGTTTAGTGTGTGATGGATGATAAAAGTATAAAATTAAATGACATTAGCTTTACTTCTCATTTTATTGTTATTTTTAATTAATTATTTATTACAGTGCATCACGAAATAAATCAAACCAGAGGGCTCGAATGCGTCGGCGGCAAACCCAAGACCGGCAGTCTGAAGAAAATAGTGTAAGTATGAGCTATACTTTATTTCACGTAGGATGGGTACGGTGACACATTTCAAATTAACTCTGTAGTGAGGTGACCATGCATAATTAATTTATGTGATTCGATTATCTAGTACAATTGCGGTTAACCTTTAATCGATTGAAATTAAAAATATTCATATAATCTATATCTCAAGTCAGTCAGTTGACGCGATTCACAAGATGGCCGTTACCATTATTCGTTTTTGCCGATTACCTACTAGCCTACTAAGTGTCAATCCCTAACACATTTCGTTTCATGCATAGGTTTCATCCCTCTAATTTTAGGTTATTATTTTTTCTGTACCTTTTTTAATTTGTTTAAAATGTAAAAACGCATATTTAAATACAATTTCATTACCATTCATCTAATCAAGCATTATTGTTAACTTTGGAAATTAATTGGTGATTAAAAAAAATTTATTTATTTGATTTGTTGAAAATAGTGAGCGTGTATTGGAACATAAATCAAATGTCACCATACCCCATCCTATGTGAAATGGAGTTTAATCTTTAAATTTTGATAAACTATAGTGGTTATAAATGGATCTTCAAACAACGTCATATTTTTTGTTTATAATTTAAATGTAATTGTTGTCTTTTCTTGAAAATTTCAGGCAGCTCAGATGCAAACAAATAACACCTTGATTCCTAATGTCCGACACGAGCCCAGAACTGATGCTGCAGTTAATAACATACCGACACCCCTGTCGCAAAATAGTAAGATCATATCCATATCCAGTTAATCCAGTATCAATTTCAATAAATAAATAAATAACATATTTTTTCAAAATAATCTTAATTTGCAGACGAGACATCCACTAATGCACCGTATCCGCATTTACCACCGCCTTGTTGGAGCACCACTAAATCGAATCAGGTGATAAAGTCAAATCGATTTTTTTTAAATAGCTGCAAATTCAATTGTTAGATTCATCAGTTAGATTGTAAAAAAATCCCTGCACTGCGCCTTGCGCGATCTGTGTCGACCTTATACATACCTGTCGCCAATATGGAATTGCTACTCCCCTTTAAAAGCAATTCTTTTACCTGTGCTCACCGTTAAATTTCGCTTGTAGAAAATATTTACTTACGGCATTTTAAATTCTGGCCGTCAATCTGCAATGCACCTTGTTTCAGGGGCAGAAAGTTGCTATTTGAATGAGATGTAATTAAAATATGTTTAATATTTGTTTGCAGGACACACGTAGTAACCAGTTCACTCAAAATAGCCACTCGCAAACTATGGACCGGCTGCTCGGCACGCCGCAAGTTTCCTTCCCGCCTGCGATGCCCTTCAATATGATGATGCCTTACGGTAAGAATATTGATGTATTATGCGTTACTTTACGGAAGTATATTAATTATTACAAACCAAAGTTTAATCTACTTTGCAACAATCCGTGCCAGACACGTAGGATAGTTGCGCTCTTTACATTCACGTATGTTGTAGAATCGCGCCTTAACATGTGTAATTGTGTATGTTAAAACAATTCTACATACAACATGCGGTAAACGACGCACGTCAAAGATACGTTGTACTGCACGACTGCTTCAATTTCTTTGTACAATAGATGGCCGACTTTAATTTCTTATTATGTTTCATCTGGCATAAAAAATATGGGGTATATTATTTCAAATTGAGAAAGTCCTTTGTGAAGTCGATTAAAAAGTGAACAAAAACAGGCCTATAGCGATAACTTCCCTGCTTGCGAAGGTCATGGAGCGTGTAATAAACACGCAGCTCCTAGGATATCTTGAAGATCACCAGCTGATCAATGATCGACAGTACGGTTTCCGTCACGGTCGTTCAGCTGGTTATCTTTTAGTTTATCTCACGCACCGGTGGGCTCAGGCCCTAAACAGCAACGGGGAAGCACTGGCAGTCAGCCTAGATATCGCTAAGGCCTTCGACCGGGTCTGGCACAGGGCTCTTCTCGCGAAGTTACCATCATACGGTCTCCCCGAGAGGTTGTGCAGCTGGGTAGCCAGCTTTCTATCTGAGCGACATAATATTAAGGTCGTCGTCGACGGTTGTTGCTCAGATATGAAACCTATAAATGCTGGTGTACCCCAAGGGTCTGTGCTGTCTCCTACCCTGTTCATTCTGCATATCAATGACATGCTGGAACGTGCAAACGGCATTCATTGCTATGCAGATGACAGCACGGGAGATGCCTATTATACAGGCCCTGCAAATGCCTCTCGGTCACATGTGGAGGATAGCAGAATCAAACTTGTGTCTGAAGTCGAGAACTCTCTGGAGCAGGTCTCGGAATGGGGTCGACTTAATTTAGTCGAGTTCAACCCCACGAAGACACAAGTTTGCGCGTTTTCCGCTAAGAAAACCCCACTTGTCACAGCGCCTCAATTCCAGGGTACCGCGCTCACCGTTGGTAAAAGTGTTGGGATTCTGGGCGTTGACATTTCGAGCGACGTGCAGTATCGGAGTCATCTGGAAGCTAAGGCCAAATTGGCCTCCAAAAAGCTTGGTGTCCTAAACCGGGCGAAGCAGTATTATACAGATCACGAAGCGAACATAAATACTTTGCAAGAACTAGCACAGGAGCTACGAATGGAAACGGAAAAAATTATGGGTGAACGGGCTCGCATTAAGGATCTAGTCGCGAACAAAGGTTAGAACAGTGTGTATTTATTTTAAGCAAGTACAAGCAAGCGAAGCAGTACTTCACTGCGAGGGACCTACTGATGCTTTATAAAGCACAGGTCAGGCCACACATGGAGTACTGCTCTCATCTCTGGGCAGGGGCGCCACAATACCAGCTTAGTCCATTTGACGCCGTACAAAAGCGCGCGGTTCGAATTGTCAACGAACCACGAATCACTAACAGGTTAGAACACCTAAGTCTGAGGAGAGACATAGGATGCCTCTGCGTGTTCTACCGGCTTTACAATGGTGATTGCTCCGAGGAATTGTTCGATTTGGTGCCAACTTCACCCTTCCATCATCACACCACTCGCCGAAGATTGAAGTTTCATCCACATCGCTTGGACTCGTGGCGAACCACTACGGTCCGTTTTTCACGATCGTTTTTGCCGAGAACGTGCAGGATGTGGAATGAGCTTCCCTCTGAGGTATTCCCGGAGCGCTATGACATGGGGTTCTTCAAGAAAGGTGTAAAAAGAGTTCTCCTTCAGGGCCGGCGTTACACTGGTGACTCCCCTGGTGTTGCTCGTGTCTATAGGCGACGATGACCACTTACCATCAGGTGGCTCCTCTGCTTTTACGTCAGCCCTTCAGGCTATAAAAAAAGAATAATAGATAATAATAAACAAGTGGTAGGTTAGGTTAAGTGATATATAAAAGGTGATCACGATCTGTGTATGCAGGCATGGTGGGCGCGTGCGGCTGCGGCTGCGCGCTGTGGGGCGCGTGGTGCTGGCAGCAGCTGGCGCTGCAGCAGCAGGAGATCCACCAGCTACGGGACCAGCTCACGCATGTCAGTGCTCCCTGCTTTGTTGTTTTTTTCTACTCTTGTACTCACGTCTTTGTTTTTTTTTCTACTTTTGTCTTTCTTTGGGTGTTACCAGACCATTAGATCGATCGTCGATCGACGGCATCTTTCAATGGTGGAATCGAGTAGTCGACGTCGATCGATCGATTGGTCGAAAAATAGCGATCGTCGTCGACTAGTCGATTCCAACATCGATCGATGCCATTGATCGACAATCGATCGTTTGGTCTGCTGTTTTTGTTCGATTTTGTTCTTGTTACTCGTGCTAAGCTTTATGGCATCCCCGCTTCATTGATATATTTTAATAAGCTACGTTACGTATTAAGTAGGAATAGGTAGGAAAGGGTTTAGTTTTGTTATGTTGTTGGCTTCTCCGATAATCTAAGATGTCACTTGGTATGGGGTGTTAAAGTGTAAATCTATTTACTGATTAATTGATAGTAACTTTTAATAATTCAATGAATGAATTCATGGTCTGCTTTGTGATTTTTCTGAAGAACATAACGGATATTTTTGAAATCCTTTGGTGTTTGCGCTTGGCTGTGTCATTAAATGCCAACGCATATTAGAATATTTAGCATTTAGGTTTTAGATGAGTTATGGTAATTTCTACACTATCATGAAAGTATTTTTCATATTTTAGCTTGAGGAGCGTTGGCGAGCCGAGACCGCTTCTCACACGCTCAACAATCAGGTGCCACCAGGCAATCGAGCTAACAATTACTGGGATAACTTCCGTAGGTAAGTAAGTATGGATATAATGTACAGCTACATGTATACATACAATTATATTGAGTATATATTTATTCCAATATTATATTCATATCCACAACGTCCTTTCTATTTCAGATACTAGAACACTAAATTATAATTATAGTCGTAATAATAAATTGTAATCGTTTTAATAGTATATTATTAACTTACCGCAGATGAAATTTAAATAGGGGTAAGATATTTTGTGTGTTTGTACCTGTTTAGTGTTTTCCGCTTCTGGATCCCTATTATCGTAGTATTTATTATAACTAAGTACTGACTTAGTTTTGCACGTTTAACACACGTCCTAACGTTCCTATTTTATACTAATTTGGTTATTAATATTTTTTTACGATTTTTGATATTTATTTAAATTACTTATTAAATCTAACTCATTATATTTTCGATGTTCTCAACTGAACAAATCTTAAGGGATGAATAAACGAAGACTCGTAATTCCTTTCAGCTACTCGCGTCAAAATCTTCTTTCGACTAACAGCAAGACGAATGCGGACGGCCACCTGGGAGTGACGCCGGCGCACAACCAGCACCCCCTGGTGGAGCGGTCGCACAACACGCTCCACCAGACGTCGACATCGACGTCGCCGTCCATCACGCCCAAGCGGAACACCAACGCCCCGCCCCCCGCCCAGAGCGGGCCCTCCCAGCAACCGCAACCAGACGAATCAGCAACCCGCCACGCCAGACGAAACGTCGCCTACGAACGATCTCTCTCCTTCTCCTCCGCCCCCGACGTTCTCAACGTCAACCAAAACGAACCCGAACCCAGCGCGCACCCCCGAAACGATGACTCCATCCCCGCCAACATCAATATCAATCGACAGGAACCCCCTTCTCATTCCTTCAGAAATTTGAGCATCACCAACCCCATCCCCGAAATCATCCAGTCGCACTCCAATAATCTCAACACCCCGGGGAATGCGAAAAGGAAACCCTCGTCCAAGCTCCCGTCCAAAAATTCAGCGAACAGAAGGAATTACACGTTAGATTTTTCTCAGACTAGCAACATCAACATCGCGAGCACTTCCGAGACGCCTAATCCTAATTTAGCGTCCACTAGTCGTGAAGTGCAGGACAAGGCTACGTCCAAACTTTTCGACCTGTTGAGAGAAAACGTTTACTCCGAGGTGACGACGTTGATCGGTGTGAACGAATCTCATCCGGATTTTCTGATACAATTGTTTAGAGAGCTCCAGCTCATCAGCTCCGATCCATTGAGGCAGAAGGTGTTACAATCGATCAGAAACATTTTGTCTCAGTACAGCTCCATGTCGGAGGTTAACCAGAACGATAACGTCCAAGAGGAAGCCGCGTCGGAACTCGTCACCACCACCTCAAGCGAGGCTAACAATTATCATGATTGTAATCTCCAGAATGCCTGTTCCAGTTCTATACAAATCGATAGTAAAATTGTTCGCTTTCTTCTCCTCAAAAGCGGCGAAACTTGCACCCCTGAAATTCTGGACTCGTTAGCGGCACTCATAGTTAGCAGTACCGATTGCAGACAACAAAGGAGGCTACAAGAATTTCTATCGAAGTACGAAGGTTTGCGAATCTGTGACGTGTCCGGCGATATAATTGAGAATTTGCCGCTGTTTATCGCCGGGGCTAATGACGCGGATGAATCGATACACCTGACGAGTGAAGTGTCCGAGTCGTCGATTCTCCAAGACGTGGCGGGCTCGTTGAATTTGTTCAGTTCGAGCGAAACGCAGTTGCATCAACTGAACGCTTGCCCCTACGACATGTGGCCGGGTCACGTTCATATGGACATCGACGGGAGAGATATGAACGACAATAGCCCGAGGTCGAGTCAGGACGGGAAGATGGATCTGATCAATTGTTCGGAGATGCAGAACGGAGATTTGGCCGAAGCTGATCAGACTTGCCGTTCGGACGTGGCGGAAGCCGGGGCCAGCGGGCAGGCGGGCGAGCTGGCCATTAACACTGACGCATTGCCCGACGTCGTCGATACGGAGGAGGTCACTCCGACAGAGGTAATGCAACATGTCCTATACTGTAGATGTCTTCCACTAATCAATTGTACTAATCGTGGCCGTAAGCCAAACTAACTCATGTACTACCGCTAAACCGCTCAAATATTTTGTATGCTATTATGTCCAAATGTACTTTTAAATAACTAACTATGCATGTATTTATATCTGTATATCTACTCTTACAAATATGTCTTACATAACTGTATCGGAATCATAATGGTGTTTTTCAAGTAATGCAATAAATTTTAATATAAATGCTTTGCGTTTTCACTTTCATAAATAAAACTACTAAACTGGAAACTTTTTTAGAACGGTGTTATAAATCCTAATTATTCAGAAAATTTATACAAAAATATACCTTATTAATCATAGATACTAATAATTATGTCCAGCACACATTATGATGTAATTCAAAATTTTTATATTATTTTATCAGATTTCCATGTAAATTGTGCTGTAAACTATAGTCTGTTGATTGATAGAATTATGAATTAAATAAATTTAGACTTAACAAATAGTTTATTCAGGTACATAATTATCACAGTTGACTTCAGCATAACAAACACAGTACTAACTATAACTAACAACACTGACTAATAACACTGAGAATACATTTGACGAAAGGTAAATAAAACTTCAACTTTTCTTTTACATTAAAGGCAGAAGCAGAGTGGATCGGGCTTGACCGAGTGCCAACTAGGCTGCACGTCGACGAAACATCTGAAAAACAGAAAGGTGAGGTTACATTTTTGTACATAAATGAAGTAAACACTCAAACAGGCAACCATAATTTTGGTTTGATGTTGTTTGTTTGAGTGAACCTGAAAGAAAGTATATTTTATTAGATCTTCAATATACTCCATCTGTAACAGAAGAACAGAATGAATCATAATTAATAACATGTCTTTCATTTCTTTCAGAATGAAAAATCCTTTGACGAACCCCCATAAACCATTTGTTTTAGTATTTATGCAAATTGTATCCCTCGCTAAACCCATTATTCACATGTTTTTTAATTTTTATCAATGTAATTATTTATTTAGCACAAATAAATGATTTGAAAAATATAAATATTTTGTTTTTAAAATAAAAATACCTAGTTCCTATTTCAAATTTATTGTAAACCCTTTTGTTATAAAAGAATTTTTTATCATCACAATAACTTCTTATAGTCTATAAGTATATTAAGATTTCTGTATCAAAATCACACATTTCACTTTAGGACAGTCACTTTATCAGATGAAAAATGTTTCCTCCATGAATGTGCCAATACAGGTTCTCCAGCAATTCTTGTGCGTTTGCTTCCAATCCCAGGTTCTCGTTTGTCTCAGGTTCAATATTTAATTTTCTTTGTACTTCTGCAGATAAAATTAACAATACTAAATTAGGTTTTTCGTTTTTCTTTGCAGCAAATTTAATTTAGATCATATGGACCATGAGACAACGAGAAATATCTGGGTTGTTGTGGGTGGGGCGTAGCATACATGGGTTGTAGGTGGGAGTCGTTGGCACCATAACTTCTGAAATATAGTCGGACTTCATCACACTACGGTTCAAGCTCTTATGACGGAAGTCTCCGATTCCATTTTTATTGCAGTTTCAATTATAAGTGTAGTATTTGAACCAGTTTACTATTTAAAAATTTACAGTGTTACCTAAATGTATATAACTAAATGTTTGGTAATTAAAAAGCATTGGCGGATTTTTACTGATTCAAATACACGTTCAAATAGACATCAAATTGATTGTCAGCTACTTGCACTCTTAGTAATACTAAAAATATACTTATTTTCGTTTTCATTTTTATCTGATAGATAAAGCACCCTTTTTAAATACCTAGAAAATAACCACTCACTTTTCCGTGGGAAGCCTACAGTGTAAGTTAGCCATCATATTATAAAATATGTTTAATGTTTAATAGTTTTTATTTGAAAATAAATGTAATTAACATGATTGCCCCACACTTATTATACATCAATCAGTGACAATCAAATTGATTATTAAGTGTACACAAACAGTAATGCTGAAAACATTGTTGCTAAAAATCATTTTCCTCAAACAACTCCCCATGTTTATTTATTTATACAGATTGTTGATGCAATCAATAAAATAAGTAAAGTAACTTATTGACATATTGTATGCCCATATATTGCGGGAATATAGATTTAAAAGTTTGTAATACCTATACATAATATAACCTGTATTCCACAATAAATGGATTTGATTTGAAAAAAAAATTACAATTCCATTTGCCTTATATAATAGAAAGAAATAATATTTATTTTTGGTTTATAAAGTTTGTGACTACTAATTACTTTTCAGCAGAGTGCATGTGCCTGATGTCACAATTTAATAAATAGTGTGTATGAAGGTAGGACAAATTGCAGCTGTAGACCTTGTAACTAATTGGCCAAGCCAATACTGTTATGGAGCAGTTAATTTTTGTAGATGGAGGAAACAAACTTTTAACTGTGCTGTGATGGTAGTAGTGGGAGGGAGAATGCGAGTCACAGAAATAGAGAGAATGGGTATTGTTCCCTTGAAACTGTTACAGTTTTGCAAGAAACGTTGAACGCTTAAGGCAAACTATAAAATGTTTCATTTTATATTTCGTTTTAGTTACCTCAATCCAATTGTGAATTTCGTCGCCCGAATATAGTAATTATATTAAGGAAAACATTAAAAAAAATGATGTTTGCATTTAAGAAATATAACTGAATGAATGCATGAACTTTTATTTTATTTGCATTTAGGGACCTCCGTTTTCTGTCATACCATCACATCCACTATTATGACATAATATAGCACTAATATTACACAGTAGTAAAACATTTGTTTAATTAGTTCCTATTTTAATGAATTTTAGTGGTTGCTTGGTAAATCCGAACAATTTGTCACAAGCATACCAAAATTAAGGGAAACAATTCCACTAAAATATGAACCATTACATGTAAGAACATGATGTAGGTATTTCAATAAGAAAAATCAGCCTATTAGTATTTATATATTCGTATCATATTTATATTTTTATTGTAGTGCCAACTGAGCCATAATTGTTTTTCAATGCAGAATACAACTTAAAGCCAAAATTATTAATAATTATATAATAAATATATGTAGATATTTTTGGAGCATACTAGCATTTGGTAGAAATGTAGATTCATTTTGATTCAGAAATGTTACAAGGGCGGTTGAAAAACTAATTTTTTGTTTAATATCAATTCCCATTCTGAATTGATGATTGCAGTTGCTAATGAAACTTTAAACCAATTGATTAAATTTTACTGTAGACAATAAAGTGCAATTAATTTTTTTCTGTAATTATTGAAATTAATGAATTGTATGTAATAAGATTATACTTTAATATCTAAAGAATACAAATAAATGCAGAATACAACTTAAAGCCAAAATTATTAATAATTATATAATAAATATATGTAGATATTTTTGGAGCATACTAGCATTTGGTAGAAATGTAGATTCATTTTGATTCAGAAATGTTACAAGGGCGGTTGAAAAACTAATTTTTTGTTTAATATCAATTCCCATTCTGAATTGATGATTGCAGTTGCTAATGAAACTTTAAACCAATTGATTAAACTTTACTGTAGACAATAAAGTGCAATTAATTTTTTTCTGTAAATGTAGATTCATTTTGATTCAGAAATGTTACAAGGGCGGTTGAAAAACTAATTTTTTGTTTAATATCAATTCCCATTCTGAATTGGTGATTGCAGTTGCTAATGAAACTTTAAACCAATTGATTAAACTTTATTGTAGACAATAAAGTGCAATTAATTTTTTTCTGTAATTATTGAAATTAATGAATTGTATGTAATAAGATTATACTTTAATATCTAGACATTTTTTACCTATCACAAAGTTTCAGGTCATAAATATTTACATGATTTTTGTTTTACATGTGTGTAAAGACTTTATATAACTTGATACTTGAGGTTTATTCACACTGAGGGAATAGCCATAGACAGCAGTTTTTACTTCATTATAAATAAAAACTTATGTCCCGTAACATTTTTGCATTGACAGACCAACATGTGCCCAGTAATTTTTCAGTGAGAATTAACCTAGTGTACACTAGACTTATTTCATTATTTTAAACTTAATCAAAAATTTCTTCTATTATATATTATAATTATGACATAACAAAAGTTGTTCCTACTCCTAAATCTTTACTGATAATAATAATATTGGAATGTAAAAAAGTTGTCTGTACATTTAATTTAATATATTTATAAAAAATACATTAAGGGGGTTAAGAACGAATAGTAGAACATGAACCGTAAAAAAAATTGTATGTTTGCCTGGTTGGCCTGGTTTTAACACTTATATGGCTGAACGGATTTTTATGGGACTTTCACTGGAAGATAGAGGAGATTGTGGAGCAACATATAGGCTTTTATCTCGGTATTCCTGCGGGATAGAGATTCATGCGGGAAAAACTTCTATGCGCCAACAAAGTCTCGGGCTCTACTTGTACCAAATACATTGGATATACCGAATAACACTGTAGGGAATATGCATGATTAGGGTCGATTCAGACATATCAGTGAAGTCTCAGTTCCGACACAGTACCGGCAAATTTTTCATACATTTTCGGCATTGTCAGCACTGACACTGAGAAGTGTCAGTGCTGTTAGTATGAAAGATTTGCCGGTACAGTGACGGAACGGTGACTTCACTGATATGTGTGAATCGTCCGTTATTTTAAACATTTACTTGTATAAATAGAATAGCTTAAAATAAGAAATTCGAATAAAGAATAATTCGTGCTTGATGGTGACATCACCAAGCACAATTTACTACATATTTTGTTCCACTAAGCAACTGAAATACTAAAAACATTTCAAAAGAAAATGAGTAGTTTTTACCATTGGTGTCACATAATGGTGACACTTCAGTTCCTTTTTAATCTTTTTAAATTTCCATGACAAAATTAATTTACCACATTTTATTAGGTAATTAATCTTTTACTGCATTTAAATATGAAAAAACATTTGAGGTATCTTTATGTTTTGAATAACAACTAAAAAAAAACAGTTAAAGGAGAACGGGCATTTTGGTCTACAGCCCAATAATGATGAGTAGCACATTTTCAATTTGGGATAAAATAGTACATCAATATTTACTATTGGAAGTTTACCCAAATCTTTGTCCGTTTGGAGATACAGCCATGCAAACTCACCTTTGTAATATGTTCCTTGCATGAAGCAGGGCTTGTGTTTTCATTTATTGTTGTACGGTGGTACCCACCTTACCTACTCAGGTATACAAGGTACAATAAATGAAACCAAGAGCCCTGCTTCATGCAAGGAACATATTACATTTAGTAAAAACGCCTAACATCTTATTTACAAAAATGTTTTTTTTTCAAACAAACTAGAACAGCCTGTCTAAACATCGGTCCCTCAAATTTGACAATAGTGACAACAATCTTCTGCTATTACAATAATAATAGATACAGCATGTTGAAATTTTGAATATTGAAAAAAAAATTGCTGTGGCTAAAGTAAAAGAGGTATTTGATTGAAAATTTTTTTGGGAGCTTAGGTAATCATTAGGTACATAAAATTAAATTTATTGTTGTATGGTGGTAACCACGTTGTATATAAAATTCTCGTGTCACAATGTTAGTTACCATACTCCTCCGAAACGGCTTGACCAATTGTAATGAAATTTTGTATGCATATTCAGTAGGTCTGAGAATCGGCTACTATCTATTTTTCATACCTCTAAGGTTGTTCACCCTTTTTTCACAATTTTTTTCTATAATGTGGCATTAAAAAATACATACAAACCTAAATTTTCACCCTTTTATCACCAACCTCTATTTTTTAATAGTCGTTTTCCTAGAAATAATTTATATGGCATAACATTGTTGGCATAAAAATGGGTCAGCTAGTTTATTTATATTTTTTGCTATTAACCTGAACATAAAAAATTGAATATAATATGTAATGTAAGCTCCTTGATGTGTACCTCAAACTGTTTTCTGTTATAGGTAAATTATTCTAATCCGTCGCAATTGTTTGATAACCTTTCGTCAGAAAGCTGTTCTCAGAAAGTGTACATGTTATATGAAGATAACATCTTTTTAGTTATTCTTAACTTATTGTTATCAAATAAACTAATATGCTATTCTTAATAAATAAAGATACATTAACAATATTACATTTTTTGGCATAGTGTAAAATACAGTAATAAATACAAAATGGAAGACAGCTTTCATTTTCATTTAACTCTGATGACGCAGATAGTCACAATGTTAATTTTACATGTCAATAAAACATTTAAAACTATAATCCATGCAACTGGGATAATATTATATCACATCCCTTAAAGTAGTATTCAGTATATTGGAACAAGCTGCTTAATGTGCCTTACCAACATATTTATTGGGATCCACTGCCCCACCTACCTTCACTCCACAGCTGTAATTATTGCTTAAAAGGTAACACTGCTGCATAATACAGATTACGAGAGCATGCTATAGATATTAAGCTTTAACATTTACACAATAATCTGGGTGATGTTTAAATTTATTATGGGTCATTTTGCAAATAATAATGTTTTATAATTAAGCTGCCGACAACAAAGAACGAGAATAATTGATACAACAGGTTTATAAAATTATTTTCAACACACTTGCTCGTAAAGTTGCTATTTTTTCTTTAGTCTTACGCCCGGAATGCGGTTTATTACACACTAGTGCGTTTTACTTTTCATTACCGCACTAGTGTTTTTCTTATTCCACTTTTTTTTTAATATCCGTAAAGAGGTTGTTACCAAAAGATTTGTTATTTTGTAAATAAATAAACTTGTTGTACTTAGTCAAAATCTGATAAGATAAGATTATACTTCATCTAATTATCTATTAAAGCATTTAAAAAATACAATATTTTAAATCATTAATTACCGTAAATTCTTATTAGAAATACATATAGTAGGGCCATTTTAATAGGCCACATTTGACAGTTCGTCAAAATTTTACAAAGTAACCTTGTAAGGGAGGCACCCCATATTATTTAATATTCCCTACTAGATATTGTTAAAATTTTTACACTTTTAAGTAAAGAACTGACGTCGTTACAAAGTTACGTCTGTGAACTCTTTTTCTTTTTAAACATTAGGGATGATACCAAAAGAAACAGATCAGTAGATAAGTTGAATTCGAGAAGTCGAACTAATCGTCAAAAAGTATTTCACGATTACAAAATAAAATATAATTATTTTAATGGGAACAGAATTCATTTTCTTACATTTTAGGCCAAAAAATATGTAAGTAATCATTCTTTTAAATATATAACGTCTGGCTCAAAAGCCAGTATCCAGAAACGTGAAATGTTACAAAAACAGTCATGATTTAATTTCACGCCATTATTAAACGCATTATTTTTGTCGTTTTTTAGTCATTGTTTGAACTGTGCGGTCATTAAAATAGGTTTTTATAACAATCACATTCAACTTACAGATGTTTGAAGTCCTTATCGATTAATAAATTAATCGATGTTTTTCAGCAGGTTATCCTCACTATAAAGGAAAGACAAACAGTTGTCAAATGTGGCCTACTAAAATGGCCCTACTTTAATTATTTAGTTTAATATATTGTGGCTGAATGTTCGGTGTCTCTGGACTTAACCTGCGCGCGCATAGTTATTCAACCAAAGATACGGCGCGCGAAAAAATAAACCGCGCCATTTTGTTTTGTGCAAACATTTGTTCGTTTATAATTTGCTGATTTGTGACTGAAAAATGTCAATACCTAATTGTTTTTTTCCTCGCAAGTGTGTTGAAAAACGTCGTATGATACGCGTGTGCTTTGTTCATTACAGTCTTGGCTCTATTACAGCCCTCGCCTTGCGGCTCGGGCTCAATTCCGCCTCGACTGTAATGACCAACTTCGCACACTTGTATCATAATGTACTATTACCTAAGTGATCTTTACATAGACATTGATTCTTCACAATGTTGAATCTGTTTCCGATGTTGATATTGATTATATTTAAAATGAATTATTAGGAATAGTATTATTTGGGCAACTTTTTTAGGTAAATTACAACAAATAGATAACCAATAAGTTGCAAAAAGCTCAAGTTATGTAAAAATCACTTTATTAAAAATAAAATTATTCATTTATAAATTATTAACAGTTATTCAAAATAATTATTACTGAAACTGCAATAAACAAACTTAGTATGTTAAATTGAATATTCAAATTTATTTGGAGACTTCCTTGATAAAAAGATTTAATAGGAATTTAGTAAACACTGTTGTATTGCATTACTCGATTTACGAAGAAAAAAAAAGTAATATTATCAAAATAAATACAATTCATTATAATTAATAATATATATTGTAATATATTTACTGATGATCTCATTGAATATTTGTTGCGTTTGACTTGCGATTCTTAATTTTTAAAGTACATAGGAGAAAGTAATGACATATCTATTTGAGGTTATCCTAGAAAAACAAATATTCAATGAGATTTCGATAATTGTGGGAAAACATACCTTCTTTGAGTCGCTTGTTTTGAGGATATGTTTCATCGTCAGCACTACGTTTTCGCGCGTTGCTTGGCTGAGAAGACTCTGTGTCTTTCGTAGTAGGGCATGGCACCTCGAGCATTTCGTAATCGGCCTCGTTCTGTTTACCCGTAGTTGTTTTAGAGCTGTGATATCCATAGTAACAGTTTGTAGATACATGAATATTTTGGCATTGGCCTATAAACTGAATTGTTTCGGTGCAAACCGGAGCAGGTCGTAAAGCGTCAAAATTATTTTTGGCGTCTTGCATATGGTATAAGTCGAATCCACTTGTAGGCATGATTATAATTCTTTGACTCTCAACTTTCGTTTCTAACTTTACGGGGTTTGGACGTATATTATTGGAATATGTTTTTTCTAAAGCAGTAATTTCTTGATAACCTCTTTTCAAACACATGAACGTGATTCCATTGAGATATTATGTACTATAAAGTACCGTGATTCTCATTCTCGCAACGCAAAGCAAAAAACTTCACGCAGACGCACCGCGCACGCCTCACCCCGGCTCCACACGTTGGCGCCAACGTTCGCGCCAACACTACTCGCCCAACGTGTGGAGCTAGAAAATCGTCGTTGGGGCGAGCGTTGGGAGTTGGCAGGCGCTACTCGGCCAACGTGTGGAGCTAGAAAATGGCGTTGGCGCCTAGCTAGTGATGGTTAACTCGAGTTCCTAACTCGAGTCAACTCGAGTTGGGCGTAACTCGAGTCCACTCGAGTTGAACTCTCTCTAACCCGGGTTCGAAAACCGAATGGAACCGACATGGAGCGAAGTTTGCCGATCATTTGAGTGAGACTATTAATTTCGTTCACTGATATTCATTCATTCAGGTTGCGTTCCGTAACTCGACCAAAACGCCCAAAACGTTCAAGTTTCTATGAAAAAGTGTCGTTTTGGGCGTTTTGGTCGAGTTACGGAACGCGGCCTCATTCATTCATAGCAAACAAACAAGTGTCATTGTCATTACATTAGATTTGAGGTTATCTTTAAAGTGCCGGTTATTATTTTAGTTTTTGCGTGTTAGGTATGCGTTTTTATGTTTTTGAAAAATGCCGGGTCCTAAAAGAAAATCTTTTGTTTGGGATGTTTTCGAAGCGCCGTCAGTGAGTGGACGTGTTAGGTGTAAACAGTGTTCCGATTCTTTCAAATATAGTGGAAATACGACCACATTATTAAACCACATTAAAAAGAAGCATCCTACTGTTGCCATCGAGGAATTTCAGAGTTCATCATCAACAAATGAAAGTAATACGAGTACTTCGGTCGATTCATCTTCATCGCAGTTACTGGTATCGACAACCACATTGAATGTTGAGTCTGAACCTCCTCAAAAAAAGTTAAGGCACACCCACCAAAGCCGTCTTACTGTGCCAAAAAAAATTACGCAAAATTCTGGTGATAACGCTTTAATTAATCTGATAGTTAAAGATTTGCAGCCATTTCAGATAGTAGAAAATTCAGGTTTCCAAGAATACTCGAAAGCATTGAATGCTAATTATCAACTACCGAATAGAAAACAATTAGCTTTGATTGTAGATGAAAAATATAAATTGATGTCCGAATCTTTAAAAAACGAGTTACGTGATATATCTTATTTAGCATTAACATCTGATATTTGGACATCAGACAGTAATAAAAGCCTTATAAGTCTGACTGCACATTACATATATCAATATAAATTGAAATCTGTAGTTATTTCGACTTCAGAAATACAACTACATCACACGGCTGAGAATATTGCATTGGCTATACAAGATGTAATGGACCAGTGGGAAATAAGCTCAAAAGTAGTAACTATTGTCACAGATAATGCTGCAGCTATGAAAAAAGCTGTAAGTGAATGTTTGAATGAGCGAAATCATTTTTGTGTTGCTCACACTCTAAATCTCGCGGTTAAAGACTGTTTAGAGAAAGAAACTTTTGATTTAGCAGGAAACACTTCTAACTGTCAGCTACAACAACTTCTGGCAAAATGTCGAGCAATTGTTTCGCATTTTAAACATAGCACCAAAGCTTCTTATGCCTTACTCAAAATGCAAGAGCAACTAAATGTAAATACATTGAAACTCAAGCAAGACGTTCGGACTCGATGGAATAGTATTTTTTATATGCTCGAACGTCTATTACAGGTTAAAATACCTCTTTCTGCTACCTTGCCACAGCTAGATACATCTCCGCCAAATCTGGATTCCAATGAATGGATAATAACAGAAGACATGGTGACACTTTTACGCCCTTTCGAAAATGTTACTGTGATTTTATCAGGAGAAAAATATCCAAGTTTGTCTTCTGTTATTCCTCTTGTGCTTGGACTACAAAATGCTATAGAAAACAAGACGCCAGTAACGGAATTGGGCAAGAATTTAAAACAAAGTCTTTCTGCAGTAATAGAAAAACGGCTTGCAGTATATGAGACTAATAGAACAGCATCAAAAGCCACCTTCCTTGACCCTCGCTTTAAAAAAAAAGGCTTTAGGTTAGAAAATAATGCCAATAATGCGCAAATGTGGGTAATCAATGAGTTATCAAACATGATGAGCCCCGATCAAGTCCTACCTTCATCTAGCCCAAATAGCCCAAGTACTTCAATTGTTGCTCCTTTGGATAGAGACGACATTTGGGGAGTTGTCGATAAAAAACTCATGGAGAGTAGTGCTCACCTACCTCCATACACTTCTGCAGCTATGATGGTTAAACAATATATTGAATTACCATATCTTGACAGAAAATGCGATCCACTTCAGTTTTGGAATGACAAGAAATGTTTATTTCCGTGGTTGTCCGAAATTGCCCAAAAATATCTTTGTATACCAGCATCGTCAGTCCCTTCGGAACGCTTATTTTCAAAAGCTGGGATTTTGTGCAATGATAGAAGAAACCGTCTAGCACCAAAAAAGATTGACCAAATCTTATTTCTGAACAGTATTCCATGACTGTTTATTTTTTAAGTATTTTAACAATATTTTGTTATTTTATGTTTTAATTTCAATTGAAAAAAAAGAATATCATTTTTGTTAAAACTTATAAGAAGTTTATTTTAGTTTTTTTTATAAGATTTTTATGTTTTTTGTTAATAACTAAAATAAATTGTTAGTTAATTCTTCTTTTTGTTTTAAAATCATTTCACATTTTCCTTTATAGTACTTAGTACCTACGATATATTAAAGACAAAAATATAAGCATATAATTTAACTAAGGAAAAAATATTCTTTGTGATACTAATTATCTTATTTCCTTGAAAATATAATATTGTGATTACTGATTATAAAACAATTATGAGCCTGTAAATGTACCTATGTACATACTTGCATCATAATGATAGTCTGATTTTATTTTAAAAAGACTGCTATATAATTTCATAGTTTAATTGATAGTAAATATTATTTTTATTAAAATTCGAGCCAAAAATACTTAAGTACTTAAATGTTTTAATTTCAAACAATAACTTTTTTTGTTTCTTTAGTTAGTAAGTTGGTATAACTCTACCAATACATTATAAATAAATAATATAAAAAAAATAAAGAATTGAAACAGATTAAAATATAATTTGTCTGTTCCAATTTTTTAAAGTATTTATGCTTTATGCCAAGCTGAGGGAATAATTCAATCAATCAATCAATCATTCAATATTATTTATTGTGGAATATAGGTACACAGGTAAATATGGTAATTAGATACAATATCCGCTATATCCCCGCCGCTTATGGGCATACAATAAATAGTGGAAAGTTATATTATATTATTAATAAATTAGGTACAAGTAATAATCATTAGATAGTATGCAGTCATCATGAACCAATTACAATAGTTGATTATTAAAAAAAATGTTAAATGTCAAAAGCTTAAAATAAATAAAAGAGTATTATTTTATGCAATTATTAAATTTTTTAAGAGAATGAAACATTAATGGACTTATTAATATTTAATATTAATATTTATTTTGCTTATTAATCTGTAATGTCAATTTATATAATTACAATAAAATAATATAATTTATTTATAATACCGCATTATCGGCTATAATTCATCGCTCATAAATTCGTTAACGATGTAATAACACTTGTCCAGGAGGAGGTTTTGGAGATTGTATTTAAAAAGTTTACAATTTGTTGAACTTCGAATAGTCTTTCGTAGTTTATTGTATATAGATGGAGCTTTACATAAAATATTTTGTATAAATAGGGTAGTTTTGCATGACGCTGTACATATTTTATCATTATTTCTACACCTTGTGCGAAATTGAAATAGTTCTAGGTTATTTTTTACAAACATCGCACATTCAAAAATGTACAGACTAGGCAATGTTAAAATTTTCAATTGCTTAAAAAATTGGTTTACACATTGACCTTATGCACATTTTTTGTGCCTTAAAAGCATGCTCACTATTCGTTGAGTTTCCCCAAAAAATTACCCCATATCTGATCCAAAGATGTATATCTAGATGGAACATCGAATCCGCGAAAACGTGTCAAAACTGTTGGCCACAACTTTTATATCATTCCGCACAGATTACGCACACATAGACAATAAATGAACGCGAAAAACATCGTCTACCTACACGCACACATGCTTGATAATGTTGCCTTGTTTTTTTGTTTTCATTGTAGGGCGACGCTCAATCTAGATATTTAAAACATCATTGATCTGATCGTAGACGAGACACATCTCACACATCCGTGGTAAGCTGTAAGGAGCGTTTTTTGATCTGAAACTTTTCGCAGCATGCATAGTGCATATGAAAACTTACTGAGTTTCTTACATACATATGCAACGTGTGATGTCCATTTCATATTACTGTCAATGTAAAGTCCTAAAAATTTTGTAACATTTATTTCTTCAACTTTAGTCCCTGCATAATGAATGTTAAGCGTTTTTTCATCATTATTCCTTTGTCTAAAATACATAACTTTTGTTTTGTCAATATTCAACTTTAAATTATTATGTTCAAACCATTCAATTAAACATGGTAATGAAGAATTTATATCATTTTTTATTTATTTGGAAAAAACTCAAAAAAAACATTTACTTGTCCATCCAGTTAACTCGAGTTACCTAACTCGAGTCAACTCGAGTTACGTGGATTTTAACTCGGGTTAAATCGAGTTACGTTTTTTCCGAGTTGGCACATCACTATTGGCGCCAACGTTGGCGCGAACGTTGGCGCCAACGTGTGGAGCCGGCCTCACGCTAAATTCACGCACACACATCCGCCACTCATCCATAGAGATATTACAATAGAGCGGGTGAGGTGAGCCATACTACCATAGAGATAGGAATATACTTATAGTGAGGCGGCGCTAACTATGCGTTCCTGAAGTCTCGAATGGGCGATGAACTGGCGTACAATTAATTGGCAATTTTTTAATATCTTTTAATTGCCTTATTAACGAGTGATAACATTAAAATCAAACATTAAATCGAATAATTATGCCAACTTACAATAATTGTATTACTCTTGGGCTAAAATTATTACAATTACTTAAATAACAAATATAAAAACAAACCTTTTAAAAGAAAACCACGTCAAACGGCGCTCGTTCAAGGTTATATCCATGTCATATCAACTTTTTGTTTTTGTAGTGATGTGATATAATAACAAGGCAATTGTAATCGAATATTTTTGTAATCTTAATATTGCTGGAAATAACAACCGTGGCCCGAGTGGTCCGATATGTTCCGATTTTTGGTGTATGTGAACTGTGTCTATGTGTGCGTTGGTTTTGGGCACTTTGTATGAAGCTTAACATCTGTGTTATCTAATTTGTGCCCACAGTTGACTTGGCGATCTGAGATCGATAATAATCGAAGAATCGATTTTTATTGGACCCAAAAAGATCGAATAATAGACAGGAGTGGTTAAAAAAACGTTATCAACATCAGCAAGTCAGCGGGAGTGGAATAATTAAAATATTTGGAATAAATTCGTAGGTAAATCGATTGTTTAGCCCTCGATTTCTTTGTGAATCAATTTATCACTTATTCGGACTCCCTAAGTGCCCGGCTGCACGCTACGTCTTACCTGAGGTCATGTCATGCCTGCGCAAACTGGTTTTCGTACCGTCATGACTGCACAAGCCCGGACTGCGCAAGTAAGAAGGAGCGTGTGGCCGGAACATAATGACAGATTGAATTAAAGTCACAGCATGAGTCACAGACAAGGTAGGTACATTCCGTGTTTCATCTTTAGTAAAAAAGGAACATGATGGATTATACCACATGAATAGTAAAGAACATAATATAATGTCATCTGTGAAAGATTATACTATTTTCATGTCTCTATTAGGTTTTTCACAAATTAGATAATACAGATGTTAAGCTTCATACAAAGTGCCCAAAAACAACTCACACATAGACACGGTTCACATACACCAAAAATCGGAACATATCGGACCACTCGAACCGTGGTTGTTATTTCCAGCAATATGACATTACTAAACACAAGTCAATGTAGGACGTAGGAAGTTCTTTGTATGTTTAAAGTGTATATTTACTTACCTTTGATTTTTAATAATAAATAATTTGTAAAATTGATTATTTGAGTGTCAATTTATTTAATAGGATTATTATTTTGTTTCAAGTACCTAATAGAGATACAAAAATATTATAGAATCCAAATAAATTGAAATAAATGTTAATTTAGTTAAATGAGTTAATATTCATTATACGCAAAACTGAACAATTTTATTTTTATAAATAGTACCTATCTCTTCAAGTCCCTTCTCTCCACAAGTAGGTACGTGCAATCAAAACGATTGCACGTAAGTACTATCATTTCGTATAAAAATGATATTACTACAGATAACATGAATAATGAATTAACTGTGTTATTGAATTTCTCATCTAAGGACTCCCGTGATCTTAGTTTACAATGATAATACAAATATGAATAGTGGTTACTAAATTACATTTACAATCATACACTTTTATTTTTATTCTCCCGTTTAATCCATACCAATAAATTAAATAAAAAGATCTAATCCAATGCCATTGCGCCGGAGTCGTTAACCCTAAGGCTTACGCACACATGCATAACCAAAATCGAGGTACATATACATTAGCTTAACTTCTGTACTATCCTTATTTTGTGGTTTTTTATTCCTGTTATTATATATTATATATTTTTATATTTGTATAGTCTGTAACAACAAGAATGTCATGTGTGACATATTATGTCATGTTAGCATTACATCTCATGTCACACTCGTCACATTTTTTTTTATACCTACTTCATTTCATTCATTACTTTCCTATCTCTATGATATAGGTCAAAGAGTAATATAGGTATTGAATTGACTATAACTAATGTCATTTAATTTGTCGTCGATAAATATAAATATTGTGGGAATATTTTATTTTAATTAAAACCTACTTTTACGTTATAGATTTAGTATATTAAGAATTTCATGTGAACCATGTGCTATTAGTGTATTCTTATAAACAAAAAATACTGATTATAAGTTTATATTTCTAACAAAGTAACGATGATCATGTTACCTACTGCTGTTACCACATTTTACAGAAAATTAGGCCGACAGTACATTCAATTAAAGAATTTCAATTCTTTATGTATCAGCGCTTGCCAGATATTGCGGAGTAGAGGCGGTTTTCCTCCCCCTAAGAGCAATACTATAATATTTAGACATGTTAATACCTCATCTTATCTTTATGATAAAAGTGAGGCTCAAGATGCTAAAGAGTTCGCTGCCAAGTTGGCTGGAGGTGACCAAGCATCTCAAAAGCTAATAGAGCAGAAGTCTTTGGGAGACATCATTGTCAAGACAGAAACTGACAAGGACAAGGTTGTAACTAAAGTGACAATTGAAAAAAAACAACAAGCTGAGTCCGAAACTAAACAAGCAGTTGCTCCGCCAAGTAATTTTTATTGCATATTTGAATCGACATTACAATAGTAAAATTTACTAGTCTATAAAAAATTAAAACCACTAACATCTCTTGAAATGAACCTAATATTTTTTACAATTTCAGTTAAAAAAAGGCTTCTGATAGACTTCTCAGCTTCATACACGGAGCGCAATTTCATAACCCCAATGAGAGCAATGACTGAGTATTTATTGAAGCAATCTGATCTGGAAACATTGCCCAAAGTCCTTCGCCGGTCACCATATGAATCTGAACCACCAATAACCGTTTATTACAGAAAAGATGTTGAGGCTAAGGCTATTGAGGTAAGTTACCAATTACTCATATTGAATTTAATATTGTAAATTTATAAATTACTACAATATAATAGCATTCATTAATTCAATTCCAATAAATATTCAAGAATTTTTAAGTTTTTTATAAATAATTTTTATTAAATGAGTAGAATTTCATATTTAACATGTTGAAGTATTTGCTTACACAATAATAATTGTAAGTTATGTTTTAGGGAATATCCCAATGTACTCATAATTTATTAGGTCTTTGTGTAACAGAAGATATGTGTTTTAGGTGTGGGGATCTAAAGAGTCCTTAGAAAAAGAACTGTTAAGAAGAGAACTAGATAGACGAAGATATGAACAGGGTAAATTAAAGCTGTATATATCCTTCCTCAGCTTTTTATTTTTTATATTATGACAATTATATTAAGGGGTGACTATCAGAATGCCCACGTAGCAAAATGACGAAATAACCAAAACGACTTGAAATTAAAATGTCATAGTTACTAAATAGTCATCAACACTAAATGCCTTTGTAGCAAAACGTCTGGACCTTAAAATGTCATAATCATAGTTATTAAATAGACATGAGCGTTGAATGACTTTGTAGCAAAAAGTCTTGATAATTTAATTGCCATAGTTAGTAATAGACATGAATGCTATCGCCAAACTATTGGTATATTATAGTCCAGCGTGCATTTTCCTGTTATTAAAAACTTTTATTAAAAGATATACCTACTCGAGCGTGTCAGATATTAATAGTGAATACGTCACAATTATTTCTGATAACGGAGGAATATTAATTTGCCAGTTTGCATTGTAGGGGTGGCCGTACGGACGCACGTTTCCTTTGAGATGAAAAATCAGCAAACGCGCGAATTTGCGTTTTTTTTTTTTTTTTTTAATATATTTTTGGGAGAGTTGACAAACGATTTAGACAATTATTTTCCAGAAGTTTCCTCTACTAGCTCATTCTGAGTTTTTGTCATCCAACTATCTTGACTTCTGGCTAATAAGGCATTCTAATCATACCGACTATTCACAATTTCAGACATTTTGCTACTAGTTCATTCGGCTTTTATGTCGTCCAGCTGAGTTGACTCTCTGCTAACGGGGTACTCTGCTTTTATGTCATCCAGCATGAATTGTCTATCAGCGAAAAGGTCTTTCAGATAGTGACCCATATTAAGGCATTTGGAAGTCCTTAGTCTATATTATTAAGAACTAAAATGATGTTGCTTAGATAGGCTAAATGTGTACATTGCATAATACAGGACTTTTGACATATCTTATCCCACTTTGACTCTTATGTGGAGTGTCTTAACGTGTGCCCAGCATATCAATTTAATGGGAGCCATATAATCTGATACGATAACCCCTTAAGTGTTTGATTTATGCTTTCAGATGTATTTACTGTAAAAAGAAGGCTCAGAAATTATAGAAGGGAAATGAGCCATACACGGCTTAAACATGGGGTAGAGGAAGTAGGCTTGAAGACTACATCAGGTCGAGTGGTTCTCACTGCCATTGGAATGTATGTATTTTCGAATTAATGTTGCCTATTAAGCATCAATTGCATAGGGATAGCAACATGAAATTCAATAGGAAATTCTAGTTTGAAACTTGTATGCTTGCAATTATTTTAATTATGTGCATGTTTACCTATGTACGTATCAACAAAAAAAATTTAACTTTTCCAAATCTATGTCATGATGAATAGCTTTTGGTTCTGAAGAGGCAGTATTTTAAAATAAACATTTGCTAATATCGATAACGAAAATTGCTTTCTAAATATCATGGTAGCTTAATATAGTCTCTAACTAAATCGGCTATAACTAAATTTTATTTTATTTAAACTTCCCCAGCAATGGATGTAATTTCGTATTCAAACTATGTGCATGGTTCTACACGGGGTCACATAGTTTATTCTCAGAGTGCATTCACTCCCTAGCTGATACTGTTAATCAGCTAATATTAGCTTATGGAATACATAAATCTGTTCAGGTATGTAAATAATCTTCATAAATATTTTGTTGACATAACATTAATGGTCTAACAGGTCTAACTCTTACTACTTTCCATGCTTTTGACGTGACAACGTCTTATAAATTGGTTTGCCGGGTGGCACTTCAAGAAACTGCGTTAGTAGCTCCGCTCACGTTATGCGCTTACAATGAGAGCGAGTGAGAGGCACGCGTCCCTTCCACTCGGGCATGGTTAGCCCGCCTAAGAGCGAGAGAGACAGACATAAAAAGTGAAAGGCACGCGTCCCTTCCTCCTTAACATTACTTATGGTAGCTACGGCGTACACACGTTGGTGTGTTTCAGAAAATGGTACAGCGCCATCTCTGGAGAAGTAGAGTAATCTCGTTTGTTACCTCACTTAGTTGTGACTAATGGTTAATGGTCTAACGGTTAGCAGCGCTAGATGGCGGATGGTGTTACAATGTTTTAAATATAATTCTTTGTATAAATAAATGTTTTAAATTGTTACTATTATTTCATCCTTCTTCCTACTATACGAATGAATATTCACATTAAAATTATTTTACCACTCAAAGTCGTTGTCACGTAAAACTTTCGCCCGTATACCGACTTTACAGGCAACCAATTTTTTTTTATACATAACTAATTTTAGCGCACCATTTTTTGTCTTGATATAATTATAGAATATTTTAATTTAATTTGTGTAAAAGTGAGGTATTATGTTTTCCTCAATTGACTAGATGGCCACCCATCGAATTGATATATTTTGTAATGGCGCAAAATTTTACGTGCGCTCATTCTCTTAATAGTCTCTTAATCTATCATGCACGAGGTTAAACCAAATGAATAGTTCATAGGTAATAGAAAGGCCAAGAAGCTTGGCACGAGTCATGGGTACATTATTCCATATTTAATTGATGTATTTATAATGTTTAGATTAGAACAACCAGGGGTCCTAGAAAAAATGATACAAGATCTAAATAAAGAGAGTGAGAAAGTAGGCTTATCTATGAATATAAACAAAACGAAGCTATTAACGAACTCAAACAAATATCTAATATCTTTAAACGAGCAATTCTTGTTTATTTATTTATATATATATAATCACGATCTCGGAAACGGCTGCAAAGATTTTCATGAAAGTTACAGATTAGGGGGTTTTCGGCTCAAGGAATCGATTTATCAAGGTCCCAGGTTCGAGAAAAGCTCGGTTCCCGTTTTTTCCCGATTCCCGATGTTTTAAAAACATCATACTGACGCCATCTATGAAACATTAGGATAACTTCTATGAGATACGGTTTGTTTGTTTCAGTAGTATGAAACTAGATGGCGCTCGAATATATTTTTGTTCGGCTAATACTATATTCATTCTTACGTTGAAGCGCTATTTTTGCGTTATACCTACCTATTTTCTGTTTGAATAAAATTAAAAATCAGTGCGATTATCTCGCTTGACCTCGCAGGACGCGTAGTGATAGTTTAACGTGCGTTTGTGATATTTACGAGAATATTTGTAAATAAATGTTAGTTTTGTTATTATCGATTTAATAATATATTTTAATAAAGTTTTAAATAAATAATGGTCAGATCGATGAAATTACTATTGTTGTAAATAGAATCAATAAAATTTTAAGTACGCCTAACAACTTGCTCATTAAACTAAAAGTATATTTATTTATGTTGTTTAATTATCATAAACATTCAATACATTTTATCGCAAATAAAAATTTCAGTCGGGGACTGCCTAAGCCTGCGAAAAGTACGAAGGAAAGTTCAATGAATTTATCTAATTAAGTATGTACCTATTTAAAATGCAATTAATTCGCTCACACAGTTAACTTCTATGAGGTACTGTTTGTAACGAGTTGAAATTTCAGTAGTATGAAACTAGATGGCGCTGTACAACTTTGTGAAACACGCTGTTGAGATCCTTTGGCCGTAACATAAGTAAAATGAATTTTGTGCTCAGTGAACAGTTGTATGATTTGACTCCTGAATAGATGGCGGAATTCCTCGTATTTCTTGCGATTCATACTAAATATAATTTTCAACCGAGCAAAGCTCGGTCAACCAGGTACTGAAATTAAAATTAACAACCAACCTGTTGAATATGTAGATGAATATATCTATTTAGGACAAATCATTTCACATACAGACATAACTACAAAAGAAATCAAAAGACGAATAGCTAACGGATGGAAAAGATATTGGTCACTGAAAGAGATTATGAAATCCACAGATCTTAGTATCAGTATCAAAAGGAAGGACTTCAATACCTGCGTTCTCCCATGTATTACATATGGGTGTGAAACTTGGGCTCTTACGAAACAACACAGAAACATGCTGGAACACTGCCAAAGAGCTATGGAACGAAGTATGATAGGTGTGAAGAAACAAGATAAGATACGAAACACAGTCATAAGAAGTAAGACAAAAGTCACAGACATACTCACTAGAATAGATAGTTTGAAGTGGAGATGGACTGGGCACATGCTGCGCGGAACACAAGAGAAATGGAGCAACATCATAACAGACTGGTACCCCAGAGATGGGAGAAGAAACAGAGGAAGACAAAGCAAGTGATGGGAAGATGAACTAAAACTGACAGCAGGCCCAAAATGGAGAAGGGTAGCTAGAGATAGAGTACAATGGAAATTGTTGGAGGAGGCCTTTGCCAAGAGGCACACTGAACTCAGAGATATTTTATAAATAAAGAGACAACCACAATATAAAAGAGAGAAAAAAGTATTTCAGGATAAGAGGCTTATTGTATTGTAATGTTTAGATTGCAGATCCTGACCACCCATACGGATACACAAACATGCGCTATGTATCTTCACTGATATCGGGCGTGGGTATCTTCTGTGTCGGCTGTGGACTGTCGTTTTACCATGGAGTTACCGGAATTTTGGATCCTCAACCTCTTCACGATTTCTACTGGGTAATTGTGAAAACATTATAGTTATTTATAGCAATAGCAGGTATAATCTTGTATGTAAGACTTGTGAGTCCTTCAGGGCTCAACTTACATTATTCAGCTTAAACCTCTTACAAAAGTGCTTTAAATCATTTAGATCCTGAGACTATTTTTATTTTTCAATCTTGAAAAGTTAATGATGACACAAATATAACTGGTTTCCCTTATCCTATTCAAATTCAAATTCATTCATTTATGTAGGTGTAGGTGTCACAGATACATATACTTTTACTTGTGCACGTCAATTGTTTTTGAAAACGTTTTTGCTTAAAATATTTAATTTTAAACTTCATAATTTGATTGTTCCAGGCATACTTCGTTCTCGGCGGAGCAGTAGTCTCGGAGGGCGCCACTCTGATGGTAGCATTGAGTGCGATCCGAAAAGGAGCCAAAGAAGCAAATGTCTCTCTCTATGAGTACAGTAAGATTACGAAGCTATAATATCTACTAATATTATAATCTTATTATGTTTCTTTGCAAAATTAAAGTTTACAATAAATTATTTCACAGTCCATGCTCCATACGGAATTATTTGATGTATTTAAAAAATATTTAGGTACATAATTATTCTCTCTGTGCACATAACTTGCGTGGACATATATTGCGAGAACATATATTGCGTGGAGCCGGGGACTACTGTTACTCCCGTCCAACATCACAGGGATAGGGTGTGGCTGAAAAACAGCGCTACCTAGGATGGCTATGTTGCCGTCCTATGTTGGCTTAAGCTGAGCCACATCCTATTGCCTCATTCATTTAGTTTTGTTTTTCATTTTATTTTATTCAATAGTTGTTGTAATTTTTGAGTGTGGCAATAAAAAAAAATATTATTATTATTATTATTAACTTCCTTGAAATAATTTAAATCCTAAAACGTATGTTTCACATTATAAAGTGATACATTCCGTTCTCAATATCCATAAAAGCCATTCTAAAGTCAGTCAGTCTGCAGGGGAATATTCATACGACCCTAGTGGTGTCAAAGTTCGATAAGGTTATTCTAGGCTACACTGGTCAACCTGATTACCAGGGGCCTAATCCCTCGAAACGATTTGAACTTCATTTAGTTTTCTGTTCAAACATGTTCTGGATTTATAATTATACAAAGCATTAATGGATGCATTTGTCGACAAAAAATAGCGCTCTATTGGAGTTAAGTCTTAGTCATGGGTACATTTTTGCTGCCCCTCCTTCCAATACACATTGCATGCCCGCTTGCGACGGGCTGGGACCTGGACATAATTATACAGTTTATTAAGCATACTTTAAGCGGCCACGCACAGTACATACCAGCTGCCTGCATACAAAAATCTTTCTAAAACCAACCGTATCGCCACCAGTAACCCGCAGCATACTATTTACCGTTGCCAGTTATATGGACGAGTGACCAAAACCCCCTTCCCACCCCCAGTAATGCGCAGCTCAGACCCGTCAGTCAATGTGGTGTTACTGGAGGACACGGCGGCGGTGGCGGGCGTGGTGGTGGCGGCGGGCTGCATGGCGGCCGCGCAGTACACTGGCAGCGCGCTGTTCGATGCTGTGGGTAGCTTGCTCGTCGGCACGTTGCTGGGAGGCGTCGCTTCGTTTATTATACTGAGCAACGTCGGGGCGCTTGTTGGCAGGTATGATTTTTACCTAGTAGATATGGGCGTAAATAGCAGATATGGGCGTAATCGCGTAGATATGGCCGCAGTAAACTAGCAGTGCGCTGCCCGACGCGGTCGGCAGTCTGCTGGTGGGAACGCTGCTGGGTGGCGTCGCTTCGTTTATTATACTGAGCAACGTCGGTGCGCTTGTTGGCAGGTATGACTCTTACATAGATATGGGCGTAATTAGCAGATATAGCCGCAGTACACCGGTAGCGCGCTGCCCGACGCGGTCGGCAGTCTGCTGGTGGGAACGCTGCTTGGTGGCGTCGCTTCGTTTATTATACTGAGCAACGTCGGTGCGCTTGTTGGCAGGTATGACTTACATAGATATGGGCGTAATTAGCAGATATAGCCGCAGTACACCGGTAGCGCGCTGCCCGACGCCGTCGGCAGTCTGCTGGTCGGCACGCTGTTGGGTGGCGTCGTTTCGTTTATTATACTGAGCAACGTCGGTGCGCTTGTTGGCAGGTATGACTTACATAGATATGGGCGTAATTAGCAGATATAGCCGCAGTACACCGGTAGCGCGCTGCCCGACGCCGTCGGCAGTCTGCTGGTCGGCACGCTGTTGGGTGGCGTCGTTTCGTTTATTATACTGAGCAACGTCGGTGCGCTTGTTGGCAGGTATGACTCTTACATAGATATGGGCGTAATTAGCAGTTATGGCCGCAGTACACCGGTAGCGCGCTGCCCGACGCCGTCGGCAGTCTGCTGGTCGGCACGCTGTTGGGTGGCGTCGTTTCGTTTATTATACTGAGCAACGTCGGTGCGCTTGTTGGCAGGTATGACTTACATAGATATGGGCGTAATTAGCAGATATAGCCGCAGTACACCGGTAGCGCGCTGCCCGACGCCGTCGGCAGTCTGCTGGTCGGCACGCTGTTGGGTGGCGTCGTTTCGTTTATTATACTGAGCAACGTCGGTGCGCTTGTTGGCAGGTATGACTCTTACATAGATATGGGCGTAATTAGCAGTTATGGCCGCAGTACACCGGTAGCGCGCTGCCCGACGCGGTCGGCAGTCTGCTGGTCGCCGTCTGTTGGGCGGCGCCGCTTCGTTTATTATACTAAGCAACGTCGGCGCGCTTGTTGGCTGGTATGATTTTTACCTAGTGATATGGGCGTAATTGGCAGATATGGGCGTAACCGCGCAGATATGAGTGTAACTAGCAGATCTGAGCGTAATCGCACAGATATAGGCGTAACCGCGAAGATATGAGTGTAACTAGCAGATCTGGGCGTAATCGCACAGATATAGGCGTAACCGCGCAGATATGGGCGTAACTGGGTACGCACACGACACAAGTGCTATTTAATGACTTCTTGTAACTGTGTGCTTTAGTTTAATTATATTTTTATTTTTATTAGGTATTTGTAATTTTCATTTTGTACTAACTTCATATTAGTTATATTTGTATTTAAACGTGTGTAACTGCTGGTAGATCGACGTGACATCACTGAAACTGAATGGGTCCTACGGAAGACCAGCGCTGGTAGTCTCCGGACTCCAGCACAATGCTGAGTAGGGTCCATTTTTGTGAAGACACACACTGCTCGACGTGTTCTTATTAACTTTGTTTTCCTTTAATTGTATTGTGTGTCTTGCGAAATAAATGTGTTTTCTTTCTTTCTCCACAGTGGAGGAGGCAGCGTTACCCTTGCACCTCCGATAAAGTATCTACGGTTATTGTATCTGTTAAAAATTCTGCCTCGGAAAAACCATTTCACCCAAACCCCTGTTTTCCTGTACCCCTCATTTGCACACTGTAATAATTTTATTTGGAGTATGGTTGAAAGTCTGTTTCACTTCATTCACTTATTAAATTAAGATTATCTACAACGTTAAATTGAATTGCCTTTCAGGTCGATACCACAGGAACAATTAGACGAAATAAATAGTGTCCTGGAGCGAGATTTCATGATACGAGCGATTCACGACGTGAAGGGCATCGACATTGGAAGTAATCTCATAAGATACAAGGTTGTAACTTGTTTTTATGGTTGGAATTCGGTATCTGTGGAGACAAAAATAGTCATTTGGTTTATGTTTTAGGCTGAAGTGGACTTCGACGGCAGAGCCCTTACGAGATCCTATTTAGAGAAACATGACCTGAATGGCTTGTTAGACGTAAGTTTATTTTTATCAGATAAAAGTTCCATTAAGTATGTCGTATACTTAGAATAATAACGCCTAGAAACCTATTGCAAGCTCGAAAAACGCGCAACTAATACTTAGCCATATCCGGCTAAGTTCGTTCCGCGAGCTGTCAGTGCTCAACGTCACGTTAAGTCGAACACAGCTCCCGAGAAATAATTAAAAATGACTGTCTGCACTATAAAGAAGTGTTTTAGTACATCAGACAAACAAAATAAAAGTGATAATATTTCATTTCACAGGTAAGTACTGCTTTTTATACATTTTCTGTACAAATATGACGAATTATAAATCATTTGAAATACATTACGTAATCACTAAACAGTGTTGCCAGTTGCAGGGAAAAAAGTGCCAACATGGATTAATTTGGTTCTTAATGTTAAAAATTAAATATAATATTTACCATATCTGTTTAACTTTTAAAGTTAGTTACTTTAACGTTAAAAGTTAAACTGTTAAACTTTTTAGACTAAATGTTGGTGTTATAAGTTCTATGAAAATAATTTACTTAGCATTTATTTTATTCGATCGTTTATTCGTTTTTTCTCTTTCATTTCATATTAAAGTCTACTAACTAGTTAGTTGTTTTGATAGCGTCTCATATTCTTTTTTTAGCTTTCCAGTTGACCCTGTCATAGCCAATCGATGGATTGAAATAGACGTAACCGCAAAGAAAATTGGTATAAGCCTACTAAAAATACAAAGATCTGTTCAATGCATTTTCACAAAAAGGATATTTATACCACAAAAAAAGGTTTGCGAAAAATACGCCGTGGTGCTGTGCCAGCAAAGGTAACGTCCTAGATAAAATACATTAGCTTAAGTTAAGCGATTTCAACTTATTATTCAGCTATGCATGTTTGATCTTATTCAACTTTCGAAATCAGTCGAGAAGATTTCAATATTTTTTATAGAAATCAAACTGTTAATTTCTTTTTTAGCGTTTGTACTTGTCTTCATCGGAGTCTGACAGCGACAGTAACGATACCTTAGAATTCCGGGCTGGGCGGCCGATTTCTATGATTCTTTGGACGTTCAAAATGGCTTTGTGTTGATTTAATATAATAATTATTAATAAATACTGAACTTCAATATGACACGTTTTTTACTATTGAAACCTGATTGAAACCCTCATTCACCGATACTTATATCGCATTTCTTGCAACTGATTTTCGCAAAAAAAAACATGTTTCGCATGATATATTTTATGATATTTATTATGGTAATTGTCTAAAAAATTTCTATTTTTTATTGCTTGTCTAAAAATTATACGAAACTGTTTTTCACAAAAGATGTGTATCAATATAAATTTTAAACAATCATACTAGCAATTAAATTTAAACACTTAATTTATTATTAGATGAATAGTTGATAAATATGCTGTTATTTTAAAATCATATTGTTACGTGTCAGGAGTACTGGGTTCGAGAAAATGCCAAAATGTACCACAAAGACTTTATTGTACTCGTAGATACACAAATTATACAACGTACGCAGTACACACTAAAACACTCTGCACGTAGGTACTCGTAAACACACTCGTCGAACACTGTATCGCTCGTAGAAATCACTTCACTTCGCACTGGTATCGCTCGTAGGTATCGCTGGTATCTTCCTGGTTCCGCTTCCGAAACTAGAATGTCCGTGGTTGGCCGATCGCCCCTTTTTATACCACTCACGCACCATTCATGCCCATCGAGAACATTCCCGCTAATTCCGCGGACCCGCTCCGAAAAAGATTCGAGAACGTTCCTTGCAACCGACTTTCGCCCGTATGACTATTGCCGTAATGGTCGAAGCGTCGTGCGCGTGCGTACTTTCGAGACGGCCGTCCATTGTTCTATTGTTTCGCCTGGCATGTTTATGGCCCCTATTGTTTATTGTTTAGCGAGGTACGCCAGGGCTGTCACATTGCCCTCCTCTTAATCATGCTCGTCCCGAGCATTATTCGATCCATGAAATGGTGCCAATCTGTCCACGTGCACGATCTTCGGCTTTCTTCTGTCCCCTTGTCTGATCCGGTAGGTCACGTCGTTAATCCTCGTGACAACTGTGTAAGGGCCTTCCCATCGTGCTTGTAGCTTCGGAGACTTCCCTTTCTTCCGCAGTGGATTGTGCAACCATACAGAATCTCCCTCCTTGAAACCATGTTTCCGAGCATCGCGATCGTACCGGGTTTTCATCTTTTCGCTGGTCTTCAAACATTGCTCCCTTACAAGATCATGTGTCTCGTCCAATTGTTTCCGTAAGTCCGCGATGTATTCAACGGTTGGTTTCGGGGCATCTGGCGGTGTTCCGGTAAGCAAATCCAACGGTAGACGCATTTCTCTTCCGAAGTTAACTTTAGCCGGTGTAAATCCCGTAGACTCGTGTATGGCAGACCGATATGACATCAGGAACAGAGGAATGTACCGATCCCAGTCTCGCTGATGTTCCTCGACGACCTTGGCCAAGTGATTTTCCAACGTTTGGTTGAATCTCTCCACCATGCCGTCAGATTGAGGATGCGCCGGTGTGGTACGTGTCTTATTTATTCCCAAAAGTTCACACATCTCCTGGAATAACGTCGACTCGAAGTTCCTGCCTTGGTCGCTGTGTAACTCCAATGGTACACCAAAGCGGCATACTACCTCCTCGACAAGTTTCTTGGCCACGGTCTTCGCCTCTTGGTTCGGAGTTGCAAACGCTTCCGGCCATTTACTGAAGTAGTCTTGAACCACTATGATGAATCTATTCCCGTCTTCCGTCTGAGGGAATGGCCCAGCAACGTCTATGGCGATTCTCTCCCAAGGGGCTCCGACGTTGTACAGCTGTAGTTTTCCCTTGGTTCTAGTGCGGGGCCCTTTCACTGAAGCGCACACGGTACACTTCCTGCACCAATATTCAACGTCCTCTCGACACCGCACCCAATAAAAGCGTTCTCGTATCTTTACGAGGGTCTTCTTGATGCCGAGATGCCCACCAGAAGTGCCATCATGTACGAGCTTCAGCAAATCAGCCACTTTACTCCTGGGAATAACCATTTGCAGGGTTTTTTCCTTTCCGTCGAGTGATTCCCAGCTCCGGTAAAGCACGCCATTCTCCAATATAAGGCTGTCCCACTGAGCCCAGTATGCCTTAGTCGTTGCGCTCGAGGCTGACACATCACTCCACAGGGGCCTCTGTCCTTTGGCTTTCCATTCCATGATCAGGCTGAGGTCTTTGTCTTCCTTCTGAGCTTGGCTTACTTGTTCCGTTCCCCAAGAGTCGTCTAGGTCCTGCATCCTTATCACCCTGACCTCTTCTTTGGCCTCATGCTTGATGCAATGTCGACATTCTTCGGAGCATGGGCGTCGTGACAGGGCGTCGGCATTCGAATGAGCTCTTCCGTTGCGATGCTCTATTACGAAGTTGAACTCTTGAAGCTGTTCGATCCACCTCGCGACCTGGCCTTCCGGGTTCTTGAATTGCAGAAGCCACCTCAGAGCAGCGTGGTCCGTCCTTATTGTGAACTCGCGTCCCAACAAATACTTGTTGAAGTGCTGAAGGGTCTTCACCACAGCCAGTAATTCTCGCCGAGTCACACAATAATTTCTTTCCGGTTTCGAAAGGGTCTTGCTAAAGTACGCAATGACCACCTGCTGGCCGTCCTGTTCTTGCGATAACACCCCTCCGATGCCAGTATTGCTAGCGTCCGTGTCTACTGTGAATCTCCCTTCCCTTCTGGGGTAGCCAATAATCGGAGCCGAGCACAGACGTTCCTTTAAACGAACAAACGCATCTTCGCAATCGGAATCCCAACTGAAGATTCTCTTGTCCTCCGTGAGACGATGTAACGGCTTGGCTATCTCGGAGAAATTCTTCACAAACCGACGGTAATAGGCGCATATCCCCAGGAACGCTCTTACATCGGTCTTGTTCTTTGGTGTTGGCCATTCTTGAACGGCTCTTATCTTGTCCGGATCAGTTCGAACACCTTCGTCCGATATTATGTGTCCCAAAAATGATACTTCCTTCTTGAAGAAGTCACATTTCTTTGGATTAAGCTTGAGGTTGGACTCACGGAACCGTTTGAACACCTTCTCTAGGTTTCGCTTGTGTTCCACAAAGCTTCGTCCCATGACTATGACGTCATCGAGGTAAACCAGACAAGCGTCCCCCAAAAGTCCAACTAACACTCGCTTCATGAGACGCTCAAAAGTGGCAGGAGCGTTACATAGCCCAAAAGGCATTACGCGAAACTGCCACAAGCCATTTCCGGTTCCGGTGGTAAAGGCAGTCTTCTCCTTGTCTTCTGGCCGTACTTCTACCTGCCAGTAACCACTCTTCAGGTCGACCGTCGAAAACCACTTCATGCCACCAAGCATATCCAACGTGTCGTCAATCCGGGGCAGAGGGTAGCTGTCCTTCTTGGTAACGGTGTTAAGCATCCTGTAGTCAACACAGAATCTAGTACTGCCATCCTTCTTCTTCACGAGTACCACAGGTGAACACCAAGGGCTAGTTGACGGCTCGATCACCTTGTTGCGCACCATGTCCTCGATCATTTCTGCAACTTCGTGCTCCTTTGCCAATGGTACTCGTCTCGGTCTTTGCTTGATCGGTGAAGTATTGCCGGTATCTATTGGGTGAGTGACAAGATTTGTTCTTCCAAGGTCGCTATCTCCTCTGGTAAAGATGTCTTTGTAGTCCGTCAACAACTTTGCTGCCTGAGTATATTCCTCAGAGCTCAAATTCCTCCTGGTCGCCTCCAGCAAAGGTTTCGTGTGATCTGTTGATCCAGGTTTGTCCGAGTATTCTTGGACCTTCCTCAAACTGTCCACGGCTTCACATCGGCCAATAACGGTATTCTTTGCGAGATGTATCGGCGTGCTGCTAAGATTGATGACCTTTAACTTGGCGTCACCTTTGGTCATGAGCAGTGTCCTTGCCGTGATCCAACTGGGGTGATCTCCATAGTCTTCCACTACGACACATCGATCCATCTGTATCTTTTCGGGAAACCTAACCTTGACCAAGGTTTCCGATCTGGGTGCTAGCTTCACTGTCCTCAAACAGTACACTGCTCCTGAACATGAACCGTCCAAGAAGACTTCTTGATCCTTGAAGCTTAACACTCCTCTGGCTATATCAACTATACAGTGATGTGTCCGTAGAAAGTCCAGTCCGATAATGCAGTCGTCAGTTATATTCGCTACTAAAACAGACTGCGTGTAAATGTCACTTCCGAGTTTCAGTCTTGCTTCCGTAACTCCTAGGACGGTCACTGGCTGGCCTGTCGCTGTCTGCAGATTGCATGATGGTCGTCCATTTTCCCACATGATAGTCCGCTTGAGTAGTTCCGGTCGAACGATGGATTTCGATGCTCCCGTGTCAATCGTAAAGCGACAGGGTATGCCATTTATTTCTCCAGTAGTTACGAGGCTGTTCCCGTCACAAGCTTGTGATACCAAGACAGTAGGGGCTCGACAAAGTCCAGCCAGTGCCCGCCCCGCGGCGCTGGCGCCTCTTAGTTTAACGGCTCCTGGGTGTCGACTTGGGTGGCCGTCGACACCGATTTCGGTTGCTTACGAGTCCGGCAGTTAATCCTTATATGTCCTCGTTCACCGCATCCGTAGCAGATAGGCCCAGTACGAGGTTGGATCGCCGCTACAACTTCGCGCACCTTACAACTCTTGTAGTCGCTTCGTACCGCTTCTACTTCAAGGGCATGCGCTAAAGCTGCTTCCAATGTGGCGTGATGACCCAAGCGCACCGTTGCTCTCACTTCGGGATCCCGTATACCGCTGACAAACGCCTCTAATACTTTGTCTTCTACCGGTGTGGAACTCGAAGCATAGGCTCGACGTACGAGGCGCTCGATCTCCGTAGCCCATTGCTGCAGTCCTTCGCTCGACTTCTGTACTCGGTCTTTAAGTTGCGCGCGGTACACGTGCTCCAGGTGCTTTTCCCCGTATCGAGCTTCCAAGGCCTTAAATAGCGACTCCAAGGTGCGTCGCTCGGCGGGCAGGTTCTCAAGCACCAGCAGTGCCTCTCCTCGTAGAGCTAGGGTGAGTGCCGCCAACGAGTGCTCGTCCTCCCAGCCATTTCCACTTGCAACTACCTCGAACTGGTGCTTGAACGCCGTCCACGAGGTCGTGCCGTCGAAACTTGGGACCTTAAATTTCGGGGCCCCAGGAGATGAACTGGTTGCTGCCGTGCTCATAATCTTTATTTTTTGCAGCTTGTTGTCCAAATCCACAAGCCTTGTTTCGTGGGAGTTTACTGTCGCACTGAGGTTGTTGAGGGTTTGGTCGTGCTCGGATGTACGCACCTTTATAAATTCTACGTCCTCCTTCACGACGTTCAAATCTCCCTGGAAACCATCCAGCTTTGCGTCGATTGCCTCCATGGTTTTGCGCTGGCTCTCTAATTTACTTTCAAGGCTCTTCATGGCTTCGCGCTGGCTCTCCGTTGCTTCGCGCTGGCTCCGCTGTATGGCTTCCATCGCTTCGCGCTGGCTCTGCTGTAAGGCGGCTAATAAGGAGGCCATATCCAATGCACTCGGTGTCGGTACTGCTGCGGCTGATGTAGTCGGTGGTCCAGCGGTGGTCTCCGTTTCCATGCGGTCACGACCCGGCGACTCCATCCGCGCGGCATCCAATGCCGTCTGCCGTCGCGTACGAATCCCTTCTTCACTCTGCGGTACTACAGGCATTCCGCTTCTGTCACCAATTGTTACGTGTCAGGAGTACTGGGTTCGAGAAAATGCCAAAATGTACCACAAAGACTTTATTGTACTCGTAGATACACAAATTATACAACGTACGCAGTACACACTAAAACACTCTGCACGTAGGTACTCGTAAACACACTCGTCGAACACTGTATCGCTCGTAGAAATCACTTCACTTCGCACTGGTATCGCTCGTAGGTATCGCTGGTATCTTCCTGGTTCCGCTTCCGAAACTAGAATGTCCGTGGTTGGCCGATCGCCCCTTTTTATACCACTCACGCACCATTCATGCCCATCGAGAACATTCCCGCTAATTCCGCGGACCCGCTCCGAAAAAGATTCGAGAACGTTCCTTGCAACCGACTTTCGCCCGTATGACTATTGCCGTAATGGTCGAAGCGTCGTGCGCGTGCGTACTTTCGAGACGGCCGTCCATTGTTCTATTGTTTCGCCTGGCATGTTTATGGCCCCTATTGTTTATTGTTTAGCGAGGTACGCCAGGGCTGTCACAATATAATGTACATACTCATGAATATAAGTACATTTATCATATACTTTTTAATAGTATACCAAACACATAACAAATCATCATAACAAATAATCGCATAACATAGCACATTTACCCATTTTTTGTGGGTAAACGCACGATAATGGTATTACTGAAGCCGTATCTCTGTGCGTGAAAAGATCGTAGATACATACCGCTCACGCACACAAGGATAATGAAGATGGCACGCGTTTGTGCCTATGTTTTGGTTCAGACGCGGCTTCTAGGCGTTATTATTCTAAGGTCGTATATTGATAGGGCTCTTTACAATACATACATAAAAACTACAATATTTTATAAGTGACATCAAAATTTAAAATATCGGTATAAATTATGGAAGGCGTTTATGATCAGAATGTTTATTTCAGGATATGAAAAAAATCGAAACAATAGACGATGTAGAAGCGTTCCTTTTGAAGCACGGAGAAAATATAGTCGATATGCTCGGCGGAGAAATCGATAGGATAGAATTGAAACTCAGGGTAAGATCTTTTTTTCATAAGATTAATAAATATTTATATCATACTTGCTCAGTAACTAGGGATTACTATGGTGGAAAGTCTCCTTGTAAGTTGGTGTTTGCAATTCAAGGCAACATTACGTCGCACTATGCTTGAATTGTAATGTTCACATTACAGTTCAAGCTATGCAAAACTCCTTGGTAAACAATCTCTTTTCTTATAAAATGGTAAGAAAACTTTTTACTGAAAAAAAAAACACTGAACATGGCGGCATTTAATTTCCATACATTTCAAACTATGCAAAACTCCTTGGAACTCAGAGCCGTAAAAAAAAATAGAAAACTACTTACGAAAAAAAAATGGAAATGGCGGCATTTCATTTGATCTGAAAGTTTGTGAAGTTTGTTCGTAAAGGGATTTAAGTTATTTACAACAATGTCAAGCACTTCATCAGCAGCAATATTACTATAATTAATTATAATAAGTAACCATTTTTTTCTATTTTTTCTCTAAATTTGCTAATTATTCTAATTAAAATTTCATTTTGCATTACCAATGTTTTATTTACCTCACAAGAATGATATAAAGTAGAATGCTTACCTCGGTTGCAAGTAGCTATTACACCCTCGAACTATATTCACCCTCGCTCGCTGCGCTCGCTCGTGTGACTAAATATCTCGGGTGCACGCGATCCATTAGCGCCCTATGCGAGCTGCGCTCGCACTGGCGCCAAATTGGATCTTGTTCTGTAATAGCTTACTTACGTCCCTTGTGTAACAATCTACTATTACACTCCTGTGGGTTTCATCTACAAACGTCGCGGATATTACATCAACGTGACTCTTAACTCCCTATTTAACTCATAAAAAAGCATTGATTATATACGCCTTAGGTATGTAGTGTCTCTTCCGGTTCAATTTTGAATATTTACGTGACAGGCTGATCTACGCGGGACTGGGCCTTTATATCCTCTAGTCGAATCTGACTATTTATTTATTTAAACTTTTATTGCACCTTACATCAGTACAGGATACAAAAAGGCGAACTTAATGCTAAAAGCATTCTCTCCCAGTTAACCTTTGGGAGTGAGATACATTGTAGGCGGTTACACGTAAACAATAAATAATAATAATAAAAAAGTAAAGTAAGAATAAAGTATAATATAACAAATATCTATATATAATTATATATACCACTATAAATAACCAAATAAATACGATTAAAAATACATAACATTTATAAAATTCACAATACAAAAATATGAAATTTATATATAATTATAGGTACATAAATTTACATATATATGACGATATATATATATAGATATATACATATATAAACATATATACGATATATACAAAATAAGTATACAGCTAAGTATATAGATGATGAATCTCAAAGGCCCGTTAATTTTTGGTGTTCTTGAAAAAGATAGTCCAGGACCTTCCGTTTAAAAATAAATTTATTGGAGGGTTGTCTTATGCGGGCTACAGACGTTCAGTTTTAACTGCGCAGTTTTAACTGTACAGTCGAACTGTACAGTTAAAACTGACGTGTGTAGGCAAAACTGAAAACTGTACAGTTGAACTGACGATCTAATCGAAATATCATTAGATAAAACTGCGCAGTTAAAACTGTACAGTTAAAACTGAAGGTGTGTAGCAAAAAAACTGTACAGTTTGTCAGTTTTACCCAAGCATCGTTGGAGTGAGCACTCGTTTCTGTTGCGTTCTGGATTAAAATTATTAATCTATATTTTTAACCGACTTCAAAAAAGAAGGAGGTTCTCAATTCGACCGTATATATGCTTTTTTTTATGTACGTTCAGCGATTATTTCGTCGGTTATGGGCCGATTTTGATAATTCTTTTTTTGTTGTAAAGTAGATATGCGCAGTGGGGTCCCCTGATAAGGATACCAGGATCTGATGATGGCATCTCAGAGAAATCGAGGGGAACTTTCGAAAATTGTATGGAAAACTAGTGTGTTTGTTCATGTTATCATAAGTACATTATAGCGCTACCATTTCATGAAGATCTGGAGTCGATCTGATGAAGCCGAAAGACAGTCGAGGGAACTCCTCAACGATTTACTGCAGTTATCTAGTGTTTGGGCTTGATTAATTTGTAGTGACGAGAACTTTACACTTAGATGTTGAATTAAGCGCCATCTGGCGAGTAGTTTTTGAGTTATCTCTACTTATCAAGATTGAAGTCGGTTATTTTTTTTTGTAAAAAGCAATTATTGGTATACAGATTAATACCAACTATATCAAAAATGAATATATATGATGTAAGTATAGGGTCTTTCATTAAGTGCGCGTAGATTTTAAAATTGAATAAAACAAGTTCTACATGAGATATCAATAAGATTTTATGTTTACTTGAGAGCCTCATCAATGCCATTTTGAGTGAAATAAAATATGATATGATAATATGGACAGCGAAGACGCCACACAGCTCAAGACACAATCGACATTCTGCACGAGCGGTTTCATGGCTTGGTTATCTCGTGCCGAGGCGACGTGAATTGGCCACCAAGATCTTGTGACCCCTTTAGACGTGGCGATATAGCACTTCTCATAACAGTATTTTGTTTCATTATTTTAGGTGTGACTAAATCAAGCAGATGCAAGTACGTTTTTTCATCCATTCTTAAATAGTTATTATAGTCTTTTGGAGTAATCCTGAGCTCTTCCAGTAAATTATTATGCGTATATTGTTTTCTTTTTAATAACCAATGTTTACACCACATTTTCTTTGTTCTTTGTCTTCTTTTTTTCAAAATGCATAATAGTCCAACAATTGCCACAGCGTCATCCGGTGAAGCCATTTCAACGTGTTACTTCGAGTGGAAAGAGATCACAACTGATAAAACTGAACGTGTGTAGACACTAGGAACGTCAGTTAAAACTGTACAGTTCGACTGTACAGTTAAAACTGTGCAGTTAAAACTGAAGGTCTGTAGCCCGCATTAGAACCACAGGTAGGGCGTTCCAAAGTAAGATTGATTGAATTGTGAACGAGTAGGAGGAGAAACCAGTACGGTGACGCGGAATAGCGAGAGCTCGAGTCTCAGAAGAGCGTAACTGTCGTTCGTGAGTATCACATCGGAATTGGAATCTGCTTCTCAAGTATTCCGGTGCAGAGTTATCATATAAGATCGAAAATAAGGTACCGAGTATCCTGACATGTCTTCGTTGGCGAATTGGAAGCCATTTAAGCTGATGTCTGAATGAAGAAACGTGATCGAATTTACGAAGACAGAATATAAATCGGATACAGTTGTTAACGAGACGATCCAGCTTATCCAGGAGATTTTCATTAATGTCGGGATAACACACATCTGCATAATCGATGATTGGAAGGATGAGAGTTTGCACCAGAGTTAATTTAACCTTGACAGGCAGAAAGTTCCTCAAGCGGTTTAGAGCATTTAGCTTTGCGATGACCGAACTGCTGATCATTCGGACTTGGTATGACCAGCTGAAAGAAGAGTCAAAGTACAGACCTAAATTTTTTACATACGGGGTGTAGGGTATCGCGTTGTTGTCGTAAAAAATTGTAGCCACCATACCATTCCCGATCTTGGAAAGCTGCCTTGGACTCCCTAAAAGAATTGCTTGACATTTAGAAGCATTGACTATATATTTACTCTACTTGAAAATTATTCGATTCGACGTATAGTGATGCAATATAAAGCTCAATATAATCCAATGCCGCCCTAAAAATTTATCATGAGCAGAGTTTGCGTTCAATTGATGTAATGTTAGCAGATCTTGTTACTGAACGAATTGTTTTCTTTTACAGAAAAAGTTTCCTCAGATCCGGCACTGTGATTTAGAAATTCTATAGTTACAAAAGGTTAGTTCAAATTATTAATATTTATAAAACTGTTATTTTGTCTTCAATAGAAATGAAATGTATATAAATCTGAACATTGTTCCATATATACCTAAAGTCTTCGTTATGAATCTTAAAAACAAATAATCTTTTTGGTATAGGTTCCATTTATATTGTGTGAGAAAACCTAATATGTGTTTGAAACTCAGTGATATGATGACGTAAATTATTTTTGTAATGTCCGTAATTAGCGAAACTATTGTTACACGAATTACTAGTTTAAATCTCAGCTTTTGAAAATAGACGTGTCTATTTAGACAGTTTTTGAATAGACTGGCCTAAGACAGTCGCTCCTAAGTAGATGATATCGTCGTCCAAATAACTCATTGATTAAAGGATTACTATTTAAGAACCTAGGTGTGGTAAAAACTTACAAAAACTCTTTTTGCTTACATTGACTGAAAGTAATAAGTATAATTATTAGTGTTATTTGAAGGTAAAACGTTAAGGTCTAAACGGGAATACCAACTACTTCATTTATGTTGTTTTTATATAACTGTAGCTATCAGGTATTCAGTCCTTTTATTAAATAGCTATTGCATCTTGCTTACATTCAGGATGTTTGTAGTTATTTCCCTAAATAAATTACAATTCTGTAATGATTCACGTAATTTCGGAGGATGTCAGTACCTACAACTTTCTTTAAATGCCAGAATGTAATGCTTGGTTTGGCAATTCCTTTCGTTCACTGTTACATTTAAATTAATTATCTTACATGTATCTAAAGTAGGGTCATTTTAATAGGCCACATTTGACAACTGTTTGTCTTTGCTTCATAGTGAGGATAACCTGCTGAAAAACATCGATTAAATTGAATAAATCGATAAGGACTTCAAACATCTATAAATTGAATGCGATTTTTATAAAAAGTATTAATAAGCGCACAGTTCACACAACGACTAAAAAAAATGACAAAAATAATGCGTCAAATAATGGCGCGAAATGAAATCATGATTTTTTTGTAACATTTCACGTTTCTAGATACTGACTTTTGAGCCAGACGTTATTATATAAATGAATAATTACATATTTTTTGCCCTAAAATGTAATAAAATTAATTTTGTTTGTATTAAAATATATTTTATTTTGTAATCGTGAAATACTTTTTGACGATTAGTTCGACTTCTCGAATTCAACTTATCTACTCATCTGTTTCTTTCGGTACCATCCCTGATATTTAAAAAGAAAAAGAGTTCACTGACGTAACTTTGTAACGACGTCAGTTCCTTACTTTTAAATGTTAAAGAGTTTAACAATATCTAGTATGGAATGTATATTAGATACTATGGGGTGCCTCCCTTACAAGGTTACTTTGGAAAATTTTGACGAACTGTCAAATGTGACCTATTAAAATGGCTCAACTATAGGTATCTTGTGTGCATAAATAACTAAATCTACCAAAAACCATAGACAGCAGAGAATAATATTCTGAGGAGTCACCAAACCTTTTTTCCCCAACCCAATGGGCGTTTTTCCATTAGCCGGCCCGGCACCGGCCCCGGCGCCGGCACGGCACCGGCGCCGGGTCTTCGTTTTTCCACTGCGCCGGTGTCGATGCCGGCAACTTATGGCCGGTGAGTGGTACAGTACTGACACGGACTTCAGCACGACAACACGCAAAGTACAACGCGTAGATAAATATAACAATGGTATCTTCAAGCCGTCGACTATATTTGTTATATCTTTTATATATTTAAATAATTTTCATGTAAATAAGGAATGAGCTAGTAAGAAGATTTACTATGTTGTTATTGAATTATAATATTTCATTCTTCGCAATCAATATCAAATGAGCTCATACTAACATCGCTACAAGCACTTTGTGACTCTTCGTCACTAGTATCTCCGACTTCTATGATACTAAATTCCTAATAATACCTACAACAATATTTACAACAGGGGTAACAGAGTGGGGATTCGTATGAGTTGGGTCATTCTGCAGCGTTGAGAATTGCTCGCTATCTATCTCTCCTCCCCCAAATCCCTGGCAGGTGACCGCTCCGGCTCGCCTGCCCTCGATGTTCCCGCACTCGGCTCCGATTTTTAGGCATGTCAGCCAGTGCTGCGCATACAACACACGCTCGGCACTGCCCTTCTACTCTCTTTTGACAACCAGCCGGCGACGGCGCCGGCGGGACTCAATGCCGGGCCGGCGCCGGCGCCGGTAAGTGGAAAAGCGAGCCATACATTTTCATACAGTTTTGCTTCTCCGGCACCGGCTCGGCGCCGGCACCGGCGCTAATGGAAAAACGCCCATTGATTTGAGGAGGTAAAGTAACAACTAATACTAAAATGGTAACCTTTTGATTGTTGCTAAGTACAGTAAGGTTATTATAATTCGGCTGATCTGAACTTCGTTTTCCAAGATATTGGCGCAGGTACAGTAACTGACCAATCAAAATACCGCGGTCATGAGTGTTTTGTGATGCGCTACTTCCTTCGTATTGGACATGGACGTAAATACGTAACTATCCTACCGCCCGCACTCCCCGCCTCCTACCACCATTTTGGCCTTAAAATCGACATCTGCGCAGATACTCGTAGCTATGTTCAGATCAGCCGAGTTATAATGACCTTACTGTAACTGACTAGAGGATTATGGATTGAAACCCTATATTCATTAAACTCCAACGACATGAATTCATGTCATGAAACCCATAGTACGTACGCTTCGCTGGAATCCAATGGGCCTAACGGCCCTAAGATAGCTGTAGTTCTGTGCGAGCAAATAGCTAGTCACCTATAAGGTACCTACAACGCGCGAAGATTTCGACTGTACTTAAATAATTTATTATTATTATATACTAGTAAATACGCCCTCTCTTCGCTTCGGGAAATCAGTCTCTTCAAAAATCTCTATAAATTTTAACAAATTATGTTATTCCGATGTCTAAGCTATATTACTGCAAAGTTTCATGAAAATCCGTTCAGTAGTTTTTGCGTGAAAGAGCAACAAACACACACACATACATCCTTACAAACTTTCGCATTTATAATATTAGTAGGAAGTAGGATTTTACAAGTCTTATTTATCTTCGCTATAGAGATTCCTTCTCGGTCTGCATGCAAGGTGTTAATGCTTTTAACGCTACTATCTATTAGTTCCATAATGTTCTCTAATGGTTTATGTTGTCATATTTTTTAAATTAATTTTGGTTAACCAACTACTTAATGAAACAATATAATGTTATAATAAAATAACTGGAAACTGGAAAGCACTAGAGAGTGGTAATACCAATAGGCATATCCAATACGGCAATACCCAATTCTATAGAATTATACTATTACATACAAAATGCTCATTTTATTACAAGAGCCCAATAGGAAGCAGACCATATACTGATGGTCACATTATGCTCGTGAACATTGACAAAACGAAAATGCATCACTTCACAGTCTAAAAAATGAGTGAGAAATTGCGACAGAGATATGAATCGAATTTAGGGTAATAGTTACTTGGGTAAAATACCCCATAACCATTTACTTCTACCTTCAGGGTTGTACCGAATGTTATAGAACCCCAGCGGTTTTTGTACAATAAGAACCATAATCCACAACCTCGTCCATTGTTTTATAGGTAGCACTGCCTATCTTTATACTGACATAGTTTTGTATTAATTAAAGTGTGTTTATACTAGTTTAAATAAACAATATTTGAATTGTAATATTGTTAGAACGAATCCCCTCTTTTACATGTTCTTTTTAGGGTTCCGTACCCAAAGGGTAAAACGGGACCCTATTACTGAGACTTCGCTGTCCGTCCGTCTGTCACCAGACTGTATCACATGAACCGTAATAGTTACACAGTTGAAATTTTCACAGATGATGTACATATTTCTGTTGCCGCTACAACAACAAATACTAAAAAACAGAATAAAATAAATATTTAAGTGGTTTTAAATAGTTTTAGAATCTAGTAGATAGTTTAGTTACCTTTAGGTCCAAGAGATGGCGTTGCTTGTGGCTACAAAAAACTAAAGTAAATATTTAAGTGAGGCTTTCATACAACAGACCAGATTTTTTTGGCGTTTTTATACATAATGGTACGGAACCCGTCTTGCGCGAGTCCGACTCGCACTTGGCCGATTTTTTATGTTTAGGTTATTTTGGTGCAAAATACGTGTGGTAGATGATGTCAGAATATTGTGCTGAAATAGCTCAAACCCCATTACTATGTATGTACCTTCTTTTATTGCGTGTGAATCTTTATTTTTTGTATATATTGCAATAAAACAGTGGTTAATGTAGCGCAAATAATTTTTGAATATCTAAAATTTACCCACTTGAAATAACAAATAAATGTTCATGGCGAAAATGTTATACATAGTCATAAGCCTTTTTTGTGGTATTAAATTATTACGAATTAGCATTCTCGTATATAAATTATTCTGCATTTGCCCAAATAACACTGTTTTTTTCTGTGATTTAAATGTAAGTAATGTATAGATTTAGTTTTAAGTACATATTGTCATTAACTAGCATTAAGTTACTGTGTATTAATATTATATTAATGTAAATAAAACTGTTATCCAACTATTTGGTTCTTTACTTGCGATTTCGTAGAAATGAAAAATAGAGAAAAATACTTTATGTTGTATCATAATTTAATTGGTACAAAATATAACAAGATCATTCAACTTACATGCTTTCGATAGTCTGTTATAGTAAAATGCATTTAACCTAGAGAAATTAATTAATATTTATTACAATTAACTATTAGTATTGGTGCATGTTAATACATCCCATATAATAAAAAATGCAAATATTATATATTATTATTATCATCAAATATAAACCCACCATGGAGGGACATGTCGTGTCGAATTTATAATTGCTGATACTTACAATTAGTTACATACATGAATTACATGATACAGTAGGATAGGTACCACTAATAGTAATAGTTGCTCTAATCTAAATAGCGACAGATAGTGCTATGCACCAATTTAACATGCTATCCTTTTACTTAGTTAATTTAAATTGCGCTGGTGTAACTTACATGAATGTTAAATTGTGCCGCCAATATACTATTTTAAACCTTATAGGCTTGGTTTTCGACGATTTTTTATACATTACTAAAATAGCAGTACAAATTCCACTGCATACATGTGTGATTTAAAGAAATGAGGTATATTTTCGTCGCCAAGAAAACCAAACCTTATGTAACTAAATGTAAAGTTAATTCTGTGGACGATTTTTCAATATTAATTTATTCTTGGATGTTGTTTGTAAAAATCTCAATCAGATAACCATGGATTGAGATAAAAAAATATTAAAAATAACTGCAACATGCAATTAGGTTTCATCGCGTAATCGGTCTGGAAAAAATCTAGCAGGTTTCTAAAATCTTCACAATAGCATAAACTGTCATTGCTTAAAACAAGTTCAAAAGTTGAGCAATACATAAAATATCACATACATACATTTATTCACTCTAAACATGTACTTGAATGCAGTTTTGTATTAGTGCAGCTTAACACAATAGATATCACAGAAATTTGTCGATATTAAAACATTTGCATAACAGACCAATTTCAACACTGATAATTCTGGACACTGTTGATTGGTGTCGAGCTACAGCTAAACTAGTTGTTCATATGGATGGTTTAGTCTGTGGAAGGCATAGATTATAATGTGCTGTTTTATTCCAGAAGTCTGAGTTTTTCCACCCACACCATCCCTTGCTCAGTACAGTGGTGAGGTCATCCGCGCCAGTGTAATGGGGATCCAATATCAGATACCGAGTTTCATTAGTTGCATTGTTGTATTCTACGCCTATGATTGTGTGCGCGAGAACTCCACCCCCTGAAACGTAGTATTACAATATCATATCAAAATAACTATAGGAATATACTGTTTTTTGCACATAACCTAGAAGTAATGAGCCATTAGCTCCAAATTGGCAACAATAGGAATCAATCTGGATATAAAACTACAAGGTTTTGGTTTTTTAGTATGAAACATGGGTTTTTATTCTGACACATAATTATTATATCAAAATGTAAGTATAGGTATCTATCCCAGTTGAATGTAGGGGGTAATCTACGTAAATATTGTTACTTACCTATCATAATTGGACTTCCATGTTTCTGAAAGTGATGAATTAGCTCAGGCGTGTAATTTTGTAGATCCACGCCCGTATTAGCGAAAATGATTCTCGATTGCACTTCGAGAAGTGTTTCCAGACAAAACATAACTTCTGTGGAGCCAATCCATTGCTTTGATCCCAAAAACGAGGATGGTTTATCTCCTATTTTTACGAGACACTGCTGTATATCTCGATGGGTCGGTATTTCTACAGACGTGTATCCCTGAAGCCTGAAAACAACATTTAAAAATTATAACTCCTAAAAATGTGTTAGTTAAATGGTTTGACCGATTTCACTGCGGTTTTTCATTCGAAAGCCAGTTTTCTTAGCTATGTTTGGTAGAAATCAGTCCTGCAATCAACCAATGGACCAAGCGAAGGAAGTCACACTCCATGTCGATGTACTCGCGAAAAATTTAATAGAAAAAAAACTTGTGTTGCCAGTAGCAATGTTTTTTAAAACATGTGCGTACACACACGTACACGCGCTTTTTTTAATACTAGCTGTAACTACACAGTTTGGATTCAATATAGAAAAATAAACAAGAGTAGCGTGAAATTCTTGTGACAAAACAATCATACAACACAATAACTGTTATATGTAACAATATTTACAGACCATAGGCTTCTTAGATAAAAGATATATATTAATCAATGGTAACTTACCTAAACCATGAAAATATAGTTTGCATCGATCGATAGGCACACCCCCAGCCATCATCGTTGAAGTTATCTTGCATGTAGTGGTAATAGGCGTAGAGGCCTCGGACTAAGGCAGTGGTCACGTCTGGTTTCTTGGTTACAGGCAGACTCTCGTGTGGGTTGATAAGTTTATTATTATTCAATATGTTTGAATACGCGTTGCCTCTTCGAAACACTGGCCTATCTAGAGGTAGAGCCAACTGCTCATGTAAAGACCTCCTCTCAGTTTCTGAGGACAAAAATTAAAAAATGCAATGCAATTTGTTACAACACACTCTGCATTATTTATATAGTGGATAGACTTAAACACCTAATATAAATCTTAATACTTACCCATACTTTCATCTGGTATCCCCTTCGGTACGATTCTAGTTAGGAAATGTCCCAGTTCAGGAGGGAGGTAGTGAAACGTTTCCGGTAGACGGATACCAGCACCATCCCCTATACCTTCTTGGCCTGTAAGTTCGATAATAATGTGAGTTAGTTCTTACTCCTTATTCCAACAGGTAAAAATTAAGATTGTCTTGCTCTCCCTTTTACACAATAATAATAGGTAAATAAACATTTTTGTATTAAGTATATATTTGTATTTATGTATGTATTTGTGTTCATTCTATTTTGGTAGTGTACAAACAATAAAGTTAAATATGTCAGTTCTTACCAATTTGCTCCAGTAGAACACTTTCCAGTAACCTGAGGGACCGGCAAGCTGCCTCCACTAGCATGGTGTAAACATCTGAGAGTTTGGTGCTGCGATGTGTCATAGCTAATGTATCTATTCTCAACGGCATACTGATGCAAAATGCAGCTAGAAAAAGAAACTTAATCTTTAATAAGCTTATATACTGGTAATAATCATAGCAGGTTAGAAATAACTAGGTTAAAACTAGCTAATATTAGATAAATTAGGCATTCTTTTTTTAAACTGCCTTAAAACTGAAATTTTAAGAGAGAGGTGAAGAGGTGGGTTCATATGCATATATTTTTATTATTATAGGTACATAAATTGCATGATTTGAGAGAACCCTGTATGCAGTACATGTACTCGTACTGTACACTAAGAAATATTTAGGGTATATGTGCTTGTACCCTTTTATGTAACAACTTATACTTACACAAAAGAACAAATAAGTGAAAACAAAATAACAAATTCAATCTGACTGCACATCCAAGTTATGTTCAAATTAACATACACCTGAAAATATAAAGGTATGTGGTAACTTACGTTTTCTTTGAGTAGTCATCATTTTTACTGCGGTTTTAACAAGTTTTTCAGACAACATATCCCTTGTAGCTTTCATGACTAAATTGACTGGTAAAATATCCTGTAAGGATTACATAATGTTTAATTTAATACAAAAACCTATCAGGCTGTGATGTGATGTGTAAGGATTATATTACCAATGTGTTAAATTTGGTGATTTAAAACATACAATGAGCCAACACTATCTATGGATTTAAAGATGTTCAAAAAATGTATGGGGGCTGGTTTTAAATTTGCACAAAAACAAAACTAAGATGTGGAGAAAGAGAAAATTATTCTGATTGTGACAAGGTTGCGAAAATAAAAAAGAGATCCTCCCATTTTTTTCTATTTATGTTTGAATTTCCGTATAGATAAAAAGCATGCCACACTGGGCAATTTTAACTGCTGGCAACTCTAACCTGATACTGACAGTCTGACAATACTGAATAGTAATGATGCCGAACTATCGATAGTTTCGCTATCGATTGTTGACCTTGAAAATCAGTTAGGATATCGATAGTATTGTATTGTATATCGATAGTATTGTATTGATCGATAGTATTGTAGTATCGATAGTATTGTCTAATATTATCGATAGTATTGATAGTACAATACTATCGATAGTACAATACTATCGATAGTATCGATATTATTGCAGATAACCAATAGTATTACCATGATTTATACTATCGATAGTATTGATCTTTTCAATACTATCGATAGACTATCGATAGTCTATTGATAGTAGCCTATCGAGCGGCATCACTACTGAATAGTGACATTGAGTGATGAATTAACGTTGACATTTGAGTTTGACATTTTATTTTGCATTTAATTATTTAAACATTTTGCATTGATTTGCATGTTCAATGATTATTGTAATAAAACAATAGAAATACTATCTGAATGTTTAGTTAAATAAAATTGTCGTCGACTATAGTAAGCAAACACCAATAATCAATAATATAATACCAATTGATTGCCATTATTGACAATTGAATTTGAATTTTGATTGAGGCAATGATCTAGGATTGACAGTTGACACTGACAGTTACTAATATCAATCTATGTCGTTTCGTTTTTTCAAGACTTTGGTTTACAATTAAATGTTAATAATTAACACATTTACAACGTTAATATAATATGAAAATTAATATAATGTGAAAAAGACGTATGTACCTGTTAGAAAATAAACATTGCTTTTCATCGACCTTCTAACATACTTAATCGATTTTCCAAAATATGGAGGTTCAATAAAATAAACGTCTTGAAATTTCAAGTAGATTAGAAAATATGCTTTCAAATGAAATATAAATCACGGCTGTACAAATTTCTTCGGAATAAAGTACCATTTTTGAACATCTCCTTTGTTCTCTTTCAAAGTATGCCACAATAAAATGGCTCATTTTGAACAAATAATGAATAACATTTTGCAGGAATAAAGTATGTCTTATTAAATAACAAAATGCAGATTTAATCGGGTTATTTCGCAATTCCCCATTGGAAGTCCCCATCAATGGGGATTATTGAACTTTTTTCAACTTATATTTTGCAGGCAGGAATATAGTATATCGTCAACGATACTGGAATAGCGCTGAACTACCATTTGCAATACCGCGAAACTGCAAAAAGTAGCGAAATTCAATGAAGGATGTCCAATTTTGACCTGATCATGTATAGAGTTGAAAAAAATCTTAAAATTCAGCTAAGATATGCACATTAAACACGCTTATTACTAAATTAAAAAAGAAGCGCAGGAAATTAAATAATTTGATTATTTCTGCAAGCTAAACAAAGTAAAAGTTAAACGAATTACATGTTTTTAACACAACTCGACTCAAGTTCTACAACAATCTTTTGGCGCGTGGATAACGTATGGGTGACAGAGACAGCGCCTTACAGGGAAGGAAAACTGTAAGGGGCTGTCTCTGTCACCCTCACGTCAGTCATGCGCCAAAAGATCGAAGATCCTTGTACGACATATGAATTGAGTACCCAACTGAAACACTTTTTTTGACTTTGACACTGACGCTGCCATGACTGAAATTCGTTTAAGAAAACATTATTATTATGCTACAATTAGCCAACGAAATATGTTGGATAAAAAAGAAATCTTTTGAAAATAAAAGAACTACAGAAAAAGTCGTTAATCATCTAGTACATCTAAGAATAATTGGTCGGTTGGAGGTAGGTACGAAACTATCATCATCATGACTTCACAATCATCAATACTTATTCATATTTTTTAACTTTGCTGCGTTCAAATGTTAAAAATGACTAAAAGACAATATTTATTACTCCAATAGGCAGTCCTTCTACTATTCATTATACCTATACATTAATTTTCATTCCAGGTTTTCAAATGTATGGGAAGTGGGCATTGTTCTTTACGCGACGCGCCGTTGTATTCAGTCATTGACGTGGGTCAGTGAACACGCTACTTTGAATAAGCCAATCAGAACCTCTCTAACCTCTGTCGCTTCGCTGCAATAGCGCGGTGCGTTTGCCGCGGTTGTAGTTGGAGGAAGTCAATACCGCGCAGTTGCGCTTTAGGTTTCATTTTTTACTCTTCAATATAGTTTCAATTACGCGCATCTGCCCTTTTATAACATCATAAGACTTAATATTGATACAAAAAAACCGCGTAAGTGCTATAAAACTTAAACTACTAGAAGAACCGCAAATTTTCTACCACTGACTGATGCCTTGGTACTCTAAG